>OX457047.1:3381281-3636281 GCA_949752735.1 Lumbricus terrestris | reverse complement strand
GTTTCTGGCGCTCTTAACTACCCCGCTTGTCACAAGATGTCGTTACAGACACTACACGTTAGCATCATAATAATATTTATAACGTCGTCCCTGTACAGTGAGCATCATCTTCGTCAGTTTCGTTTCTTATGATGATCACCAGATACACATGATGCTTCTGCACTAGGAGTCTAGGCGACGCTTTCATCTAGGCTGTGGCAACAATGGAATCGGATTTTGAATTTTTTTCTTTTCTGGTCTCCACTCCCCTCTTACGCTGATATTGCATTATGTTCCCAATTTCAATGCTCTCGTGATTGGCGTCATTCCAAAACTTGGTCAAATCTCTGCATGCATACATGGGTGATGCAGAATTGATATGAGCTGCTGGTCCTACTATGTAAAACTACTTCTAAAAACGTCAACGGTAATTGTTGCCATTAAACTTTGAACCGTCCGTTCATTCACTAGTAACTCACAGCTGTAATCGAAGCGAGATGAAAGCGTTAAGGGTCGCAAAACTTACAAATTGACGCTGCTTTGCTAAACACCTTTAAAACGCTCTACTCCGAAATTATTATAACATTTTATTCTTGTCAATTGTAAGTATTGTAGTACTTAAGACCTCTTAGGTGTTTGTTCCAACGTCGAGCACTGTCCTACAAAATGTTGAAAAACTGTAACAGTTCTGTTCTCGCTCTCTTTTATTTCCATTTTCAATTGCGCTTTTTACCTAGTAGTAGCTAGTATAGTTTTAGTTTAACGTCACTGTGTGATAACAAGGATCATTAGCGACGCCCTCCTCCTTTATCCAGGCATGGGACTGGCACTGGCAGAGTGCAACCAGTGGCAGAGTTAGCTGCTGATCGATTTTTTCTTTTATATTATGGCTCTTTTTTCGTGGGCGTAACTTTCAACTGTGACCGTGGTCTCCAGTCACCACCGCTTTTTGGCCCGACAAAGAAATATTTTTAATAACATGAAGGCATTTACCTGTCTAACATAGGCATATAATATTATATCGTTTGAGAGACGCAGGATGCATCTTAATGTGCCTAACTACAAATTTATACATAGGCCTAAAGGGTGAGTCGAGGAGGGGTGGGTTTATTTGTTATGGTTACCATTAAATTCCAATTGTGTGAAGAAAAGAGAGATCATAAACGTATGAGGATGGATGGCTGGATCCAGATTTGACGAGGGCTTATGACAACAGAGGCCGTTCCCTCGAAAAAATTTGTTTGGTATAATACATCTCTGAAAGTCATCAAAACTTATTTACCTAACGCAACGTGTTCAGTAGGTGTCTTGAACAGACCCCAGGACAAAACTTAGTCGAATTCAATACTGAGACAGAGGTGTTATTCTCCAGTATCATAAAAGGAACCCAAGATTATTGCCCTACTTGGCGATTTTAACATTGACCTGTTGAAAATAAACGATCATAAAGAAACTATTATATTCAATAATAACTTGACTTCCCATCAGCTTATCTCAGCTATCACGAACCCACTCGTATCACACCGACCACATCCACTTTGATTGACAAGTGACAGCATATTTAATCAGGCCTGGTCTAGTCTGATTGATTCGTCCATTATCATCGCTGACTTGTCTGATCATCTGCCAGTATTCGCCCACTTTGCATTTGGTATAATTAGACTACAAGAGGAGCTTCCTGAATTATTATGGCCATCGCATAATCAATGAAGAAAGATCAGAACAATTTAAAACCTACTTGCTGATAGTAGCCTAATTGGGATAATGTCACGACTGCATGCAATTATGGAGACGCTGGGCGTACGAACCGTTTATTGAAAAATATAAAAACGCATTATGATCAGGCGTTCCCGAAAGTGCGTAAAAAGGTAGCGCTAAGGGGCCTCGGTTTAATCCTGCAGCAAGAAGATTTTCTGAAGAAAGCTTCATTGTAGGCCTACGTAAAATATATTTTAAGAAATCCAAATGCTCGTAAAAAATAAATTTACTGTGTACATGAATAAATTTAAGGCTATTAGAGTCATAGCAGAAAAAATTACTATGCATACGAATTCTGCAAATATAAACACAACCTAAGGAGGAATTGGAAACTCATTCGCTCCATAATGCAAGTGGAGAACAGAGAGGCACAAATCGAATCGTTAAAATGATTCGGGTACCAGTTAGGGCCTAGTAGCAAAGAACTTGTCAATGGAGAAAGCCGATTCCAATGATCAGGACCAATTAATGAAAAACTTCCAAGTTTTGGCCAAAGCAGTCCTTCCTTAGTGAGGGAACTTGAGAATTGCGCAATACTTGCTTCAGTTTATAAGTCCCTTAAATTTCGTTTATATTTTAATTGCTCAGAAGCTTCGTCGTGAAACTCCGATTCAGTGTCCATGCTGGAGTTGGGAATGCTTCTGAGAAGATATCTAGAAGGGGCGCTTTAACAAGTGCACATACACACATAATGTATATGTGTGTATGATCACTCGATCGTTATAGTACCCCTTCAGGATTACAATTCGGGAGCGCTCACACAGAACAGACACTGAATCAGAGTGTAAGGCCGAAGCGCTTGCATGAGCAATTGCGAGTGAAGGACTTGCTCAGGGTCCGTATGCATCGGTTTCAGGTGTGAATTCGAAATCGAAACTTTCTGGCTCTACGGCACCGAATATACTCCAATGCCCCTACACCACTGCGCTACACTAATGTGCATATATTGTTCCAGCATTTTCAATCTTTCTGTAACAGTTGTTTGACGTTGCCTTCAGTCATATACAACACCAAGTTGACGCAGTATTTCATCCTGTATTTCGGCAATCAATAAACTATCTTCATGATCGATCTGTGAGAGCTCAGTTTTTCCTTCGAGAAGCGCCTTGCGAACGTTGTTGATCTGGTACACAAACCCAACCGAATTGGGGTAGTACGTTTTCTCAGAAGCTTCAGGGAGTGGGTAGCTGAAGGTTTCGTTGGGGGTTTGGAGCTCGGTTGGCGACCAGAAATTGGGCAAAGTTATCGTTCCAGAAGTTCCATAAATCAGGACTGCATTCGATAACCAGCAGTCTCCTGATGTCAGTAACTGTATCATACGGTCACCCTTGTAGAAGAGGGTTGTACTCACGGACCGGTCCACTCCAGTCGGATACAGCACTCCTCTGGCAATTATCTTCTCGGGGCGTTCCTTCTTAAAGACAAGGTTTGCTAGTTGGATACAAAAGGCGCCTATGGATATCGTTATTCCACCACCAGTTTCTTTCTTCATTTGGTCCTCTGCAAACTCCATCACAGGAATTCCACAGTGGACGCTGATTAAAAGTATGTCGCCGATGGTATTTCCTGCCAGCTCCTTCCCGAGTTGGTCGTAAGCGGGAAAATGCCTCGACCATAATCCTTCGGCGAAGAAAAGCTTCTTCTCTTTGGCCAGTGCTATCATTTTCCGCGTTTCGTCTGCCGACATTCCAAGTGGCACCTCACAGAGCACATGCTTGCCTGCTCTGAGCATCATCAGAGAGTGCTCGAGGTGTTTCGGGTGTATCGAGCCAATGTAGGCAATCTCCACATCAGTATCGGCTGCAAGGCTCTCATATGAACCATAGGCTTTCTTGATGCCATGCCTTTCAGCAAAAGACTCTGCAGCTTCCAGTTTGCGAGCAGCCACTGCCACTATCTGGTGTTCGGCCGGTGGAAGGGTCCTGAGGGCAATGCAGAAGTCACCGGATATCTTTCCAGCACTGACGATGCCCCATCTGGTTGGTCTACCTGCCATCTTCAGGGATCTGTTGTCTGTTGTTACACACTCTGCAAACAACATGATACATTCATTATTTCTCTTGAAGTGTATAATATAGTCAACAAAGCAATGTGACCACTCAAAGACGGAAATTACTGTGAGGTAACAGAGAATTCTAGATCATTTGTGGATGTTTTCACAATCTGGTTGGATTTACACTGAAATGTCAAGTTAAACAAATCTAGAAAAGCCCATTCTCATTATTCTTTCGTCTAAGTTTCCTTCGTCTTGCCCTTAATTTAGTCCCATGCGTTTGGAGGGAAAATCAGGTTTCTGGGTGAGGGGACGTGAAAACGCCCGTTTTGGGGTGGACTTCGGACGACGCCAGCCGCTCAGCCAGATACCGATGGCAACCTTTAAGCGGAAATGTTTTTTAAACACTTTCTTAGTCTTTCTCTAAATTTTCAGATAAAACCGTATCAACCGTACCGGTATAACCGTACCATTTTCATGCATGCATACTGTAACAGGGTGGCCCCGAAGATTGTTGCCAATATCTTTTACCAGAAGTAAGACTTTAGAAATGAAATTTTACACTCTTAAAGGCACTTCATATCAACACATGATGGCCAGATTTTTTCAAATTATTTCAAACGGATCATGTCTTGTGTCACTTTCAGTGAGACCACCCACTTTTTTAACGATTCAAAAACGTATTGCAACAAAGAAAAGTATCAAACACAGATTTTATTAATGTATCTTGCAAAAAGGCGTTTAACAGAAAATACGACAAACAAAATGCAAATCATCATCTGCACCCATTGCATAGCAAGTTACAATATTCTATTCTGCTATGTACACATTATGATGCATGTTAACGTTGCTAAGAATAATCATCAAATCAAATAATGTCAATATTAAAAGTCTACAAAATCTTAAGCAAAAGTCCATGGCTTCTTACCCTATAGATAAGTTCCTTGAGCAAAACGCCAGCGAGAGGCACACATGTGAATCTTCCACGTCAAACAACTCTCAACTTTTATAACGGATCGTTCATCATCGCTTGGAGCAAAGTCCATCGAAGTCTGGCTATGAACAGTTTGTAGGCTGTTGTCGAGTGTCGACACTATTAATAGGGCAGAGGGCGGTTGCAACTAGGACGGGCTCGAACATCTAAACCTATAAAATCAAGTTGTTACATTTTAATGAACCAATTTTCTTCTTATCCACCTGACCGATTTTTCTCAATATTTACAAAAATACTTTTTAGCATCACCGGGGAACACCATCGGGCTTCGCGATCCAAAAATCTTACCGTTTCCCGAGATTGAAACATTTCATTTTCCATCCAATCCTAACGCTGTGTTTAAGACGCCATTTTATTTGCTTTCAACCATATTTTCAACAGACATTGAAACCATCGATGATATAATTATTGATGATTGAAACCAGTACATTAATGACGTCACCGCCGATTTTAAAATTATAGCGCTTTGTAGCGTTAATTAATATCTATACCGTATATGTAGGCCTATCACTAGCCTATTTAAGACGCAATAGTTTTCGCCGATCGGTTTTTAACGAACCAATAGATTTTTAACCTCTTTTTTTCGACGAGGGCAGGTCTTTTGACACGCGGTTTCGCAAAAATGCTGACTATAATAGCGCAAACATGGATGGGTGTGAGCTGGGTTGGACCGAAAACCTAAATGTCACGGGCAACGCTGGGCACTCAAAGTGGTTGGACCGGGTGGGGCCGATGGAAGAAGGCGAGGTGGGAATGGCGACCAGAGTGGGATCGGGTTGGGGCCGATGTAAGACGAGGTGAGAAGGGCGGCGTGGGAGCGGGGTCAGAGGTGGCTGGGAACTAAAAATTGAAATTTCCCGGGCAACGCCGGGTAGATCAGCTAGTAGGCTATATTTATGGATATATAAATATATGTATATGTATATATTTATATGTTTATGTATTACATAAATATATAGCATGTATGCATACATATACAAACATTGCCATATTATATATATATATATATATATATATATTCACACATGTATATGATTGTTTTCAAATGTAAAATCACATAAACGTATATACATATGAACAGTGCTATATATTGTACTAGCTGGGGTACCCGGCGTTGCACGGGAAATTTCGATTTTTCGTCCCCAAACCCAGCTCCACCCGCCCCTGTGGGGTGGCTTCGCCGCTCATTTGGGGTTTATAAATGGTTATTTATGCCCCTCTGCTTGGAAGGTCTTCCCCAATTCATGTTGCATGGGGCTCCTCTTAGTGTATCTACTCCTTGGCCTAAGGCATTTATCTTTCCCAGGGCGGTTGCGCTGCGTAGCGTGGGCTCGAGTTTCATGCTAAGCTTTGGCGAAAAATGACGTCATTTGTCATTGCACGACGATTCAAATAATGGAGTCGCAATTGCAGCGATCGCGTAAATAACACGGCGAAAATTAAAATGTCTAATATCTCGAGTTCTAAAGTGAATAAGGAGGTGAAAATAGCGCGCCTGAGTAAGTTGAGTGAAAGTCTATTTATGTAGGCTAGTAAGGCTACAATGTTTAAGGTCAGTAGCTGTAAAACTGTGAGCGTGCATTCTGGACAAAGTCAGCCACGTCCTTTCTTATAGATATAGATATGCACATATGTATAAAATTATGTGCATGTATATATATATACATATGTATGTATATATTATAATAAATAAAGAATATAGTATAGTGTACTGTGTATGCTACACTATCCACAGCGAATCGAATGATAAGAACAATATATTCATATTGAACATTATTTTAGGTTTCAGTGTTTGACTTAGGCTATGACTTACGAGAAACGAATTACGATAGAATTTAGACTTTAGACTGTCGAGTGTTGACAACTTTTCAATTTTACAACTAATAATAGATTTACGAACACAATTCACAATTTGCAATTATTTAACGTCAACGATTTCGTCACGAAATAATTAGATTTTGTATAGCGCTGCATTTCGAAGAAAACTCCTTAATTCCGTAATTCACCATTTCAATAAATAACTCCGTATAATTCCGAAATTCCGATGCCCTCTGTCAAGCGAGGCCTGGGCCAAACGACCCCGGTGGCCCTCGTCCTAGACCCTGAGTAGCCTACTTCTTTAGTCTTCTGCCGTTGAGCAGGTTTGTGGAGTAGCCTACACGGACTGCAAACTGTCGGTGGGACGAGAGGATGAATGGTTGAAGACCGCATTATGAAGATGGAAAGGGAATAGGAAAGGGGAAGTGGGTTATGTTGGAAGAGAAAAGGGGATGAGAAAGATGAATGCGCAGTTGCGATAATCAATTATGGAAATCTCAGCTGGAGCGAGTTTGTCAGTCGGTTTTGGTTTTGTTCTGCTTCAATTCATATTGTTACGAGAATCTGTGTTGCAAATCTACAATGGAACTACTCAGAAGCGCTCCAAACCTGAGTGCATTAAATAAAACCAGCTCACGATGAGAGACGAATGCCTGAGGGGGAGCTGCAGAAAGGGAACAGCGTCAAGGGGAGACCACACCAAGTATAGGGGCCTAACACGAAGAAGACACGGTTCTCCCCAGTGGAGGTGCGATCAGTGAGTTACATTACTGATTACGCTCGTCCCCAGTATACTCAAAATCTCCATCTCAGCCGAAGGTGACGAAGGTTGTCTTCCAGGCGGAACGTCCTTCCCACTCTCCTGAAGCTCCGTCAACTTCCGCTGGATCTCCGAAAGAAACGGATCGATCTTGTCATCGGGAGGCGATCCATCCGGATCCTCATCGATCGGAGACAGGAACTCGTCGTCCTTGAAACGTCCTTGGTCCTTCAAGGACTTCTTCATCGTGGAGTGATGATCCGAGGACGCGGAAAGAGCAAACTCGAGTCGCCGGTCGGAGGCGCTCCGGGTGACGTGGTGCGGGTGTCGGATGTCCTCCTTTGAAGAAGACGGTCGACCATGGTGGTGGTGCTGGTGGTGGAAGTGGATGGGCTTTACTTTCGAAGTGGTGTCCACCTTGTCGGCCTGCTTCTCCACCAGGGAAGTGGTGGACTCGTCCGAGTCCGACTCCGACATGTGGAAAAGCAGATCGTCCTAGAAAGAAACACAACAAGAAGTCGTATGCATACACGATGTGAACTGATTTTATGATCAGAAAGTTGTATGTTGCACATAAGGATTTGAATAACAGTTACATTATAATTATCTCAGATGTATGCATCAATCTGAGATGATTTTGAAATTATCATGAAGTTGGATTTAAAGCACATGCTCTGATCAGATTTTGAAATGACCACGGAGTTGAATTTTATGACTTTTATCTGGCTGCAGCCAGTGGGACCTGTGAACATGGGACCTTTTGGATTTTATAATGCCAGCGCTTTATTATTATTATTATTATTATTAATATTATTATTATTATTTTTTTTTATATTTTTTTTTTATTATTATCCTTTTAATATTTTCAACGAACAACATCAAAACAGGAAGTACAATAAAATAGGGAAGCAATAACTAATATTATGTATTATTATTATTATTATTATTATTATTATTTATTTATTATTTTTTATTTTTTATTTATTATTTATTATTATTATTATTCAATTTTTATATAGCAGACCTTCAAAGTAACCTACTCAGAAGTGCTCCCAGTCTAAGCAGCTAAATAAGACAGCTTTAAGTGCGAGAAGAACATAGTGGTGCGACCTCTACGCCGTACGGAATGGTGCATTCAGTTGTAAATAGCTACTGCGGTTACATAATTATATTTGTTTGATTAAGGAATTTAAAGGTGTCTAATCATTAGCGTTACTATCCAGTGTTTACTGACATCTTATTTCAGTTGAAAAATGTTTCAACTTAGCGCAACAGATTTAAGTGTACTTCGTATCAAAATGCAACATGGTTTCAAGTATGTTTACAACCTGATCAATTTGAGCTGAGATAGTTATGCAAATAAATTCTTGAATAATAGCAAGCAATGCATCAACGTTTCATCATGTAATGGAATATTCACAAATCAACAACGGAGCCAATAACAGAGAAAGCACGGAGCAGATATCTTGAGTTTTCATTTTCAAAGGGCTTAAACGTTGGACCAAACGTCCTGGAATTTTTCAATGACTCTCTTATGATATCAAGAGTATGGAACTTGTGAACAAGTCCACTCCCGGCGAGTCGTTCCTTCCCTTATGGCCAAGATAGCAATTCACTGATTGATAGAATACAATAAGAAAAGGATATTTTTTAACTCCTCACATGATGATGATGATGATGAGGATGATCTGGATGGTCATGATGTCCTTTCGAGAATTCTGCCGCATGAGTTGGAATGTCAGTTGATAGGCAGCTGGAAGCTGAAAGTAAATTAAACAGATTAAGTCAATCACTCAAACTATACACTTACAATTACATAAGTATAATGCCTAATTGTTTCATAGCAAGCCTTTTTTTGGACGCACCATCAGAACTTCAATAACATTCAGAGATTGAAATGACCATGCGTTTGAAATCTAGCGCATTATACAAAGCGCTCGTAAATATATAACAGACGCCAAAAAACATTTTTGACCCCTTACCCCCAGTTGTAAGTCATACATTTTGTGGAACACCACGTGCATACATGCATAAAAGCTTCTCTACCCTTACAAAAGCTAATGTCATCTGCAAAATATTTATTTTACCATAGGCTACTATTTAGTTTTGTTAGGCATCATATTTGATGCTTAAAATTTGTTAAAATTAATGTCATCGTCGTAAATAGGCTAATGTAAAATAAAATTTATGGCTATGACGACAATATAAGTACATATATATGTATATATTATATGTGTCTGTGAACATATACAGAATGATATCATACACTAAGATAATTTGTACCTAGACTGGGTGTGCGTTGGAATTTAGTTTTCATCCGGTATCCGGGCATCATTTCCGAGTCCGACTCATCGAGACTTTTCTGTTTGTTCTTACGGGAAAAAGTTCTCCTCAGAGTCTTTAGTAGACCACCCGTTCTACAACGAAGATACACGACAGTTCATTTTGAGGAGTTCGGTAAAATGCAGACGTTACACTAGGTTAAATAAACATTCAGAAGAATTAATAGGTATCACAAAAACTCCAAAAAATACCACAATACCATTTATCATTGATTGAAGTAAATAATCTTCAATGTTAAAACTTGGGGAGCAACAACTCACGGATGCGGAATCGCGTCCCTTCATACCCTCTCAACCTTCCATTCAGCAGATGGCTTCGGCAAACCAAACATTAGGGGGGAGTGTTGCAAGAGTGACAGGTCAGGCAAGAGTATCACCCCGCATAAAGAAACGGCAGTGTTGAATTTTTGGTGTCTTTGGGTTTGTTACATGTTCTTTCTTTTGTGATAGTTGTTTGCAACTAATAAAATGTGAAAAAATCGTCCGATTTTGACATCAAGCGTAAGTTTTCTGTTTTGACCCATATCTCAGTTTTTGGCACATGCACAGAAAATCGTTGATCATTGCAGAAATGTACGGGTAACAAACAGGATGCGCTATTTATCATAAAGGGTAATTATATTGGAACCCAAAAACACCACGAACGTGTGTGAGCGATATTGGGATTGGTTGTCGTAGTCGTTCTTGGAGTACCACTGCGAGTGGGGCAAGAGTAACATGTGTATCATTGGGCAAGAGTGACAGACGGTTATGCTTACCCCACGAAAGTGGGGCAAGAGTGACAGACCTGTTACTCTTACCTCGAACGAGGTAGGTAAGAGTAACAGCCCATGTTACTCTTACCTCACGTTATATGAATACAATCTAACTTCACGGTATTGATTTATTTCTGGCATTTTATTTCCCACCTGTAGGCCTATTCAGATAGGCCTAAGTATGCTATGGACCAGGGGTTCTCAAACTGTGGTACGCGTACCCTTAGGGGTACGCCAGGCACCGGTAAGGGGTACGCGAAAAATTCCAGAAATATAATTTTTTTTTAGTTTATGGGCTATATTGCCTCTATAATGTCCATCTTTCTTTGATTATCAATGACATTTAGCGTTGCAACATTTAGGCTTTCTCTATCACAACCTAAGATTATACTCACATACTATACAGTGCATGCATCATATTTATATTTAGGCCAATTACCATAAATTTGAAACAAATAATGTATAAATGGTTGAAAGTACGAAAGACAAAAATTTCAGCCTGTAGTATTATAGAGCTCAAATAGCAGATAGCTGAATTGGCCTAAAAATTAATTTCTGATCGAGCTTCAAATTTTGTGATTCCTTTCAGCACGTCATATCTGGGTGAAGCTGGTTTTAAACTATTTTTGCTATCAAAAGGAAAAATGAGGTTAATTTGCGTTTGAAATTGACAAATATTAAACCAGATATTTTAAATCTGTGCTAGTCTAAACAAGTCCACAGCACTATAAGTTGACTCTTTTTCACAGGGGTTATAGACCAATTTTCCCTTTTAAATTTGTAGACAAAATTATATGATTCAAACTAAATTTTGCTCCCTATTATGACACTATAGTAAACAACGTCACCAATACAATGATTTTAAAAATGGACTTTTAGTTGTCACTGCAAGGGGACCTCGCAATGGCAATTTGTTTCTGACCTGACTTTGCTGGGGGTACGCCATCATTCATTTTTTTGGCTTGGGGGTACAATAAAAAATAAAGTTTGAGAACCCCTGCTATGGACTATTATTATTTCCTGCCTATACATGTAGCTGACATTTAAATGCTCAATAAGGATGCAGCGTAACTTCATGGTAGGCATAAGCCTAACAAATCTCCAGTTTCATGTTCTGTTTCCTAGGACCCAGATAATCATGGGAAGAATATACGTAAGGAAGACGAATAGAGCATCGTACACACAGGAAGCGATGCAAGAAGCGTTGAATGCTATAACCAGTGGTCAACTTTCTAAAAGGAAAGCAAGCAAACAATACGGTATACCAAGGCCGACGCTGATAAAACGTTTGAAGAATGTTGATCATCAGCCAACTAGTCTCGGGCGCTTCAAGCCAGTGTTTGACAGTGCATTTGATCGGGAATTGGTCGATTATGCTCTAGAAATGCAGAGACGATGCTACGGGTTGTCAGTTGTAGATCTCCGACGACTTGCATTCCAACTTGCCGAAAAGAACAATATTCCGCATCCATTTTCGAAAACTATGCAAATGGCAGGGACAGAGTGGGCCTTTTCATTCCTGAGACGCCATACTGAACTCAGTTTACGTAGTCCCGAGGCAACAAGTATGTCCCGCATGACTGGTTTCAACCGTGTGCAAGTAAACAAATTTTATGATCAGGGAGGAGTTTGTGAAAGAAGATTATAGTGCACATCAAATATTCAATGTGGACGAGTCTGGCATAACAACTGTGCAAAAACCTGGGAAAATTATTGCGAAGCGTGGATTGAAACAAGTTGGAAAAGCTGTCAGCGCAGAGAAAGGAATGACTACGACAATCGTTTGCGCAATGAGTGCAAGTGGGGTGCATGTCCCGCCCATGCTTCTCTTTCGACGTAAGAATATGAATGATAGATTGATGAAGGGCTGTCCACCTGGAGCGATTGGTTATCCATCCCCAAAGGGATGGATGACTAATGAAATATTTATCAAGTACATGGAACATTTTATCAAACACGTAAAGCCGTTGCCAACACAGAAAATCCTGCTCCTGCTTGACGGTCATCAAAGTCACAAGACAATCGAGACAATCGACCTGGCACGAGCCAATAATATAACAATGATCACACTTCCTCCTCACACGAGCCATCGACTACAGCCTCTTGGTGTGACCTTCTTTGGTCCATTAAAAACTTTTTACAATCGAGAGATTGACCACTGGATGCTCAGAAATCCGGGTAAACGGGTGTCTGATTATGACATTGTTGATATTTTGCGCCCAGCATATCTCAAAGCTACTACTCCGGAAAAGGGTATACATGGCTTTGAAAAGACCGGAATATTTCCCTTTAACCCGGATATCTTCAAAGAAGAAGACTTTGCAGCATCGCTAGTCACAGAGCGGCCACATGAAATCAATAATTCTCCAAGTAAACCTACATCTGTCACTCGAGCGACTACCGTGTCGGTCAATCGCCAGACTCCTCCAGCGAGTGCGACCACTCATCTGAAGGCTAAGCGTGCCCGAAGTAAGGCGTCAGGCTCATTTCCAAGAAGACCTAACTTTCTGCCTAGTCGTACCGTCCTACATGGTGAAACTTCCTGTGTCGCCAAATGCATATCGATAAGAAAACCGATCTGGTATCCGCACGCAGAAGCGGAAGGCCTGGATGATGCGCCAAACACTGACAAAGATCAACACAGTGTCGCTCCTGACGCGTCGAACTCGATCAGTCCTGAGGAACAGGAAGGCCTGGATGATGCGCCAAACACTGACAAAGATCCGCACACTGACGCGTCAAACTCGATCGCTCTCGTAGAACTGGAAGACACTGACAAAGATCAACACAGTGTCGCTCCTGACGCGTCGAACTCCATCGCTTCCGAAAAACCGGTAGACAGTACACCGACCACTTCCACTTCTGATAATGCGACTAACATGTCCACTTTCAGTGAAATTAGTAGGTCTAGTCCTAAAAGATACTCTGTTCTGAATGTTTCTCCATATCCACACGTTGCAGCTGCAGACACTAGTGTGCAACCTATGGTTCTACGTAGAAAAAGAAAAGCCCAGGTTTCATGTGTCCTGACATCAAGTCCTTACAAAAATGAGTTGCTGGCAAAGGTGGTCACTGGGCCTAAAGCAAATAAAGCCGTTGTTACAACCCGTAAAAATAACAAGAGGGGTCGAAAGGGGAGTGGGTCAGATTTTGATTTATCTAAGAAAGTTGGGTGTAAGAATTTTGAAGTTATGCCAACTTATGCATGCATTTACTGCAAGAAACTATGTGATGATAATAATCTTCAGGAAGATTGGGTTAAGTGTAAGCAATGCCAGCAATGGTGTCATGAAGCATGTGCGCCTATTGAACGTGGAAAGAAGGCATTTATATGCGATTTCTGTTATCATTAGGCCTAGTTGCAAACAATATGGAGCAATTTAATAGGCTCATTAAGAACATTTAGGCCTATAGAGTGAACAGGAACAATTTGTGCTGAATCCTTTAGCTTTTATTTGAACACTATGATCACATTTGTTAAGATTACTGTGGCAAGAGTAACAGAGGTCACTTTTGCCCCAAATGCTGGATGTCACTCTTGCCTCCATAGGGTGGGTAAGAGTGACACGCCAGAACAAAAACTATTGTGCATCGTAGTAGAGTTTTGTAACTGGATTAAGTGCATGTAATTGGATGGTTTTGTTACTAACATTATTCTCTTCAAGTATATCCAAAATTCATTTTCATATCTTTACTTGTACAATTTCTATTGCATTTCATACAAAAAGGTGTCACTCTTGCCCCACCCTCCCCTACATGGCTTTTAATTTCGACTCCTGTGATAACTTGTGACCATTCATTCATTCCATTCTGTGATGTTTCGGTTTGAAATCAAACAAAGATTATTATCATAATTATTATTGTCATTATTATCATTATTATCAGTATTATCATCATTATCATCATTATTATTATTGCTCAAGCAGAAGATGAACAAGAGCCGCTTATGCTAGCTGGGAGGAGTTGTCGTGAGTATGAAGTAAAAGCGACCTCACTACTTTCTCAGCCTCTCATCTCGTCTAAGAACCATTTGTCAAGTCCACAGATTAGAAAAGATTATTACGCATAACATCAACTGTACAGAAAGGATATGAAGCACAACTGCAAGGCCGTAGCCAGGATTTGATTTCGAGGGGTGTATCACCAATTTCCCTTCGCAAAAACGGATGACCTTTTTTTAATCATCGGGCGGAAATCTTCAAAAATCACCAATCTCCCTTCCCAAAAACCTGATGACCTTTTTTAGTCATCTGGCTGAAATCTTCAAATAAGGTCACCAATTAATTCTGGTTTTTTTTTACATTTTTCCATTTCGGAGTGTGTTTTTATGGTTTTATTTCATGGTTTTTACATCATGTCCTCGTAAATGCATTCCACTTTTTTCACATTTTCCATTTCGGGGGGTGTTCAAACACCCAAAACACCCCCCTAGCTACGGCCTTGAGCACAAGCGCCCTCTTTATCTCAGCCTCAGCACACAATGGTGGATAGCAAGGTCCCTCCATCGTCAGCCAATCATTTGTCAAATCCACAAAATATTAGCATTGACTGCTCAGCAATCACTAACTTGCTTAAACGAAAGAAAACTTTAACTGCTCAGAAACTAGAATCTGTCTTAACCTAAAGCAGACTTTAACTGCTGAGAAATTAGAATCTTTTATAACCTAAAGCAAACTTTAACTGTTCAGAAATTGGAATCGTTTTTAACCTAAAGAATAACATTAACTGCTCAGAAATTATACTCGTTTTTATCCTATGGGATAACATTAACCACTCAGAAGGTAGGATCATTCTTAACCTAAAGCATAAGGTTAACAGCTCAGAAATTACAATCTTTTTTAATCTAAAGGTTATCATCAACTGCTCAAAAATTACAATCTTTCTTAACCTAAGCACAACATTAACTACTCAGAAATTATAATTTTTTTTAGCCTAAAGCATAGCATTGACTGTTAGGCAATTAGAATCTTTCTTAACCGCAAGCATAACCACCTTCCTCACAAAAAAGCTACGTCTTGAGCTTCTTGGCCTTTCTCCTGCTCTGTTCCGGAAACGCCTGAAGACTACCGTATACTATTTGTTAGCGGGAGCACTAACTTGGGTCGGGAGCGCTACTGAATCTGTGAGCGGCGCTTTATAAATGTTCAATTACAATTACAATTACAGCACTAACTGTCTGGAAATTAGAATCTTTCTTAACCTCAAGCTGGTCTGACTGTTGATACTCGTCTTCGACGTCAATCGCGACATTCCAGGCGCCTTCGCGGTGGAACTTGACGTCCGCGCGACACGCTGCTTGGATCTGTTGGAACCTGGAGATATATCCCACGGACTCGACGGTTTCTCATACTTCATGCAAGGCACGGAAGCTCCAGCAATATCTCTCGGAGCGGAAGACTCCAACTGGTCCGTTGTGCATGGAAGAGAGGCCACGACATGCTTTGAGTTGGGTTTTTGATTCCCAGACGTGACAATTTCTCTGGGGTTAGAAGATGGCCGACGGTAATTTGTTGCTGATTTGGCGGATAGAGGATTCGCTTGTCGTAAGTTGGATGCCCGGTCAATGGTTCTCTCGACGTAAACCTCCTCAAAGTCTTCGTGAACGGTTCTGAGTGATGATGGAAGGTAAACGGTCTTCTCTGGAGGAATGCTAACAGCAACAAATCGTATGACATAGTTTATAAAATGGCATCCACAGTTTTTACTGCAAGGTGAGCGGCCAATTCAATTGGCTACTTTGTTCGCCATAATATGGAAGCACCAAATTGAACATTCGTATGACACAAATTGTTAGGTGCCGAATTAAATTGTCTTGTATTGTATCAAACATATATCAAGCGACTCTACAAGAGTTAAAGGTGAACCGCTCAGTGGCACTTCCACTGCACAAGGCCAAGAAAGCAGAAATAGGTGTTGAGAAAAGAAACCTAGGATCAGGGTTGTTTTTAAGGAATTTTTAGAACTGCACAACTCCTTCTTTTCCATCCCATCCTCCATGGTAAATTACTTCCAATCGGAGGACAATGACCATTTTTTTACTAGTTTTAGCTGTACAGAAGACTGAAGTGTTTCTACAACTGCACAAATCCATTTAGAACTGCACATTTTGTGTACAACTGTACGTTAAAAAAGCCCTGCCTAGGATCAAGTATTGCCAGCTAGAATCTGAGATATAGTAGACGGAGACAGCGTGTTCCAAAGAGAAGGATCAGTTCAGGCAAAGGGCCGGGACTGAGTCATAACTGTGCAAATGAAGAACCACCGGATTAAATCTGTGTGAAGAGCAGAGTGAATGATGCGAGAAGGCTGAAAGAGGTCGGAGTTTTACATCGGCTAGATATTTGAGGCAAGACCCCCGGTCTGCACTGGAGTCCAAGATGAACATTCAGAATTCAATGCACCTAGTTAGAGGAAGTCAATGAGTAGTTCAAGCATGAAGGTGGCAATGTAATACTCCAAACTATCGCGCACCCATTCCTAACTACTTTAGCAACAAGTGTGCACTAGAAGCGAATAGAAAACCGATGCAAGTCATTCATACGGTGTAACTCTCTAAAAGAAAGCCATGATCCTACAGGAAAGACAAGCGAATGAGATGATCCAGAATCGGGAACCGACTTGAGGTCAAGCGCAGATCCGCGATGTGGCTCCTGCTTGAACTGTTCGGTTGCAGCGTTGTAGGGAAGATCGAAGTCCAGCGTGTCCCAATACTGATCCTTGATCAGCTGCGGATGCTCCGCATGCATTTCGTCCACTACGAGGTAAGAAACCTACACAGAAGAATAATATATTGCTGTCAATATGAAGAAAATTCATTTCTTTAAGATTTCAGGAACTGAAATATATTGGCAGAAAATTGTAAGCATTTCGTCAAAACAAAGAGTCATGAAAATATAAAAACAAATGTCAATTTGTTTGTAGGCAACTTTATAACGTATTAATGTCAATTCAAAGAGAATTCAGATCAATTTTATTATCCTGGTTTCGGGAGTTTAAAAATATTAAAAGATTATTACTTTTTTAACTACCAAGTATGATGACATTATATCCAAACATAAGAGCAGCTCTGTAAATGTAAATACACAACCTTGTGAAAACTTGCCAGTTAACCAGAAAACATTATTGTACACCATCGATGCAATAATTAATATTAGCATAATTATTTTTTATTACAATTTATCAATAAATCACTTGTTACCTTTAGGTGACGATCAATCAGGTAGTTTATGTCGAAATCATCGTCATCTTCACCAAATGGATTCAACATGGTTTCCGCCACCTGTAACCAGAAAACAACTGAATATAATGATTGTTCAGAACCTCAATATCAGTGCTTGTACGCATAATTATATTTCATTCTATTCATTCATTCATTCATTCATTCATACATTCAATCATTCACTCAATCATTCATGCAATCATTCATTCAATCATTCATTCATTCATTCTGCAGACTTAAATAGTGTCCGTTCAAGAAAGCTACTCGGGAGCACTCTCAGCCCAACCATTGCAGAAGCGAAAAGTCCTTCTTTTGTTCTCTTTTCAATCCATGGTATACTCATAGAATCTGTCTTAGGTATTGTCATCTTAAATACCTCCATTCTTTCATTCATTAGATTGTGTTTGCAATGACTTTGTTTACCTTGAGCCAGCCAATGTAGAAGACGAACTGAAGGAACGTGAAGAATGGAAAGTACATGTCACCCAACTGACCGTTGTCCAGATACTGACGACCCATCAAACACGACAGGAAGAACGTGTACACGGCCAACGTCACGACCTTAGACAATTATTGCAACAATCACGATCGACATTATACCCATTGTGACATATTGCACCATTGTGACACAACAGTTTCAGGGCTTTTTAACGTGCAGTTGCACACAAAATGTGCAGTTCTAAATGGATTTGTGCAGTTGTATGAGCACTTCTGCACAGTTAAAACTAGCAAAAAAGGTCATTATCCTCCGATTGCAAGTAATTTACCATAGAGGATGGGAAAGGAAAGAAGGGGTTGTGCAGTTCTAAATATTCCTTAAAAACAGCCCTGAACAGTTTAGTATGGGAGCCTTAAAGGAACTGTGAGTTGTAATCTAGAACTTCTAAAGCACCGGTGTCTAATTCACAAGACATCAACTGATGGCAATCTGAAACCAATCCATGATCAGATGAATAGCCAGAAGATTAGTAAGCAGAGAGACATAAATACAGCAAGTGGAACGCAGTGGTGGGTTCGGTGCATTGGAGCCGAATGGTTCCAGGTTTGAATCCACCTCAAGCCACCGTGTAGGAACCTTGAGCAAGTCCTTCACTCGCAATTTGTTTGTATGCGCACTTGTTATAGCGCCTCTTCCAGCCCTCAACCGCTACTCAGAGGCGCTCCCGACTACAGCGCGGACACTGCATCGGAGTTTCACGCCGAAGCGCTGAGCAATTGCGAGTGAAGGACTTGCCCAAGGTCCCTACGCGGCGAGGTGGATTCGAACCTCGAACCTTCCGGCTTCAAGGCGACGACGCCACCACTACACCACCGCACCCCACAAATTGCTCTTGCCCGTCGGCTTGAATCTTCGATTCGTAATGTAGTCTGGAGAGGCAAATAAGAGAAATAAATCAAATAAAAATAAGGTTGGTAAGCAATAAAAAGCAATAAGCAACTTAGAAATTACTTAACACGTTCACCGCCTACACGCCATGTTAAATATATATATATTCGTTTTATTGACAAAATAACCGATCGACATAACGCGACAGTTAACAAGCACAAAGGAGCAGCGGATAAAGCCTAGTAAATGTTTTTATACAGCATCCGTGTTATGAAGTTTGAGCGAGCAAGTGAGAAGAGAGTTTAAGTTGAGTGTGAGTGGGTGGATGAGTGTGATCGCGTCAATAAGTGAGTGAGTTAATGAGGTGAGCAACCGAGCAAGCCTTCAAACATAATCGGCACAAATACATGCACCCAACAACCCACACAAACAAACACAAGCACCTGCAAACATAAACACCCAGATATACATACAAACACAGAGGAAAGAAACTCTTATCAGCTGACCTGTGTGTAGACGAGGGGAATGTTTATCCAGTCAAAGTTGAATAACTGAAATGACCTCGTTCGAAAGTCATTTATTTCCTGACAAAAAAATAAGACATATGTTGTACAATACAAAGGATCACCACATCATCCTGTGACATCTACAAAACATGACAAGTGGTTGTGCTATTTGCAGTTTAACGTCACTGTGTGGTAACAAAGACCATTAGCGACACCCTCCTCCTTTATCCAGGCTTGGGACTGACACTGGCAAAGTGCAACCAGTGGCGGAGTTGTAATTTGTCTTCTTGCTAAAACTATCATAAACACTCTACCAAATTATGCTAAACCACGATAAGTCCAATAATACATTGTCATAATTTTAATAATATTATAATTGTACGGAACTGTCGTTGTCATTATCAACATTGTCATTGTTTTTTGTTGCCATTATTAAGAAGTATTATTCAAATTAATATTTTTTTATAAAATTGTTTTTAAAACTCATAAGTTTACTAATAATAAGAACAATTTTTCACATAGTAATTACTATGCTTACTGGTATTGCAATAATAATTCCTCATACAATTATTACTACTACAACTACTACTACTACTATCAAAATTAATTAATTGAATAAAATTATTCGGAGTACCTCTGACAGGTCTATCTTGATATGGCACTATATAAATTTGCAATAACCATTACTAGTATTATTTTAGCAGCAACTACAACATAAAAAATAACAATAATAATATAATTCCATTGTTATTCACATGATAAGATGATAATATAACTTCATTGTTATCCATGTGATAAGATGATAATATAACTTCATTGTTATCCACATGATAAGATGATAATATAACTTCATTGTTACCACATGATAAGATGATAATATAACTTCATTGTTGTCCACATGATAAGATGATAACATAACTTCATTTTTATCCCATGATAAGATGATGACGTGTTTCCTGTATACATACATCGATGAGCGTCTTAACCGCAAAGTCGTCTTTGATTCGTCCTTCTGTTCTCGCCCTCATCACGAGTTCCGAGGCCCAGATGAGTGGAACGAAGAACTTGTTGTACGGCGTCTTCAGATTCTCCATGATCTTCTCCTCATTCAAAAGCATCAGACCTGAAAGTTCGGTTCCAGTGGAAATAGAGATTCTGAGATACTAATCTAGAACTGCAGGTATCTGCCAACATTATTTTCCTTTTTTGTCCATGGTATTTAGTATCCCACAGGGACTTCTCTCTTAACTACTGCTATAAAAGCAGTCCGGAATGGCTCTGCTGCTACTGCTACTACTGCTACTACTACTGCTACTGCTGCTCCTCCTCCTCCAACCACTACCACTACCACTACCACCACCACCACCACCAACACCACCACCATATCATCATATAGTTATCAATGATTATCATTATTTTAATTAAGAGCATATCTTCAAGACTATCTTCTCGGAAATACTCCTTATCTAACCTGGGCTAAACCAATAAACTTAACATTTAATAAAGAAATTAAATAATATATTAACCGATTGACAGTGTTTAAAAGGTATCTAAGCCTCCTGGACTCCGTAATCGAATCACCAACCATCTCCAATACAATCATCATTTCTAACAATAATCATTATACTGTTAAGTCTACTTTGAAATCTATGTCTATTATTATTTATTTTGTTTCAATTATTATTGTTTCTGTGATTATTCAGTTAATTATTTTTCTATCATTTCAATTATAATTATTTCAGAATCATATTATATCAATCATATTCTTGCCCGAGCCCTCAGGTGTCTGAAATTAACAAGCAATTTATCTATCCAGAGTGGCCACTGGCCGCCCATGTCCAGATCAGGAAGAACAAAAGTACTACAGAAAGCAGGCACTGCAACAAGAAATAGTTCAATTATTAAATTATTTTATTTCAATTACTATTATTTCAATATCATCTCAATTATTATATCCTTTCAATTATTGTCATTTCAAGTAAGTAAGTAAGTAAGTACGAATATTCTTTATTAGGCCTATACCACCAGCAAACGTGCAGTAGTTTACAGAGGAAATAAATAATAGAAAAAACATTTATAATGCAAAGTTATATAACATTCGCATAATAATTTCAATATCATATTATATCAATTCTCATATTATTTCAATTGTCATTATTTCAATGTCATATTATCTCAATTATTATATTATTTAAATTATTATCATTTCAATATCATGCTATCTCAATTCTGATATCATTACAATTGTCAATATTTCAATCATGATTCAATTATTTAAATTATTATCATTTCAAAATTATGTCATTTCAATAAGCATATCATATTTTCTCAATCACAATTATTTCTATATTATATCATCTTAATTACTATATTACATTATATTACCTCAATGATTATGTTATATAATATTATCTCAATTATTACAATTTCAATACTATATCAATTCAATTATTATTTAATTAACAATCGTTATTTCATTAACCGCAATAACAACAGACAACTTACCGGCCTCCGTCATGTGCTTCCACGTCGGGAACCGCTTCTTGACGGGTGGACTAATAGACGACATAGTAATGACATACGACAGACACATGTAACGCATGATGGTCCTTCGCATGAGTCGTGCCCGATCGTCATGACCCCTAAGGGATGCTGTGACAAACATTGCGGTCCTCCCTGGCCATGGTAGCATCCGGAACTTCTCCCACCAGCGATTGGCGACATGGTTGACGTAGAATCCGAGAACAAATGCGACTGGAATGAGATTGCTGAACTGTGAGCAGTATTCGGATAACTTCTCGAAGTACCTGGAATGGAACGCGTCTGTGAGAAATGTGGATAGGCTTATTGTATTGCATTGTATTGTATTGTATTGCATTGTGTTGCATTGCATTGCTTTGCATCGCATTGTATTGCATTGCATTGAATTCCATTGCATTGAATTGCATTGCATTGAATTCCATTGCACTGCATAGAATTCCTTTGCATTGAATTGCATTGTATTGAATTGCATTGCATTGCATTGCATTCCATTGCATTGCATTCCATTGCATTGCATTGAATTGCATTGCATTGAATTCCATTGGATTGAATTGCATTGCATTGAATTGCATTGCTTTGCATTGTATTGTACCTTTAAATACATAAAGCGCCTATCACAGTGCACACCACGCACTGCAAAAGATCAAGAGAAATGAAGGTAGTTTTAAGAAGGCTAAAAGATGTCATTCAGGTAACAGTTAATAGCAAAGAACGTTCAATGGAGAAAGCTGATTCCAAAGAGCAGGACCAATGAAGGAAAAACCTCAAGTTTTTTGCCAAAGCAGTCCCCCGCTTATTGAGGGAATTTGGGAATTAATTTCGCTCAATGCTTTAATTGTCTCAGCCTAGAAATAACTTTCATTTATGTGTGAGTAAATTTGAGTTGAAGACATTTCTGTAGTTAAAAACTTTCAGGAGGAACACAGAAAGGAATTAGGAATTTATCTGCAGACCAGTGCAATGTCAATTCAGCAATGCCTTCAGAGATATCTTCAGCAATGTCCTCAGCATTTAACTCCAACACTGTTTGCAGTCTGACAACGCCACCCAAAAATCCGTTGCACAAAGTTGAAATGCATTTCAACCATGGGCGGAGTTTATCAGAGGCTAGGGGGTCTAAGCCAAACAAGAAACCCTAATTCATTCTTTTACCGTGTAAATAGTAGCTTTTCTCGGACTTAGCCCCTCCAAGAACGGAAGCCAAACTCCGCCCATGATTTCAACTGAAATAACTAATACAACCGTTCGTTTCTGATTAGACACCTTTAAACTGGATACCGTATTCAAAATATATATATACTTGAAATAATTATTTCCAATCGATACGTCATCAGATATTGACCCATTGAGGTATGGCTGGTTGTTTCAGTTGAAGAACACTTTGTATGTATGTATGAGCATTGAGCACTTGCTATGACACCCCTTCGTGATTACACTGTGTGGTAACAAATATCATTAGCGTTGCGCTCCTCCTTTATCCAGGCTTGGGACTGGCACTGGCATACTCCCAGCAAACACTGTCTTCTGCAGAAAATTTCTTCCATGATGGGAATTTGAACCTTAGATCTCTCGATTGACAAATCCAGAGATCTATGGTTCAAATTTCCATCACGGAAGAAATTTTCATTGGCTTGAGCTTTCTGTTTCGCCTGCACCCCTCCCCCTCCCAGTGAACTCGACGAAGAAGAGCACATTCACTGTACACTAGCTGCCTGTGGGAAGCTCGATCAGAAAGGGAGAGGATTGGTCACCTGAGTCATAAGCTAAGTCTATGAAAATGATGCCATTACCTATAGACCTATATGGCTATCTCTTAGCTAGTTTGGGGGCTCTTCCTCTTTCTATAAGTGCAAGTGTATTGAGTTCAAGGTTTGTAGTGTTAACTTCTTGACCGTACAGTGGACACTGGCGAATGGTTGGAATTAGAACTTGGAAGCCATTCTATTGCGTGCTGTTCGTGTACATGTATACCATCATTGAGCCTATGATGTGCATCGTGGCTGCAATCGTGGCATACAACATGACTGACAACATAATTCGAAAGATCTCAATAATCTTATTGTAGTCACGAAAATAATATTCTTTTCTACAAGTCGGCTAAACCTAATAAATGTCACCAGTATGGTCTATCGTCGCCAGACAAGAATATAGGCCAATACCTCTGAGTACTCTGCTCGATGCTTTTTTAATGTTCTTCATTATAGGTGATGCAATGGATGTGTGCGTTGCCTTGCAGCCGGAGGGTTGCGGAATCGAAACCACCTCAATCCGCCTCGTCGGGACCTTGAGCAAGTCCTTCACTTGCAATTGTTCAGGCACTTCGGCGTGAAGCTCAGATTCAGTGTCCATGCTGTAGTCGGGAACGCTTCTGAGATGAAATCTTGAAGGGGTGCTAAAAACAAGTGCACATACACGCATAACGTGCGTGTAAATGTGTGTATGAGCACTCCTTATAGTACCCCTTCAAGATTACAATTCAGAGGCGCTCACAACAACATCATAGACACTGAATCAGAGTTTCAAGCCGAATCGCATGACCAATTGCGAGTGAAGGACTTGCTCAGGGTCCCTATAAGCAGAGGCTTGAGGTGGATTCGAAATCGAAACTTTTTGGCTCTAATGCACCGAGCATAGTCCAATGCCCCTACATCACTGCGCTACACTAATGTGCATATATTGTTCCAGCATTTTCAATCTTTCAGTAACAGTTGTTTGACGATGCCTTCAGTTATAGACGACACCTATTTGACGCAGTATTTCGTCCTGCATTTCGGCAATCAGCAGACTATCTTCATGATCGATCTGTGAAAGCTCAGTTTTTCCTTCAAGAAGCGCCTTGCGAACGTTGTTGATCTCGTACACAAACCCAACCGAATTGGGGTAAGACGTTTTCTCAGGAGGTTCAGGGAGTGGGTAGCTGAAGGTTTCGCTGGGGGTTTGGAGCTCGGTTGGAGACCAGAAATGGGGCAAAGTTATCGTTCCAGAAGTTCCATAAATCAGGACTGCATTCGATAGATAGCAGTCTCCTGATGTCAGCAACTGCACCATACGGTCACCCTTGTAGAAGAGGGTTGTACTCACGGACCGGTCCACTCCAGTCGGATACAACACTCCACTGGCAACTATCTTCTCGGGGCGTTCCTTCTTAAAGACGATGTTTGCTAGTTGGATACAGAAAGCGCCTACGCCCATTGTTATTCCACCTCCAGTCTCTTTCTTTGTTAGAAACTCACCAAACTCCATCAGAGGAAATCCGAGGTTAATGCTGATCAAACGGATGTCTCCGATGGCATTTCCTGCAAGCTCCTTTTGGAGCTGGTCGTAAGCGGGAAAATGCCTCGACCAGAATCCTTCGGCGAAGAAAAGCTTCTTCTCCTTGGCCAGTTCTATCATTTTCCGCGTTTCATCTGCCGACATTCCAAGTGGCACCTCGCAGAGCACGTGCTTGCCTGCTTCAAGCATCATCAGAGAGTGCTCGAGGTGTTTCGGGTGTATCGAGCCAATGTAGGCAATCTCCACATCAGGATCGGCTGCAAGGCTCTCATATGAACCATAGGCTTTCTTGATGCCATGCCTTTCAGCAAAAGACTCGGCAGCTTCCAGTTTGCGGGCAGCCACTGCCACTATCTGGTGTTCGGTCGGTGGAAGGGTTCTGAGGGCAATGCAGAAGTCACCGGACACATTTCCAGCACTGACGATGCCCCATCTGGTTGGTCGACCTGCCATCTTTCCAGATCTGTTGTCTGTTGTTGCACACTCTGCAACAACATGATGCATTCATTATTTCTCTTGAAGTGCATAATATAGTCATCAAAGCAATGTGACCACTCATAGACAGAAATTACTGTGAGGTAACAGAGAAGTCTAGATCATTTGTGGATGTTTTCACACTCTGGTTGGATTTGACTGAGATGTCAAGCTAAACAAATCTAGAGAAGTTCCTTCTACCTAGCTATTCTCTTCCGTCCAAGTTCCCTTCGTCTTCCCCTTCCTTCTCCGTTCCACTACTGCTACGTACCCTTCGTCCTTTCTACCTGTCCTATCCACTTCTTCTCTTTCTCCTCTTCGTCGTCTTCTTCGTTTTCATCTCCTCCTCCTCCTTCTCTTCCTGTCTTCTTCCTCCTCCTGTTTTTCTTCCTCCGCCTGCATTCGTCCTTCTTCACTTCCTCCATCTTCTCCTCTCAAACGTGCAGTGGTGGTCAGCGTTTAATTTAGTCCCCTGCCTTGGGAGGGAAATCAGGTCTCTGGGTGGGAGGGCGGAAAAACGGGCGTTTTGGGGCGGACTTTGGCGGACACCAACCCCCAAGGAGTAGCCTATATATGCGAAGAGGAGCCCCAGACATGTGCTTAACCACGACCGTCTAAATTCTCCACTAAATTCAGACGGTCGTGGCTTAACTCGCAGAATTGTGGGAAGGGCGGAAGGCCATTCCAAGCAGAGTGGCATAAATTAGCCTATTATTGTGCGAGACGAGAAGGGGTGGAACGAAAGTGGAGAGAAAAGGATGGGTGGGAAGGAATGGAATCAGAGGTTTTTTAACGTGCAGTTGTACACAAAATGTGCAGTTCCAAATGGATTTGTGCAGTTGTAGAAGCACTTCTGTGCAGTGAAAATTCGCTTTAAACGGTTATTGTCATCCGGTAAAAATGCACGAATGCATCTCAAAAACTTTCTGGGGCGAGGGAACGTAGTACTTTCGTGAGATTTGAACTTATATAATAATATTCGTTTATTGACATTCAATCTGAGTATCTGACAGACCGCAGAACGATTACAGATACAAGTTATACGAAATACGACCAGCTTCGCACGAAACGCAGTTCGACTACAACAGGTTCGGTAACTTAAACTAATGGCCTAAGTGCTGGAACGCTCCTGATTCGGCCAAGCCAGGAGTGAGAGGGGCGATCTTATTTTCAACAGACCCGAGGCAAACAACACAACAGAAAGCGCCACTGGCAGCTAACAGAAAATTAAAATAAATTTTTTGCCCTGAGCGAGGCTCGAACTCGGGTCGCGAAAATGACTCTTAGTTTACCGACCAGCGCTCTCTCAACTGAGCTACGGACCCCCAACTAAAAAAGTCAGCAACTTTTTGGGCCAGGAAATAAAGTACTTTTCAGGAGATTAAGTCAGGTTGAAATGTTGAACTTGACCACTTAAAAAAGGTCATCAACATTTTGCCCTTCAGGAGATTTGAACTTGACGACTAAAAAAAATGGTGAATTTTTTGGGGTCGGCGGGAACAAAATTTCGGCGCGGTTTGTTCTGGACCAAATTTTCCAGCCCCCCAAGAACGAAAACCAAACTCCGACCATGACTTGTGGAGTTCTAGAAATTCCTAAAATACAGCCCTGAATGGAATAGAAGGCAGGGAATGGGTGTTTACTGGGCAACGCCGAGAACCCCAGAGGGGCTGGTAGGCTGGGTTACGGGACAAAAACATAAATTTCCCGGGCAACGCCGGGTACCCCAGGAGGGAGGGAGGGAGGGAGGGAGGGAGGGAGGGAGGGAGGGAGGGAGGGAGGGAGGGAGGGAGGGAGGGAGGGAGGGAGGGAGGGAGGGAGGGAGGGAGGGAGGGAGGGAGGGAGGGAGGGAGGGAGGGAGGGAGGGAGGGAGGGAGGCGAATCCTAAAATTCCCGGGCAAGGCCGGGTACCCCAGCCTGTTATTCTATAATTCTCACAGACCTGCTGCCCACCCACCTCAAGAAACCAGAATCCCCTCCCATCTAAAAAAGCATATGGACTAGATTAAACACTGGTTGATAGGCACTCTTCTGCTATGTATACATTAGTCTGCATGTTAACGTTGCTAAGAATAATCACAAAATTAAAAAGTTAAAAATCTACACATCTAAAGCAAAAAGTCCATGGCTTTGCCTTCTTACCTTCTATATCAGCTCCTGAGCAAAACGCCAGCGAGAGGCACACATGTGAATCTTCCATGTCAAACAACTCTCAACTATTAATAACGGATCGTTCATCGCAAGGAGCAAAGTCCATCGAAGTCTGGCTTTGAATGTCGCTATTAACCTGAATATTTAGCAATCCGGTTAGTCTAGGCTATCATGGTGACCTTTTTTGGTTCGGTTGCTGCATAAACCAGGCCTATGGGATCACGTGGTTTCTGCTGAAACATCTTGAGGGACTTTCTCGCAATCGTTCATCACACATACTAATTTTAGCTCAACCAATCACAGCTCATGAAAGACTGACTTCCAAAAAAGCTCAGACAACATGCATGAATACAAATTGCATTGCATCCATTAGACAGTAAACCATATGGACATTTAATGTAACGGTTGGGCGCGTTTGCTGACATTCTCGATTAAGTAGGCTATTGATGCTGTAAAATGTGTAAATAATTAGAAAGTCGCGATCAGGTGAAATTTCTTATTACTATTTTCTACTTGCGAACGTAAATACGATGAATCGTCTTCTGTGATTGGTGGTTCTTTCATGGCGTTTCACTGGTTGAGCTAAAAAATAGACCTTCTATTATCACATAATATTTCATGTTATACTCCTGTTTCCGCTGTTTCAACGTCACTGGGCCGCTCAACATAGGAAGCTCTGTTTAGCAATATTTGTATACGAGGTCGTTGGCATAAACGCCCACACTTACTAACCATAACCGCTGCGTTTATACTCCAAAGATTTAAATCAAGAGTCTAAGGCCGACGTCCAGAAACCCTGCGGCACATTCGTATTCTTACTCATTATGTTCTGCTGATTGTACCGAATCTGCTGCTTGCGGCCATTCCTTCGCGTACTAATTTCATCATAGTACATTATACACGCACAAACGGTAATATAAAATCTGCTGCAGGCCGCTCCTGCGTATATATAATGTCAATAGAATCTGCTGCTGCTCGTTCCTACGTGTATTAATGCCAACAGAATCTGCTGCTGGCCGTTCCGGTGTAGTGCGAGATTCTATCCGGCAACAAAAACGACCCGAAACCCTCTGTCATTGGTTCACGTGACATATGACGTCAGAGAGCAACGTTCACGCTTCTGACTCTTTTCGTTGACATATATGATTCGGGTTGCTTGCTTGCGGAAAACAATATGTGGATTATAGAGTATGGTATTACCGTATTAGCTATCTTTATTGATTTTGAACGAGCATATGACATGCAAGTATTACGAGTCCAACATTTGTAGGGTTAACTTCTTGACCGCAGGCCCGGTTTAACCACTAGGCGAACTAGGCGGCCGCCTAGGGCGGCAAATTTCTGGGGGCGGCAAATTTCTGGGGCGGCACTAAAAGTTTTTAATTTTTAGTTAATTTATATTAATATTTCAAGTTTTATTGCAATATATTACATTTTATTTTTTCCCGCTAGATGAAACGAATTGCATAGTATAAATTTGATCACTAGTTTGCTTACTTACGTTATAGGAAATAACGCCACATCCGGTGACGTCATTTCGAAATCAAAATCTGGCGTGTAAATATAACATAAATATTGAAAATTGAAAATAAATTAAATATTTGAAATTCGATTGTCGTCGACTGGCTACTTAAATACTTTAGGTAAGATATTTAGTTTTACTTTCGTACAAATGTAAATAAATGTAAATGTGATGTAATGTAAATGTAATCGCATATTTATACAGCGGCTGTCTTATGGCCTCGACCCTGACACGGCAATACAATCGGTTGAAGAAAGATTCACTGTGATGCAAAAAATTAGTTCTGTGTTTGGTTTCCTCTATGAAGTTCACAGTTTGCAGAATAAAACTAGTAAAGAAGTTATGGAACATTGCTTGAATCTTGAAAAAGCTTTGCAACATGGAGACTCCAAGGATATTGATGCAGTTGATCTAAGCAGTGAACTGAAAGCCATTTCAAGACGAGTTGCAAGGTGTACATCGCCACATGATGTACTAAACTTTATATTTAAAAATAATCTAACAGATAGTGTCCCCAACACTGTTATAGCTCTGCGAATTCTCTTGACACTTCCAGTTTCTGTGGCTAGTGGTGAGCGAAGCTTCTCTAAGCTCAAACTGATAAAAACATATTTGCGAACGTCCATGCTATACAAGAAAGACTTGTTGGACTAGCTACTCTGTCAATTGAACATGACATTGCCAAAGACATTGAACTGATGGAACTCGTTTCTACATTTGCTAAAGCAAAAGCGCGAAAAATGAAGTTTTGAAATTACATTACCGGTATAATTCCGTATAAACGAATATACCATTATATAGATTATACATGTTCTATTCTATTCTTCTTCTTTCTATTGAATGCAAATACGAATTAAAACAAAAGGCACCATAGCATTCCTTTGTGAAAGTTAGTATTAATTCAATCTTAGTTGCCGTGGGCGCGGGGGGGGGCGCAGTGCGACAGGTTCGCCTAGGGTGCCAAATACTCTGGCGCCGGCCCTGCTTGACCGTAGAGTGGACACTGGACAATGGTTGGACTTAGAACTTGGAAGCTATTCTATTGCGAGCTGTTCGTGTACATGTATACCATCATTGAGCCTATGATGTGCATCGTGGCTGCAATCGTGGCACATAATGTGGCGAAATTCGCCTGAGCCGCCTCCGCGGTCTTGTTTACGCCGTCGATTGGCTTCGTGGGCGGTCGATTCGCGTCGTCGTTCGCTCGTGCCTAGAGGTCCCCTCCCCTCCTCCCTTGCCTCCTCGCACCTGTCGGATCTTTTGGCGCGAAGTCCCCCCTGTGGTGCGCATGCGCGGATCTTTTGGCGCGAAGTCCCCCCTGTGGTGCGCATGCGCGGATCTTTTGGCGCGAAGCCCCCTTGCCTCTTCCCTTGCCTCCTCGCACCTGTCGGATCTTTTGGCGCGAAGTCCCCCCTGTGGTGCGCATGCGCGGATCTTTTGGCGCGAAGTCCCCCCTGTGGTGCGCATGCGCGGATCTTTTGGCGCGAAGTCCCCCCTTGTAGTGCGCATGCGCGGATCTTTGCCCGCCAGGTCCCCTCGCACCTGTCCGGACCTCTGACGTCGGACCCCCTCTGGTGCGCATGCGCGGATCTTTTGGCGCCAAGTCCCCTGTCCCCTTGGACACGTATAAATAGGACCGCTGCCCGCATGCATGAGCTCAGTTGTCACCGGGAAGTCTGCGGGAGCTCCGTCCGTATTAGAAGTCCAGCTCAGTTGTCACCGGGAAGTCTGCGGGAGCTCCGTCCGTATTAGAAGTCCAGCTCAGTTCCGGAGTTGTGCCCGAGTTCGTCAGTCGTTGAGCGAGTCGCCGAGTCGTCCGTCGCTGGGAATCGGTCGTTGGGGCTCGGCGTTGCCGCCGCCGCAGAACGTCGCTGCCGCTGCCGTGTAGTTTCCGTGTTCGACGCAGTGTGGCGCCCCCGTTGTCAGCCATTGCTGTGGGAGCTGCCGTTGGGTACATGACCGTCCGCTGCTGGGGAACGATAGTTCGCGGTATATCACGTGCATGCCTGCTGCTGACGTGTGGAGTTGTGATCGACAATATATCGTCTGAAAACGTCTGTTGTCTTCGTGTCTTCGTGCGGTCGGGGAACACTGTTAAGCCCTTCGAAAGACGACGGAGGCCGGACTTGCGCCCACCTGGAGCGACACGCAAGCCTTACCACCTGGTGGGAGAGATCGTCATCCACTCTCCCGTCAGCCGCTAGAGGGCGCGGGCGGTTTCCGTTACACTGGTACCAGAAGTGGGGTACGCAGTTGTTCCAGCCGACGAATAGACGAGTCTTCCGAAGATGATGGACGACGACGAGGTAACGTTCCGGCCGCCGAGACTTTTCGAGTTCAGCACGCCTGCTGATGTCTCTCCGCCTGCTGTGGGAAGAACGACGATGGAGAAGCAGCCGAGCCGTGGCCGACTGATCGAGCTCATTTCTGACGATGGTGAGGAGCTGGTGGAGACGAGTCCCCGTGTGAAGACGGAGACAACGGATTCGTCGAAGGAGTTGTTGGAGAACTTCGGAAGTCTCCTGCGGAACCGACCGACGCCAATGAAGCCGGGTCGATTCGACGGGACTGGGTCCCTGGAATCCTTTCTAGTACAATTCGAGGTATGCGCTCGTCACAATCGATGGACAGACGCGGACAAAGTGGATCATCTACGCTGCGCGCTAGAGAAGGCTGCGACGCAACTTCTTTGGGATTTCGGCGCGCAAGCTGACGTAAGTTACGCCCAACTGGTGGAGCGTCTCCGACAGAGATATGGGACGGACGGACAAGCTGAGACGTTCCGTAGTCAGCTGTATTTTCGACGTCAAGGGGCCGGAGAAAGTTTGAGCGACTTATTACACGAGATTCGCAGACTCGTTGTATTGGCCTATCCTGTCCCGTCCAACGAGACGACGCAGATTATCGCAAGAGACTCGTTCCTGGAAGCTTTGCGAGACAGGGAGCTTTCGTTGAAAGTTAGGGAGCGTGAGCCGAAGACTCTGGATGAGGCTTATCGGACCGCTCTACGCTTGGAGGCCTACCAGAGAGCCTCTGAGAACGACGATCATCGGAGACCGTCGAACCGTGTCCGTGGAACGCAAGAAGTCGAGCCGACCGACCAGCTCCAGTCGACTCTGGACCGCTTCTTGGCGACACAGCGTGACGATCAGCGTCGTTGGCAGCGAGAAATGGAACGGAAGATGGACGAACAGTTCCGGGAGCTACGGAACCAGTCTACGATCGACGACGATGGATCGAGACGAGATCAACGGCCTGGGGACCGCCGATTGGGAGATCGCCAGCCGGAGACTACGAGGAGAACCGTGACCTGTTATGGATGCGGTAGAGCCGGTCACGTGGTCCGAGATTGCCGTCAGCCGCGCCGTTTCCGGAACCGGCCGAGTGACGAGGAAACGACAGGAGGAGACGCACCTGCGCCATCGACATCCGTGGTGGTGAACCACACGACACGTCCGAAGCTGCCCGACCGCGCCAGCAGTAATGCCGTTTACGTTCGTGGAAGGATCAACGACCGACTGCAGATGTCTCTCATCGACACCGGATCCGAAGTGAGCCTGGTTCCGTCTTCAGCCGTTGAAGGGTTAGAACTCCGTTCTTGTACACGCTTGTTGATGGCTGCTAATGGCTCGAATATTAATGTTTTGGGCGAGGTCCGGTTACCCCTTAGATTTTGGGATGGTTTTGAGGTCCATGCTAACTTTTTAGTCTCTGACCAGATTTCCGAACCGATGTTAGGAATGGATTTCTTGAGGGAACAGCGTTGTCGCTTGAGTTTTGGTAACGGGGCTCTGTTTATTGGTCGCAAACGTGTCCCCCTGGTGAGAGGGAATGGCTCAATGTGGTGCCGGCGTGTAATGGTCGCCGAGGAAATAGAGTTACAGCCCAAATGCCAAAGTGAGGTGCCTGTGAAAACCGTATACGGAGATTTGACCTCGGTGGCTCCCGCGTGGATGACGGAGGCTCACGAGATCCGCCCTGGAGTTCACCTGGCCCGTGTTGTGTTAGGCGATAAGACTAGCTCGCATGTGAGAATAGTGAACCTGAGTGATAGTCCGGTTAGGTTTAACAAGGATACGTTCCTTGCAGGGTTACACCCAGTCGAAGTTGAGCCCGTTAGGATGGACGAAGGGAAGATTAATAGGAGTAAAGACGCTTCGCCTAGTGAGTTGATGTTGGCAGATTTGCCCGAGGATGTGTCGCCGGAAATCAGGGAACGTTTGAGAAGTTTGTTAGCTAAGTACGGAGACGTATTTTCCGTTACCGATCGGGACATAGGAAAGACGTCGGTGAGCACCCATAAGATTGAGACAGGAGATGCCCATCCGGTGAGGCAAGCGTTAGGAAGTCACCCGATGCCGCATAGGATTGTTAGTGATAGCCAGTTGGACAGTATGCTTGCTGATGAAATTTTGGAACCAGCGGTTAACGAGTGTGTGCGTAGGACTAGGTGGAAAGTCCGACGCAGGGCCTTTAGGGTTGGTTGGTCGGGAACCGTAAAGAGGTTTAGTCAGCGATGCTCTCCCTCTGCCCAATACCACCGAGGTCATCCGCATTGGCAGGGTCCTTTGAAACCCTTACCCTGTGGGAAGCCTTGGGAGCGGTTTAGCATGGATATTACTGGTACCCACCCGCGTAGGGGTAGAATTTTGACGGTGATGGACGGGTTCGCTAAATTTGTAGAAGCCATCCCACTGGCTGATTATAAGGTTAATTCCGTGGCTTGGGTTGAGACAAGTTTTGACGGGATCCTTTCTGGGGAAAGTCGCAAGCAGCCATCAGAGTGTGACATTGCCACTCGTCCGCCTGACGAGTCCGCCGATGTTGATGCTTCGTCGCCGGTGACTGTGAATTTCCAGGATGGCCGACCAAAGCGTATGGTCCGTCGTCCGGCTCGCTACGAATAGACGTTTATTGTGAAAAGAGACTTGAACTCTGAGACTCTTTTTCGTGAAATGGACTATGGACATTTGTGAACGCTCAAGTTGTTGCGTTGCTTAATTGTACGCTGCTATGTGTGGCCCGTTGGCCGTTTCTCGCTGTTGAAATGTGTATAACTCGTGCTTTTTCGTCAGTTTGGCCCGTTGGCCGTGTCTCGTTACCATGAAACTTAGCGTAAAGTGTTGTGGCTCGTTGGCCCATTTTTATGGACTCTTTGCATAATGAACGATGGACATTTCATGGACGTTGGTCCTTTCTTTTGTTTGGTTCCGCTTCTGTTGTTACGACTTGCAAGTCGTTCGAGGGCAGAATTGTTGCCATTGGCCCGTTGGCCGGTTACTGTATAATGCGGACGGTCTAGGGGGTTCCTTGTTTCCGGGAGGGTGTGTGGGCCCTGACCCCTCGAAATAGGGACATTTCGAATCGTGGTGGGAGGAAGATGTGGCGAAATTCGCCTGAGCCGCCTCCGCGGTCTTGTTTACGCCGTCGATTGGCTTCGTGGGCGGTCGATTCGCGTCGTCGTTCGCTCGTGCCTAGAGGTCCCCTCCCCTCCTCCCTTGCCTCCTCGCACCTGTCGGATCTTTTGGCGCGAAGTCCCCCCTGTGGTGCGCATGCGCGGATCTTTTGGCGCGAAGTCCCCCCTGTGGTGCGCATGCGCGGATCTTTTGGCGCGAAGCCCCCTTGCCTCTTCCCTTGCCTCCTCGCACCTGTCGGATCTTTTGGCGCGAAGTCCCCCCTGTGGTGCGCATGCGCGGATCTTTTGGCGCGAAGTCCCCCCTGTGGTGCGCATGCGCGGATCTTTTGGCGCGAAGTCCCCCCTTGTAGTGCGCATGCGCGGATCTTTGCCCGCCAGGTCCCCTCGCACCTGTCCGGACCTCTGACGTCGGACCCCCTCTGGTGCGCATGCGCGGATCTTTTGGCGCCAAGTCCCCTGTCCCCTTGGACACGTATAAATAGGACCGCTGCCCGCATGCATGAGCTCAGTTGTCACCGGGAAGTCTGCGGGAGCTCCGTCCGTATTAGAAGTCCAGCTCAGTTGTCACCGGGAAGTCTGCGGGAGCTCCGTCCGTATTAGAAGTCCAGCTCAGTTCCGGAGTTGTGCCCGAGTTCGTCAGTCGTTGAGCGAGTCGCCGAGTCGTCCGTCGCTGGGAATCGGTCGTTGGGGCTCGGCGTTGCCGCCGCCGCAGAACGTCGCTGCCGCTGCCGTGTAGTTTCCGTGTTCGACGCAGTGTGGCGCCCCCGTTGTCAGCCATTGCTGTGGGAGCTGCCGTTGGGTACATGACCGTCCGCTGCTGGGGAACGATAGTTCGCGGTATATCACGTGCATGCCTGCTGCTGACGTGTGGAGTTGTGATCGACAATATATCGTCTGAAAACGTCTGTTGTCTTCGTGTCTTCGTGCGGTCGGGGAACACTGTTAAGCCCTTCGAAAGACGACGGAGGCCGGACTTGCGCCCACCTGGAGCGACACGCAAGCCTTACCACCTGGTGGGAGAGATCGTCATCCACTCTCCCGTCAGCCGCTAGAGGGCGCGGGCGGTTTCCGTTACAATAACATGACTGACAACATAATTCGAAAGATGTCAATAATGTTATTGTTGTCATGAAAATTATTTTCTTTTCCATAAGTATAAGCTAAACCTAATAAATGTCACCAGTATGGCCTATCGTCGGTAGACAAGAATATAGGCCAATACCTCTGAATACTCTGCTTGATGCTGTTTTAATTGTTCTTCATTATAGGTGATGCAATGGATATGTGCGTTGCCTTGCAGCCGGAGGGTTGCGGATTCGAAACCACTTCAATCCGCCTCGTCGGCACTCGCAATTGCTCAGGCACTTCGGCGTGAAGCTCAGATTCAGTGTCCATGCTGTAGTCGGGAACGCTTCTAAGATGAAATCTTGAAGGGGCGCTATAACAAGTGCACATACACACATAATGTGCGTGTATATGTGTGTATAAGTACTCGTTATAGCACCCTTTCAAGATTACAATTCGGTGGTGCTCACGACAACAGCACAAACATAATCAGAGTTTCAAGCCGAAGCGCAAGCATGAGCAATTGCGAGTGAAGGACGTGCTAAGGGTCCGTATGCATCGGTTTGAGGTGGATTCGAAATCGCAATTTTCTAGCTCTAATGCACCGAATATACTCCAATGCCCCTACACCACTGCGCTACACTAATGTGCATATATTGTTCCAGCATTTTAAATCGTTCTGTAACAGTTGTTTGACGATGCCTTCAGTTATAGACGACACCAAACTGACGCAGTATTTCATCCTGTATTTCGGCAATCAGCAAACTATCTTCATGATCGATCTGTGAAAGCTCAGTTTTTCCTTCGAGAAGCGCCTTGCGAACGTTGTTGATCTCGTACACAAACCCAACCGAATTGGGGTAAGACGTTTTCTCAGGAGGTTCAGGGAGTGGGTAGCTGAAGGTTTCGCTGGGGGTTTGGAGCTCGGTTGGAGACCAGAAATGGGGCAAAGTTATCGTTCCAGAAGTTCCATAAATCAGGACTGGGTTCGATTGCCAGCAGTCTCCTGTCGTCAGAAGCTGTACCATACGGTCACCCTTGTAGAAGAGGGTTGTACTCACGGACCGGTCCACTCCAGTCGGATACAGCACTCCACACGCAACTATCTTCTCGGGGCGCTCCTTCTTAAAGATGAGGTTTGCAAGTTGGATACAGAAAGCGCCTATGCCCATTGTTATTCCACCTCAATTCTCTTTCTTCGTTTGATCCTCGTTAAGTTCCATCAGAGGCATTCCGAAGTGAACGCTGATCAAACGGATGTCTCCGATGGTATTTCCTGCCAGCTCCTTCTGGAGTTGGCCGTAAGCGGGAAAATGCCTCGACAAGAATCCTTCGGCGAAGAAAAGCTTCTTCTCTTTGGCCAGTTCTATCATTTCCGCGTTTCGTCTGCCGACATTCCAAGTGGCACCTCACAAAGCACGTGCTTGCCTGCTCTGAGCATCATCAGAGAGTGTTCGAGGTGTTTCGGGTGTATCGAGCCAATGTAAGCAATCTCCACATCAGGATCGGCTGCAAGGCTCTCATATGAACAATAGGCTTTCTTGATGCCATGCCTTTCGGCAAAAGACTCTGCAGCTTCCAGTTTGCGAGCAGCCACCGCCACTATCTGGTGTTCGGCTGGTGGAAGGGTCCTGAGGGCAATGCAAAAGTCACCGGACACCTTTCCAGCACTGACGATGCCCCATCTGGTTGGTCGACCTGCCATCTTCAGGGATCTGTTGTCTGTTGTTGCACACTCTGCAACAATATGATACATTCATTATTTCTCTTGAAGTGTACAACATAGTCATCAAAGCAATGTGATCACTCATAGATAGCAACTGCGGGGTAACAGAGAACTCTATTATTAGTGGATGACGTTTTCGCACTCTGGTTGGATTTGACTGAGATTTCAAGTTAAACAAAATCTAGAAAAGTTCCTTCTTATTCTTTCGTCCAATTACCCTACGTCTTCCCATTCCTTCCAACATTCCACTACAACATACCCCTTCGTCCTTTCTCCCTGTCCTATCCACTTCTTCTCTTTCTCCTCTTCCTCTTCCCCTTCCTCTTCGTCTTCTTCGTTTTCATCTCTTCCTCCTTTTCATGTCTTCCTCCTCCTTCTGTTTTTTCTCTTCCTTCTCCATCACTTCCTCCACCTATCTTCTCCTCTCAAACGTGCAGTGGTGGTTAGTGTTTAATTTAGTCCCTGCATTGGGAGGGAAATCAGTTTTCTGGGGCGGAGGGGGCGGAAAAACGGCCGTTTTGGGGGCGGACTTCGACGGACGCCAACCGCTCAGCCAGACACCGACGGCACCTTTTAAACGTAGGCCTAAATGTTTTCTGAACACTTTTCTTGTCTTCCTTTAAAAAAACTGTCCAAAACCATATCAATTTCAAACTTTTGAATCTGATGCCCTTTTTCTTAGTCATTTTCTCTGCGGGTTTCTTTCTGTTTTCTGTCAAAATTTCCGATAAAAGATGCCATTTTCCCCACTTTAAAAACTGATGGCCTTTTTACAGTCTTTCTCTCAATTTTTCAGATAAAACCGAATAAACCGGATAACCGTACAATTTTCATGCATACATACATACGAACAAGACCTGTCGAATTTTCTCGGAGGCGGGGGAATTCTTACGTCGAGAATTTTCTGGGGAAAATGGTACAATGGAATACAACACCTCGCCATTTTGGGGTCAAATGTCATTCCTGGGGAACTGCCCATCCCCAGTGACATCTAGCCTATACACTCAGTGGTGGTGTAGGATTTCAGTGGATCAACTCACAGTAAAATTGACATTTAGTCTACATTTAACCCAGTTTGTGCCCTCGTAGATCTGCTCAGCAGTAGACAGCGTTTGCTGGGAGTCTGTCCCATCCTAGGGTGAGAATTGCCGGGGGGCTGTGGGAGCTCAACCTCCCTAGTCTTTCTTAGGATGCCATAGTAAAGTCCTCATTGCTCATCCCAAGTCTACATAATTCAACGTCTGACCCAGTGTTATATTTTATAATTCTGATAGGCCTACTGCCCACCCACCTACAGAAATGAGAATCAGCATTATGGACATGATTAAACAATGGCTGTGGGAGCTCAACCTCCCTAGTCTTTCTTAGGATGCCATAGTAAAGTCCTCATTGCTCATCCCAAGTCTACATAATTCAACGTCTGACCCAGTGTTATATTTTATAATTCTGATAGGCCTACTGCCCACCCACCTACAGAAATGAGAATCAGCATTATGGACATGATTAAACAATGGTCGGTAGGCATCTTGCAAAAAGGCGTGTAACGGAAAATACGACAAACAAAAAGCAAAGCTGGAGCCAACAACCCATTGCATAGCCATCTGCATAGCATATCCATCTCAGCACCACGCCTTTGGAATGATCTGCCTCCTGAATTCCGATCCTTTTCAGTCCCTCCATCATCGTTACTAATCACACACCACAACCTTCCTCAGGCTCCTCTATCCATGACACCTCGGGCTTTTCATTCGAAACTTAAGACACTCCTTTTCACGAACTCCTACCCTATCTCATCTGATCCTCCACCCTCCAATTCCCGGCACAGACGACACCCGCCTTAGTAGCTGTTCCGCCCCTCTGATCCTATGGTAACTCGACCCGGACCACCACGGACTTCTCTCACGGACAACCCTTCTAACGCAACGCATTTGATCCTGATCCTAAGGTAACTCGACCCGGATCACCACGGACTACTCTCACGGACAACCCTTCTAACGCAACGCAGCGCTTGTGAATAAGCTGGTGCCCTGCGCTTGGCTTTCGAGTGGCGCTTTAGAAATTTCGAGTTTACGATTACGATTACGATTAGCAAGTTACGACTCTATAGACTGCTCCTACATGTAGGCTGCGTGTTACAATCGCCGTAGACGTTAAAGCCCTTGATGCTGCTTAGAATAATCGCAAAATCAAATAATGTCAATGTTAAAAGTCTACAAATCTACAAATCAAAAGTCAACGACTTCTTACCTTATATAGGCTATAAGCTCCTTGAGTAAAACGCCAGCGAGAGGCACACGTGTGAATCTTCCACGTCAAACAACTTTCAACTGAGAACTATTATATGTAAACGATCGTTCATAATATATGATTGTCGCAAGAAGCAAAGTCCATCGAAGTCTGGCCTTGAATTTCGCGATTAGGACTAACCTGAATTTTTGACAAACCGGTTAGTCTAGGCAGGGGCGCAACCAGAACATTTTGCTGGGGTGCTCATATTGTAAGCGCCGAAAGCACGAAGCTGCGAGTGCCGAAGGCACGATGCGCATGCCGATTAGGGGGTTTGGGGGAGGTCGTAAGCTCCCCCAGGGGCCCCAGCGGGGTCTGGGTCGGAGCCCCAGGAACTAAATAATTTTTAACTATTGACATCAGACATATGTTTCAGGTTCTTGTTTACCAGCTCTTTCTAGCTGCCTAGAAGTGCTTTTGCAACTGCATAAAACCATTTCGAACTGCAATTCTGTCAATAACTGCAAGCTGAAAAAGCCCTGAGGTGTGCCCCTACACAACATAAAATGTTTCAAAATTTCCACACTGCAATGATAGCATAGTGATATAGGTTGTCATTTTAACGAAATTTCTCACAATTTCTTTGCTGAAAGTCATGGCTTAAGATTTGAAAATATGTCCCTTCCAATTGTTTCTATTTTTTAATTTCCATAATGTAATGGTAGGCATTTAACTGTCATCTTAAAAATGGATAATTTTTTCAAGGTATTAGTCATACATTGAAGTTTAGGACCTCAGAGTGGGGCCTCCCATTTGTTTAGAGTTTTTAAATTTCCCCACTGTAGCCGCAGCTCTAAAGCTGCCATCTTGACAAAATTACTGATTATTTCAGTGCTCAGAGATGTGTCTATAGGGCATCAGGACACAATAAATGTCTCCTACCATTGTGCAGAAAGACTTTTCATCCATCACATGGTAAATTCTCGAGGCTCGGACAAACTCAGGTACACCAACTAAACACTGACATCTGGTGCTTTATGAACTATGGGTTTGAGTAAAATAATAATGCAGAAGAACGAAGGAACTTGTTAGTTTGTGTAATCTGAATGACTGAAAGAGCAAAAGAGAACCTCCACCCTCTACCCCCACTCACCCAAAAAAACTCATCGGATTTGGACAAATTGCGTGGGTCACCTTTTTAGCCCTGGGGGTGCTCAAGCACCCTCCAGCACCCCTGGTTGCGCCACTGAGTCTAGGCTATCCTGTTCGGTCGCTGCATAAACGCCCAGACTCACTGACCATAACCATTAACCACTGCTTATACTCCAAAGGTTTAAATAAATTGCTGTCAAATCATAGTTCAAGGTAGCGTATCGAGCAGACAAAATTAAGACCCTAAGGCCATAATCGAGACACTGTAGGCTAATCGGTAGACTACACTACAAGTACGTGAAGCCAGTTTTAAACAGCCGATATATATTTCTATATATGTGGATATGTGTGTATATATATGTATAAATATATATATATATATATTAAGACCTTTCTTCCTTCCTATTTGCAGACTCCAACTTACAACCCTCTGATCGCCTGAAATTCCGTTTCACCAAGGCTATTGTGGAGTTCGACGCTCCTCGTCGCTTGCGCTTCTGGCCTGGCACTACCGGGAGGGAGCCCCCTTGCCCCCGGATCTAGCATTTCCCGGTCTCCCGACCTTCCGCTCAGCGACAGGAACGCTTGGCCCAAGTTGAACTCCGGTGTAGTCTTCGGGGAGGCCAACGGGCGTGCTACTTCCGGTTGTTTGAGTACCCCCCCGGGTCTTACGATACGGGCCTCGCCTTCTTCAATCTCCCTATTCCCTTCCCTATCTCGGGTGGAATAACCGGCCTGGGAGGGGAACCCCAGTCTATCCAAATGAAAGTAGTCGGGCCTAGGTTTTCCCATCAACCTAGCACTCCGCCTACTGTCTGGCATAGGACCTGCGCTGGCTCCCTCTTCCTCATCTTGACAAGGTCCAGCCGAGTATGGCGCGGAAGGGCATTGCCCTACAATGGTTTCAGATTCACCACCTGGGTCCGTCTGCTCACCTCGGTCTTGCCGGCTTTCTCTCACTTCCTCTACCGCCCATCGCATCTCAGCCCGACGGTCATCTAGTTCGGCGCTCAATCTCGCCCACCTGTCCCGAACATCGTCTTGCTCGGCGAACACGACTTCCATCTCATTTGAGATATCCATTATCCTTCCTTCTATCTGTCTTTGGCGTCCGTCTACCTGTCTCACACTATCATCGATCTGTCTCACACTCCCGTCGATCTGTCTCACACTTCCTTCGATCTGTCTTTGTCGTTCGTCCACCTGTCTCACACTTCCTTCGATCTGTTTCTGTCGTTCGTCCAATTGTCTCACTTTAGTATCAATGCCTTTCACTCTACTGTCTACGCTCGACAGTGTTTGACTAATATTGGATAGCATCGCCATCAATCCTGCGTCCGTTCCAATCGGTCGTTGTCCTCCTTCCTCCCTTCTTTCCATATCTATCTCGGTCTCGTCTCCGTCGTCAGTCACAGAAACTTTAGACATGACACTTCAAATAGCAAATGCTATATTCTTTAATACAAAATACAATGAAAAGTCACAATACTAAATAGCGCAATATAATACTCAACGGCTAAAAATACATTCACTCCACATATATTCGTCTCTATAACTACAGGCAACGGCTGATCAAGGTAATTTCTGGTCTGGGTTTTTCCCTTACTAATCAAACATTCACGGCTGAAGGTCTAGTTCATAACATACCGCTGAGCTCGTAGTTTACTGTCTTCCACGATCTCGACGTTAATGTCCTCTTTCTCCGCTTGAATCACTGAATAATCCTGAGTCCTTCTCCTTGCTTCCTGCTGCAACGTAATTTAGATCCTTGTCGTCGTAATCGCCAATTTGTCCTTTCGTTTCCTCTCTTCGTCGTCGTTACTCAACCACTTCGTTCGGCAGAGTCTCTCTTCGGTCCACTTCACTTCAATAATCGCACTGATCCTTTTAACGTCGTTCTGATGTCGGCATCCAAGAAGACGGGCTTCGTTTCGCATACTTTTCGACGAACAATCCAACTTTAATCACATAATTTAGAGCGCAACTTCCACGAAGAATCCAACGTCAACAGAGCGAGCGAGAGCGAACGAACAAGCCCTGATTGCTTGCGCTCGTCCCTTTTAAACACTTTCCATGCTGAGCTAAGCAGAAATTCAGCATTTGCACGGTCTCTCTTCCTTTGACTCCTTGCCTCTGTCTGTTGTACGTGCCGCGATCCTGGTCTGTCAGCCACGCCACCACGTCTAGAAATCGCTGATGCAGCGGGTCCTGGTACAACCTCGTCAGCATGGTCTCTAAATCAGCTGTCTGCCTTCCCACATATCACCACACACATCCATACACATACACACATAGTTAACGATAATTGCTATTAAAAGGCGCTATATCAAGTGCAATCTTATAGAATCGCACACTCTCCTCTTCTCACAAAAAGACCGAGACCACGAGGTCTAATTTTAGTTAACGATGTGTCCTCAAATATTATCAAACCCTATTCTAACATCAAAATCAATGCAGTCAGCCCTATATAGCTAAGTGTAATCACAGTCCCTATTTTACTCTTAACACCATATACGTTGTAATGTCTTCAGCAATTACATGACCTTAAATAGTACTTCAATGTTCTTACAATTCAATCACATCAATCAATTCGACAATAATCCATCAATCAAGGCAGTTCATAAATCAATCAATGCCTGTTACAATCACTCAATGTTCTCTATTAATAACTGTTCACCCTATTTACTTCAGTAAACTTCTCACAGTTCATGTCACAGTTCATTTCCACTCATAATAATTCAAAGTAACAAGAATACACATATGCATGCACTACAAATAACGACTTGGCTTTCGCTTCGATCGATCTTCTCGTTTGTACGCTGACGATCGGATAATAATAATAGAAAACAGAGTCCCAACCGTTGAATCATCGAAGACGGCCGATGGCGACTGGTATAGGTAACCTTCGAGTCTGGTTCAGTTGTTGAAGAGAACGTCCCAAGCCCAGTTGGTGCGCCAGATGAAGTATAAGCTCAGCACTATCACTTCTACGGCCCAGGCGTTCATGGCCGCCTCTCGTAATATGTCGCCAATGCTTCCTAGGAATTCCATTTCGGTTGCTGGAAGATTCTGATGGGTGAAACGAAGAATCACCTGTACTGCCAGGCACCAGATGTCGTAGTTCCAGGGTAAGGGTTGATCCTGCGACGGAGGTGCTCCCGAACGTCGTGTAGTCGTCTCTGGCCGTGTCACTGCCACAACTCCCAGTCGTTGGTTCCAGGTTTGTAGAACTTCTCTCGCATTTGGAGTTCGCGTCAGAGTGTAGATAGAGAGTAGCATGACCGGAATCACGTCTCGTTCTATCCCGAGGGGTGGAACGCTTTGGTGAAGTCGTTCGACATCCCGCATAATCGTTTTGATCCAGATCTGTTTCTGTCCTTCGGCCTACTTCTTTTTCACATTCGTAATACTCTAATAATCGTTCTACAGTTTTTCTTCTTTCTTCTACTAATTACATCTCGTGCAGCCTTATCCTTCTACTTCTTTTATGGACGGCTGTCCGGCACAAATTGTTTTCTGTCTAGGCCCACTGGTGGAACGGTATCATCGTCCTCTTTAGTGGCCCAAAGTACACGTCCTCCTCTCCCCATCCGTCTATTCGTGTAGCTCCCATGGAAGTCCAGGGCTGACGATAGCCTTGCTTCCTCGCAGCTCGTCCGATGTCAGACTTCCTGTCGACTCCATTCCGCTTCCTGTTTCTGTTGCTCCTTCCTCGTAGTACTCTGAAACATCTCGCTGTCCCTCCGGTACTGTCTTCCTCTTCCCACAGTGCCGCAGTGTCTATTTCCAAGTCACTGAACGGTGGAACGATAACGTCTCTATCCTCCACCACCATACCACAGCGAGGTTCCGTGTTCAGAAAATGCAGATCGGCTCTCCTTCCCATAATTTCAATCCATTTTTGTCTCATATTCCACACAATGTGTTGGTCAGCCATCCATTTGTATCCCAAAAAATTTCGTCTACTTCCGGTGTCACTAACGCATCCACGTAGAATATTCGACCAACCATCTGTAGTGCTAGTCTAGTTCGTCCCAGAACAGTTATTGGAGAATTGTTTGCTGCATATATAGTATGATGTGACGGCCTGATGTCAGCGTCTCTGACTAATCTTGCTGGCGCTAGAGAAATGTGCGCTCCAGTGTCTAATAAACAATCCTCCCATCGTCCACGTAGCTTCATCTTCAAATATGGACTAACTGAATTCGGTACAAAGCGTACATTGTGCGTCTGTGGTTCCTGCTCAAAGTATTGTTGTTCGTTTCTCCAATTTCCGTTTGCATTTCTCTCGTTTTGCATCCTGTGTGGACAAAATCTTATCAAATGTCGGCCCTGACAAAAAAAACAGCGACGTGTGTCGTAGTGAGGCTCTTGCTGATGATGGTATCTCTGTTGTTGATAATTCCTATGTTGATTATTATTGTAGCGTGGCGCGTAGTACATATCATTATCGTTCCTCGGAGGTCGCATCGCTCTGACATCATTCTTTCTCTGATTTGTTTGGCCGAAATTTCTCTGTCTATTTCGGTTCCAATTATTGTTGTAGCGCCGTCCGTTGTCTCTTTCTGAATCCTCGTCATTTTCTGTTAACCTTCTCACGCGATCATTTCCTCTGTTTCCGTTTCCCCAATTTCCATTTCTTTCCGCTTGCTTGTAACTGTGTAGCCTCAACGCTATCTTCACAGCTTCCGTCAATTTCTGTGGCTCTCTTTCTTGTACCTTAAGCGATAATTGTCTGTCCTCCATGGCGTCTAGAAAAGCTTTTACGGCTATCATGTCTCCCTGAGCTGACGGTTTTCCTGGATACGCTAGCATCATAAGTCTACCTATTTCAGTTCCGAGTTGGCCCAAATCTTCATTTTGTTTTTGTCTCTTGGAGTTTAGTTGAACTTGGTACATTACTTGTTGATCTCTTGTACCATACCTGGCTTCAAGGTGTTTTAAAAGTTCCTCTGCAGAATCCAACTCTTCGATCTCTCCGTCTGGAATCACATAAGCTGCTTCGTCTATCAGAGCGCACGTCAAATGATTCAAACTGTCCATTGCTGTCCATCCATTCTGACGTCGACACACATGGAAACGGCGTAGAAAAGTAGCCCAATCTGTTTTTCCATTGTAGTAACCTAGTTTGATCTGACTGTTCTTGCTTGTAGAGCAGTTGTGTGCCTTTTCAACGACAGGTTCCGAAACTGTTTCTGTAGTAGGCCTAGTCCTATTGTTGATTTCGCTTGCTGTAGTCTGCGTTGCAATCGAAATTTTCGGAGTGAAGGTGTAGGTTTGAGATGCTGGTTGATATAGTTGTGCAGCCATGTTATTCAGTCGCAATGGTATTGTACTTGGATAGACACAGTTCCTTGAACTCGTCGTCGTCGTTCCCGTTGTCAAACACGATCCATATAAATTATGTGTTTGTGAAGGCAACAAATACTCATTTCGCCCCCTGGTGAATGCATTGGAAACATTCGCCATATTGCTCGTTGGGATGCCAAAATGATTTTCAAAATTTTGATTAAGTTGCCCATAGTTAACGTTACGTTCAACATCATCAAAAACAACATCATCATAGTTCTCATACATCCGTTCATCAAATCTTAATTGTCTTCTGTCTTCTCGTCTGTTCGTCGTATAATTTCCTCGTCTGTTTTCATTACAGTCGAAAATCATTCTTAATCGTTCTGTCTCTTCATCAAATTCATCTATCCCTCCCTCTCTATTCCTTATTTCTCTTTCGTTTCTTCCTTCTCTCCTTCCTAAATCTTGATCGACATCCTCGCCGCCATTGTGGAGTTCGACGCTCCTCGTCGCTTGCGCTTCTGGCCTGGCACTACCGGGAGGGAGCCCCCTTGCCCCCGGATCTAGCATTTCCCGGTCTCCCGACCTTCCGCTCAGCGACAGGAACGCTTGGCCCAAGTTGAACTCCGGTGTAGTCTTCGGGGAGGCCAACGGGCGTGCTACTTCCGGTTGTTTGAGTACCCCCCCGGGTCTTACGATACGGGCCTCGCCTTCTTCAATCTCCCTATTCCCTTCCCTATCTCGGGTGGAATAACCGGCCTGGGAGGGGAACCCCAGTCTATCCAAATGAAAGTAGTCGGGCCTAGGTTTTCCCATCAACCTAGCACTCCGCCTACTGTCTGGCATAGGACCTGCGCTGGCTCCCTCTTCCTCATCTTGACAAGGTCCAGCCGAGTATGGCGCGGAAGGGCATTGCCCTACAATGGTTTCAGATTCACCACCTGGGTCCGTCTGCTCACCTCGGTCTTGCCGGCTTTCTCTCACTTCCTCTACCGCCCATCGCATCTCAGCCCGACGGTCATCTAGTTCGGCGCTCAATCTCGCCCACCTGTCCCGAACATCGTCTTGCTCGGCGAACACGACTTCCATCTCATTTGAGATATCCATTATCCTTCCTTCTATCTGTCTTTGGCGTCCGTCTACCTGTCTCACACTATCATCGATCTGTCTCACACTCCCGTCGATCTGTCTCACACTTCCTTCGATCTGTCTTTGTCGTTCGTCCACCTGTCTCACACTTCCTTCGATCTGTTTCTGTCGTTCGTCCAATTGTCTCACTTTAGTATCAATGCCTTTCACTCTACTGTCTACGCTCGACAGTGTTTGACTAATATTGGATAGCATCGCCATCAATCCTGCGTCCGTTCCAATCGGTCGTTGTCCTCCTTCCTCCCTTCTTTCCATATCTATCTCGGTCTCGTCTCCGTCGTCAGTCACAAAAACTTTAGACATGACACTTCAAATAGCAAATGCTATATTCTTTAATACAAAATACAATGAAAAGTCACAATACTAAATAGCGCAATATAATACTCAACGGCTAAAAATACATTCACTCCACATATATTCGTCTCTATAACTACAGGCAACGGCTGATCAAGGTAATTTCTGGTCTGGGTTTTTCCCTTACTAATCAAACATTCACGGCTGAAGGTCTAGTTCATAACATACCGCTGAGCTCGTAGTTTACTGTCTTCCACGATCTCGACGTTAATGTCCTCTTTCTCCGCTTGAATCACTGAATAATCCTGAGTCCTTCTCCTTGCTTCCTGCTGCAACGTAATTTAGATCCTTGTCGTCGTAATCGCCAATTTGTCCTTTCGTTTCCTCTCTTCGTCGTCGTTACTCAACCACTTCGTTCGGCAGAGTCTCTCTTCGGTCCACTTCACTTCAATAATCGCACTGATCCTTTTAACGTCGTTCTGATGTCGGCATCCAAGAAGACGGGCTTCGTTTCGCATACTTTTCGACGAACAATCCAACTTTAATCACATAATTTAGAGCGCAACTTCCACGAAGAATCCAACGTCAACAGAGCGAGCGAGAGCGAACGAACAAGCCCTGATTGCTTGCGCTCGTCCCTTTTAAACACTTTCCATGCTGAGCTAAGCAGAAATTCAGCATTTGCACGGTCTCTCTTCCTTTGACTCCTTGCCTCTGTCTGTTGTACGTGCCGCGATCCTGGTCTGTCAGCCACGCCACCACGTCTAGAAATCGCTGATGCAGCGGGTCCTGGTACAACCTCGTCAGCATGGTCTCTAAATCAGCTGTCTGCCTTCCCACATATCACCACACACATCCATACACATACACACATAGTTAACGATAATTGCTATTAAAAGGCGCTATATCAAGTGCAATCTTATAGAATCGCACACTATATTATTGAATTTCTCACAGCAAGCATGTAAACATGACCTAAATAAATTATATGCGTTATCAGGATACATTATATATATAATATCATATATATATATAAATATATATATAATATCATATATATATTGCATCACCAGGATAGATGTACATAACATAAACAGGATACAAACACGAAGACTCACTCTTTTTGTGTAGACGTCAACGCACAGCGATATATGAAGCTGAGGATGAAGTAGGCCGTTGCGAATACAATGAACTCCTTCCACAGAATCTTGTAGATACTTCCTCTCCATCTAAAACAAGAAACAATCGAAACAAAAATCATCCCGACATCTACAGAGCATTGAGACAATACAACAGAGCACAGAACAATACAATTGCCCATTCATTCAGTCATTACAAAGATTTACATAGCGCCTCTTAAATGCTAATACCCAGGAGCACTCCTAACTGTGTCTGATATTTGATACTGCAGTCGTCCGTGAAGGACTGGCTCAAGGTCTACAGGGTTGACTGATAGCCCATCTTCCTATAGATTCCTAGATTTTCTCGCATCTCTACATTCATGGCTGAACAACTTCACTGGCTCTCTGAGGTCGATAGAGCATGCAGTCTTGACCTCACGGACTAAAACTGTGGCCTCAATGGCGGGGGGAGTGGGTTCAAGACGTGTCCTTTTCAAGCAAGGACACATCTTGAACCCTCCGACCCCGCAGTTTCACATAACAGCTCGAAGGTAGGTTGTCCTCAGGAAGATAAAACATGACTACCTAGAGAGAAGGAGACAAGAAAACTATACTTCAATGATCGGAATCAGGGGCGGATCCAGGGCCCAATCCGGCCATGCCCCCCCATCTTTTGTAAATTCATTTAATTTTTGCCAGCTATTCTGGCTCGGAAAGTTCACGTGTCCCCCCCATGGGGGATGAGTAGTTCCGTAGACCCTCCCCACGTCCACGAGGTCCGTACGACTAAAAGGTCATCAACTATTTTGGCGGAGAAAATGGTATATTTTTCATCAGATTTTTCGGCGACCAAGACGAAAATTTTCCCTGTCCCAAGACCGACAATTTTGCCCCACCTCGAACGAAAATTTCTGTATCCGTCCTTGATCGCTATACCCTCCCTTGAATCTGCCACTTCTACAAAGGTTAGTTAGCTATCATCTTGAGTACAAGTTCTGATGCCCATGGCATCATGTGTTTGCAAAACCTGCTAGTAGATAATAAATTATTATTTTTAACGTATTTTTATCACATCATATGCAAGGCTGTTGGCAATTAGCACATCCGGTAACACGTCAAGTTAAGTTATGGGTGACATTCTCGGAAGTGCAGGCATGGCAATACTGAAAGAGATTATCACCAATCTCAGTCCACTGGTGATAATTTTTATGCTAAAAGTCTATGGATGAACCGATGACTCATGATGGCTCAACTTCTGCTACCACTGGAGTTATCTATCCAGTTTGTACAGAGGAAACAGTTGTGAACATCATCTGGTGACTTCGAAAGGACCAGTATCTCAACCCACAAGATTGAATAACATATATTGTGTCATATGAAGTCTTTTTCAAGTGTTTTAAAGATAGTCTGTCTTAAGATAATGTGTTGAAGATGGTTCAATTCAACGTAGGCCTACTAAGTTTTCAAGCCTGTTTTCAGATAGTGTGTGAAGACAGCGTGTTTGAAGACAGAGCGCACAAGGTTGTGCAGTTAACTTGGTAAACTGCAAGCTTAGCTACCAGCTGAGGTGCAGTTAGATAGTCCAAGGAAGAGAATACAGTTGATATTTCTGAGCATATAAATACCTTGTAAGACACTCGTCAACATCTAATAGTTCGGGTGGAACCAGAATTAGGCAACTGGATGGTCTAATCTTAATCTGATCGATCCGACTTGAAAAGAATCATTATGTAAAAGCATGAGGCATGAAATCAGTGATCATGCCAATTGACATCCGTGTCAAAATCGCAATCAGTTGAAGAGGCCGTGTTGATATCGTGGTGAGCAGAAAGCCAAAGATTGGGCAAATACCACAAACAGAGGCGTCCATGTTGAGACCTGAATACAGTGAATAAGATAAGAGCTGGGACAGTGAAATCCATAACATCAACAAGCCTGAAGTCATCAGTCATGTCATGAATTTTTCTTCCACTACTGTCACATCTGTAGGAAATAAATGGCATGAAGGCTGATCATGAGACATCCTAGCCGATCACAAGGTATGGTAGCTGATAATGACACATGGCAGACATGGGACATGGTAGCCATTCATGGGTCATAGGATTTCAGTTTTGAAGGGCTGAAGCCTCGCAGAAGAAATTTGACATTTACATCCAACAAAATTTCTGACTACTTTTTTAGTCTTCGGCCAAAATCTCATGGAAATTTCCCATTTTTATCCGCCGAAATTTCTGGCGACTTTTTTTAGTCATCCGGTCGAAAATCGTGGAAATATTTAAATGTAAAAAAAGGATGGCCTTTTTTAGGGGGCTTAGCCTTTTATAGGGGGGCTTAGCCCCCTAGCGCCGCCACTGCCGAATGGTTAGAGTACTATCAATGCAGGAAGTAATCATAATTGCAAACTTGGAAGTTGGAACTTCTACATCGCCCACAAAAGTGAATTCACGGGAACCAGCTTATTCACAAGTGCTCGCTCGATCAAAACAAAGGCAGGTCAAGAACTGGAACGTCAGGCAAGCAGCTATCAGATGGCAAGGGTGGATGATGTTTAGAGTTGAAATGACGAGGGATGTGTGGAGAAGAGAGGGAATCAGGGCAGGATTTGTGAAAAACAATGTCTTCAGTTTTTAGTGAAAGACCTGTGTGAAAAAACAGCGAGAGGTGGAGTTTTGGTGAGTGTTCGTATGATGGGCCAGATGTTTTATTGTAGTGCTGGCGAAAGTCTGTTCCAAAGAGGTGGAACAGCAATATGGTTACAGAGCGATATGCCAATTTTAGTGATGAGGTGATGGAATGGTGGAAAAGTGTAATTGAGCAGGAGCGTGTTGAATTAAGTGGCTGGATAGTGAATAACTGACGAAGATAGAATGACTGGGATGATCAGGGTTTAAAGTGGGTGGGCACGCGTGGGAACGGCGTTCCCACTGCTCTCGACATTCTTTGCTTGCGTTTCCACTGCTCACCTTCATGGAACACTGGAAACACATGCGTTCCAACAAAACTCTTCATCAGCGTTCCCACTGTTCACACATTCAGCGTTCCCATGCACTGCTCATCCAGACCACTTTAACCACTGTGGATGAATGAAGTGTATTGTAGGTGAGTGATATGACTTTGTATTCTACCTGTTAAAAGGTCTTGTGTTCTACCTGTTTAAAGGTCTAAAATATCAAAACTTCGAGCCTACTTCCAAAAAGACAATTACCGTACTGTGTAAATACCATGAGACCTTCACTTGCAATATTGCACAGTGCCATCGTTTGATTCTTGGTCAGACAAAATATAATGAAATCTTTGTCTACTTACCGACACAGAAGTTTGAAGAAGCAGCTGAACTTTGCAGTTGCAACTTTGGCCGAGTAGGTCACCGTCATTGGATCTCCAGTTGATTTAGAAAACTATTTATATGCCTTAAAAATGAAGGGTCCCACGGCTGGTCAAAAATTCTGAAACAAAGAATAAAAGTATGCAGCCTATGTATGTACGTGTGTGTGTACGTGTGTGTGTGGATGTGTGTGTACGCGCGTGTGTGTGGGTGTGTGTACGTGTGTGTGTACGTGTGTGTATGAGTGTGTGTGTATGCGTGTGTGTGTACGTGCGTGTGTACGTGTGTTTGTATGCATGCATGCATGCATGTATAATTATGGAGATGCATACTTACTTGTGGGAACTGCATACTTGGGACACAAAGTATGGGATCGACTCCCTCCCAAGATGGCTACTGCATACTTTGGACTTTGAGCAAGTTCTTTACTCATAATTTTGATCACACCATTGACTGATAATTTTACTATAGATAGTCGTGTTGATAAATGTGTAGTAACAATGGCAGAAACTACAGCAATACTAAAATAGTAACAATAATAATAATAATACAAAATAGCAACAATGATAATAATAATAGTTACAAATGACACCAATGCGATTCATCATCATTGTCATTATTATCATTATTAGTATTATTATTATTAATATCATTATTATTATTATTATTATATTATTATTATTATTATTATTGTATAACGTCTACAACGTTATACAACGTTATAATTATACATTATTATATTATTATTATTGTATAGCGTCTTATTATTATTATTATTATTATTATTATTATTATTATTATTATTATTATTATTATTATTATCATTTATCATTATTATTATTATTATTATTATTATTATTATTATTATTATCACTATTATTTTTTCCCCATAATAATCATCATTAACTATTAAGCATTATTAATCATTATTATTATTATTGTTGTTGTTATTATTATTATAACAATAAGAATAACAATAATTTTAGACTTTTCCTTTGCTTGCTATTCAGCTACTCTAGTGTCCAATAATAATTATAGCACAATTGAAAACTTGTTTCTAAAGGTCATGACCTCTAAAGAAACCTTTGACATATGACCTCTATGTTTTTTCTCTTTCCCTCTTCATTTCTAATTCCTTAAGCACCCTGAAAAATCCCATTGAAGCGCTGTATAAAAGGTCGTCTGATAACACTGCTCAAAGAATCAGTCAAAATTTATATAGCTCCTCTCCATTCGGAAACTTGAAGACCTACTTCAAAACACTATACAGGTCTCTGAAATCAATATAAGGCATTCTGCTTCACGATTTAAAACTTTTTTAAACTATGTTGTCTGTTCAACAGTCAGTAAGTTCAACAGCCACTTCGATAAATATAAGTAAACTCATAGGCCTAAATAGGCTAGGCATACAATGCAGGATAATAGGCCCTATACAAAATGCTTACCACTCGAAACAGTCGTTCACTCAACAAAATCCCTGAATGTTCAGTCTACGCTACAGTAAGAGGCGTCGAGAAATTCAATACGAGCTTAATGACTATCATCACTTTAATTAATCACTGACGACCTAATTAGCGTACACACCCTACTCCTCCTCCTCCCACCCCTCCGAAGAAGCCAGGCATGCAGTCAGATGGGCGCCAAGGTCAAAACCCTAAACACACCACGTCAATAAAATCAGATTTAATCCCCACGAGACCAACGAAAAATCTTTAAAACTTATTTTTAAACACGATAATCTTCCTACTAAGTTACAACAAGACGATTAACTTCGTGAATGCTTAAAACTCCGAACGCAGAGCGTGATTGGTAAACTAATCTGCTATAATATGCAGGCCACTGTCACAACCGGCCTCAGCCTGTGGGTGACGCACGAGGAGCGTTGGGGAGGGGCCGCCCCCTAAGAATTTGCACATGAAACGGAGCTCCTCTTGCTAATGTGATAAGAGCCGTGCACGCTGCTACATTCAAGGCGACTGAGTATCTCGCGTTAGACTAGAGAGGGGGGATCTAGCCTACAGTACATGCACAAACACACGCGCACAGGTACAGACGGACGTAGGCATACATACAGGCAGATGCAATGCGACTGGGTGGACTACGATATTGTCCATCTCTGCCTATCTGTCGGCCTATCTGCATGCACATGTTTGCTTTTGCCTTATTCTGGAAAGAAAATAAACAAAGACAGACAGACAGACAGACGGACAAACAAACAAACACTGTAATACACAGACAGACAGAAAAACAGGCAAATATTCAGGCAGACAGTCCTTCCTTAATTTCTACAAAAGTCTTGTAGCCTAACAACGCCCTTGTTACACGCTGGGCTAATTAACTTTAGCGACGCGCTGCCGGATCACAATTTGTAATTCGTAATTAGCCTAGAGTTCGTTTTGAATAATATTTTAGGCTGCTCACCTGCTTATTTCAACTTTAGTAGGCCTACAAGAGAGTCTAAATATTTCGAAAGCCAATTCAGAGATGCCTCTACTAGTTCTATAGTCACTATAACCTAGTGATGAGTAGGCTAGCTATTACTGCCAGCCAGATTAGTTTCGAGAAAAAAGAAGGCCAACACGTTCTAACATCAAAATGTTGTTAAACACTTAATTGTAGGCGACTAATTGGTAGGATGCCACACCAGCAAGAAGCAATACTTTAGTATGCAGCAATTATGTAGGCCTATAGGCTAATTCTACACTATAAATAATATTAGGCCTAGGCTACACCAATTCTAGTTAGGCTACTCTATGGCACTTAAGAAATTATAGTGCCGCTGCATGCCTAACTGCCGCGGTAAATTGCTTTCAGGATCATCTTGTAAATTATTGTATCACTAATTGCCATGGAAACAACCGTTTTGCTCCATGACACACACAGTAGGCCTAGTGGCGCCAGAATTTCAGTTTTAGTAGCTGAATCCTCGCGAAGGAAATTTTCCATTTTCATCCGACAAAATTAATTTATGACGACTTTTTTTAGTCATTCCAAATTTTGTGGAAATTATTTTCCATTTTCATCCACCAAAATTTCTGTGACGACCTTTTCTAGTCATTTGGTCGAAATCTCATGGATTTAATTAATTTTTTAGTGGGGCTTAGCCCCCGGATGGCCTTTTTAGGGGCTTGACCCCTAGCCCCCCCCCCTCTGGCACCGCCACTGGACAGACAGCGCTTAAAGCGTAAAAAAGAAATGTCTGCATGGACGCTCCTTAACTTTTCAAGTACGCGCCCGCGAATTAAGTGGCAGGACGACGTTCAGATTTGAAAATAAGTGCATGAACGACGTCCATGACCGTCCAGCCACACTTTAGGCCCTGATGACAGAACAAAATTCAGCCGCTGCCCCCCCAAAAAAAACAACCTGAAATCCCATGGCGAAGTCACCGATGATATAGGGTCTACTTTTCCTTCTGAATTACCCTATATATAGGCTTATACGAATGCACCCAGCACCAATAGATCTTTTGTTGGCCCAATTGAGGGATTTGAGGGGACACGATTGTGACCTTTTGATCCTTCCCAAAGGATCTCCCACTCTTATTAACGGTCAGCTATTCTGGAACGCTGTGCAGGCCTAAGGGCCGAGTTTAATTGAACGTGTGATATAGAACATGGCTTGTTCAAATTAACACACCAATGCACTCGGTGATTATGGCTATCAGTAAGGATCGACGGGTCAGTCCACTTATTGACACATGAATATTAATAATAGTCATAACATATCTGTGTGTATACACCCCCACACACACACACACATCATAGCCTACATAAAAATTATGTATAGGCCCAGCGGCGCCCGCAGGATTTTTTTCTTGTACGCACAGAAATTTTCGATGGAAGGGCGAACAGGAAACATTTTTCGTTAGGTCGCCGAAAAAACTGATGACCTTTTTTTTTAGTCGTCAACCTAGAATTTCCCAAAAACATACCTTTTCTATCCGCCGAAAAAACTGATGACTTTTTTGGGTCATCGCGCTGTACGCACTTGCGTAAGTGCGTACGCCTGCGGGCGCCGCTGTATAGGCCTATAGTCTATAGGCCTAATTAAGTTCATTCCGTTCGAAGCAGCCAGTTTTGTCATTGAGAATACGCTTAGGCTACCTCATGAATATTAAATAATGCAATATCATCCAACCCATTTTAATTCTCATAAGGGCCATTAATTTTGGTTTGACAGCTGGAAGACGATAATATTTGTGTGCATCAACATGGATAGGCTATGTAGAGTAGCCTAGCGGTGTTTAGGGCTTTAGGCCTATTAATTGAGAAATAGACAGCTTAAAGTAGGCCTGATATTATAATACATAAAAGGTGTGCGCATAGCCTATACGCTAGGCGGCTATAGGGCGTGCGTTTTGAGCCATTTCCCGCCAGTTTCATGTCCAAACAAGTCGGTAGGGTACCTCAATTTCTTCGTAGCGGTTCGAAACATAGACATATGATCAGCGTAGAGCGCTGTATTAGCGATATCATGAGCATTTGTCATCCGCTGTTTTTAGCGGCCCTTCAAGCATCAATGGCTGAAGACTGTAAAATAAAAACTGTCTATTGGCATCAGTAATTTTAAAATGCACCTTTGGTTGATTGCGCGAATAGACAAGGTGCTCTCTAGACTAGTAGATCTAGTTTCCCGGCAGCGTCCTTCATCAACTCATGCCATCTCTCTATGAAGACTTGGGCCTAATGTGAACGTTTTTCTATAGCGACAGAATGGCATCGCTGGTGATAAAACTAACATTAATTGGCGGTACTTTAATTGCTAAAGGAGAGGATTTTGTGAATAATTGATGTATCTGCAGCTATATTAAGTTCCATGTGGGCCTATGCTCCTATTCTATTTGCTACTCGTGCTTTAAGTCTGTTTCAAATAATTATGTAAGCGTTCAGCCACAGTATAAATAACAAAGCTCAAGATTAAAGTAGGCTTAAAGTAATGGGAAGATCAATTGGGCAGCAAGGCGCATACTGGCCACTGACCAATTTTGTTACACAAGGACAACGGCTATTAACTTGTTAATATTATTTTTGTTTTAAAAGAAACCTCTGAAAAGGCGCTACATAAACTCTTGAAATGAATGGATGAAGTTCAGTCTATTGAATTCAACTCGGTGGTCTAGTGGAGAGCGCCATTTTTGTTGTGAAGTTTTCCGTGTAAACTTAGATTTTAAACTTCGCAAAATAAAAGAAAATGCCGAGAGAGATTATAACTCTGCAGCTGGGGCAATGCGGGAATCAAAGTGAGTCGGTTATTTGTGAGCAAGTGTGAATTTATTTAGTCGACCACACGTTTTGATACACAATGCGACATCGACATTGCGCGCAACGATGTCCCTGGAAACTGGAAACAAACATCATTACTGTCCAACAGGAAAAGAATTTCAATAACTGAAGTTTAGGAGTTGTCGTTGTATGGTATAAACTATAGTATCGGGGACCGAATGACGATGCTAACCCTAATCTGACCTAACCGACCCTCACGACGCCTAACCGACATGTCGGTCCCCTATTCTGTAGTTATGCCGTTGCATGTTTTTAGATCTGTTACCTTTACTGCCAAGGCAACTAAGCCCGATTTTGTTATAAGGAACCATACAAAAATGACCCTGCTATCAACTCGAGAGCACTACAGGTCTTTCTGCTGAGAGTACTGAGAAAACTTTTGAGTGGAAGCATTGAAGACGCGCTCTGTAATTCTTAATATGAATGTTTGTGTCAATGAGCGAGTACAAGCCAGCAGCTCACCATCAATCACAGAGAATTAAATTGAAGATACCAGTTTGTGAAGGCTAACATGGTCTACCAACCCTCTAGCACCTACCATAAGTTCACACTTGAGGAGCTGCATAAATTGCCAGATGCAGGCACGCACACATGCTTGCGTGCATACATAAACGCGTAGCCACATGTATGCATTTGCATACCTCGACCTGCATATGTAATTATATGTACCTACAGACATGCATATGCCTGCATGCTTACATATGCATGCAAATGTGTATAATTAACGCGAGCACTAATTGACGTTCTTTGTTTATTTGTTTATTCAGTTGGGATGGAGTTTTGGAAGCAGCTTTGTGCTGAGCATGGAATCAGTCCAGGTTTGTTTCCCTTCGTTGTCGCCACGTCTAAGATCTCATGGACCGGAAGGTCGCTAATATTGTGCATGTTTGTCCTTTTAATGACCGTGCATGACAAGCTGCAATTAAACTTTTGAGTGGTTGGTCAGTCCCTTGCTCGCTTGCTTGTTCTAGGAGGGAGCAGTTGAGAAGTTGTGCTTTTTAAAAACCTGCCAGTTCCGCGTACTAGCTATGATGCTGTGACCAGTTGTTTGCTTTGTATGGACCTCATCCATGTAATTATTACAAATGCAAATATCATCATATTTTCGACATTGCCCCCTCTCCACCTTGTTGCAACTAGTAGATTGTGGTACCACCATGCATGCACACAAATGAGCTTCCCTATCCCCTTACAAAATTTTAAGTTGATTTGCTAACGCCTCCTATATAAACATTTATTTTGCCGTAGTCTACTATTTATTTTTTTAAGCATCATATTTGCTGGATAAAATTTGTTGACTGTTATGATTTACTGTCTGGGTCTGAACAGAATATAATTTTAATGTTGTGAAATGCCATCGAACGACTGTTGGGTAATACAGAGTTACAAATGATCTAATTGATGTGGAGGTCATAATTAGGAATTTATTTTGCGTACGTGCATTGTTTCAAGACCACTCCCCCGGCCATGCGTGTCCACTTAGTATGCAGTGTGCGTATGATGTCTTGTTGAATTTTTTGTTTTGTTTACGTTTTCACAGAGGGAATTCTTGAAGATTTTGCGACCGAAGGAACAGATCGTAAAGATGTTTTCTTCTATCAGGTCTGCTTTTTATATAAGTCCTTTCTTTGTCCATCCACCCCACCCATCTACCAAATCCCAGCCCATCCACTCATCCAAGTTCAACCCCCATCTTCTTTCCACACACCCACCCATCAATCCATCCACACACCTGATCAACCCTCGCTCCATTCATCCATCCATCCATTCCGTTCCCAAGGTCACTCTCACTCGAAAACTGTTCTTTTTAGCCGCGCTGGAGTCGGGAACATCTCTGAGTTGTTTCCTTGAAGAAACTACTTTAATAAATGAAGAACGAGTGAACGAAGTCACTTATCCATCCATGCAGGCATCCATCCATCTATCCACTCATCCACACAATACTCTCAATCAATCACCCTCTTTCCATTTCCCCTATCCATCAATCTGTCCATCAGCGATTCTTTCATCCATTCATTCATTCAGAGAACAATATTCTTCCTGCTTTGCCATTGCTTTTTTAATTTTTTTATTAATTTTTTATTTTTTCCTCAACCAAAACAACAAACAAACATGATACAATTATGGCATTGAATAATACATAACATAAATTTGGTGAAGAAGGGGAGACCCAGAAGGGATGGAAAATCCCACTAATAGGGCCACCCATAATTCATGTAAAATATAAAAAGCAGAACTGCTGGTCTAGTCTATAAAAATATCGTCCTTTTGTTTTGTCTCCTGTTAGTCCAGTTCCTGCGGTAGTTGATGGTCACAGCGTTTGACTTGTGACACGGACTGTACGCATTCAATCTTCGGTCATTAGTGACACATCACTAATGCGTAGTAGTTATAATAATGATAGCCATTTATATAGCACCTTTTAATAATTATATGTTCCGTCTTAGGCGGACGACGAGCACTACATTCCGCGAGCTGTGCTACTCGACCTTGAGCCGCGAGTCATCAACTCGATCATGAACTCGCCGTACGCCAACCTCTACAACCCGGAGAATATCTACGTTTCGAAGGACGGAGGCGGAGCCGGAAACAACTGGGCTCAGGGTTATCATCAGGTCAGCAGATATCTTATCTAAGATTCAGCAGACATCTTGTCTAATCGGCAGATATCTTATCTAATCAGCAGATATCTTATCTAATCGGGTGGAATTAAAAAGAAAAAGATATGGGCCATTCACTTATTTGCATGGCTCATATCTTTATAGGAACTCTATAGAGCTTGCTGTACTGAGCCGTATTGCCATTGCTCTTGTGATGTTATGCAGTGATGTCAGGGCAAGTGAAAATCCGTGTTTTGTACATGGGAACTTGTGTTAAGCATGCTTGTGCTGTTGTATCTGAACCTATGTTAACAGATACATGTGTATAAAAACTGTATATATGCAAACTCATGTTAAGCAGGCATGTAACTGAATTACTAAATGCATATCCTACTTCTTTTTTGAGATTATTTTAAACTTTATTTTGATGTATAATTTGATGGCTATCTAGGACTAGTAATAATACTTTAATTCAAAATTGCTTGTCCACAAGAGGACTGAGACTTCTGAAAACGACACGCAGTAGTGAAGAAAATCGGTGGCATGACTGTAAACTTAAGTTCCAAAATTAGAAGTGTAACTTCTTATGAGCATTGCATTTTATTGCATTGTATTGTCTCGTATTGTATCCATGTATTTATGTAGCGCCTCTCGCAGTGCGCGCTAATCAGAGGTGCTCCCATGTGCAAGTCTGCAAGAGACCAAGAGAGAGAAAAAAGTGGCCTTGAAGCAGTGAAAATAGGCACCTGCCCTGACTGCCCACTAGTTAATAAGGAGGAACTGTGCATTGAAACAGGATCGTGGTTGTTCAAAACATTGGCAACTTTATATATGGGTTCTCTCCCTCGCCATCTTGCCTTCCTAACATCAGTGTATGGTCTTTAATAATTATAGCTGAGTTTTAGGATTGCGTCTTTGGTGTGGTTTTGCTTATCAGGCTGGGCACCCTCTTATCTGTGTGAGCTTTGCCTCCCTCTTTCCACTTGAATAGGCCGCCGCGTACTGTGCTCTGCTGTCCATGGTGACTTAATGGTTCCTTTCACTCGGTCTGTGTCAATACAGAGGCATTCGTTATGTGTGCTTGGTCCATCAATCTGGAATGGACTTCCCTTGACTATGCGACACCTCCCAAGCTCTTCTCAATTTAAAAACTGTTGGAGACTGATTTTTTTCGCGTGATCTTGGCCGGGAGCGCCTCTGAGTAGGTACCTTGAAGGGGCGCTATATAAATTACGATTGATTGATTGATTTTGCGGCTCACCTGGTCACCTGGTGCCGTCAGCTCTTGGAGCTCTGGCGATATTCTTGATGTATCCTCTCCAGTGTCCCCTCTCTCTTGTTGCCTCTCTCAGCTCCTCCAAGTTCATGCCAGACTTTTCCTGTACCTCATCCAACCATCTCTTCCTTGGTCTTCCGCGTCTCCTCCTTCCCTCACCGCATGCCGTCATCAGCTCCTTCTCCAAACCGTTCTTGGATACATCATGAATTTTCTTGGCAAAGATAAGGGGTGGTTTGCCATTGCCTTCCCCCCGTTTGCCGTCCGTGCCCGTTCGTTCACCCCTCCATACGGAGGGGTTACTAACAGGTCGCCCCACGAGAAGGTGGGCACGGTGGACTTTGGTTCGCCAGCCCAGGTCGGTTCCGAGTCTACGCTCCAATTGGAGTCGTCGGTCAGGTCTCCTCCCTGCTTTACTCACGTGAATGAGTGACTGACAAACCTTTGCGACCTTTTGGATTTTGCGGCTATGATAGCGTAATAATAATGCTCGGCATCATACTCAGATTCATCATCTTCATAGTATTAAGAATAAACTACTGTTCGATGGAAAACTCACCTGTATAGATGATGCCTCCTAAGCTTATATAGCAAAGGTTGATTAGGATTAAAAGGTGTTTAAGGCAACTACTCTAGTGTTTAATAATGGTGGATGGATGGTTCCAGACTTGACGGGGACTTATGGCAGCAGTTCACAACCCGTTGCCCGCGGGCCAAAAGTGGCCTAAGGCCTAAGAAAATGGCCCTCATCTCTCAAATAATTAACAAATATTTTTAAATGACAGTTTGGACAGGATAGAACTCATAATTACTTTCTATTACAAAATATTATTCTATTTTCGCATCTTTAAATAACATCCATTGTATTTTGAATCAATTATAACAATTTTATATGCTTTTAGTTAAGTTTTAGCCTTGTGGCTCCTAATGTCCTTCTACTAAGAATAAGTGGCCCTCGTGTCCTCCAACTTAGAAAAAGCAGCCATAGAGGCAAAAGAGGTTGGGAACTATACTGGCTTATGGCAGCAGAGGCTTTTTCTCCCGAAAAAATTTGCTTAGCATAATACAGCTCTTTTTAGTTTAGCATAATTATACTGGTGGATGGATGGATCCGATTTGACCAGGGTCTGTGACAACAGAGACCGTTACCCTGGACAGAAATTTGCTTGGCATATTACAGCACTTAAGAGCTTTTTTAATTATGCTGGTACTGCCCGTTTCGTCCTTATATGGCTTTGGGCCGCAGATCCAGCAGAAATCTCAAAACAACTTTCTACCTAATTGTGGTGGATTTGAGGAATTCGAACCCGCAACCTCTTGTCTGACACCATTGTTTTGATCGTGGTTAAAATCCATTGTGAAGTTGGTTAAAGGGGATTCTTTTAATTAAAGAACAATGCTTTTAAATTTATTTCTCTTCCAGGGTGAGCGGTTGTACGAGGAAGTGTTTGACATCATCGACCGGGAGGCGGATGGAAGCGACAGCCTGGAAGGATTCGTCATCTGCCACTCGATCGCTGGCGGAACTGGATCCGGAATGGGGTCCTACATACTGGAAAAGCTCAACGATAGGTGTGGACAAACATTCAACTTATGGGTGTGGACAAACATTCAACTTATGGGTGTGGACAAATGTTCAACTTATGGGTGTGGACAAACATTCAACTTATGGGTGTGGACAAACATTCAACTTATGGGGGCATTACAAACACTCATGTACTTGTGATTAACAGTTAATTTATTAGTTAAACTTTGTTACCATTGTCATCTCAGCTTTTCTGCCACCAAGTTCGATGGTCTTCAATGAGGTTTGACAGCTTAGATTGTCTCAGAGCCCAATGCATAGACGATGTGGAGAATTGTGCCGTGATTTTGCCATCTCTTTAAATCATATCCCGTGACCTATTTAAAAAAAGTATAGTTGAAATGACAATGGTTTTTTTTCGTGTACAACGCCCTGGTCTTTCAGCCTTGCCGAGCTTATGTGTTATGTAAATCGTATTATTAATATTATTCTTGCCATTGTTATTATTGCTTTTATTATTGCCATTGTTATTATTCTTGCCATTGTTATTATTACTTTTATTATTGCCATTGTTATTATTCTTGCCATTGTTATTATTACTTTTATTATTGCCATTGTTATTATTCTTGCCATTGTTATTATTGCTCTTATTAATGCTACCATTACTGTTATTGTTATTATTGTTATTATTATTATTATGTAATTAAAAATGGGAATATCCTAGTGCAAACTGCATTTTTGTGTACATTCGGGGCTTTAAGTCACGAATAAATCTCTCTAATAAAAAATTTGCTGCTATTTATTTAGGTAGAAATCTGTCGTGGACTATGTGTGTACACTGCACTTCGTTCATTCCAGGTTTCCAAAGAAGCTGATCCAGACGTATTCCGTCTTTCCCAACCAGGACGAAATCTCCGACGTCGTCGTCCAGCCATACAACTCCCTTCTGACGTTGAAACGCCTCACCCAGAATGCTGACTGCGTCGTGAGTTTGCTAATGAAACTTCATGTTTGTATGCACACTTGTTATAGCACCTTTTCAAGTACTCTACTCAGAGGCGCTCCTGACTGCAGCACGGACACTGAATCGAAGTTTCACGCCGAAGCGCTGAGCAATTGCGAGTGAAGGACTTGCCCAAGGTCCCTACGTGACGACTTGAGGTGGATTCGAACCTCAAACCTTCCGGCTTCAAGGCAACGACGCCACCACTACACCACCGCGCCCCACAATGTGTAGACTATGCCTGATAGGAACGATCTGCCATCCTACTTGTTGCAATTAAAATAATTTATTAAATGCCATTTCGTTCATTCTATGGACTTACATAGCACCCCTTCAAGAAGCCTACTCGGAGGTGCTCCCAGCCCATCCACTGTCTAATTACCAAGTTGTCAATCAATGGTGGTGAGCAACTGTGGTTGAAAGACTTGGTCAAAGCTCCTAAGCTGTAACCTTCTCAGAGAAGATTGATTGACAGATTATTAATTCTCTGATTGATTAATTGACTGAGTGATTGATTGATTGATTGATTGATGCCATAGCATGGTATGTCAGAGCATTTCGTATAGTTGTCAATTGTTGTCTGTTGTTAGGTCGTCCTTGACAACACAGCGTTGCACCGAATCGCAGCCGATCGACTTCACATGGAGAACCCAACGTTTGGTCAAATCAACCACCTCGTTAGTATTACCATCGATGTGTAAAGCGACAAAAAAATGAATAAAAAACCGAGTGAATAAGAAAGGTAGAAGGCAAAGCTCACAGAGACAAGATTTTGCCCAGTTTGATAAGCACCGCCACACCAGAGATGCAATCCTCACTGAGATGCACTGCGGGAAAAAAGCCAATGCAAGACATTGCTTATGTTTGTTTGTATGTGCACTTGTTATAGCGCCCCTTCAAGCTCACTCCTCAGAGGCACTCCCGACTGCAGCATGGACACTGCAACGGAGTTTCACGCCGAAGCGCTGAGCAATTGCGAGTGAAGGTCTTGCCCAAGGTCCCTACGCAGCGACTTGAGGTGGATTCAAGCCTGTAACCCTCCGGCTGCAAGGCAATGAATACTACCACTACGCCACCGTGCCCCAGCATGTGCTGGGATATGCGATATGATTTGGCCAACCCGTTGCATGGTCCTGTCTCTTGCCATTTAAGCTTCCCACTGCCACTGGTTGCACTCTGCCAGTGCCAGTCCCAAGCCTGGATAAAGGAGGAGGGCGTCGCTAATGGTCTTTGTTACCACACAGTGACGTTAAACTGCAAATACCACCACTGACAGTGTAACTGAGTTGGCATGGGGAGCAGACTTGTTGACTAATTTGCCATTGTGGAGTTTGAATCCTTACCTTTCTATTGATATTCGAGCATGCTGACCACTTTGTCTTGCTTGTGTCTCTGTCTTCAGGTTTCAACTGTCATGTCGGTTTCCACGACGACGCTTCGTTACCCTGGTTACATGAACAACGATCTGATTGGTCTGATTGCGTCGCTGATTCCGACGCCAAGACTTCATTTCCTGATGACCGGTTACACTCCACTGAGCACCGATTCACAGGTAAGACGAGTATACCTGAGACGTATGCCTTTTCATATGGTCCCTACACGGCGGCGTGAGGTGGTTTTGAATCTCCAAACCTTCGGCTGCAAGGCAACGAATATACCCACTTCACCATCGTGCCACTGCCCCACAATATGTATTGCTACTCAGAGGCGCTCCCAACTACAGTGCGGACAATGCATCGGAGTTTCACACCAAAGCGCTGAGCAATTGCAAGCGAAGGACTTGCCCAAGGTCCTTACAGGGCGATGTGATGTGGATTCGAACCTGCAACCCTCTGGCTGCAAGGCAACGAACATACCCACTACACCACCATGAAGAGGCGCTATAAACATTCTTGAATGAATGACTCTGTGTGTACGGTTATTGCTAAGTACGGTTATTGCTAAGTACGGTTATTGCTAAGTACGGTTATTGCTAAGTACTTCCGTGGACTCTTCTTGGTGTTATCCATTTGACTGTTGTTGCATGTTGTGTTGTCTGCTGGTGTTGTCTAACGGCGTTGTTGTGTCTGTTGCTCGAAGGTTGCTAGCGTGCGGAAGACAACGGTGCTGGACGTGATGCGACGGTTACTCCAACCGAAGAACATGATGGTGTCAACCCCCGTCCAACGTCAGGCCAACCACTGCTACATCTCGATCCTCAACATCATCCAGGGAGAGGTTGACCCAACCCAGGTAGGGAGATGTTGACTTGACCCAGGTTGGGAGGGGTGACCCAACCCAGGTTGGAGAGTTTGACCCGACATAGGTTGGGAGAGGTTAGCCTAATCCTGTTAGGGAGAGGTCGACCCGACCCAGGTAGGAAGGTGTTGACTTAACCCAGGTAGGAAGAGAATAGATTGACCCGACCCATGTAGGGAGCGGTTAACTCAACCCAGGTAGGGAGAGGTTGACCTAGCCCATGTAAGGAGAGGCTGACCCGACCCAGGTAGGAGAGATTGAATCGATCTAGGTGGAAAGAGAAGAGGTTGACCCGACCCATGTAGGGAAAGGTTGACAAAACCCAGTTAGGGATTGACCCGACCAAGGTAGGGTAAGGTTGGCCCAACCCAAGTAAGAAGAGGTTGACTCAAAATTTTGAAATTTGATGTTAGCTTGTAAGATATCTTTTGACTTATTTCATGATATCAAGCAACCCATTTCCGGAGTAAGCAACTCGATGAACAATGATGATGATGTGGAGCGTTTGAGTCAAAAGATTCAGCCAGCATTTTGCAATTAAGGTACCGTAAATGCTGCAATGGAAGTTTCGAAGATGGTAACAAAGTTAAGCTATTCATTGTAATTAACAGTTTGCTTAGAGTGGTTCAAAGTGGACCTATAATTACTCAAATTAAATTTCCAGTATCTATAGGTAGCAATTGATTTAGTTATAAATTTTATTTTAGTTTTAGGGTGATGGTTAAAAATATTGGTCTGTTAGATCTCTGAAGATCCCGTACAAGTGTACTTGGTTGTTTATGTTTCCTTTTGACTTCATGTGAGCTCCTTTGACTTCACGACCGTGTGTGTCTTTTATTTTATGTGTGTCCCTTTTGCCTCTGTGTGACCCTTTGATTTCATGTGTGTCTCTTTTTACTGTATGTCTGTTCCTTTGATTTTATCTATATCCCTTTGATTCTGTGTGTCCTTTTGACTTCGTGTGAGCTCCTTTGACTTCGTGTGAGCTCCTTTGACTTCGTGTGAGCTCCTTTGACTTCGTGTGAGCTCCTTTGACTTCATGTGAGCTCCTTTGACTTCGTGTGAGCTCCTTTGACTTCGTGTGAGCTCCTTTGACTTCATGTGAGCTCCTTTGACTTCGTGTGAGCTCCTTTGACTTCGTGTGAGCTCCTTGGACTTCATGTGAGCTCCTTTGACTTCGTGTGAGCTCCTTGGACTTTGTGTGAGCTCCTTTGATTTCATGTAAGTTCCTTTGACTTCGTGTGAGCTCCTTTGATTTTACGTGTGTCCCTTTGACTCTCTGCAAGTCTCTTTGACTCTGTGTGCATCCCTTTTGCTCTTTGATGTTATTTTTTGTCCCATTGACTCTATGTGTGTTCCTTTGATCTTATGTGTGTCACTTTGATTCTTTTGTGCGTCCGTAGGTTCACAAGAGTCTGCAGAGAATCCGTGAGCGCAAACTGGCACAGTTCATCCCTTGGGGACCGGCCAGCATCCAGGTGGCGCTCTCCCGCAAATCGCCCTACGTCCAGTCGGCTCACAGGGTCAGCGGACTGATGCTCGCCAATCACACAAGCATCTCTACGGTCAGTGAAGAGTACTTTTACTTAAGTAATTAAAATCCATTTTACTTTTACTTAAGTAATTAAAATCCATTTTACTTAAGTAATTAAAATCCATTTTACTTTTACTTAAGTAATTAAAATCCATTTTACTTTTACTTAAGTATTTTGTCCGATACTTTCAACAACACTGGCTGCTCCTGTTACCTGTACATCCGCAAGAGCTTTGTCACTCTTCTCTGAGTGTGCAGAGATGTCGTGCTCTACAATCGTCCACTCAGGTTGAACTCCTCGGTTAATACCGCAGCATGAACTGCTATTAGACAGCATTGGCCCCATGGCATGGAATGGGCATCTACCGTCTATACGCCTTATGCCTAGCATTTGCTTAGATACGTTTTTATATCGCGTCCTTAACTCTTTCCCGCCGGATGGGTCACCCGTGACCCCATTAACAGGATAGGTATCAAAACAATTCCGGCGGGAAAGGGTTAAAACCATCCTTTTCAGCCGAGGTTGGGTGTGGAGCGCTCCTGAGTAGTATAACGTTGAAGTGGGCGCTATAAGCACTTAAAAACTGTTCTGTTTGGCCGTGCTGGAGTCGGGAGCACCTCTGAGTAGTTTCCTTGTAGAGGCACTATATAAATACTTGAATGAATGAATGAATATGTAAATCTTCATGTAATGAACGAATGAATTTGAAAGGAGCATCGTAACAAGCTGGCGCAGAGAGTGATTTCTTTTACTATTCGAACGGTGGCGCTATATAAATGTTCAGTCGTTTGCAAAGGCAAAAAGGCAATGTGGTGTTTGTGTTGCATACGCAGCTGTTCGAGAGATGCCTGCGCCAGTACGACAAGCTGCGCAAGCGAGAGGCGTTCTTGGACCAGTTCAAGAAGATGGGGATGTTCAAGGATAATCTCGACGAATTCGACTCATCACGCGAAGTCCTTCAGCAGCTGATCGACGAATACCACGCGGCCACCACGCCCGACTACATCAACTGGGGCGGAAATCAACCGGTTGGTCTTAAGGGGAGGGGAGATTAGGGTAATGTATGTATGTATTAGAACTCGTTGTTATAGCACCCTTTGAAGATGAAAGCTACTCGGAAATGCTCCGGACTACGGCGCGGACACCGAATCGGAAGTTTCACGCTGAAGAGCATGGACAATAGTGAGTGAAGGACTTGCTCAGGGTCCTACGTGGCGACTTGAGGTGGATTCGAATCAGCAACCTGTAGGTTCCAAGGCATCGAACTTACCCCTGCACCACCGCATCCCCACAATGGTATCACCCAGGCAGTGAGGTTTCGTTTGAAATGAGACATGAAGATTAATCGAATTAATCTAAACGTTTCTTTTCGAGACTATTGTTGTGCGGAAACTTCTGTTCGTTAAGCCTGTTGTTGCCTTGGGAATTCTTCATTGTAACTGATTTAGACTTGTCTTACTTGGCAGCTGTTGTTATTGGGACTAATATTGATAATCTTCTGTAATCAGTTGCTGTTGAAACTGCACACGTAAATTTAAAAAATTTGCAAATTGGTATTGTAACCATGGATGCCTCTGTGGGGCTTATGGAATTGGTCTTTTTTCATTTGCAGTTAAGCCTATGTAATTGGATCTGGTATTGTGGACTCACTCCCTTGTTGTGAATTGGTGCTACTTCGTCCTCGCTCAGCTTCCTCCCACTGTCGTCCTCTTCGTTCATCCAACGGACTTTACCTCTTGGTTCCTTGTTCTAGAACTGCTATGGCTCAGTCTTGATCATTTTCCTAAATTGGTCCTTCTCTTTGGAATGATCTTTCTCCTTCTATTTCCTTTACAATTCTGTCTGGCAGTCTCTCGTCTTCCTTCTCTCTTCTCAAAACCTGCTTCTTCTCGTGCGTTTTTGTGCACTGGGAGCACCTCTGAATGGTTCACCCTACTAGAAGCGCTTTATAAATGATTAAATACAACTGCACATTCTCTCTGACATTACTTTACAATATTATTATTATTATATTCGTTTAATGGTAACAAAAACTGATAGACACACCGCTATCAGGTACAAAAAGCAGTTTATCAAATACAATATATTTGTGGGGCGCAGTGGTGTAGTGGTGGCGTCGTTGCCTTGAAGCCGGAAGGTTCGAGGTTCGAATCCACCTCGCTGCGTAAGGACCTTGGGCAAGTCCTTCACTCACAATTGCTCAGCGCTTCGGCGTGAAACTCCGATGCAGTGTCCGCTCTGCATTCGGGAGCGCCTCTGAGTAGAAAGAGAGCTTGAAGGGGCGCTATAACAAGTGCACATACAAACAAATATAATACCTATAGTATATATATAATACAATAATATAATACCTATAATACCTATATGCTATAATGCCTGGAATGGTTTGTTGTTTCTGTTGCATAGGCGGCTGTCTAGTGACTCGTTGTTCAAGGACAACATGAAGACAACATAAAGGCAACGCGTTGTATCTCTCGATCAACAGATTTTACGTTGTTTATCAGTTTTTCCGTTCAACTCGGCTCGTAAGACTCAACTGTTGGAATTGATCAAATGTACGTCAACAAAGACCGAACATTGGCGATGCTGTCTGTTCTGAACTTGTGTGTGCACAAATAGGTTTCTAATATTCTTACGTATACACATAAATATGCATTTATTATATATTTATGTTTGCATACATGTATGTATTCATTCATGTTGATGTATTATAATATACATATAGTTTCAGGCAGCGCTTAAAGTGTGGAAAAAGAAGTGCCTGGACGCCCCTTACCTTTCCAAAAGAAGTGCCTGGACGCCCTTACCTTTTAACGCTGTGCTGGCCAATAAGTGGCAGGATGGCGTTCATATTTTAAAATAAGTGCATGGACGCCGTCCATGACCGTCCAACCCACACTTTAAGCCCTGCTTTCAGGAAATTCAGTTATATCTGTGTATTATATATCTTTCAGATATATTCAGACATAGAGAGTACTCTTAGGATATTACAGTTATAAATTGGCTAATGTGGACGCATTAAGTAGACATTTATTTTGTGTATGTATGTGTTGTGGAGACACCTACACCCCCCCCTACATACGTAATGTCTGGATGGCGAATTGGAGGGCAGGAGAATGTGTACAATGTATAAAAGGTTTCGTTAAATACTTCTGCTGGCTCTTTTTCACTGTCTTGAATTCGTCTATCAAACTGGTACTCTCATTGATAAGTTCTGTTTATGACTTGCTGGATTTATACTTGTTCGTTGCAATTGTTTGTTCGATTGGTGCATTTTATTAAACATCAAAAGACTCTTTGAAGACTTCTACTGGCTGTTTATACTACACCACCTGCCCCCCAAAAAAGTCAACTGTACACTCTCGAGTGTCGATTGTTACACTTGACACCATTATGGGTCCTGATATATCCAACCTCAGTGACGGGGCTGGGGGGGGCTAAGCCCCCCTACAAGAGGCTCAGCCCCCCCTAAAAAAAGGGCCACCCGAATTTTTTACATTGAAAAATCCATGATTTTCGGCTGACGACTAAAAAAAAGGAAAGAAAAAAGGTCAGAAATATTGGCGGCGAAAATGGAAAATTTTCGCCGCGGGTCTTCAGCCCCCCAAACTGAAATCCTGGCGCCGCCACTGTCCAACCTAATTACGCCTTTGATTTGTATTGTATTTAAGCATTTATAAAGTGCATCCAGTAGGATGAACCTTTCAGACGCAGTCTCGGTGTGCAAGGCCCTGCAAGAAGAAGCAGGTTTTGAGAAGGAAGAACTGTTGGAGAAAGCGCAGTTAGCGCACTTCAAAGCGAAGGACCAATTGAGGCAAATGATCTAGACTGAGCCATAGCAGTTCTACAGTGAGGAAAAAAGAAGTCAAGTCTGTTCAAATTGGAGGAAGCCGAGTGAGGCTGGAGTATAATATCAGCCATACACTGAGGCAGGAACTTACTGAACGTTGAGGATCAGTGAGGATCTTAAATTGTATGCACGCATGGAGAGGAAGCCAATGAAGCCATTAACCCAATTGCGGAACTTTGGTTTCAATACGCCACCGGTTTCTCCTTTGAGCAGTAGACACCGGCATGATGGAAGTTCCTAAAAATTTAATAATAATTTCACAATTGTCACAAATCGTTGAAGATACTTTATTTGACAAAAGCTTCTTATCGATACGATACATTGTCTAAAATCAAGAAAGCTAAACTTCTGCAACAGTGTCGCTGGGAATGTCATGGTCTTCAAATTTGAACAAAACCTGGTAGTTTGAAGGCTTCGGTATTATACATCACAATACACCAGTGAGTATCGGACGCTCATTTTTTGCCCATATAAAAGATGTTTACTGCCCCTGTCAGACAAATATCGTAGCAACTTCACTGAGCAATTACTCAAATCTAAGTCTGCAAATCAGTCAAATTTTAGTCAGTAAATCTGTCAAATTTTGGTATGTAAATAAGTCTAATTTGAATAAGTGAATCAGTCGTATTTTAGTAAGTAAATCAGTCAAATTTCAATATTAATTAAATAGTCCAATTTTGGTCAGATCAGTCAAATTTCATTTAAGTAATTCAGTCAAAATTCGGTATGTAAAGAAGTCTAATTTGAAATAGGTAAATGAGTCATTTTATTTAAGTAAATCCCACAATATTAACTAAATCAGTCAAATTTTGGACAGTGATTCAGTCAAAATTCTGTCGGTCCAATTTCCATCAGTGAAATTGCATTTAGGAAACCAGTCAAATATCAACCAGAACGAAACTGAATGTTGAAAGAAAGTAAAATTACAAGCAGTAAATCATTACAATTTTCAAAAAGCCAATCATTCAGCAAACATAAATTTCATTCAATAATTCAATGGAAAGCCCATCAACAATTGCTCGTAACATGTTTCATTTCACGAGCAGAACCTACTCGCTCGACAAAAACCGAATCACACAAAATTTACGCAATCGAAACCGAAAAAAAGCTAATTTGCTGTAGAAAATAAATTATAATAAACAATCAGTTCTCATCAGTTCATTACATATATGTACAACGTACACAGCGAAGTAGAAAAGGCCGTGCTAGAAAATCACAGCTCGGCAATTCACAGACAATGTCGTAAAAGAAAAATGCTTGCAGCTTATTTATAAAAAAAACTAAAGCAAACTGGTCGGCTTTGCATCAATAGTCCCACTTTCAGCTTAACAATAGCAGTAATAATAATAAGTAATAATAACAATAATAATAATGAAAAAGCAAAAATAATACGATGCATAATAATAATTATATAAACTTTACAGTAGATAATCCTATAAGAAAAATATAGAATTATTATTTAAATAATCATCAATAATAAAAGAAGTATACCAAGGGCTTTTTTAAAACATTTCCCTTGCACTCAAAAATAAAAAAAATTATGAATTCCTTGGTTACTGCTAGTTTGGGTGAAAGAGAAATATAATTACGAAGATTATTATAAAAATATTATTATAAAATATGAAGTAAAGTCAAATAATTAAATATTATAATAATAAAAATATTCCTTGGTTATTTTAAAAACTATCAAAGAAATAAAGTCTAATCCATATACATGTAATGCAATAGATGTAATACATACAATGTAAGTGATGTAACCATGCTTATTGTTATAAAAAAATCTGGTTGCATCACGTGGTGACATGGCTCTGAGCTTTTGACATTATAACTTCTTCACAACACATCCTCATTATTTTATAAGGCACGTCTTTCTATTGCTCCCAAACACAACTGTATAACACATTTCTGGGGTACTAGCAGTCCTCAAAGTTTCTGATAATACTATTCAATGATTACAGATCCAAGACTTTAGGGTCATTTGAAATAATTTGAACTAATCACAGTAATACTAGTATCAAAATACTAACTGTCACAGATCGAAGATACTAGTGCATTTCGAAATAATTCTAGTATTCGTTGGCAGCTTCAGAAACAAAAAAAACACCACCAATAAAATGATGTTGAGAACTTATGTACCGGTACTCGGGCATTTTGAAATGATTTTTACATGTAGCAAAATAATAACAAGGAAAGTAACAAACAATATTTATAACCAGTTTTCATGCGCAATTACGTAAATTAATTAATGAATGGTGGTATTATTTATTTTTAATTTATTTTTGATAATCTTTCTCTTTTTGCACCAACCCCTACGAGACAGTTGTACAAAGTTGCCCACCCCAACCCTCCCTGGCTGCACCACAGATTGCCCGCAGTGCAAGAATCATTAGTAAGCAGTGTGTTAACAGTCAGAAGATGCTGGTAGGGGAAGCCGGGTCGAGCTAGGGTTTCAGATGCTGGTAGGGGAGGCCGGGTCAAGTTAGGCCTTGTCTCTGATTGCCTGTTGCTGTCCATTGACTGTCTTTGATTTTAAGACGCCGTTCTCTTCCACGGTGACAGTTGACACACCATTTTCCACCACCCTAAAATAAATACATACTTCGAATTATTGCTTGTACCATTTAAAATCATTTAAATTGATTAATCTCGAAAGTTCAATTAATTAGTGATGCTAAATGCTTTTCACTGGCAAAATATCTACATCAATATTTTACCATGGTAAAAAAGGCAAAATAATATTATGGTAAAAACATATTTAAAATGCTATTTTATACTTCAGGTTTTATATCTTCTTTTGTTACTAACTATATCAGAATAAGTATTATAAATAATTATTAGTAACACTATTCAATTATGGTTTTCTGACTCATAGGTTTACTTAATTAAACTGCTTATTTATTAAAAGGCTTTCACAAAGTTCTTCACCACTGCAAAGAAATAAATAGTTCTAACATGCATTATTTCATTATCATGCCACTCTTTCACACACACACACACACACACACACACACACACACACACATACACACACCATTAAATGAACAATTCTAATATTCATTCCTTCAATGGTTTCACAGTTTTCCACCCAATTAAATATCAGGACACTCTTTCAAGCAGCTTCACATGTGAAAATATGTGGGGCAGACTTTTTGACAACAGAATAATTAATAAATAGAAATAATATTAATAAATAGAACAATTACTAAATAGAATAATTAATAAATAGAATAATTAATAAGTAGAAAGTGGCTGGAAAGTATGAGAACGAAATGGCAGCTACAACTAGACATTGCAAGGCTAAAGAAACTTAGGGACAAAATTTAAACTAAAACTGATGGCCTTGTAATAATAATCATTCAATAGTAATTTTCAATAAAAAAATATTAATTGAATCAATTGCTGCACATGACAATTTTTCAACACCTTCAAACCAACAATACAATGCGATTATGATTGCAATAAGATAACAAAATTACAATACAATAGTAATTTGCAATAATATTATGATTATATCTTGATTAAGATTGTAATTTATGACTACAATTACAATACATGATTACAATTGAAATAAGATTGATCGCAATACGATTACAATTACAATGATTAGTCTTGCAAAAATAATTACAAAATGATTATGATGTACACAGTTAGAATGATTGAAATCGTAATATGACTACAATTATTACAGATACAATATAAAAAATTATTATGCTAAAAATTACAATGATTACAATTGCAACAGGACTACAATCATGATTACAATATGATTATGATTACAATGTTTACTATTGCAACACAACTACAAACGATTATGATAAACACATTTACAATTATTGCAACTGTAATATTTAGGATTACAATGATCATGATCACAATGCACAAATTTATGTAACCGCAAGAGTGTTCTTGAAGCACGTACGTTTTCGTTACGATTCTCGATCCATTGCGAATGACCGTGGATGTGGAGGTGGACTTTCCATAGGCTGGAGAAGATGATGAGGATGACATGGATTGGAAACTGGATGGAAAACAAAAACCATGTCCTTCATCAGCAGAAAATAAACTGAGGACAGCTAAGGTAGAGGACAGCATCAGGATGTCCTCTACGCCCTTAGTCCGCAGGGTGAGAAATTATTGCCGGGAATTGAGGGGTTCAACCCCCAGTCTACCTTAGGGCCCATAGTAAAGTCTTCATTGCTTACTCGAACTCCATATAAATCAACATCTGACCCCCCCACCCCCTATCATTTTTCTACAAAATTTTCTCATACTGGGTCACGGACTGCCATAGCACAGAATCATGCCTTTGTTTCTGTTGGCCCTTGACTGTGGAATGACCTTCCTGCCATAACTCGTGCTGAGAATACTATCTGGGGCGCTACTATTTCTGCACATTGTCTAAAGACTTCTTTTTCTATTGGTTTTTCGCACTGGGAATGCCTCTGACTAGGCTGTACTGAAAGAGGTGCATTATAAATCCATAAATAGAATAAAATGGAATTTTTCTTTATTTAGGCTTATTTATTTTTATTTATTACACCAATGTGATACAGCACCCCTTCCAGGCCTCCAAACTGTACATACACAGAAACGAAGTTGCCTCCAAACTGTACATACCCAGAAACGAAGTTGCCTCCAAACTGTACATACCCAGAAACGAAGTTGCCTCCAAACTGTACATACCCAGAAACGAAGTTGCCTCCAAACTGTACATACCCAGAAACGAAGTTGCCTCCAAACTGTACATACCCAGAAACGAAGTTGCCTCCAAACTGTCCTCCAAATGGTTGGCTGAAGAAGCTGTGTGAAGACGAGTTGTTGACGTGGTTGTTGGAGTGGAACTGGTCAAAATCTGAAGAACACATTCACGATTCTATTTATAATCCAGCAAAATCTATTTATTTCTATTTAATTCTTCATGGTTTTATCCATACTTCACAGCTTGTATTTATTTGTCATGGTTTTTCACCTATAATTCACAGGTTATATAATATTTTTTCATGATTTTGATTTATAATTCAAAGTTTCTATACATATTTTTTATTGCTTTTTATCTCTAATTCACAGTTTCGATATAATTTTTCATGAATTCTATGTATTCTATACCTTACAGTTTCTACTTATTTTTCGTGGTTCTTATACGAAATTCAATTTCTAATTTTTTTATGGTTTTTATCTACAATTCCATCAAAATTTATTTTTTCATAATTTCTATCTTGTTATTTACATTGCAATTCATCATGTCCTGGGCACGATGTTAAACTGCATCCATCCCTCCGCCACAGGGAACCAACAACTTCCCTGTGCCGGTCCTAAGCCCGGACAAAAGGAGGAAGGTTTGCCAGATGGGTGGCGATACTCTGGCAGTAAAAGACCAAGACGATTGAAATCCCCAAAACCCACGGCACAAGTGACATAGCGACCCAGATGCTTCAAGGTGTCATGATGTGGAGCTGACATGCACAGGCCGGTCAAGACAGACCATTGGAGAGAGTCGGGGGAGAGCGTGGGACACATACGGGCATTGACCCAGGTTGTCCTTCATGCCTCTCTCCCAATATTCTCTTCAATCAGACAAGGTGGTCTAGCTGCTAAAAGATGGACCTGCTGACCGGACCGGTTGAAGCTGGGCAACATGACGCGAGACAGACTCAGACAGAGAGTGGCGTCGGACCCTACGGGCATGTAGCCCAAGGATTTTGATGATGATGAATTCATCAAACTGAAATCTAACATTTATAAAGTGCCTCAAGCATAGAACTCATCAGCGGTGCACCCGACCTATACAGGTGAAATTACAGCCAAATAAACAATACAGCCTTCAGGCACTTGCAAAACTGTTGTGTTCATTACAATGGCTGCTAAAATCCAGCAACATCTAACTCATAGTCATACATCACTAATACTTATTCATAAGTCAGTGACTTGTGAATATACATATTCATAAGACTTGTGAATATATATATTCATAAGTCACTTATAGCAACCTCTGACATTTGCATCAACCAAGCTATCTATGTTTTTTTTGCTCACACCATATAATCGGTAAATATCGCACTTGATCAACGGACTTTGACTCATGCTTGATTCTCGATGGCAGGTAAGAATTTCATATTAATCAACGACTAACGAATATGCATGAGTTAATTATCAATATGTATGAGTGACTTGTGAATATGAATGAGTGACTTATGAATACGTATGAGTGACTCATGAAAATGGAACAGGAACTTATGAATATGTATGAGTGACTATGAATATGAATGAGCAACTTATGAATATACAACAGCAACTTATGGTGAATGAATCTTCACCACTCCCACCGACCATCGAACATGTCCTTGAACGGATCGCGTCCGCCGAAGAATTCCCGGAAGACTTCAAACGGATCTCGGAACTGAGGATGGCCGTGGCGCGGGTGATCGAAGCCGAAATCAAAGTCGGGGGCCCTTCCACCTCCACCGCCACCACCTCCTCCCTGCTTCATCTTGCCGTACCGATCGTAGTACGCCCTCTTGTCCTCTGAAAGAGAAATCGTTCACACTGTTCATGATAGTTACAATATAAAACGGATGTCAACATTTATGCCCTCCCACTTGAGCTGAGCCTGTTCCCTAGATCGCTCTCTGACACATTCTATAAGCTCTTAAAAACTGTTCTGTTTGGCCGTGCTGGAGTCCGGAGCGCCTCTGAGTAGTTTCCTTGAAGAGACGCTATATAAATACTTGAATGAATGAATTTAAGTTTAGTACTTAGGTTAATTAATATCAGCACAGTCTGCGATTTAAGGGGTAAGTCTGGCTGATCCTTCGCCAAAGATGGATTAATCCGAGCCTGAAGGGAAAGACCTGATTCAATGTAATGTAATATAATTTGTAATTCGTATGGTGCCACCCACAGCAGCGACCATACGGTAGTGCGGCTCCAGCGCAAGTGACTCAAGAGAAGAAACATGTTTTGAGGAGAGACAGAGCTGTAGGATCAGATCTGGAAAGATCGGAAATATGCAAAGAGGAGGGGAAGGCATCCAGAGGGTAGGCCCACTGCCCAGTGGTGCGGTAAATGATCCAGTTAAACACCAACATCATTCAGAAAACAGTCACTGTTGCGTGGGATCTAATCAGGCTTCCCTTGCTGGATACAGAACATCACCGCACCTCGTAACAGAGTCATCTCTGCAAGATATCACCAAGATATCCCATTCTAGACCTTGGTGCTGCGAGGACGTCCGCAAACAGTACGTACGGGCAGGGCTTAAAGTGTGGGTGGACGGTCATGGACGGCACTTATTTTAAAATCTGAACGCCGTCCTGCCACTTATTGATCAGCACAGCCTGGAAAAGTAAGGGGCGTCCAGGTACTTCTTTTGGAAAGGTAACAGGCGTCCAGGCACTTATTTTTTCCCCACTTTAAGCGCTGCGTACGGGGTAGAAAGGACAATGGCTTGTGAGGGTAATCAAAGCACGATCTGCACACACACACACACACACACAGGTCCTTTGTGGATGACCCCCTATCCCAAAGTCATCCAATCAAAAGCAGACATGACACAAGCATCGGACAATGCTAACACAACACATAAAACTGTCTACTTAGGATGTCTACATTCACCTGCTCAATGCATCTGAAAACACATACCCCCTCCACCCCCAACCGCTTTAAGTTTCGTAATGCAAAAACGTCGGACATTAAACTTCCAATTTGAAGTCGCAGTCAATATTTTCGAACCACCGAAGCATGGCTTCCCTGTAGTACTAACTCACAAGAAAACATGACAGCCTGAGAATTTGAGTTGGCCAGTCGATTGTTACTGTTAATGTTATGCATGTGCTACTATCTAATGAAAAAGCAAAAGAAGAAAACAGGAAAGATGAGATTCGAAAGAAGTCATTAATCAAAGATCATATTGGAATGCAGTTGCGGACCAAAGATTAGATTTGAATGAAGTCATGGAAGATAAGACTAGATTAGAATAAATTCATGCACCAAAAATTAGTTTAGAACGAAGCTATCTACCAAAAATGAGATTAGAACAAAGTCATGAACCAAAAATGAGATTAGAACTAAGTCATGGACTAAAGATGTCATGTACCAAAGATTAGATTTAGAACGTATTCATCTACCAAAGACTAAATTAGAATGAATTTGTGCGCCAAAGATTAAATTAGAACGAATTTATATGCCAAAGATTAGATTCTAAAGAACGAAGTCGTGGAGCAGGTCTTACGGTCGGACAGGACTTCGTATGCTTCGGAAATCTCCTTGAACTTCTTTTCCGCTTCTGCTTGGTTCTGCAGATTTTTGTCCGGATGCCATTTCAGCGCCATCTTCCGATATCTGGAAAAGAGTCGACAGAAAAGAATATCAGTCTAGCAAACTCAAAATCGTAATCTCTAGACTTCAATATCACGCAAAAAGCAAAGTCATGGGAATCAGCTAATTCTCGAGACTCATGCAGTGCCCAAAGAGCAAAGTCGTGAGAACCAGTTAATTCTCGAGACTTCTACAGCATACAAAAAGCAAAGTCGTGAGAATCAGTTACTTCTTGAGACTTCTACAGCATACAAAAAGCAAAGTCGTGAGAATCAGTTACTTCGTGAGACTTCTACAGTATACAAAAAGCAAAGTCAAGGGAACCAGTTAATTCTCGAAACTTCCACAGCATCAAAAAGGCACAGTCGAGAGAACCGGTTAATTCTCGAGACTTCTACAGCACCCAAAATGCAGTTGCATAAAACCAGCCAAATCCTCACGACTTCTACAACGCCTGGAAAGCGAAGTCGCAGGCACCAGACAAATCAGAGGTGCTCGTGGAAAAAAATCAATAGGTATAGGTAAGGTCGAAACCAGTTCCAAGGTCAAGAGCCAAAGGGGACAGGTAGGCAGACGACTAGTCGCCTGGTGGACAGTGTTCTGAACTGGAGCGGCAAGAGGAAAGGGAACGAGCAGGAATCAGAAGAGCACACTTCATATCTTCGGGCATTGTGTAACCTGGTCTCCACTCTACCTGGCCGCTCAGCCCTTCGCTCGGCTACTAATGACCTACTTGTTGTCCCTCGCATGCGTGGAGCTACGGCCCAATCTAAAAGCTTTGCTTATGTCGGTCCTTCTTGTTGGAATCGCCTTCCCCACAAGATACGTCTTGAGCTCCTTGACCTTTCGCTTCCCTTGTTTCCTAAACGCTTGAAGACTATTTTATTTGATGGCGGGAGCACTAGCTGGGTTCGGGAGCGCTACTGAATCTGTGAGCGGCGCTTTATAAACATTCAATTGCAATTACAATTACACTCACCACTGAGCACAGAAAGTGAAGCAGAAATCCTGGACAATCTTTCCATTCTGGCCGGAATTTGTAAATTGTATCAATAGTGTTTTATGGGCATCATTTATGATTGTAGCATTGCACTTAAAAGCAATTGTCAAGCGCCTCTAGTAGGGTGGATCGTACAGAGGCACTCCCAGTGTGCGAGAAGAACCAGATTTTGAGAAGAGAGAAGGAAGAAGAGAGACTGCCTGACAGAAGTGTAGAGCGAACAGAAACAGAAAGTGCATTCTAAAGTGAAGGACCAATTGAGGCAAATGATCGAGACCGAGCCATAGCAGTTCTAGAACGAGAAATCGAGAGGTCAAATCTGATGGATGAACGAAGTGGACGACGGTGGGAGGAAGCCGAGTGAGAACGAAACAGAAAATGAGACAGAGATTTCGAGGCAAGAATTTGAACCTATCGTCATATCAGGATCGATAGTCAAGTATTCTAATCAAGAGAATCTATCAATCAGTTTTTTTATTGGTCCGTGTGTATCAAGCATGCTAAGACATTACTAAGGTTACGCAAAGCATCACAAATCAATCAGACAATAATCAAACACTTGAAAACTTAATTAGTTAACGAAAGTTATATAGTCAATGGGCCTATAACTGGGATTACCCCACAGGAATAGATAAGGAAAGCTTATTGTTTGTATGTTTGTATGTGCACTTGTTATAGCGCCCCTTCAAGCTCTCTCTACTCAGAGGCGCTCCCGAATGCAGAGCGAACACTGCATCGGAGTTTCACGCCGAAGCGCTGAGCAATTGCGAGTGAAGGACTTGCCCAGGGTTCCTACGCGGCGACTTGAAGTGGATTCGAACCTTGAACCTTCCGGCTTCACGGCAATGACGCCACCACTACACCACCGCGCCCCACAAGTGGTTATAAAGTTGAATGATACTGGTCAGTGTGATCAGTAAGCCCTAGACTTGGAGTTCGAGGTTAAAGAAAAACTCTATAATAAAGAATTAGGACACAAAAGGATACCCAGAAGGGAGGAAATCCAGCTAAACAGGGCCCCATGCAGCCAACCGTCGCGAAGTGACGTCGGCGTAATGATATGGCATGACAAGTAACTATGAATACTTTTAATTAATACTCACTACTAAGTAATGATTGATTGTTGTATAATGTGCTGATGCATTGAGTATAATAGGATAGTTGCTTTGGTTCGCCAATGTCAGCTTGATGATGCCCCAGACCACCCGCAAGAGCTCTGTTGCTCCTCTGACATCCAAAGCCACCGTACTTTCGTTCTGCGCAGAAGGGATTGCTCTTGGTTTCATTCGCTCAAACTGCGACCATGAAGATTCGAGCCTTTTCAAACGTGGTTGGCCAAGTGGTCTGGAATGGGTTCCAATATTAGGAGCCACATCTGCTATCTGAGGTCTTACTGAAGCATTTTTTTTCAACTCAAAACTCCTTTTTCCGTGCAGGAGATGGGAGCGCTTCTGGGTAGTCCCCTTGAAGTGACGCAATAAGAATTCTTAAATAAATAAATATATAAATGAATGAATGAATGAATGATGCATAGTCAACAGTCTCTGGTGCACATGTCACATAGTCATGGACTCGTGGAGATCTAATACATATTTATAAGTCAGTGATGCAATTTCACAAGTCACTAATTTCTAATTCATAAATCACATATTCCGAAAGGTCAGGGTTCATTAGTTAATTTATCCCCAACACATCCATCAGTCCACCACCCCCCAAACCCCCCAAAAATCACAATATTTGAAAAAAGCAGACGTACGCCTTCTTGATGTCACTCTCGGACGCATTCTTCGAGACGCCGAGCAGGCCGTAGTAATCCGAGTCCCCGGAAGACATTCCTCCGCCTGTCACGACAAAATCCCGGCAGCCTTACTTCCTCCTCCGTTACACGACGTCCGCAAGATCTTCCTCACCAGCCCTACTACACTAGGTGGCGCTTTAGCTGTCAGAACTAAACCCCTGTTTCACCTGCAACAAGCAGAAAGGAAAACCTTGATAATATGTTATAATGAAGTGGTGGACCACAGATTAGATTAGAACAAAGTCATGGACCAAAGATTGGATTAGAACAAAGTCATGGACCAAAGATTGGATTAGAACAAAGTCATAAACCAAAAATAATATCAGAACAAAGTTGTGAACTAAAGGTTAGATTATAACAAAGTCATAAACCAAAGATTGGATTAGAACAAAGTCATGGACCAAAGATTTGATTAGAACAAAGTCATGGGGAAAATTATATCAGAACAGTCTGATCATTTTCAAAAGTTTGCAATCTAATGTTTTAGCGTTTCAAATTATTCATCCAAAGCTGCATTAGCATTTTTCATCAATCCAATTTCTACCTTGGACTGAATCCCGATCATCAATCCAGCTTCCATTTACATAAGAATTCACTTTAGCAATACAGCTTTCATTTATTTATTTATTTCAGAAATTTATATAGCGCCTCTTCAAGGTAGGCTACTCAGAAGCACTCCCGGCCCAACCACGGCAAAATAAAACAGTTTTTAGGTTCTTAAGGAACAGAGTGGAGTGACCCCGGGGAATTAAGTGTAGTGTAACCGGGAGACCATTCCAAGTTGTAGGACGTTGAACTCCCAAGGTGGAACAACAGAGTTCTCGAAGATACGGTGGAGCTAGTCCTTCAATGCATCAATCTGGGGTTTTGAGAGCATTTATATTTGAGCAGTGCTTCATGCTTTTTTCATCACACCAACTTCTCTCGAAATAGAAGTAATTTTTCATTAACCAACGCAACTCCGATTTAAGCAACAATAATTATTCATCAATCCCACTTCTATTCAAGCAAAATTATTTTCATCAATCCAACTTCTATTAATTTTAGCAACAATTCTTCTCGTCAAAATAACTTGTATTCGACAAATGATAAAAACCCATGCAATGGCGGATAATTTAGAACCTTATAACAATAGATAGCCTCAAAAAATTATCCCATTAATACTGAGCAAATGCAATTGTATTGTTATCAGACATTTATAAAGCACCATATATCAAAACCCAACTCATCAGCGTCTATCCCGTCTTGAAAAAATACGATTGTTGATAATTTGCTGCATATTAAATACAGGCTTCAAGTCCTGAAAAATGTATTCCGAGTAGCAGAACCATTTTCTTTGCAAGCAGTCTTTCAATGTCTCTCGATTAATAAATGATCGATTTATAGATTGATTGATTGATTGATTGATTGATTGATTGATTGATTGATTGATTGATTGATTGATTGATTAGTGATAATTACTCACTGGTCTATCTATCCAACATATTTCCTTCCTTGCATTTTTTTAGATGCCTTCATTGTAAATTTAAAACATCAACCAAAGTTTTTAGTCTCGATTTTTTTATAATATCTTTGAAAGAAGAATTGCCTATAATTCTGACATGTTTTTATGAAAAATGTCAGTGCATAAACGAATCACCAGTAGAAGAAAATTAATTGGAAAGAGAATATCGATGTAATTACATTCCTAGACTCTAGCATCTAGTCAGAAATAATCCATATTTCTCAGAATTTTTCAGCTGCAAATATCCTGCAACATCAGCATCAATGGAGGGGTAAGAAGCATCAATGGAGGAGTAAGAGAACAATTGAGGAGGATCCCTGTTGCAAATCAAACTGCATTGCACTGAATTAAAACATTTATAAATCGCCTCTAATATAAAGAGTGAACCGTTTTCAGAGGTGCTCCCAAGTCAAAATGTGCATTGTGCAAGGTTGTGAAAGAAGAAATACTGGTAGGTTTTGAGAAAAAGTAAATGAGGAGGAGGGATGGCCAACTAGAATCTGAGATCGAATAGATGGGTACAGCATAATTATTCTAAAGAGAGAAACCAAATGACAAAAAGGACCGGGACTGAGCCTTGTACTTTCTGTTCTAATACAAGGAAATAGTATTAGAAATAAGCTGAAGGCAATCACTTCAGTACCCATTAAAATTTCAAAGTGCAACTCTGATCTCTAACATATAAAAACATTTTTCACATCGATATGAAGATATTGGATAAAGACCGTCGAAATTTGAGTTTTGTCAAATATGTAATTTGAAATATTTGTCAATATTTTAATGCCAAACTGATAAAATACCTGCAAATACTCATGTTGTTTTACGTTCTTGTTTTGTGTTCTGATGCCAGCAACTAATGCTAATTAATTAATTGAGCGTTAATTCTAATCACTGATCAGTTCTCATAAAAAAATGATAATTCCAATTAATGAGCTACAAAATTTAATTACAAATTACTGTGTTGAAGAGCCCAACAGAGGAGTTCAATGCAAAGCTCGAGTCACCAGGTCGGTACATGTACTAATCAAATGTTAATGGATGCATTGATGGATGCATTGATGGATGTATGTGTGTATGTTTGTATCCAATGTATGTACTGCAAATCATCCATTATTTATGTAAACAAATTGATTTGGAAAATCAATTTTCCATTTTGGAAAAAATTACAATTCTTGACAACACAAATAGGATGTTGCATGCAAATCGACATCCACAAAATATGCCAAAAATGAAATAATAATAATAATAATATCTGCACGCAACGTTTTAATGCTGTTGCTTTTAGAGGTTCTTTTGCACCACTCACCGGGGACGAGAACAATGCACTTTATGCATGAATACTTTTTTTGTTTTTAGTCTGGTTTCAAGCTCGATAGGTCTTTTAATAAATGATTGTGTTATATAATAATAATAATAATTTTCGTTTATTCAATAATCCTGCTGACAGACCGCAGCCAGTTACAGTACATACAGTTATGGTGTATGAAAGATGAACAAGCTATGCAAATTTTCAAACAATTCACAAGAACACAAATCAGAGAAGACAAAAGACATAAATTTTTAACAAATCTGCAGCCATGCAAGGCTTATTATATATATATATATTTATTATATATATATACATATATATATATATATACTCACACAGAGTACACTCAGAAACTGAGATTATTTTGTAGCTCATTAATTGAAATTATCATTTTTTATGAGAACTGATCAGTGATTAGAATTAGTGCTCAACTAATTAATTAGCATTAGCTGCTGGCGTCAGAACGCAAAACAAGAACACAAAACAACATCTTAGAGCCTGCAACCTAGGAAATGAAGAAAGAGCTAAACCCAGGGGCTGTACGGGATTCTAACGGTGCATCGTAAGCACTTCAAGTCAGAGTGTTATCCATTATACTAAACCCCTCCTCTTCCTGTTCAGTCAGAGATGCTATATATTTGGCAATGAATGAAAGTCATTTGCATAAAATTAAACAATCTGACCAATTGTGCGCCTCATCTGGTCCAAAAGTCTCTTCAGAATGGTAGATCAAACATTAAACTGACAGTCATAAACATTTAATCCTTAATAATAAAAACCTCTAAAGTATGCAAATTTCTGCAGCAATTTCAAATCATTCTGGTATCTCAGTTAGAGTCATAAAAATGATTTCTGCTGGCAGGGGTGGAGGAAAATACTTGTGACATAATTTTTGCTAGTGTGCCCTGAATGTCTGACAAGGATAGCGGGACAAACTGCCCAAGACCTGATGACATAATAAATAGACAACATTAATAGCCAAAAAAGTCACAAGGATACCTGGCTATAATACGACAATGTTAATATGACAGTTGGAGGGCAAACTATACAACAATCAGCTCACCAATTACAACCATAAATGATGTCCATAAAACACTATTCCTTACAATTATTAGAACGATTACCGAAAAAAGATTAACACTTATAAACACAAGTGTTTACCGTCGTGAACATTAATGACATGGCTCAGAGTAGACTATTATAAATGTAGTTAGCATATGGCTTATTAATAAGCCAATCCACGTCTATTATATAGGTATAGTTCCTGTTCAGACATGCTGTGCCACCATAAACACTGTAGGTGATTAGCATATCCCTCCTAATTTATACAATCTTCAGACTGGCACCTCTGAGCACAAGGTGTGACCAAGTAATGCATACTGCTGCAGTTATTCAAGAAATAAATTTCAATTGTAACTTGTAAAGTTGAGACAATCACGAAATGTAATGTTAGACTAAATTACTCTAACGTAGAATTGAGTTTAGCAAGTATGACCAAAGCCAGCAAAGAACTCTCTGCTCATCACTCATCTTTCTATTGAAATGTCTGACTGTGACTGTCTGCTTGTCTCTCTGTCTGCCTGTCTCTCTTTATGTCTATGTGTCTATGTCTATGCCTGTCTCTCTGTGTCCATGTCTGCATATCTCTCTCTCTCTCCCTCTTGCTCTCCTCCCTCCCTCTCTCTCTTCTCCCCTTCTCTCTCTCTCTCTCTCTCTCTCTCTCGCTTCGTTTCACGCTCTCTCTCTCTCTCTCTCTCTCTCTCTCTCTCTCTCTCTCTCTCTCTCTCTCTCTCTCTCTCTCTCTCTCTCTCTCTCTCTCTCTCTCTCTCTCTCTCTCTCTCTCTCTCCCTCTCTCTCCCTCTCTCTCTCTCTCTTTCTCTCTCGCTCGTCCTCTAAGATATCTTGTTTCTTAAATATTAACTTAGAACTACCAAACAGCGGTGTTGCCTCTATTAAACCGAAAACACCGAACCTAAGGACTCCGAAGAACCCGGCTAAAAAAAACACCAACCAGTTCACTGGTATAAAAAAAAGTCAATGCATCAGATTCCGGACATGGCTACTTGTTTAAGATCGTCATAAAAGAACCATGAACGACATAACGGCATCATCCACCAAATGTAAAACTAACAAATAGTTAATGTCGTCGCTACAGTCAGTGTTTAGCCTCATAAACACCAATTTTACAATAGGAACGAGTTCGCCTATCAGCATATATACTAACTAGACCAGTGCACTCGGCTAACGTGCCGGACCTTGCGGGCAGCTAATTATCAACATTAGTAGGTTAATTGCTGTACACTGTGCCATAACCCTCCTCCTTTCTCCACGCTTGGGACTGGCACTAATGAGGAATTTAAGGTAAATTAGTGCTGCTTGTTGCGGGTTGCTTGTTGATGTTTAATCATGGGCAGAGTTTATCAAGGGCTATAGGGGGGCTAAGACCCCCAAGAAGACTCAGATTCAATTTTTTTGCCGTGTAAATGGTATCTTTTTTCGGGCTTAGCCCCCCCCCACCAAGAAGTCTTTAGCCCCTCCAAGAACGGAAACCAAACTCCGCCCATGTGTTTAACGACACTTTCATATCACCCTCCTCTTTTATCCAGGCTTGGGACTGGCACTGGCAGAGTGCAACCAGTGGCGGAGTTCCATACTGCCTGGGTAGCACGCCCATCGTAAGAAAGCAGGTTAGGATGGGAGAGACGATGTTTAGGGAACTTAACCCCCCGAATACTGAAAAAGTTATCGACGTTGGTTACAGCGTATGTCCCGTGCTCCTCTATGTGTGAGGAAGCCGGTTCGAGCATCAATGGTGTCTGCTTTCACGCTCCTGGCGACACAGTCCAGACGCGGGTGGAGGGGGCAAGAAGGGTGTGACACCCATTTAAACGGGTAAAGGTGGTGAAGAATTTTATTGAAAAACGAACAGGGTCAAAGTCAGGGTCGAACAATATAGAAAAATGTGCGTGTTTACATTGCGATGCGACATGCAGTCAACCTGTCTGTTCGCGTGCTTGTGTGTGTGTGCTTGTGTGTGTGTGTGCGTGTGTGTACGGTGTGCGTGCGTGTTTTAACCTCATACTTTCGTGACGAATTGCTATAGGATCATACTGGCCGTCATATCCATCACAAAAGCCTCTTGAGGTTGAACAGTGAAAACCAGGCTGCATGCAACCTGTGTGGCATGAATGATTTGCCGAAAAAATACTAATGATGGCGCTACGAGAAATGTCTAGGCAATCAGACACTGATGAGTCTGAACGGCAAGATCTAATGAACCGCTGTATACTTCAGCATGTGTGCATTTAAGCAGAGATAAACATACTGAACATACATACACTCATAGATACAATGCAATACTATTATATACATACAGTACATACATCCACGCACACAAACACATAAAGGTAAGTATACACACATCATGGGCAATCTGTCAGTCCGTCCGTCCATCCGTTTGAAGTACAGTCATTATTAATGTGGCCTTCCAACAGCTGATCTACACAAGAGTTTCTGGTAGTGAGCAACACTGTGAGCATGCAATAATGATACCAATGCAGCTCACGTCCACATGTAGTTCTGTAGTGTCTGCACATAGTAAGACATCTGCCGGTGAGTATAGAGGGCTATAATTCGTCACAACATCTGCCCATGTTAACCTCTTTCACATCATATCAACACACGTTTAAACCTTTCCTGCAAAACTGCAGCTGATAATAATTAATCTCAGAACATGATACAGATGTACAGCATCCCAAATGAATCAGGTGATGAAGCTACAAATGAAAATAGTCTGGCTGATTCACTTTTTTCACATGAATCAGAAGTAGGAAGCTACTGTATGGAACATATCTTCCCTTCCCATGCCTTCCCCTTCTACATGCTTTCCCAATCTCTTGCCTTTCCCAGCATTCTTGACATTAGTGCACTGTGCATTGATTCTAAGATCCACAAAAAGTGAATCAGCCCGGACTCATTCATTCATTCATTCATTCAAGTATTTATATAGAACACTTCTTCAAGGAAACTACTCAGAGTTGCTCCAGACTCTAGCATCCATGGCCAAAAAGAAACAGTTTTCATGTCCGGGGGTTTTTGTCCAAGGGGTAATGTCCTACACCCTAGAAATGTTATTCAAGATTTCTGCACCCCCCCCCCACACTTGCACTCCGTAACCACTCAGCCACATCTAATGAGTACATTGACTGTGCAGTTGAAGGAAGGACATTAGGGGGCCACAAGGCTAAAATTTAATTAACTATATAAAAGCATATACAGTTGCCATAATTGACTCACAATAGAAAGTTGGATGTTATTATTTTATAGAAGTCAAAATAAAATAATTTGTAAAAGAAAATAAATATGTGGTCTATCGGCTCTATCCTGTCCAAATTGTCAGTTTTCAAATTGTTGGTTAATACTTTGAGAGAAGAGGGGCATTTTTTTAGGCCTGGCGGGTCACTTTTGGCCCGCGGGCCACGGGTTGGGAACCACTGCTCTAAACACCTTTCGTACCTTACAACAACCATATGCATACAATGGTGAAAGGAATCAAAGAAAGCAAAAATGAAACCGTTGCATTGTTTTGAGCATTTATAGGATGTCTGATCATAGAGATAATATATAATCTATGATCCAAAGAACAACAAAAGATTAGGCCTACTCGATGTCTATAACAATGGAAACAGAACTTTCAGACCTTGAGACAAGCATTAACCTCTGGCATTTGATATCCCAGTTTTTACACCTGTATACAGTGACAAATGATGAAAGATATCTTATATGCCTCAAGTGCAGGTGTGAGTGAAAAAGTGTGAAAACGCAAATGCATTACCATTATCACTGTCATTATCATCATTGTTTTGTGGTCATTATCATCATCACAGTTATCATCATCACCGTCATTATCATCATCACCACCACAATCATCATCATCATCATCATCATCATCATCATCATCATCATCATCACCACCACAATCATCATAATCATCACCATCATTATAGTCATCACCACCACCGCTACCACCACCACCATAACCACCACAACCATCATCATCATCATCACCACCATCATAGTCATCACCACCACCATCATTATCATCATCATCATCATCATTAACACCATCATCACTGACTGCCATAGCAACACATATGACTCACCCATAATGACATACCTGTCTAATCCTCTACTAAATTACACCTGTACAGAGTCACACAATTCTTAGCAAAGCTGCCCAAACCGGAAAGGCAATGGGCCAATTCCTCTAAGACCATTTCTGGTAGGCCAGGAAGTCCGGAAGTGACCACGGCTGGACAATGCGTGAGTAAGGGAACAGCTGTCAAGATCTTTACAATGAACCTTAATAATAATAAGGAAGGTTATCATCATTTGTCTGTGGTAAGGGTGCAAATCTGACCACTGTGAGTGTGTGTCAAAGGGTTGGAGTACATAGAGGTCATTGGGGCACTCAGGGTTAAACCCCTATGAGCACATAGTACAATGTACCCAAGTGCACAAACACACTACCGCAAGCAAGCACACACACACACACACACACACACACACATGCATATATACATCCAGGGTCACGTAAAAGAGCATGCATGACAAACAATGAAAGTCTTAGAACTATGGCCTGTGTCATTGGACAACGTCAGTGAAAGCTCTGCTAAGCATTGCTACACATGTATCCCTAACAATGAGCCCCTTTCATGGTTTCGCCGTGGCCTCAAGTCTGCATTATTTAATATCACTGGTTGGGGTCAGAAGCACCCACCCACCACTGACGACGAGTTCTGTCCACACCGAAGCGTCACTTAACAAATATCAAATTAAAATATTGCTACAGTAGATTTCGGAACAAATAAGTTCGGCCATGTTTCTGAGTATGTGCAATATCCTTCATTGGCTGCCCATCCCTCAGCAGATAATAAAATACCGGATCTCTGCATTGGTATGGCATTGAACGAGCCTTGAGGATTCAGGTTCCCGATACCTGCGGGAACTTTGATGCTCTATGCTCTACAGGCAGGTGTCCAACATCAACGCTCCCTTTGCTCATCTGTTCAGGCCGAACTTCTTGTCCCTCGTTTGTTCGTTCTTCCTTGGTCGCTGGTCCCACCACCTGGAATGGGCTTCCCCTGTGGCACTTCACCTACAGCGCCCAGGCTTCACTCCATCACGATCTCTTCTCTAGCCTTAAGACTATTCTATTTAGCCGAGGATTGGTCGAGCACACTATCGAGTGGATAGTCTTGAAGGGGAAAATGAATAAATATCCTCATAAAGCATAGATGTAAAAAAAACGATGAAATAGAATAAAAACCGGGGAAAACGTCGTTTTATTCCCAAAAAAATTAAAACGAAAAAAAACAAAAAGATCGAAATTTATGCACATTCATTTGACTTTGTTACATCTTCATCTGCATTTTTAACTTTAAAAGCTTGCTTATTCAATTTTATCTTAACCGGTAAATGACACTACTTTTATTTGCAGGTCAAAATTATTATAAGTGACATCAATCTACACTCTATAACCAGTTTTTCTTCTTATAAGTTCTATGGTTCAATAAGAAATTGACAACTTTAGATAAAGATATTGAAATCAATTCAAACCTAAAATGTAAACGTAAGTCCACATAAGATCATGCTGATCAACATAAAGCAATTAAAAGCTACTCAGAAGTAAAGACTATTGACGTGTACTATATTATGTAAATTGTACTTAAAATTGACACATATATATATGACTACGAAGTTTACATATCAAAATAACTCTAATAAATTTCACTTCTTGTATGAACCTGCCACATGTATTTCTAAAATGATGACGTTAAACATTTAAATAATGACTTTAGTTAGCTGAATCCTTGAGAGTATACGATGAAAACGTAAGAAATATCAGAAAAAATAAAATTAGGGAAAACAATAACAGACAGTAAATGAATAAATAAAGATACATAAAAAATATAAAACGGAATGAAACCCCACAAAATTTTTAAAAAACCAAAAACAACAACGTTTTTGGAAAATAATTTTAAAAAACCAAAAAACCGTTTTAAACAACTATAGGCATTAAGCAAAGTCTTTGGCCCATAAAGGAAAATGAGAGCAATCTCTTGTTTCACACTCCCACCCCTTTAGTGGACCATTGGTCAGTAACTGTATGGCAACACTGGGGTGTCAAAACAAAGATATAGATAATTGGCATCACCCTCCTTCATTATCTAGGCTTTAGACTGGCATTGCCACAGTACGTCAATGACCTCAGCACATCCCATTAGAGCCATCACTTCCAACTTAGGCTTACATACCAAATTACACTACATCGGCCTCGTCAAAAAGACAGGCACTTACCGCGATGGGTGGGGTGGTGTGTAGATGTGCACCTTGGACTTGTTGCATATGAGGACCCCTAATCAGGCTCAAACCCACAATCATAAGGGAGTGTGCCACTGTTATAGACCAGGGTGCAATAACATCCATGTTGCTTTCATTTACAATGCTTGCTTAATTATCAAGCAAGTAAACCAGTTTAAAAGTCTGTTGTAAGATATCACCACATGCAATGGCTTACGGAACTAATTAAGTTGACACTCGCTCCAAGGCTTCACTCCAACTGACAATATTATTAACATTCACAAAGAGGACATTTATGTGCAGCCACTGACTGCACTCTGTCAGTGCCAGTCCCAAGCCGTGATAAAGGAGGAGGGCGACACTAATCATCTTCGATATGGTAGCGTCGTTAAACAGTACTTATGTCTTAAAAACAAGACATATATGGAGTGTAGGACATTCCCCCCCCTGGACAAAAGCTATCTCCCTTTCCACTTGCATAGACCGCTGCTGTGCACTGCGCTCTGCTGTCCATGGTGACTTAATGGTTCCTTTCACTCGCTCTGCAACAGTGCAGAGGTGTTCGTTCTCTGTGGTTGGTCCAACAACCTGGAATGGGGTTCCTTTGACTATATCTACACCTCCCAAGCTGTTCGCAATGTCACAAACTGTTAAAGACTGCTGTTATATTTTATCTCAGACACGAGCGCCTCTGAGTAGATATCTTGAAGGGGCGCTATATAAATTCTGATTGATTGATTGATTGATTGATCAAATGAATGCTTCCTGTGCATTCTGATTGGTTCTACTACAATGTTCTATATACAATGTTCAACCACGATCTAGTCAATCCTATGAACATAAAACAGCCTCAAATGATTTACCCATATCAAAAAACATTTATGTATAAAAACATAAGATCAATGTATCATTCCCATTAAAATATCAATCAGTAAACTCTTATCTATGACTTAATGACCTCTTGCTTACAGTCATTACATTGCAATCACTCCCCCCCCACCGACAATAACTATCTCAGCTTCCGGCAAACAGCCCCCAACTCTTAACACAAGGCAGGAATTTAATTAATTAAAAGTATATAAAATGGCTATAATTGAATCAAATTAAAATGTTTGATGTTATTTACAGACGTCAAAATAAAACAACTTGTAATAGAAAATAATTATGTGTTATATCCTGTCCAAATTGTCAATTTTTGTTTATATTTTTGCTAATTCTATGAGAGATGAGGGCCATTTTTGTAGGCCTGGCAGGTCACTTTTTGCCCACGGGTCATGGGTTGGGAACCACTGCCTTAAAACAAGAGATTTGATTTGATTGGACCATATGTCAACATGTAGGATATAATGATCTGCCCTGATTCATAGATACCCAACAATCCCTGTATCCTACCACAACACGATTGGGTTATCCAGGCCTTTTAAGGCCACAGTTTCTCACCATGATCCACCACTGTTCGTTCTCTGGCGAGCGTAGGACATTTCCCCCCCACCCCCGGGACAAAACCCCCCCGGACAAAACCCCTCCCGGACAAAACCCCCCGGACAAACCCCCCCCCGGACAATTCCCCCCAGGGTAGGACAATTCCCCCCCCCTGTCGAACATATTGCGTGTAAGTGGTATTACTATAAAACGACGGTCCTAAGTGTCCTAAGTTGGATTGATGAAAAGATATCTTGCTAAATAGAAGCCGGATTGATACAAAATAATTTTTACTTAAATGGAAGCTGGATTGATGAAAATATTCTTGCTTAAATTGGAGCTGGATTGATGAAAATATTCTTGCCTAAATGGAAGCTGGATTGATGAAAATATTCTTGCTTAAATTGGAGCTGGATTGATGAAAATATTCTTGCTGAAATTGGAGCTGGATTGATGAAAATATTCTTGCTTAAATGGAAGCTGGATTGATGAAAATATTCTTGCCTAAATTGGAGCTGGATTGATGAAAATATTCTTGCTTAAATTGGAGCTGGATGGATCAAAATAATTGTTATTTAAATAGAAGTTGGATTAAATGCATTTTTGCCTAAATGGAAGCAAAGGGGGGGAATTGTCCGGGGGGGGGTTAATGTCCTAGGCTAAATCGGGGGGGAATTGTCCGGGGGGGGTTTAGTCCGGGGGGGTTTTGTCCGGGGGGGTTTTGTCCAGGGGGGGAAATGTCCGCGCCCCTCTCTGGCAGTGCCAGTCTCAAGGCTGGGTAAAGGAGAAGGGCGACACCAATCATCTTTGATATGACACCGTGTCATTAAACAGTGCACAACAAGCCATGATCAGAGACTCGCCGGATGCAATAAATTCATTAAATGCTTCTTTCAGCTTTTTGATAGCCACCGTGTCATCTTTCAATGGGCTTTTAATACACAATCAGAGACTGATTTCTCCAGTTTATCCAGTTTCCCTGATAACTGGATGTTGACCAGACATCACCAGGCAACGAACATACATGTAGCCCTATATCTCTGGACATATTCCCATGGAGATAGCCCAGATACTTCCCACGGCTATATTCCCTTCTTGCTACAAATTTAACGACACTGCCATATCAAAGATGATTAGTGTTGCCCTCCTCCTTTATCCAGCCTTGGGAGTGGCACTCGCAGAGAACAACCAGTGGCGGAGTTTTTCCTATATTCCCTTCATCAAAATCCAATATTTATGACAAATAGGCCGATTGCAAAATCGATATATGCCCACATTTCCGTAATAAAGTCTGTTTATTATTTATTCTTCGCACATGCACATGACTCATGATTAACCTCACTGATGATCAAAATTTCCACTAAAAACATCCTTATTAAATCCACCACACAGATGTTTAATTTAATTTCCTTTGAAATCAATAATCAGGAAAGGAGGTCAGACAGGTGAAAGCTAAATATTAGCTTTTACTCATCTTGCTGCAATGTACCTACATGTAGTAGCTCAATAGATTTGTTATACATGGTGCAATAAACAAATTCGTTCATTCAAGAAAAAACATGACATTTACATTTACAAGCTACAATTTACACATTTCACTGACTATTGAAGACTGCTCTTTTTCGCGCTTGGGTTGAGAGCATCTCTGAGTATGAATCTTGAACAGACGCTATATAAATTCTCATTCATTGATTGCTTGGCATTACATTACCACCAATCAATTGGAGACACTTCTTCACACATGCACAGAGAGAGACAGACAGGCAGACAGACAGAGAGAAATAGACAGGCAGGCAGACAGACAGAGACAGACAAACACACAGACAGACAGACAGCCAGACCGAGAGAAGAGAAGCCCTTAGAAATTAGAAGCTCATAGGTCTACTCATCATATCGTGTCCTACTAAATCATATCCTCATAGCCATCAACACAGTAATCCGAGAGTCGAATGTAGGGGAAATTCAATAGACGAAACGTTTGCCCAAATTCTCACCCTCCAGTAGACACTGCAGGGTCTACAGCCACCACCCCCACCCCACCCCAACACCCCCCCCCCCCGATGTGTGTTTACGTACCGGGTGCCACAGACCTCGCCGCGTCAACATCACAGAGAGACTCGAGCGAAGCATTCAAATGAACTTGAGATCTCTCGGCTCAGTTGACAGCAGACCACGTTTCTCAATGGCATATAATATAATATGCATTCAAGCACACGAACTTCTCAATATCTGTCTGTCTGTACGTGTATGTATGTATGTATGTATGTATGTATGTATGTATGTATGTATGTATGTCTGTCTGTCTGTCTGGTTGTCTGCCACTCTCTCACTCACTTTGTATGTTGTATGCGTGTGTGTATGTATGTGTGTATGTATGTGTGTATGTATGTGTGTATGTGTGTATGCATGTATGTATGTATGTATGTATGTATGTATGTATGTATGTATGTATGTATGTATGTATGTATGTATGTATGTATGTATGTATGTATGTATGTATGTCTGTCTGTCAGTTTCTGTGTGTTTATCACTCACACATTCTCTCCCCTCCTTCGCTCTGTCTGTTTTCTTCTCTGTCTCAATCTGCAGGTCTCCTTGTCTGTCTGTCGGTCTCTCTTTCTTTCTTTGTCTGTGTGTCTATCTGTCTCAGTTGCTCTGTCTCTGTCTCTCTCTATCGCTATCAGTCTTCTCTCTTCAGATTCATCCCTCGGCAAGTTCAAACGATCTCTCTCGCTGTCTGCCAGTGTCTGGATGTCTGGACTTCCACTCTCTCTCGGAGTCTCTCCCTTAGTACACTGTACACAACCCCATCATCATCATCATCCAGTCCACGGATGATTTGCAGCGGGAAAAATCCTCAAATCCTTGTTTAGCATATACATGTATCAACAAGATTCCACTTCCTTCATCTCAAAGTCCTATACCCACAGTCTGAGATCTTTTCCAATGAGGCTTTTAGAGGCATCCCATTCCACACTCCAGTGGCCTGTATCAGGAACACAAAAATTGGGGATCACACTTACTTACTTACTCAATATAACGGAGGCAAGAAGACAGCCTCTGGAATGTCAACTCCACTCTAATATAGGCTATTAACGCCATTAACGAGTGGTGCCAGTACAAAGGCTGGATAGAAGAGGAGGGCGCTGCTACATTCATCTTTTATTGTAATCTAATCTAATCTAATAAAATATAACATTGTAATATAATAAAATATAATATAATAAAACATAATATAATCTAACTCAGTGCCATTAACTACTTGTTCCCTGCATGGATAGTTGAAGAAGAGATAAAATCGTAAAACTCTGATGCAGTTCTTTTTGCTGAATGTCAGTTTTATGGATTTGAGAAATTCCAGACAAGGAGGAACATAATCTAATCAAATCTAATGTAATATAATCTAATCTAATCTAATATAACATAATCGAATCTAATCTAATCTAATATAATCTAACCCAGGGCGGCCAACCTAACGTGGAAATCAGTTCGGACAACTCTAGATACTTTCTTTATCTGATTTAAATGTCATGCAAACCAAAGTGCAGTGTAAATAGTTGGTCTGATATCATAATGAAGAATACACTTACATTTGATTTATGATGATGTGTGCACATGCGATTGTAAAATGATTTACTTTGATCGGCTTTATTTATAAGTGATGTACCATGTCTGTACAACAACATGCAGATATAGCAAATTTTGGCCAATTAAAGAACTGGCTCATTCATTTCGAAAATTTGCTTATACAAAGGCCTCGTACATCTCTATCCCAATACTTCTGTAGGGCTGTAGCACTATGCAAGTGCAAGCAGTGACAGTGTTGTTGTTAAAATGCAAGTACCCTATGCCTCTTTAAGTTCTGTATCAGTTCCTTCACATCAGTAAGAAAAGAAACAGTTTACCCGTTAACTAGGAAGGTGAGGATAAAGAAACAGTTTACCTTTTAACTAGGAAGGTGATGATTAAAAGAAACAGTTTACCTTTTAACTAGGAAGGTGAGGATAAAGAAACAGTTTACCTGTTAACTAGCACTTTTACCTTTACATCTTATCTGGACCCGATCATTATGATAAACTATAGGTCTGAAACGGTTCACGAAAAGTACTTATATAAGGCACTTGTGTTGCCAATGTCAGCCAATAAATTATTTGCCAAGATGCCTGCCTATCAAGTGCTCTATACCTGGATACAATCTGTGACATAACTGGAAACATCACCAGCTATATCTGGGACACAGAACACCACTAAGCATACATGTATACATACACAAATGTATACATATATATATATATATATATATATACATAAATACACATATATTGTATATACACATATAAAAACATGCAATATATACACATAAATTAACATATATATATATATAATATATGCATACATAATTACATATAATAGATACATACTAAACCTGGAATGGGCTCCCTGTTGCACTTAACCTGATACCTAGAGGTCACACCAATATATTCCTTTCGAACCTAAAAGGCTAAAAACTGCCTTATTTCACCTTGGTTGGACTGGGAGCGCTTCTGCGTAGATCACATTGAAGGTGCGCTATATAATAATATATATATATAATTATATAAATACAATGCTGGAACTGATCAAAACATTTTAATAGAATAATCTCCTAAATTTAACTGCAATTTATCCCTTAAATTCGATTAATTTGGTCTACGTGAGGCAGCGTGTGAAAAAAAATGTAAGAAATGCAATCACTGAGTTAGTCACTGCTTTGTTTGTCCAATAAAGCTATTCAAACCGTATATTGTCATGAAAACAATTAATTCTGTCGCCATCTTTGGATTTTTCCATCCAAAATATATACAGCATCTATCTAAACCTATAAAAACAAGTCGTAACATTTTAATGAACCAATTTTCTTCTTTTCCACCCGACCGATTTTTCTCAATATTTACAAAAATACTTTTTAGCATCACCGGGGAACACTATCGGGCTTCGCGATCCAAAAATCTTACCGTTTCCCGAGATTGAAACATTTAATTTTCCATCCAATCCTAACGCTGTGTTTAAGACGCCATTTTATTTGCTTTCAACCATATTTTCAACAGACATTGAAACCATCAATGATATATTGATGACTGAAACCAGTAGGCCTACATCAATGACGTCACGGCCAATTTTAAAATTATAGCGCTTTGCACCGTTAATTAATATCTATACCGTATATGTATCACTAGCCTATTTAAGACGCAATAGTTTTCGCCGATCGGTTTTTAACGAACCAATAGATTTTTAACCTCATTTTTCGACGAGGGCAGATCTTTTGACACGCGGTTTCGCAAAAATGCTGACTATAGCGCAAACATGGATGGGTGTGAGCTGGGTTGGACCGAAAACCTAAATGTCACGGGCAGTGGCGTAGGCAAGGGGGGTTTCGGGGGTTAAAACCCCCCCATTGGCTCCGAAAAAAGTTTTTTAAGGTTATTTTTCCGTTTAAGTAAGAAAAAATAGCAAAAAACAGGGTTTCCGGCCATAAACCCCCCCATGAAAAATTCCTGGCTACGCCACTGGTCACGGGCAACGCTGGGCACTCAAAGTGGTTGGACCGGGTTGGGGCCGATGTAAGACGAGGTGAGAAGGGCAGCGTGGGAGCGGGGTCAGGCGTGGCTGGGAACTAAAAATCGAAATTTCCCGGGCAACGCCGGGTAGATCAGCTAGTATAATATAATATGTATGTAATATATACTATAATTAGTGGTGGTGGTGGTGGAGGTGGTGATGGTAGCAGTACCAGTAGTAGTAGTAGTAGAAAAACAGCAGAAGTAGTATCATTATTAATCACCCAGGCTACATAAATGACCAAAGCATCAAAAAATGACAGTGAGGAATATAATTGTGAGTGAAGGACTCTTGTATCAAGGTCTCAGTACACAGAAGACGTATATAAAGAGGAGAAAAGCTGAAGTCCATTATAATGATCCTCTGCGTTAGAAGTGGAGGGCAGAGAGAGAGAGACTGAAGATGCACAAGTGGGCTTCTATTTATGCACGATAAACATTTAACGTTTACCTTATATATGCAAGAGACGATGTAGCCAATGACAAAAAAGTCCAAATAGACCAAGTCCAGGTTCATAGCAAGGCCATACTGAGTGAGCACGTCATCTCAAGAGCGCTTCCTCGGTCGAAATCTATTGTAGTTCAGTGTGTGGTATTTTTTCTGATTCCATTGTGAAATATTCAAGGCTCTAATGCATTGTAATTTAATATACCCCCGGTAGTCATTGTTTGAGCTTGCAATGTAAAATACTAATTGTTCTGAATTGCATTGCAAAATATTTATTTGTTTGGGAATGTATTGAAACATATTCATTGTTTGGGACAACATTGCAACATATTCATTGTTTGAAATACTCATGCATTGTAAAATATTCATTGTACTGCACGGTAAAATAATCATTGTTTATGATCGCATTGCAAAATATTCTTTTTGGGAATGCATTGCAAAATATTCATTGTTTTGAGTCCGTAATGGAAAATATTCATTGTCTGAGAATGCATTGCAAAATATTCGTTGTGGCGGAATGCATGGTAAAATAACTGTTGTTTAACATTACATTGTAAAATATTCATTGTTTGGGATTGCATGGTAAAATAGCCATTGTCTAGAATTGCATTGTCAACGATTGCATCGTCTAGGACTACATTGTAAAATACACTTTTGTTTTGTATTGCGTTGAATTGTGTAAGGCATCCGTTGCATTGTCTACGATTGCATTGTCTAGGACTACAGGGTGGGCCAAAAAAAGACCCCCTAGGTTTTTTGCCAATATCTTGGCCAGAAGTAAGAATTTTGAAATGAAATTTTACAGGCTTAAAGACAATTCATATTTACACATGATGGCCAGATTTCATCAAAAATATTTCAAACACAACAAAAGTTACACCACTTTTAGTGAGGCCACCCCCCCCCCCCCGTTTTTTGACGATTCAAAAACGAAACGCAACAATAATTAGGTTTTTTGCCAATATCTTGGCCAAAAGTAATAATATCGAATTGAAATTTTACAGGTTTAAAGACAATTCATATCTGCACAAGGTGGTCAGATTCCATCAATATATTTCAAACAGAACAAAAGTTATACCACTTTTAGTGAGGCCACCCACCGTTTTTTGACTATTCAAAAATGAAACGCAACAAAAAGTTAAAAAAAACACGATTTTATTAAGTCTCATCTCAAATAACTGTTTTCAAATGAACTTGGTAGTGCTTCACAACTTGTGTTCAATGTGCCCACCACCCGTGCCAAAACTTCTTTTGAGTCTCTTTGCAAAGTTCTTGATTAATCTGATAGATTCCTTATTTACCAATTTGATTGATCTTGCTAAGTGACTTCTCAGTGACGCGCAGCTGCGCTGATACCCAATTTCTCTTTTAAATAGCAATAATAATGATCATCTGGCAATATCAAGGCTATTTGATATCAATTATTTGAGATGAGACAAAAATTGTGTTTTTGTTACTTTTTGTTGCATTTCGTTTTTGAATTGTCTTTGAGCCTGTAAAATTTCATTTCGATAATCTTATTTTTGGCCAAGATATTGGCCAAAATAATTAGATTGTTTTTTGTTACTTTTTGTTGCATCGCGCCTTTGAATCGTAAAAAAACGGTGGGTGGCTTCACTAAAAGTGGTATAACTTTTGCTCTGTTTGAAATATGTTATTGAAATCTGGCCATCATGTGTAAATATGAATTATCTCTAAGCCTATAAAATTTCATTTCGAAATTCTTAAGTCTGGCCAAGATATTGGCAAAAAACCTAGCGGCATCTTTTTTTGGCCCACCCTGTACATTGTAAAATACTCTTTTGTTTTGCATTGCGTTGAATTGTGTAAGGCATCCGTTGCATTGTCTACGATTGCATTGTCTAGGACTACATTGTAAAATACTCTTTTGTTTTGTATTGCGTTGAATTGTGTAAGGCATCCGTTTGTTTTCCGTCCTCACCCACTTAGCCAACGATAAACATAAATATCAGCAGCTGGCTTATTTGCTTCACCTTCCAAACTGGGTCAGATCACAGAGATCAAGCTATAAACTAAAGTCTGTCCCATTAGAAAGCAACCGGAATCTTCCTCAGCAGCAAATCGAAAATGATTGGCTGCACAAAGTGTACAGAGAATTGTTTATGGATTCAGCTTCCACCCTTTCCACGCCAGACCAATAATTCTCCAGGCTAAGAATCATCATTTGACTATTAAACACCCAACGTGAGGAAACCCGAATCCAGAGGCACAAGAGAAAACACTTTATCCAGGTCATAAGAAGACAACAGTCTATCCAGGGGCGATAAGTACAGGGATCTATCAACTGACTCCAAACCTTCAATCATTGGAATATGGCACCATTCTTATATTACTTTTTATTATTATTATAATTCGTTTAATTGGCAGCAAAACTGATAGACACACTATCAGGTACAAAAAGTAGTTCAACAAATGAAATATAAATATAGGCTACCTAAAATTGTTTATGTCCATAACAATTGAATCCATCTTAGGATGAGTGTAAAAAATTACGTAAATGATTGCAAAAAGAGAATGATTTTTGCGCTTTTATACCAGGCTGATGAGATTAGATCATTTGACATAATTAATGGGCATTACTACGCACAGAGGGGAGGGGTCACGGGACTTTTAGGTGAAAATGTATGCATACAATACACAGAAGAAATGTCCTCACTCAACCTTTTACCTAGACCACACCGTAATAATCATTCATCATCATCATCATCATCTGCTCCTGACGCCAGCCATCTGACCGTGGTGCATACAAATAAATTACCTGCATTGTTCCCAGTCATTTGTCAACAGTCCATTACTCCCATCAGAATATATATATATAATATATATATATATATATATAAAAATATAACATTTCTCCATTTCTAATGCGCCCCTTTAAGTTCTCTACTCAGAGGCGCTCCCGACTACAGCGCGGACACTGCATCGGAATTTCACGCCAAAGCGAGTGAAGGATTTGCCCAATTTCCCTTCACGGCGCCTTGAGGTGGATTTAAACCTGTAACCCTCCCGTCCCTCCGGCTGCAAGGCGACGAACATACCCAATACACTACCGCGCCCCACAGTGTTGGCCAGAGTGTTAAGTCACATTGTAACAGGTCAATATTTTGTTATGTACATGTTAGTTAGATTTCCGTCCTTTAAGGGTGTCATCTATCCATTTGTCTGCAGTTGGTTAAAAAATGTATTTACTACATGTTGACAATGTCGTACATGAAGCAATAAACTTTATGGTTATGTCACGCCCTCATACATCCAGTGTAGTCCTGGTTTCTCTTTGTTCCTTTTTCCTTTGAATGATGCATGTAGTCTATTGCAGTCGATTCGGTCAAATGGCATTGTATGCATACATATGTGTACAGCCATACATACTTTGAAACATGCATATGTAGTATATACATGCAAATATACATGCATAATTATATACATACATCATACATAGATGCATTACACATACATCAGACATAGATATGGACTTGCATATTATACATACATACATTACATACATACACACACATATACATAAATTTAACATGCATTTGATATGTATACATACTTGCATACATACATGTATACACTTAACACAATGCATACTTGCATACCTACATAGACACATACATGCATGATGCATACACACAAACACACACATCACATACAGACTTACTTTCAACTTGCACTGGAGTTATACTTATCACAGATTCTGACTTTTCATTTCCGTCCTCCCTACAGCACTCCTTGTAATCCCCCAAAGCACACCAAAGGCTGTGCAAGACACGGGCCTGCCTGCCCGGCCTATACAGGCCACTGGGGCTAAACGAGCGGGCAACAAGCCTAACCCGGTAGACTTACCGTCATTGAAAACACAGCTGCTTCGACTTACCGTCATGAAAAGTCTGAAAACGGTACCCTAGGTCGCAGGGAGCGCGATCCGAGCTTACAACAACCTCCTCGCGTAGATTATTATCAACCTTTCAACCGCTTTCTTATCGCCAATGTCACAAAAACCAAAAGGAATCCCTTCGCAGGCTTGGTATAGATAGGCCTGTTCGCACGACCGACGGCCTACATAATATCAATGGCCCAGCGTAGGCCTGGCCTAGGCCCTGGCAACAATCTAGGCCGGGCTGATATGTACACGGTTGCTTTTGCATTCGATAGGTGGCGCCACTTCCTATTAAAGTACAGTTACTTTGGTTTCCATCGTTGCCACTCCTTGGGTTATTTCATAAGGTCTTGGGTTTTTCGATCCGAACTTGGGAAATGGGGTTTTTTCGTGAAGAACTTGGGTTTTTTGCTCGGGTTATTTTCGACGGAAAAAAAGGAAATTTTTGGATATTTTCGAGAAATTTTTTGACATTTTCGAGAAATTTTTGACATTTTCGGATAATTTTGGACATTGCCGAACGATTTGTGCCGGATGACTAAAAAGAAAAAGGTCATCAGAAATTTCGGACGAAAAATTGTGAACATTTTCGAAAGATTTGAGATTTTCGGACGGGAAATTCAGAAAATTTCTGGACATTTTCGAAAGATTTCCTGAACTTGGGTTTTCTTACACTCCAACTTGGGTTTTTTTCCCCTTTTTTAGAGTGGCAACGCTGTTGCTTTCCCTAGGTGACGCCACGTTCCTTTTCAAAATTTAACCGTCGCATAATAAATACTTAAATTTACATTATTTCTCTTATCAAGACAATAAATAAGATGCGATAATTTTAATCAAATTATACTATGCGAATGTGTCAAATTATAACAAGAAACGGCAAATGATTGCACCTAATATTTCGATTTGTTTTAAAACACGTGCAAACATTGAACGTGCGTAGTACAGAAATTTGAGAAAAGTCACGCGTTTACCTTTTGCACGCTTTCTAAACACGATTTTAGTGTGATGCCAATCTCCGTTGCACTTATAAAGATATTTAAACTTCGCATGAAATCTCTACAGCCTCAGAAAACTAAAAAAGCTAACAAAAAACTAATAACTCTTTGCTGCACAATCTGAGATCCCTTTGCTCAGGATAGTAACTGAAACTGCCGCGGTAATAACGCATTAAGCTAAATAAGATTCATATCAGTTTCGCTCAACCCAGTCAATAATAGCACAGATTTTACAGAAAGTTGCGATATAATAATTATTATGGTCAAGGATCCTTGGCTGCTGCTATAGAAACGAAAAGCTGCGCTTACTGCATCCGGTGCGTTAATTCTTTTTCAAAATAAAACGGAAACAAACGAGTTAAAAAAGAGCGGCGCTGAAGATTTGACAATAGCAACAAAAATTCCGTGGCAACATATTATTTAACCATGTAAAATTACTTTACATCTATGTAACAAGGCCGTAGCCATGATTTTATTTCGGGTAGTGTTTTCCCGGCTTTTTCTTTTGGGCGCCTATTTTTCATTTATACTGTGATTATGCTGAGCAGGCCTGGCCTACGTGATGTGACAAACAGGAAGATTACATACAATGACTGATTGATTTATTATCACCTGTGACGTGTATAGGACTATAGTGAATAAATTCACTAATATAATCCGGCCTACGGTTTCAACCAGTCTTTTGCGGCTAATGCTTTCATTTAATTGGCCCTAAGCACTCGAGCCTACAATGTGGCCCAACGTGAGTTCCACAAAATCTGACTGTTTCGGGCGCATTAAATTATTATTAATTGTTATTAATTCTGCGCCGGTGAATAAGCTGGTCTTCCTGACGTAGCGTTTGTGGGCGCTGAGAAATTCTCGAAGAATTACAATAGGCAGCTAGGCCTACGTCACATTATGTATGATGCTGTAATGACTTTACACATTACAGCATCATACATAATGTAATTGTAATGCAGGCCTAGCCGCCTATTGTAATGTAAAGTCCAAACTTGTAAAAATTCCGCATGAGGATCGAAGTATTTATAGTCTTTGCTCACAATTATTGCGCACTGTTGCAACTTCTGTCCCCAAATTGTGATACATATTAAATTTGTAGCAAAAAATAAAAATTATAGCGGAAATTTTTTATTCCTAATTAATTTTCTGACACCTAGCCTAATTGGTTTCGCAGGTGAAACTGAACATGTGACCATAACATGCCTAGGCTACCCATCTTATTTAGCATATATTAATTTTTAAATATTTTTTCTCGACCTGTGAATAAGCATAAATCTCGAGATCACGGTTTGTGAAGTAGCAAATTTTTGTTTGCCATGGGCGGAGTTTGGTTTCCGTTTTTGGAGGTTTGTGAAGTAGCAAATTTTTGTTTGCCATGGGCGGAGTTTGGTTTCCGTTTTTGGAGGGCTAAAGCCTTGGGGGGCTGAGTCCGGGAAAAGATACCATTTACTCTATAAAAAATTAACCTGGGTCTTCTTTGGGGGGCTTAGCCCCTAGCCCATGATAAACTCCACCCATGTTGTTAGCATAATATGCTAAAAAAAATTGTTACTTCACAAACCGTAATCAAAGTAAAACTGATATCTTTGCCGTAATCTCGAGATTTCTGCTTATTCATATTATGACCACAGTATAGATAACAAACTGTGATATGATGGCGCTACGAAGTAACGAGTAGTCAAACGTGGAATCCGAAATATGTCGTTTATGGTGGGAGTATTTAGCAACGCCATCTTGAGGCGAGGGTCGTGCGTGTATTCTACCACTGTGATATGACTTTCTGTAATGAACACGACTGTTGACGTTAGCAATGGCGTTTTATCCCGTTTTTCCGGCTTTATAAATTAGTTTCTAGTCGTACCTAACCGCCGATAAACTTGCCGTAACGATGGCCAGCAGCGGTCAGAGTATAGTTGATCGGGCGCTGGCCGCTAAGCATACGGTGGCCGGCCAGAGCCTGGCAAAGTCCGTTTGCAAAGCCACCACCGAAGAAATAATGGGACCCAAACGAAAGCACCTCGACTGTTAGTATGCAGAAATAATTCCGTTGTGCTGGTTAACTATGAAGATCTCTGGTGTATCTGTATCGTGACTTGTTACGCCTTTACAGCTGTTTAAACTGCGAGCACTTGGACAATCTTCTGCCCCCTTATTTTAATCCATATATGACACTTGATAACCCTATAAACAGTGTTTTTAGTAATGAACCAAGTATGACATTTAAAATCCGCAGTTTTATTAAGCTTATTCATAGACAGAAAGTGACCCATTTCTTAACATAAAAGCATGTAAACATGTAAGCACATATAAATCACACTGCTTACTTACAATTTGCATTAAAAGGGCAGACTTTTCCAACAGGATTTTCTAAAGTGTATTGTGAGTTACTTTGAATATATGGTTATGGTTGCTACATCCCCACAGATCTTTCGCTCGAAACTCAAAACATTGCTTTTCACGAATCCTATCCTGTTTCTTCCACTTAATTCTACGTCCCACGCGGTTCTAACTCATCATCTACCCTAGCCGTCTGTCTAACTGACTCTCCAAATCTTGACCCCTGCCAATTGACTTTGTCTTGATTGAGCGCCTGATTGAGAATAAGCTTGTTCCATGACTTAGCGTTTGTGGGCGCTCTAGAAATTCCGAGTTCACGATTACGACAGTTGATAAGGAACCTGTTAGGCGCTGGTATCAAAATCCAGTGCCCTTAGGGAGTGGATGGCAGAGTTAACTTTGAATAGGCTTGTGGGTTTCGAACCTTCATCTCTCTGTGTGCCTGTACAAATTGCCATTCAACCATCATCATGCAAGATAAACTAGAATGTGTTCATCTCTGTATCAGGCAAAATTTTTCATCCATTTTTAGTAGTATCTGTGTGTTACGATGTTCCCCAGTGATAAGTACTTTCATTGATCTTTTACCCGTTTGCCCCGAGAATATCCGCTGAAAACAGGCTTAAAATTTAAAAATGGACGCTAAAGGGTTAATGCTAAGTAAAATTAGAGCTAAAAATATTGATTTCCATTGAGGGTTTCCACAGTGCTGACTGAAATTGTTTCCAGCAAGAACTGAAACGAGAACTGTAAAATTCTTTATAAAATGGTTATCGGACTTTTAACTGAAATTTTCTAGGATCTGTAATTAAAATTGGTGGGAACACTGGAATGGTGAACATCCGAACAGAAATATCTAGAAAGAAAAAGAAATTTTTTTTTAGGTTAAAAGATTACCAGTGTTATCCGACAGAAAAAATGCTTCAAGACTTGCACGAGTATGGGCGACTGGTGTTAAATGAAAACTGTCAAGAATGTGGTCACTGAGTTAGTAAATTGGCCTACTTTCTTTTGACGAGAAAGAAATTTTAATTGCTTATTGCCATCAAAGCAATTGATTTTCCCATTCATCATTGTAACCTCGTTTTGGAATGCCATTCTTTCCTCTCTCTTCATGAAACTCTCCTCTTAGGATCTTTATCCGTGTGTGTGTGTCTCTCTCTCCCTCACTCTCTCTCTCTCTCTCTCTCTCTCTCTCTCATTGATTGTAAATATTGCTCCGATCTTCCCACGGATTTTGTGTAGTCAGTTCTTGATGATAGTACCCAGACGTAATGTATTTGAGGATATACTTGAATGACAAGAGATATTTTGTTTTGGTAATATTGGCTAGTTTATAGCTGGGTTGTTTTTGTGAAAATGTTGGAAATTAAGTACAGAATAATGCCTTTTTAATGATGTGAAGCAGGGCTGTACTCTGTTGTATATGCAGATATACAGCATATACTCACCTCCGGGGAAAAAAGGCATCATATACTCACCTCCAGTAACGAGGGTATACAGAGTAAGTATACTCACCTCACAAAGAGCATTTGGGTATATACTTGAAAAATCGTGAATTATGAAGGAAAAAGTCAGAAAATTAGAATGTTTTGTTTCGGGGCGAAAAATCGTCGAAAACCACCCGATGTGTGAAAAAAAGGTCATCAGAAATTTTTCAGCGCAAAAAAGTCATTTTTTTTCCGCTGCAACGTGTACTCTCCTGAACAGATTCTGAGTACAGCCCTGATGCAAAATTTTGCTTTCCCAGTGATGCTTAATGCATCCTCACCAATTACAGAGTTAACAAGGTTCTGATGATGGGTGTCTGTACTTAGGGGCAAGAAGTGGCACTCTCCCACCCCACACTTTGGAAACATGACACTTGCCACTTTTTGGTTTTGACTGATTTATTAGCACTAAACCACTAATGATACTAGTTAATGGCACACAAAAGTGAAACTGAAATTTACATTAAATAGAAACCTCTGTTGAAAAAGCCATGCTCCTAATCTCCTGCTTTGCATGTTTCAAGCACTTGCTGAAAAAAATTAATTAACTGTGTCTTGCACTCCCCCTCCTACGCAAAAATATCCGCAGGCACCCACGTTTCTGTTTTACGATGAAATCCTAGCAAAGGCTTTGTTGATTTTAATTAAACATGCTGAAACCCCATCTGACTTTAATCACCGATAAGGGAATGGATATATCGTCAGCATGGGACGTGCTCTGCATATGAAATCCTACATGGATTTATATAATGCATGAAAATGATATTAAAGTGCATCGCCATAGAGAAAAATATAGAAGAGGATTAATTACTAATTACTGGACTCCATTTAGTTGGCAGGATCTAGGTCGCACACAAAAACTCGAAGCTCATTAATTATTTTTTTGACGATCGGCGTAATAAGAATGTCGATTAATATTCTTTTATGATAATTACCCTTATTATTATTTAAATCTAAATGCAGTTATTCTGTTGATGATCATCATTATTCGACTTAAGTCCACAGAGGAGCAGTTGGAGGCTGCAAAATCTATTCGCATATTTTTCGCTTTGTTTATCTCATTGATATGCAGTGTATTGATTTAGTTTTATACCCTAGGCAGAAACGGGCCTAAAGCATTTGAGTTTATTGCTCCACATGCAAGTGTACAATGTGACATAGAACATCATTATAATAATACATCGAAGTAATGATTGGTAATAAAAATGTACGAACTAAAATCACAGGTCGAACAAAATCACTAAAATATTAGTGTCAAACAAGTCATTCTGGTGGTAAATCCCTTTCCAATCAACAAATCACAGTGTGATATCTAGAAAGTAGATTATGTGAGCAAGGGCTTTTGAAGGGAGTATCCAGTAACTCATTCTGATGGGAGAAGATAAATGAAGATATTGATATGATATGATATTAAGAGGTAGCGAGTTCGAGCCCCGTTGGGAGGACAATGCTGGACATACTTTATAGGCTGCGATTAGCGCCATGTATATTGCAGGCTGTCTGTTCAGTTAGTTTAGATTTATGTATTCTATAATCTGAGTTCTGTAAATTGTTTCAACTGCATAATTGTACACTGTAATCGGTTGCGGTTTTGTCAACCGGATTTTTGAACAAACGAAAATTCTTATTTAGATTTTCCATTGTGCATCTGCTAATGGAGTTACAAAGGCCATACTTGCTTACTTACTTTATTAGTTGGTGGTCTTATGTAGTGCTTAAAAAAATTATTTCTCACATTTTCTATAGCGCTCTTTGAAGCTCACTACTCAGAGGCGCTCCCAACTACATGGCGGTCACTGCATCAGAGTTTCATGCCGACGCGCACTAGCAATTGCGAGTGAAGGACTTGCTCAAGATCCCTATGCAGTGGCTTGAAGTGGATTCGAACCTGGAACCCTCCGGCTTCAAGGCACCGAGCACCACCACTGCACCACTGTGCCCCACTAATGTTATGTTGTGATGTTTGTAGATCTGTTGCATTGCACGAACGAACCGAACGTTTCCATTCCACAGTTGGCCAATTTGCTCATCGAACGAACGCAGAACTCGAACTGGGTCGTCGTCTTCAAAGCTCTCGTCACCATCCACAACATGATGAACTACGGAAATGAGGTCATCATCGTCGTCGTCGTCATCATCATCATCTCATCATCATCATCATCATCATAATCGTCATCATCATCATCATCGTCGTCATCATCATCATCTCATTGGCCACAAAAAAATTGATTGATTGTGTGTGCTTTCGGTAACAGAGCTCTAAAAAATGAGTAGGTGGGTAGAAAAATATTTTTATTTTGGTCAAATATTTTTGTTCTGTGACTACTAAAAAAATTAAGCTACTGCCCTTTTCTGCACAAAGGTACACAGTACATACATACATTCATCCATAGATAGTTACATGCAAGCATGCATACATACGTTTATGTATGTATGTATGACATTTGTGTGTGTGTATGTATGTGCACTTGTTATGGCGCCCCTTCAAGTACCCTACTCAGAGGCGCTCCCGACTGCAGAGCGGACGCTGCATCGGAGTTTCACGCCGAAGCGCTGAGCAATTGCGAGTGAAGGACTTGCCCAAGGTCCCTACGCGGCGACTTGAGGTGAATTCGAACCTCGAACCTTCCAGCTTCAAGGCAACGACGCCACCACTACACCACCGCGCCCCACATGTATGTATGTGTGTGTATGCATATATATGTATGTATTTATGTATGTGTGCACATGTATGTGCATTTGTTTCTTGACGAATAGCCCGTGATGAACAGTCCCTTGATGAATTATTACCATATTTTCATCAGACTGTTCGCTTCTTTGTTTCCGTAGAGATTCACGCAGTTCTTGGCGTCCAACAACTGTACCCTCAACCTCGACAACTTCTACGACCGGGGAAGTGGAATACAGGGTCTGTATCTTTTTGTATCTCTTTGTTAAATCATTAATTCATTCACGCCCTTAATTAATTCATTCATGCATGCATTCATTTGCCTATTAATTCATTCACCCGTTCACTGATTTTTGCATTCGATCGTCCATTCACTCACTCAAAATTGCCTCAGACTGGTCTGGGTTTATAGCTAAACCGTTAAAACAGAACCAGGCATATAAAGATGAAAGGCACTCCTCAAGTTTAAGTTTACCGGACTGATCAGTGTGTGACAGAGCAATATGGAGCTGAGTGTCGTCCGCATACTGCTGTATATATTGTACACCAAAATGATTGGCTATGCGACTAATTGGGGAGGTAAAGACGGTAAATAATAGAGGACCAAGGACTGATCCCTGTGGAACTCCGGCAGTGCAAACAGTGGATTCAGACCGAGCGGTACCGATGCCCACCTGCTGATTCCGGTCACCCAGATAAGATTTTGAATCTGGTTGACAATTGTCAACATTGTTTACAATTTTTGATCTTGTTTGCTGTTTTGGATCTTGTTTACAATTTAAATCTTGTTTGAAATTTTATAAATTGTTTGAAGTTTTGGATCTTGTTTACAATTTTAGATCTGGTTTAAAATTTTATATCTTGCTTACATTTTAAAATCTTGTTTACATTTTAGATATTTAAAAAAAAAATATCTTGTTTACCATTTGTTTGATCTTGTTTGCAATTTTTATATCTTGTTTACAATTTGTTTGATCTTGTTTACAATTTTTATATCTTGTTTACAATTTTTGTATCTTGTTTGCAATTTTATATCTTATTTACATTTTGAAATCTTGTTTACATTTTATATCTTGTTTACAATTGTTATATCTTCTTTACAATTTATCTTGTTTACTTGTAGGTTATGGCATGTCGACGTTTATTCGTCGCTACGCAAAGTACTTGAATCAAAAAGCCGTCTCCTATCGGCAAATGGCGTTCGACTTCTGTCGAGCGAAACGCGGGTCAGGACGAGATTTATTATTATGATAATAATAATAAATGATGATGATGATGGTGCTCTGCTAGGCCAGTTAAAAATATGATAATTTAATGATGCCATGACACAGCACAAGTTTACTTTAGTCCACATTACTGGAACAGACTTCCTTCTGCTATTTGATCGATTGGCTCAGTGTACTGTTCATTGGCAGAGTTTGGTTTCTGTTATTGGAGGGGCTAAATTTGTTGACGAACGGCGCAGAAATTTTTTTCTCGGCCCCAAAGAAGAGTTGATGCCCTTTTTTAGGCCTCGGACTGAAATCTTGGCGAAAAATACTAATTTCCCTGGCCAAAAAGTTTATGACCTTTTTTTAGTCATTCGTAAGTTTCATGTTCGTGAAGAGCACAAATTTCTGAGTCTGCGCCTTCTTGGTGGGGGGCTAAATCCGAGGAAAGATACCATTTACATGCTTCTGAGTAGATTACCTTGAAGGTGCACTACATAAAAAGTCAATGATAATAATAATAATCTGAGGTGACCCTTTCTAGGGTAACCTCTCTTAAGGTGATCTTCTCTAAGGTGACCTTGTATAGGGTAGCCTCATCTAATATGATCTTACTTAAGGTGACCTTATAAAAGGAAACCTGTCCAACCAAGGTTCTGGTTTGAAACTCCGTCTCGAGATTCATGTGCCAATGCTCCCCTTGACAGCCTCAGCGATCAATCAAACGTTTCTGTGGAGCATTTATGTAGAGCCATTTGCTGGACACGTCTTGTCATCATTACAGTACGTTACGATTCAACTTTTTTGTTTTCGTGTAGGAAGGACGAGGGACTCCTACGAACGATGAACACAGAGCAGGTTCGTATTTTTATCGTATCATTTATTACGTTATAAGCTCTTGGATAGATATCCATCCATCTGTCTATGTATCCCATTAACTCGCTCATTCGCTCATCGAATCACATTCATTCATTCGTCAATTCATTTACTTTCTTTTTAATTCACTCTTTCACCCATTCATTCAGTCATTCATTCACTGAAAAGATTTAGAACAGCGGTTCTCAACCTGTGGGTCGTAAGCCCAAACAGGGGTCGACTAACGCCTTGCCAATGGTCGCTTGCACGGACCCTTCAGCTATTTCAAAATTATGTCGGGCCTTACACATATAATCGCAATTTCAACGCTGTCCACTATATATAATTACAATTGATTGATTAATTGATTGATGATATAATATGTAATGCTATAGAGGCTTAATACAAGTTTTTGCTTATACTTTTGCTATATGATTAATTATATCTTGAAGGGGCGCTGTAACAAGTACTCATACATGCATGCATTATATATATATAATTATATATATATATATATACATATCTGTAAATAAGCAGATCTATATCTGCTTGAGTGTATATATTTATATATATTTAATCCGAGTTGTATGCATATATGTTTTGTCTTTTTTGTAGTTAATCAAAGCGTTGCCAATTCTGCAGCTGCAGTTTGATGCGCTCATCGAATACGACGTAAGTTTACCTTTTCATGTCTTCTTCTCATCATTGCGTTGTCGAGTGTATGTATGTGCGTGCATGTTTATTTGCATACATACCTACACTGTCCTACAGTCATATCTGCATAAACATACGCACACATACTCTGCATACACATACATATATACATTCATATGTGCACACATACCATGGGCGCATGTATATGTACGTACGTACCTACCTGCCATAATACATACATACATGCATACATACATACATAGTATGTATGTATGTATTACATACATACATACATGCATGCATGCATGCATACATACATACATACATACATACATGCATGCATACATACATACATCCATACATACATACATACATACTTACATGCATACATACTGTAATATACATACATAAAACATGCACAGTTACACAAACACATACCGATGTACTTTCACTACATAGATTCATGCATATAAAATAGTTTTACAGCTTATATATATGTATATGTGGCCGCTGTCTGTGTTCTGTGGTCAGGTGTCGGCTGGTCAGATGACGAACGGAATCGTGAGTGCAGCGTTTATGCTTCTCTTCAAAGACTTGATTCGTCTTTACGCCAGCTACAACGACGGCATCATCAACCTACTAGGTTGGATTACAACCTCTATTAACAATCTATGCTTTCATTCATTCATTCATTAGATGCATTTATTCATTCATTCTGTGGATTTGTATGGTGCACTATACTCGGAGGTGCTCCCAGCCCAGCCACGGCTAAAGAAAAAAACTTCAGTAATTTATAAAGCAGAGTTTGACTAGTGAGAAGTAACATACGCTGCTCCGGATGGTGGAACCTTCGATTGTATGTATGTAGGTATGTGGTTATGTATGTACTATGTATGCATGAAAAAGTAATACGTATGTAATATCCTATGCAGAATCGTGCATTTTTCGTGGTTGGCCCAATGGTCTGGAATGGTCTCACGTAGGAGCCATGTCTGCTTCCTGTGGCTCTTACTGGAGCATTTTTATTCAACTCAGTACTGGGCTTTTTTAATGTGCTATTAGTCGGGAGCACTTCTGAGTAGTCGCCTTGAAAAGGTGAGCACTATAGAAATTCGGTCCATCTTTCTTGAATAAGTTAGCTGCGTTAGTAGTCTCCGTATTAAATGAACTTCTTTGTCTTTTGTTTCCACGAGTCTTAGAAAACCATTCTCATTGAACGTGGTGTGATGCTGTCAGGTTGCGGGCGACCTTAGGCTTCAGTTTCTCTTGTAGTGGCGCTATATAAATTCTCGATTATTATTATGATTATGAAGACGCTCAAACAATTTGAATAGCTTGTATCCTGGATTCATATTGAATCTGGTTTTAACACCATCATGACCTTTATATCATTTTTCCCATTTTCCAGGACAATACTTCGACATGAACAAAAAGAACTGTCGCGAATCGTTCGAGATTTACAAGAACTTCCTGTCTCGGGTCGACAAAGTTGGCAACTTCTTTAAAGTCGCTGAAGTATGTAGTGAGAAACGGCGATTGTTGTGTTTCGGACATTTACCTCAAAAATGAGAATGCTTTCAAGAGTTTTACGTTATCATTGTTTACACTGGAGGCTTGACATCTCGAAATAAACAAAATAAAATAAAATTACTAGAAAATTAAGTGAGCAAAATTTTAATAATTAATCAGTTGCTTAGTTAGTTAGTTGTTAAAACTTTTGGCCCTTCTCTTTTTCTTTAGTTCTCTGCCATCAGGCAGGTTCACCCCATATATGTCCAATGACGACGTGCGTATTTGTTCTGTGCATCCCTCTTTAGCCCTCTGTAACCGTCCTTTGCCAGTAGCATTGTTCTTGGTCTTGCTCTTGTCTTTTAATCCTAATCCATTGTGTCAGTTTGGAATTAAACGAAGATTATTATATAATTTTATTATCATTAATTTACTACGTCATCAACATGTTCTGATATTAAACTAGCTTGAAACCACCATGTGCTCCCAGTTCCATTCTGTTGTAGAATAAAGTTTGTTATTAAAGTTTTTTTTCTTTTTTTGTTTTGTTTCGCAGAATGTTGGAGTTGACCGCGGTGACATTCCAGACCTGGCGAAGGTAGGCTACCGCTGTTAAACTAATGATCTGTGTTTACATCATTCTGTTTCAATACATAAGAAATTACATTGCTTCAGAATACGTTTTATGGCTGAATAGGATCAGTCATTCATTCATTCATTTTAGGGAATTGTATGACACTCGTTCAAGAAATCTAATTAGGAGTGCTCCAGTATATCTGGGTACAAGGTCAACATGACTGGTGTGTCCTTGGGAATTTATTTACCATCTAAAATTTATGCGACCCTATTTTCTCTCTTCCGTTCCTCTTCTGTTAACTGTTGGTTAATATTACATCGCGACTGCATTTCGTACAATAAAATACAACTGTGTTTATGATGTCATTCCAAAGCTCATAGGTGCTCACTGCTCACACATACGACCCTACAACAGGACATATGATTGCTCTGGGCAACTGAAAGTGAAGGACTTGTTCGGGGTTGATAAATGGCGACCTCCTCATTGGGACTTGAACCTTACTCTATATGTTTGCTTGCGCACTTGTTATAGCGCCCCTTCAAGCACACTACTCGGAGGCGCTCCCGACTACATCGCATACACTGAATCTGAGTTTCACGCCGAAGCGCTGAGCAATTGCGAGTACAATAGGGACTTGTCCAAGGTCCCTACGCGGCGACTTGAGGTGGATTTGAACCTCCCGGCTTCAGGGCAACGACGCCACCACTACACCACCGCGCCCCACAAACTTCCATGTCCTACGACGCCCTATTATGCGTATTCTCACCGTTCCTCACCCCATCTGCCCTTGTCTCACCCCCAACGTCACCACCTTCCCATCTTGCCTTACCTATGTTGAAGGCTTACCTGAAGTTATCGTTTATCTTTACCTCCTTTACTTACCCTCACGTGGGGGTTGCGTTTGTAGGCCCCGGCGAGTCTTCTGGACGCCCTGGAGCAGCACCTGAATGCCTTGGAGAACACGAAAAAGACGACATTTGCGGCAAAGTAGGATCCTCTTTCTATTCCTTTGCGTCTAGTACATTAATAGAAACAGTATCAATAAAAGTATGTTTAACGATAGAATATGATAACAATTTTAAGTAGTCAAATCGTAGCAAATACTTTGTAACAATGAAAATAATAATAAATTAAGACCAGTAATTCCAAACCTCTGTCGCGGGTCCGTCAGCTTTTCTGAGTAGCTTACCTTGACAAGGCACTATATAAAGCTTTCTTATTTTATTTATTTATTATAATTGCTACTGTTGCATAATGGTTGAAAATCATAGAGCAACAATGACTTACCATGGACTGTGTGTGCTGATCTTTCTTTGCATAGACCGGTTATATTGGGTAGCAGTGCAGGTGGGCAGACGTCGGCCGAGCCACCCCATCGGCCACCGGCTGCGGCTACAGCTCCATCCGCGTTGTCGTCGGCCGCTACTGCGTCTGGAGCTGGTGGCATCTCGGAAGCAGATCGGAAACGGATCCTGGAAGAGGAGCAGAGGATGCTCGACATGATCAAGGTATCAGGGTGGAATGATCGGGGTGGATTGATTGGGGTGGAATGATTGGGTGGATTGGTCGGGGTGGAATGATGGGGTGGATTGATTGGGGTGGAATGATTGGGTGGATTGGTCGGGGTGGAATGATGGGGTGGATTGATTGGGTTGAAATGATTAGAGTGCAGTGTGGTTGCAGCATGAATTAAGAATCTACAATGCGGTATAATTTTTTATTGAATTTTGTCGATCGAATTGATGAAACTCAGCAATAAACTGAAATGCCGTTCAGATTGCTACAGTGCCATGTAAATTGTTATAATTATTATTATTATTATTAAATTTTATCTTCCATGTCCTATTTGACTGCTTTGGAAATTATGTTATCAAAGGATGACATCACTAGAAAGGTTGAGAATCGCTGTTCTGTTGACAATATGATTAGCAGTTAGTAACATGATTTTTTGGTTACACAATAAAATGACTGATTGATTGATTGATCAATTGATTGATTGATTGATTGCTATTTAGTATTGCATCTTATACTCAATATTTGCCATGCTGAACTGTCATTCTAAAAGTCGGGGTCGAAATCCTGACTAAGGTCAAAATTTCTTAACATTCTCACGTACATATTTTTTTCCTCTTCTCTTAGCAACAGAACGTCAAGACCTCATCATCCGCATGGTCCGCATCCGTTACGGCTCCAACCCAGTCGGCACCACCTTCCGCAACCATCCCCACCGCAACCAGACCGCCGGACGTGCAGAAGCCAGCCAACGCCATCCGACCCGGATTCAATCCATTCGATCAGGTTGATTCCGGGTTCGATCTTCCGCCGGTTCCTGCCAGCTACGATCTCCTTGACCTTCAACATTTGTTGCCGGCTAGGTTTTCGAGCGCCGCTCCGACCAACGGGATCATGTCGTCGTCCTTTCCGGCGGATGACGGATTGTTTTTGCCGCGGATGAATGCGGCGCCAGGTGCCAACGCGTTGAATCCAGGGAACAGGATGGATCTCTTTGGGCAACAGTCGTTCTCAGGTCAATCATGAAATCAAATCAATCAATCAATGCCTTATTAATGATTATTATAATTGCGACAATTTATTGATTTTGTTTTTTATTTTTCACATTTGCTATAGTGCCCCCCCTTCAAGATCTCTACTCAGTGGTGCTCTTGGCTACAACGCGAACACTGCATCAGTGTTTCTTGCAGAAGTGTGTGAGTAATTGCGAGTGAATGACTTGCTCAAGGTCCCTATGCGGCGACTTGAGGTGGATTCGAACCTCGAATCTTCCGGCTTCAAGGCAACGACGCCACCACTGCGCCCCACTAGAATGCTAATAATTAGTATTATTAGCAGTAGTGCTACTACTAGTAGTAGTACTACTACTAGTGGTAGTGGTAGTAGTACTTGGTAGTAGTTGTAGTGTCTTCATTCTAGATGTCGCACGGGTTACATGAAGAGAATGTAATTTTTTGCTATATTTTTTCTCATAAGCAAGGTTTCTATATCTAGGTTTCTTTTCTTTCTGCAATAGGTCTCGACGAATTGAGAATGTCTGGTACGTCATCTGCTGCGGCCCCAGTTGGTCAACCCTACCAGTTTCCACCAGCCAGCTCCAACGGCTTCTACGGTGGGTCAGGCATCACTGAGGTCAGCAAGGCCCAACCGGCGCTTGGACGCGCCTCACCGATGTTCGGGGGTGCGTCTTTGACTTTAGGAAGCGCCGCGCCTCCGATGCTGGGAGGAGGAGGAGGAGTGTCGTCGGGGCTGGGAAGTACGAGCTCCGGTCTTCCAGCGAATTCCACGTCTCCGGACAAGTCGCAGAAGATGATCACGAAAGATCTCGACGCAAGTCTTGCGACGATCGCGGGCAGCTTGAGCATTCGAACGCCAGAGCGCTTCAAACCAAAGTGAATTGACTGTTTATTTATTCATGCATTCATTCATTCTATGAATTTATATAGTGCCTCTTCATGAAAACTGTTCAGAGGCGCTCCCGGCCCAGCCATGCATATTTATTGTCCGCAACTAACGATGATGCGTTTTTTCTTATGTTGAAAGAGGCAAGTTTTAAAGCTATTTTTATGCTCGTGATATGCATATCATTATTATTTTCTTTATTAAGTTAATTAATTTAACTGGATAATTTTTCCCTTACATCTTGAGTTAAAATAAAGCTAGAGCAATAATTTCTGTGTCATTTTGAAGCCCGAGTCAAGGCATTTGAATTGATGCATCAAACTCAAATGTCTTGACTCCGGCTTCAATGGTGTGGAATAAATGAATTGTGATGCACTGTGATGATAAATGCACAGTGTTGATGATTTTCGCCCGTTTCCTTAATTGGTGTGTCGTGTTGTTTAGGTCGGAACACCAGTGGGACGGTCCACACGAAAAGCGGATGACCGGAGCGGGAAATAGCGCCGCGGCTGGAAATGCGTGGGCTCAACAGCAACAAGCACCTTCATCGCCTTCCATGTTCCCAGGGTCAAGACCAATGTCTACTGCCATGGTACGGTTGTGGGTTGTAGAAGTAGTAATAATTCTAGAAATTGTAGTGGTGGGGGTCGGGGTGGTGGTGGGGGTGGTATTACTAATAATAATGATGATTATAATAGTCATAATAATAATAATTTGGTTATCAGAATCAATTTGCTCATTGTCTAATTTCTTGCTGTACAATTATTATTATTGTTAATATTAATGATTGCTATTAATTTCCACTTATCCGAAGTAGATAAATTTAGGAACTCATTCTTTTCAAATGGCCGACTTGCGGTGTATATTTTATTTTTACCTGAGGTATTTATGTACCAAACTAAATGGAGCGCCCTTGTAGCGGTATGACCGCGTTACGGCGCCATATAAATTGTCGTTATTATTATTATTAATGATGGAACGGCTTCTTCGTCACTGACATTTTATTATTATTATTATTATTATTATTGCTACTACTAGTAATTTATTATTATTAAAATTTTATTAAGCAAAGGATGAATTCTAGAGGGTGTGAACAATGGGAGAATGCATTTGCAGATGTCAGATGCTATTATTTTATTAAATTACTGCTCTGTTCTTATTAGGCCAAACAAAATAATGCTGTGTTTCCGGTAACAGAGCTAAAAAAAATTGGGTAGGTAGGTCGAAAAATATTTTTATTTTGGTAAAATATTTTTATACAGTGACTACACAAAAAATTATACCGAAATACTCTTTTTTGCATATAGGTACACGCTGCAACAAAGTACGTGTTCTAAGCAAGTATAAACTGCCTATTTCCCTGTACCTAAAATTGCTCTAGAAAGCAATTCTATTAATTTCATTTTGTTGGCATCCTTTCTGGTAAGATAAAGTAGGAAGGGAATGGGAAGATGAGTGCGAACAAAACATCACTGCTAGGGGTCGTTCCAGACTGATCGAGCCAGTGACTAGTTACACCTAGAGGTTGCTAGATTTATTTTCCCTAGTCACCGTTAGAGGTGACTCAAGTGAGAATGATAAGGCTAGAGGTTTCTCAAGACTGGCAGCCAGGAAGTAGTTAGGCAGGCGTGAAACTCTAAGGCAATGTCAATGTAAATAAAAAATTTACGCAAAATTTTCCGAGTCGATGCAATAAAAGTGAGTCGGTTGGGTTACCGGGAACACAAAATTTTTGCCTAAGATCCAACTCTATACGGAAGGCAATGTCACCGTATCATGTAAAAACAAATTTTGGAGAAAAAAATTTTTTTAATAAAAAATTTTTTTCCTGAATTTTTTTTTAAATAAAATTTTTTTACAAAATTATTTGAGTCGCGGCAATAAAAGAGGGTCGGTCGGGTTACCGGAAACACAACATTATTTTTTTTGGCCTTATTATTTATCCAAAGGATGAAAATGCAGAGGATGTAAAACCTAGCTTAGAACAAAGGAGAATGCATTTCTCAGATCTTTAGATAACTAATCTCTGCCACCGTATCATCAGTCTATTACGATCATTAGGCTACTGTTTATCTTTGTTTGTTAATTAATTTAATTATTAAAAACTTCATTTTGAAATTACTGTTGTTTCAAAGTTGGAATGCAGATTATTATTGCAGAGTATTTTGTGCACCAAGGACTTGACTGCCTCAGACGGGATTTGAACCCACGCTCTCCGTGTGAAAGATTGACACTTACCATGCTCCACATTTTGCCTATCGCAAATATATATTTTCCTGTTTTATTTCTGTTGCTTTTAAGGTTGGATCACAGCCGACGACAATGATGATGGCTCCTGTCCAGTATCCTGCAATGATACAAGCATATCCAATGTCCATGGTGAGACAGTCTCAAAACCATTACCTGTACCAGTTAGTGTCTTTGTACTCCCTAACAGTCGCTTGGCTACCGGGCTCAGGCTCCTCTATCCATCACACCTAGGTCTTTTCAATCAAAACTTGAGACACTCCTTTTCAAGAACTCTTACTCTGTCTCATCTGATCCTCCACCTTCCAATTCCCGGCCCAGACGACACCCGCCTTAGTAGCTGTTCCGCTCCTCTGATCCCATGGTAACTCGACCCGGACCACTACGGACTACTCTCACGGACAACCCTTCTGACTCAATGCAGTGCTCGTGAATAAGCTGGTGCCCCGCGCTTGGCTTTCAAGTGGCACTTTATAAATTTAGATGTTACGATTACGTTTACCCCTGCTCCCTTTCTGCAAGCCTAACAAGAGCATTGGAGGGGGGACCCGTTGGTGCATTGGATAACAACACACTAGCATGGATATCAGCGGAACTGAGGGGGGGTCCCAAAGCCCCCCCCATAGTATAGACGTGCTTTGTAGGCTGCTATTGGTGCCAGTTGTATTGCAAGCCGTCTGTTCTTTTAGTAGTTAAGGTTGATGTTATTTAAGTGTTTCTTGTAATCATACCATAGATGTAAAAAACGTTTTTTTCCGTTTTTTATTCTCTCCCAAAAACGTCGTTTTTTTATTTTTCGTATCGTTTTTATCGTTTTTTTATTTTTTCCTTAACTTTATTTATTCATGTACTTTCTTTTCTTATTTTCCTTAATTTTAAATTTTTCTGATATTCCTTATGTTTTTCGCTAACTCTCAATGATTCAGCTAACTAAAGTCATTATTTCAACGTTTAACATCATCATCTAAGAGATAGCCTGCGTGTAGTAGGTTCATAATCAATGTTTTCAATGTTAAAATGCGGTTTTAGATGTAGCAAAGTCAGATTATTTTCCGTTTCCGTTTTTTATCGGTTTTTTGTCGTTTTTTATTTTTTCGAAAAAACGGCGTTTTTTCGTTTTTTATTCCGTTTCCATCGTTTTTTACATCTATGAATCATACTGTGTTTGTCAGAATGAATTCAATAAAGAAAAAGATTATTAACCTTTACCACTCATGAGGCCGCTCACAGCGGACATTTGAAAAACCGCTTTAACTCATATGTCCGGTGTGGGCGGACATTAGTTTGTGAAGGCCGAAGGAGTTCCTATGGTACATATGATACATGATATATATAATATATACGACATATATCATATATATGATATATATATGATATATACATGATATATATCATGTATATATATGATATATATATGATTTATATATGCTAAATATAATGATAAATAGTATATATATACACATATCATTTATATATCATATATATCATATATATCATGTATATATCATACACAATATATATCATATATATCATATATGTCATATATATATGATATATATGATATATACATGATATATATGATATATATCATATATATATAAATGATATATAATATATATAATATATGATATATATATATCATTTATATATATATATGATAATTTTTATATATATATCGTTTATATATGTGATATATTATATACATATGATATATTTATGACATATATACGATATATATAATATATATATGATAGATGTCATAGATCATGTAAATGATATATATCATATATGATATATGTATGTGATATATATGATATATATGAGATGTATCATTTTTATATTTCATATAATATGATATATATGATATATATATGATATAAAAGATATATGTATGATATATATGATGTATATGACATATATTATTATATGATATATATATCATTTATATGATATGTATCACAGATATATATGACATACATCATTTATATGATACATATGTATCACATATATCATATATGTGATATATATCATAGCTTGAATAATGTTGTTTGGTGAAAATAAATGTTGAACTGTGACTACTATTTACGGCAATTTAATTCTGATCTGGAGGGGTTGGCGCGAAAAATAAATTTGAGTGGTAAAGGTTAATAATATTATTACCGGTCAAGCTGAGAGTGCTTCTGAACAACTCCGCTGTGTGAAGCACTTTACAAATTTTGTTCTGTCAGATTAGATTAGATTGTGGTTATTAGATTGGATTATGGTGATTAGATTATTATTTTTTAGAAATTATAATCATTAATATTGTTATTATAATTATTCTTAAATTATTATTTTTATTATTTTATTACTATTAAAAGTCTAAATATCATTATTATGGAAATGCCACCCCTCCTCCAAATCGGGCATATTATTATTATTATTATTATTATTATTAGGTGTGAAACAGTGATGCATTATTATTACGAAGTGACTAGGGGACCGCCAGGCGGCTGTCGTATTTCAATTACTAGCGGACCGCCAGTCACATGTAACCTGTCACATGACCCGAGTCACGAGTCTTAATTCTTGAATAATGGCGGCAGTTATCGATTGCTTGTTTTATGTCGGACAAAAGTTTTCTTGTTTTTTCTTGTTTTAAGGACAGAGTAAGTAACCAATCTTCATATACATGATAGGGTTAGGGTTAGGGATAGGGTAGGGTTAGTTACAAGAACTTTTTCTTCAAAAATCGAACTTCAAATTAGATAATAATATTCGTTATGGCATGGCCGCCATTCGCAGATTCAGCATGAGACGGCCGCCTGGACTCGTGACTCGGGTCATGTGACAGGTTACACGTGACTGGCGGTCCGCTAGTAATTGAAATACGACAGCCGCCTGGCGGTCCCCTAGTCACAGCCTTATTATTATTATTATTATTATTATTATTATTATTATTTGTTATTATTATTCACGGCTCACTTCATCCACTGATGCTAAATTTTCGTATTATTAACGTGCTTCCATCTAGCGAATGCGACGGAAACATTTTCTATTGTGCAACGAATCTTAACGCAATTGTTTTCTACAGCATCATCAATGATTCTTTATTCTGCTGTTATATTTCTATTTGGATTAAATATCGATTTAATTTGTAGTGAAGATGCACGGTGTAAACTGTTGACTTATATTAGTTTTAATCGGGAATTAAGTGAGAATTGGTGAGGCATACTATGAGACACCTACAGTCTTGAAGACTACATGCGTACTTGTTCTGTTCATTAGAATAATTTTTACCTTTTTTCCGGTGTAATTACTCTAACACGAATAGCATTAAATTGATCACCAATATGAATATTCATTAATAACTTTAAAAAAACACTGTGCATTGTGTCCCTTTACCAGTTCATTATTTAAATTTTTGGCCCGTTTTCAGCGGATATTCTCGGGGCAAACGTGTAAAGGATTAATGACATTTCAAAGATGATTAGTGTCGCCGTGCCATTTAGGTCCCTGTAGACGGACCGTGCTAGCTTGAGAATATAAATCTCTTAAATAGCCACCCCGAAATCACAAGATGTCAAATTTCCGGAACCCCAAGTATTCCCCAAAAATTAGGGACACAACTTTGTGTAATTGCTGAGTTTCCAGTACTGTGTTTAGACGGGCCGTGTACGCCAATTTTCAGTACCATGTATTTTATTGTCCTAAATTAATCGCCATTGCATTGTGTTTGCGCGTTGGTCGAATACAAGTTGGATCAACGAAAAGAATTCTTGCTGAGTAGAAGTCGGATTGATGAAAATAACTTTTACCTAAATAGAAGTGGAATTTATTAAAACAACGTCACTGAATTCGAAGCTGCATTGATGAAAAGTATTTTTAACTAAATAGAACTTGTATTGATGAAAAATAATTGCTGCCTAAATAGGAGCTGGATTGATGAAATGAACCCTTGTGCAAACTGGTCAGAAGGATTCTACAAATTTTCCCAGCCAAAAAGTTGATAACCTTTTTTTTTAGTCCTCGGGTTGAAATCTCACTGAAAAATACAAATTTTCCTGGCCAAAAAAGTTGATGACCTTTATTTTAGTCTTTCCGAAGTTTCGCTTTTGTGATCTATGACTCTGCGCCTTCTTGGGGATGGGGGACTAAGCTCGAGAAAAGATACCATTCACATGGTGAAAAAATTGAATATGGGTCTTCTTGGGTGGCCTAGGCCCCTAGTCCCTGATAAACTCCGCCCATGGATTCTTGCCAAGCTAGAAGCTGGATTGAATATAATATAATAATGCTGCAACTAGCGAATAATTTCTGATGCTAAAGTACATGTTTACCCAATTCTCTTAACTGTGTGGGGTAGGCCTTTTTTGTGTCTTTTTTTATTTTTCGGTCTTGCACCGATGTATCTCAGTGATCTCATTCGTTCTCCTCTATCAGCATCTTCTCATCGACCTCTCCGTTCTCTGGACAGGACTGACTTGTTTGTTCCACGAGCTAGGACCACTATTGCTCAAACTCGATCCTTCACCATCATTGGGCCCTCCTTGTGGAATTCTCTTCCCTCCACTCTGCGTGGGACTCTACTTTCAGGATCGTTATCTACATCTCTCTCTCTTCTTAAGACCTATTTTTTATCTCTAGGGGTTATCGCACTGGGAGCGCTACTGAATGGCCTTGGTTGTGAGCGGCGCTATATAAATTACTAATTACATTACATTAGGCCTAGAATTAAAATGAGGTTTTAGGAGTACCGCTGTTTTAAAGACTTCTTCTGCGTGTAGGGAGGTCAGCCGATGATGACGCAGATGGTTCCAATGTCACAGAACCAAGCGATGTTCGTCTCCGCCTCACCATCCGCCTCATCTTCCTCTCATCATCAACATCAACAGCAGCAGCAGCTCCCGCCAAACGACCCGTTCGGTCTCTTGTGATGGAATCCACGTCACGGCAAACTAAGGTCAGATTTGCAAATTCAGGCATTTTTTACGTTGTTAAGTGGATTGATTGGTGGTGGTATTTGCAGTTTAACGTCACTGTGTGGTAACAATGATCATTAGCGACGCCCTCCTCCTTTATTCAGGCTGATGACTGGCACTGGCAAAGTGGTATTTGCAGTTTAACGTCACTGTGTGGTAACAATGATCATTAGCGACGCCCTCCTCCTTTATTCAGGCTGATGACTGGCACTGGCAAAGTGGTATTTGCAGTTTAACGTCACTGTGTGGTAACAATGATCATTAGCGACGCCCTCCTCCTTTATTCAGGCTGATGACTGGCACTGGCAAAGTGGTATTTGCAGTTTAACGTCACTGTGTGGTAACAAAGACCATTAGCGACGCCCTCCTCCTTTATCCAGGCTTGGGACTGGCACGGGCAGAGTGCAATCAGTGTTGGAGTTCAAGTGGATTGACACAACAGTTCGTTAAGTCGTTCTTAATCTTAATATAATTTGTGGTGTGCGGTGGCATAAGGTTATGTTAGGTGCGTTTGAGCTGGAGGGTTCCAGGTTCGAATCCACGTAAAACTGCAGCGTAGGGAACCTAAGTCAGACCTTCATTCTCGATTCCTCATGCGCTTCGGCGTGAAACTCCGATGCAGTGTCTGCGCTGTAGTCGTGAGTGCCTCTGAGTAGAGAGCTTGAAGGGGCGCTATAACAAGTGCAAATACATACGTGTATACGTACTCTTCGTCAAATGCCTATTGAGCTCTTTGTCTCATTTCTCACTCTTACTACAACTGTCCTATTTGACCGGAGTTGGCAACCTTGAAGAGGTGTTATACACCAAATTTCTGTATCAGGTAAATAAATAATATACCGGTAGTTGTAGAGAGAATTATTTGCTAAAGCAACTTTTATCTGGTGTAAATTGCCATAACGGGCTTCCCTTGACTCTGCGACAATTCCCAAACTATTCTAAGTTTCACAAACTGTCGAAGACTTTTTCACTTGATCTCGCCGGTAGCGCCTCTGAGTAGGTATTTTGAAGGGTGCTATATAAATTCTGGTTGATTGATTGATTGGTTGGTTGATTGACTGACTGACTGATTGGTTGGTTGATTGATTGATTGATTGATTGATTGGTTGGTTGATTGACTGACTGACTGAATGATTGATTGGTTGATTGGTTGGTTGATTGATTGGTTGGTTGGTTGATTGATTGATAACATTTCAGCTGTTGATTTTGTTGCAGTTCTTCTGGTGCAGCACAGATTATTATATAATTATCACTGAAGGTTGAGACACGAAATCAAAACTTCCAACAACCACAGAGACTTTGTTACTGTTACTGATATTTTTTGCAAAAGTGATGAGACTTGTTGTAATCGTTTTGAACTACGATCGATAATTCGAATGCCCGTTCCTTATTAAGACGCGTGCGTAGCAGCGCAAACGAAGCGTACAGGAACAGTATTAATTAATTAATTAATTCACGTTATTAATTTTGGTTGGTTGTTAATTAGCGTTTTATTTTGAGCTTTTGCTTTTGTTCGAGACAATCAAAAGTCGATTCAACAGTTCGGCAATTTTCGTAAAAATCTGGAACTGCAGAAATGAGTTGTCGGAAAACCGGTGGGAGCATACTGATCCAAAGTGGAAATGTAATATTGGTCGCCCACAGCTGGAAATATTTAAAAAGTCGTCTGAAAACTTGGAATCCTGTAAAAGGTCATCCTAAATGGGGAGCCTAATATAATGATTATTACTAACACTAGCTGGGGTGCTTAAAAAGGTCAACAGAGGAATCTTAAATTTAAATTCTTCCAAAACTCTGGGAATGGTCTGGCACAGCGGATTTACATAAAAACGTATTGGACTCACACGGGAGTGAGTGGTGACTGTTTTTTTTAACTCGCTCCAAGTTTGTTTTCACTTTTCTGATGTAGTTTTTTTACTAAACGTTGGCTGATAAAGAGCTCGCCACCAATTAATTTGCTCTTTATGTGATGTTTGTTCAATTACAATTGGGAGTTTGTCCTTATGTTACAAAGAGAGGCAGGAGGTCTTGACAAAATATGCGTATGCAAAATAAATCTTTATTTATGATATCTACGTTAGCATATTTATGACACTCTATTATCCTGTAGTCATCCAATGGCATTACGCTATAATTAAATTCTGTTCCGATCTTCAACAGTAAACCCATTACAGTTAGCAAGTTTTACCGGATGATTAACTAAAATGAATAGTAGCCTATGGTAAAATAAATGTTTGATGGATGCCAATTAACTTTTGTATGGACATGGGTAGAGAAGCTCATTTGTACGCACATGGGTTTCGCAAAATGTGCAGGTAGCAACAGGGAGGTTGAAAATACGATTTTTTGCGTATGTGATATATATCACTTTTCCGATATTAATTATTGGTAAACTTTGGCTATTGGGGATTTGGAGAGATTGCCACCAATTGATTTGTTCTTTATGTGGTGCTGTTCATTGTTCAATTACAATTGTCAGCGTCTTGGCCTCTGTTTGTGTCCTTCCTCAGAGACTTAAAAGACTGTTTTGTTTCGTTGTGGTTTTAGATTGCCTCTGATGTGGTCAAACTGTCTTCGCTATTAAATTTGATTGTGCTGATTGAACAACTTCTGATCAGGGCTTTTTATTAGTGTTAGTTCTACACAAAATGGGTTTATGCAGTTTCATAAGCACTTCTATGCAGTGAGAAATAGGGGGAGGAGGTCATTGCCATCTGATTGGGAGTTATTTACCATGGAGGATGGGCAGAGGAAGAAGGGGGCAGTTCTAACAATTCCTGTTAATTGATTTTTTTCATGAAATTTTACTTTGATTATTGGACTAAATTCGATCAATGTTGAAACCGAGTTAGTTACTACTTTCTTTCTAGAAAAACTTCTGTTTTCTTTCACTTCACTGAAAGAAAACTGATTTTGTTGACATCTTCGACATTCTCCATCAACATTTAACCTGCGAATGCAAATTTTACGTTTATTTTTTGCACAAAAGTTTCATTCGTCATAAATTATTGTTTGCAGCAGATATTTGCCACTTAGCGCCGTGAAATGAGTAAGAAAATTGTTCGAAGTTCTGCTGAAAATTAACGGTTAAAATCCACAGCACTAGGAGTTACTATTTCAGGATTAGCTTGTAGCTCTTTCTCACTGACTTTCCATAGTCATTTGCCCCTCAGATTAGCATTGGATATGCCCTGCACAAGTTAAATTTTTTCTTAGGTTTTGGTGATATTGCATCTTGTGTGCACTTTTGATAGTTTGTCTTGCGGCGGGTGCAATTTAAATTTGTTATTGCAATTACAGAACTCCTTGTGAAACTCCCAAGTAAGCTTCCGGGTCTGTCACCGGTGATAATCCGTTGTTATTCAGCACCTGAAATTTCTTGTTGTACAACCGTTGGTGTTATTCAGTGATTCTGTTATACGGGGTGTAATATCAAAAGCCGTGTTGAATTTGGAATTTTGTTACATGAGATTTCGTGTTCCGGTTGTGATTCTTGTGAAGGAGTTTGAATGTAGTTTTACTTTTCGTTTGTTTCGTACATTTTGCCAAAGTGTTGAGCGATTGGAGAAATTTAAAAATCTTTCCAGGGTCAGTGATAATAATAATAATATTATTATTATAATATTGTTATTATTATTGCTACTAGTACTATTATTATTATTTTCATTTTTATTTTGCTTGCCCAAGTTACCTCAGATCATCAGGAATTAAAAAATTTAGAAAATGCAAAAATTCTTTAACCTCGAATCTTCTGCCTTCTATTATTATTATTATTTATTATTATTATTATTATTATTGAGATCCTGATGGAACATGTGTAAAATTTCAACGTTGTTAAAGTTTATTATAATTGTTACTATTATTTTTTGTTGCCTTTCCGTGTGGTGCCAAAGTGGTGTATGAAGCACTTACCTTGAAGTGCTGGATGGTATGGATATAGACTGATAGATATGGATATATTATTGATGATTGAGAAAAGTATTTTGACTTGTTGTCTCCAGTTATTGTGTTAAGGTGATAGTGAAGGTTGTTGCAGAAAGCCAACGCTTATTTTTATGGGTGGGGGGGTTTTATAAGTCAAAAGCACGAAGCAGGGTATGGGTAGAATAACGGCAATGGATTTTTATACCTGAAGCATATTAAACAATACTTCGACAAACAAGCAATCAACGTTGGGAAAAGAGATGTGCTACAATTGTAATTGCAATGTGGATTTGTTAAATTGGGATGCTTCTGCGTATTAAGGGTTGATGCTGAAATGTCAGTACAATGAGTGCAATAGTTCTTTCCAATACAATGTATCAGGTTAATAACTTTGGTAGCTTTGCATTAGGCGGGATGACATCTAAATGAATCCATGCTGTATTTTTATCCCAAACGCCTTGACGAAGAATATGCTCTGCGCTTTATAGGGAAGTTAGAAATGACCTCGGTTGTTATGAGTTCAGTTTTGGCTGCAACATTCCATGGTGCATGAATGATATTTCAGTGTGGTGCTTTTTGTTTTGAAATTGTCGTTTTTCTTGCAATATTTATTTACATACGTAAGTCTTGCACACACACACACACGCAAACAAACACACAAACAAGCACTTGCAATTCCACCAACAATTTTCTACGAGTATCGCAAGCGTAAATCGGTAGCAATACGTAGGCGATGTTTCCTAACTGCCATAGTTGATTTTGCGTTAGGAACTTTTTGGAATCAGTGTGGACTTTTTTGAAGCGTTGTAATTCGTTTTAAGTTCTTCGTTTAAGCACTGGTAATGTTTTCGATATGTGATGTTATGATTTTGCAGACGTTTGATTTGCATCTTTAACGTATTAATTTGCTTTGATTTCTTGTTACTTTGTATTCGAGTTTAAAGAAACACCCGAGTCATGTAAGTTAAGAATTAAATTGGTTTAAACGCACGGTTTGTCTTTTTGTGATCATTTGCTTCCATTAGCATTTGAAAGAATTATAGTTTTGTAATGTATTAGGATACTTGATACAGTACAGTGGTTCTCAAACTTCTGAGAGCCATGTATTTTTTTAAATCTTGCGGATTGCTAACTTAAATGGCAAGCACGAGAAAAACGATCTTTAATTATTATAGAAAGACTATTCAAAAATCAAAATCGTTTATTGATCCCACAATAAAACATAACATACAGAAAATAATGCAAGACAATTGATACCTGTATTTAACATGGTAACACATTCGGTAGATACTTTAGATACAGATTGGGGAGCAATAAGCAGAAGGGACAAGTCCCGCTTAGTAGGGGGCCTATATACCATGATTAAATTAAACAAGACGGTGGGGGTATGATTAGATGGGGAGAGAACAGACGCTATAGTATAATAGTACATAACATTATACAGTATGAATAACATATGCAATGCTAGAGTATTATAGTACATAACATTATACAGTTTGAATAACATATGGATACAGGTCTTAACTAGAGCTTAACTAAAGCAGAACCAATAAACACAGAGCTGAGATTAAGAAATATAAATTAATGTGTGTACTGACGTGCAAGGGTTTTAAAGTGGCTGAGGGATGTAACCAAGCGGATTTCTTTAGGTAGACTGTTCCAATTTGTTGGGCCCTGGACCCCAAGCGAAAACTTACGGACATTAGTCCTAGCAAACACAGGTCTGAAATCATTGCTGCTTCTAGTACATATAGGATGCGGTGCAGGATCAAAACAGGAAGAGAATGATGGTGGGAGGAGGTTATTAATGTGTTTATACATGAAAATGCAAATTTAATTGTATGGTTATTAAATTAATTAGGGATTTGTCTCAATAATTAAATATATCCTTTCAGCATTTCATTCATTTTCAATTAAATTCTCATTTAATTAAGCATACATTTAAAAAAGTTACACTCAAAGTTTAACCAGCTTAGAATTATTTTCTTTGTTCAGAGTGTAATTTATTTTAAATTTTTAAGACATAGATTACATTGTGTTACCGATGTCAAGAGTAAACCTTTAAACTCATAGACTGAAATTTGAATAAATTTTAGACAACAATTCAAATAATATCACAATTTCATATAAATGGGTGGGTGGGTGGGTGCGGGAGCTGAACGTTACGTAACGCCTTTGCCAAAAGTTAAGTTATAAATGAATTTCAAATTAACAGCAAATGACAATTTTGAAATGATGTGATAGAAGTTTGAACTTCCAGACATTGAGGTAAAACTTAACTGTACATCACCTTTTGGAATGCGGAACAGCACCTTGGTGAACCGGTTCAAAGTACCAAAGTACCTTGGTGGTGGATTGGTGCACAGCACCTTGGTGGATCAGTGCACAGCACCTTGGTGGATCAGTGCACAGCACCTTGGTGGATCGGTACACAGCACCTTCATGCTAGATTAGTGCACAGCACCTTGGGGGTGGATCGGTGCACAGCAACTTCATGGTGGATCGGTGCACAGCACCTTGGAGGTGAATTGGTGCACAGCACCTTCGTGGAACGGTGCACAGCACCTGGGGGTGGATCGGTGCACAGCACCTTCGTGGAACGGTGCACAGCACCTGGGGATGGATCGGTGCACAGCACCTTAGTGGGTCGGTGCAAGCACCTGGTGGTGGATCGGTGCACAGCACTGTAGGGGATCGGTGCACAGCACCATAATGGACCGGTGCACAGCACCTTCGTGGATCGGTGCACAGCACCTTCGTGTATCGGTGCACAGCACCTTCGTGGATTGGTGCACAGCACCTTCGCAGTGGACCGGTGCACAGCACCTTCGTAGATCGGTGCACAGCACCTTCGTGGACCGGTGCACAGCACCATAATGGACCGGTGCACAGCACCTTCGTGGATCGGTGCACAGCACCTTCGTGTATCGGTGCACAGCACCTTCGTGGATTGGTGCACAGCACCTTCGCAGTGGACCGGTGCACAGCACCTTCGTAGATCGGTGCACAGCACCTTCGTGGACCGGTGCACAGCACCTTCGTGGACCGGTGCACAGCACCATAATGGACCGGTGCACAGCACCTTCGTGGATCGGTGCACAGCACCTTCGTGGATCGGTGCACAGCACCTTCGTGGATTGGTGCACAGCACCTTCGCAGTGGACCGGTGCACAGCACCTTCGTAGATCGGTGCACAGCACCTTCGTGGACCGGTGCACAGCACCTTCGTGGACCGGTGCACAGCACCATAATGGACCGGTGCACAGCACCTTCGTGGATCGGTGCACAGCACCTTCGTGGATCGGTGCACAGCACCTTCGTGGATTGGTGCACAGCACCTTCGCAGTGGACCGGTGCACAGCACCTTCGTAGATCGGTGCACAGCACCTTCGTGGACCGGTGCACAGCACCTTCGTGGACCGGTGCACAGCACCATAATGGACCGGTGCACAGCACCTTCGTGGTTCGGTGCACATCCTTCAAAAGGAACTGTATATAGGGCATACCGTCGTAGAATTTCACGTTCGTTTCTGATCGAAATTTTTGATGATTTCTGTTTGAAGTTGTAGGCCAACATTTCTCGTCAAACTTTCGATGCTGTTCGATGCTTGTCTTCAATTTGAACGGTTCTTAACTTCTTCGAATCGAATTCAATCTTCTGATCGACAAATTTCGGCGATTTTCTTCTCGAAATGTCTCGCCATTGTGATTGTAACTGTCTAAAGTCAAATCGATTTTCCAATAATATATAGGCCTGGGGGGTCCCGTAGCTCAGTGGAGAGAGCGCTGGCCGTTAAACTGAGAGTCAGCCGCGCGGACCCGGGTTCAAGCCTCACACGGGGCAAAAATTTATTTGAATTTTCTGTTAGCTGCCGTTGGCGCTTTGCTGTTGTGTTGCTTGACTCGGGTTCTGCTAAAAATAAAAGATAGCCCCTCCCAGTGGCGTAACTACGGGGGGGCAAGGGGGGCAGCCGCCGCCCCCAAATGAAAGGGCTGCCCCCCCAGCTGCCCCCCCAATCCCTGCGTTTGTTTTACTTTTTACTCTTACGAGTGATAAAGAATTAAACAATGTTATATAATTTCTGACTTATTTAATTTTTTATACAACTTCCTGTACAACTTCTTATAGGGTGGGTGATGGGAAAGTGGGACAGGCCACTATAGTGCACTGTGGGACAGACAAGCTAGTGAGGTTTGCATGCGTATTATGTCCAATACTGTAATAATCCAAAATCTAAAAATACATAGTCTATGGCAATATACCGATGCCGATGCACGCTTTAATTGCCAACGGTAGCCACCCCATCATTTTAAGCTGCCACCCCACTGCCCCCCCCATGAAAAAATAACTGGCTACGCCACTGGCCCCTCCCACTCCTGGCTTGGCCGAATCAGGAGTGATCCAGTACTTAGGCCATTAGTGTTAAGTTACCGAACCTGTTGTAGCCGAACTGCGTGTCGTGCGAAGCAGGCCGTATTTCGTATAACTTGTACATGTAATCGTTCTGCGGTTTGTCAGATTGAATGTCAATAAACGAAGATTATTATTATTAATTAGGCCTATATTGAATCTCGATCGTTTCGTTTCCATGCAACGACCACACAATCAGTTTAAATGACGTCATTTGAAGAATTGCAAGATGACCAGGGATGCCACTCTGGATTTTGAAAAAAGGTCAGATCCGGTCGAAAAAAGGCTAGAAAAGGCTAGATTGACGATTTTCCTGTAAAATACATGGATTTTTCCAATTTTCCGGCTTGAGATTTATGACGACCTTTTTTAGTCGTCCGATGATTAAAATTTGCTCTCTTTTTCTTCCCGAAAAAATTTCTCATGACCTACTTTTTTAGTCTTTCGTTCCAAAATTTCCAATGTTTGGTCCAAATTCACAAAATTTTCTATTTTTTTCTCGTCTTTTGTGCATTTTCACTTTAAAAATAATAATTTTGTATGTAAAAAGTCGAAAAAACCGCCGTGAGAAAAAAGGCTAGATCCTGGCCAAAAAAACCTAGAAACCTAGACAAGACCGAAAAACCTAGATCTAGGTGGAAAAAGCTATGAGTGGCATCCCTGAAGATGACGTCTTTACTCTTTAGGCCTAGTATAATAATAATTATTATTAGCCTATCAGTTTTGTCGTTTCGCAAAAAATTGCAGAGTTCATGGACTGGTGCACAGCACCTTTAGACTATACCAAGCATGTTCGCCCTAGGCCTACTATACGGGGCGCGAACTCGTCACCTCTCGTGTAGCTTTGAGACAACCGAAGATGTGCTTGAGGCACCAGTTAATTATGAACAACGGCATGTCAATGAAGAGAGAGCTCGAGGTGATTCGATCGAAAGTGCAACACCAATGAAGTCAAAAGCTCAAGTTCTGTCCAAAGCAGTTTTTGCGCACATATTTAGACCTAATTATATTTAGATTGCGTATGACACAATTTTATAATTAGACCTATAGACTCCTAAAATCATTAAAACATGCATAGGGCCTAACCACTACTTTCTAAAGGCTGGGTATGCGTCCCTGGTTGTATTATTTATTCATTTCTATCATTTTCCATTGGTTACTCTCGTACTCATAATAGCGACCTCCAAACTTCTAAAGCGCTATTCGAAAGCCAAACGCGGAGCACCAGCTTATTCACGAGCGTAGCGTCAAGTTAAAAGCCATGTCCGTACACGAGAAGTGTGCTGTGCGTCCATGTGGATTATCGATGGATAAATGAACACCAGATAAGTTAGTTTGGCTAATTTCTTTTTAACGACGCTGAGTTATAAGAAAGATGATTGGCGGCGTCTTGCTTCCTTTTTAATTTCAACTTTAGACTGGCACCACGAGAGAATGTACCTCGGATAATCGTTCTCTCACATAACCTGTTTCTAATCATGGATGACATCTAGCACCGAATTGCTTCTTACAAAAGTTTCTCAAGTTTTCTTTTGCTTCATTTGTTCGTCTTTTTTCGCCTAAGAAGACTTTTATCGAGAATCGTGAACGTTGTGCGCGTAAATCTTTCTTTCGTGGTAGAGATTCGCGAGTCTGAAGAGATGACGAGAGATCATCTTAAAATGTAAGTCGTTCTTCGTTGTTGTTCCGAATTATTAATTATGTTGCGCTGTTTTAAAAGCAAGTCAGTGTTTTGCTCTTAATCTATTCAAAGAGAATGCATTTACTAGGCCTGTATCTAGCGTTGTTTTGCCCGTTAGTGTCTTTTAGTATCTGACAGTTTTACTTCAGAGAACATTTGTGTTATTTAGTGGGGTTGTTGCGTGCAGTAGAAGTGGGATAGATTAAAAGGTTCTTGCTGAAATTGGAGCTGGATTTTTTTAGAAGCAGTTGCTATTTAAATAGAAGTTGGATTGATAAAAAGGCAGTTGTTGGTCAGATAGAGCTGGATCGGTGAAAAGGATTTGTGCCGAAGTGGAAGTCGTATTGATGAATAATTGATAATTATGCTGTGCCTGGCGAATTATTTATAGCGCTACATAAAGCATGCAAACAAAGCAGACGAGAGTATGTGTTGTAACATAAAATAGCAATGACATATGATGCAATATTTAAAAAAAAATACATTGCAACATGTAAATAGCAAATGTCATAACATGCAGTGACACACAAAGATATACATTGTAACATACATGTATAGTAACAGAAAAGTGTATATGTTGTAACATATACCAACAGACAAATACATATGTTGTAACATACTGAAATTATGTCCTCTGGCTCAATACAGCTGAACATGTCAGATGCATATGAAGCTATGATGAGAGAATGCCTTGCCACCCCTACACAAAATTACTCAGAGAAGGTTCCAACCAAACTGAATTTAACACACATTCATTCATTCAAGTATTTATATAGCACCTCTTTAAGAATACTACTTTGCAGTGTTCCTGATTCCAGCACGGTCATAAAGTCTAACAGAACTTTTAAGGTTAATGCAGAACATGCCAGAGTGAGTTAAGTACGAAACTAAGTCTAGTACTAGGAAGCATGTCTCAGTATTTGTACTGTAGAGTAATTTGTAAGAATCTCACAGAAGTTGACGCATACATCAAAGATTATTTAGCAAATCTTCCAATGGAAAATTATTAGAAACTGGATTTCCTTTTTCTTAAAGTTCACTTACAAATAATAATACCTATTGTAAGTTAGTTTGACTTCCTGTGCAACATAAAGCAAAACGCTTTACTCAACTCTACTCAAATCAACAGATGTGAATATAATGGCGAAATGTGATGAGGTACGATGAAAAAGTTGCTGAGAGTGCTGTTCAGTGATCTATGTGCTCCATGTGGCATGGATCATATAGGTAGGCAGTTGTACATACATCCATCCGGAATGACCTCCATCCTTCAAAGCTGTGTTTATTACATCTGACCAAACAAGCTATGTTTCATATATCTCAGACTCCTTGTTCTTTGCCACGGCTGGGCTGGGCACGCTCACAGTGGCGTAGCCAGTTATTTTTTCATGGGGGGGCAGTGGGGTGGCAGCTTAAAATGATGGGGTGGCTACCGTTGGCAATTAAAGCGTGCATCGGCATCGGTATATTGCCATAGACTATGTATTTTTTAGATTTTGGATGTATTACAGTATTGGACATAATACGCATGCAAGCCTCACTAGCTTGTCTGTCCCACAGTGCACTATAGTGGCCTGTCCCACTTTCCCATCACCCACCCTATAAGAAGTTGTACAGGAAGTTGTATAAAAAATAAAATAAGTCAGAAATTATATAACATTCTTTAATTCCTTATCACTCGTAACAAGTAAAAAGTAAAACAAATGCAGGGATTGGGGGGGCAGCTGGGGGGGCAGCCCTTTCATTTGGGGGGGCGGCTGCCCCCCTTGCCCCCCGTAGTTACGCCACTGCACGCTCATGAGTAGATTTCTTAAAGGTGAGCCACATAAGTCCATAGAATGAACCTGTTTGGTACAATGTTTGTGTTTGTTGCGACATATTAGACGCAAGTTTATTCGTGCATTGCTGGCTCAGGGCAATGGAAAAGGAGATGAGCGCCTCCCTATGTTCCTCATGGAACGGGATAGGACTTTACTTTACTTTTTTTTTCGTATTAAACATTGTTACAATCTCTGTCACATTTCAGTCGTCGCAAGCACCAACCGTTTGCATGACCCTGATCATCGATTTTCCAAACACTAACATTTGACGGAGGGAAAAACCCGCAGAACACGAAGATGAGCAGCTACGAAGGCTTAACCCAACTGACCGACCATCACAAACTGTACAACTTCAACGCACTTCACCGACGCAGCGACTCGGTCGAAAGCCACGGCAGCGTGTCAAGTCTCAGCAGCAACCACAGCAGTGTCGGCGGCAGGAACAACGGCGTCGCACCCCCCTCCAGCTCCGGGGCATCGTCGGAGATGTCACGGTTCCGCCGGGTCGATCCTCCTCGAACGCTGAACACGGGCGGTTCTTCCCCCGCGCGAAACGCCTTTCTCCAGACGCCCCGCTCGTCGCAGCCACAGTCGACCCTGCTCCACAGCACGTCAATGATGGAACCGGGGCCGACGAATCGGCAGCAGGCGCTGAATCGGTCGCGGTCCGGCAGCTGCCCGATGGTGTGGGCGGCGAACGGGTTGCTCCCTGTCGACGGGGCGAAGCCGCATCATCACCCGCAGCCCAACCAGTGGGTGTACTCCCCGTTCGCGTACAGCCCCCGCCACGCCGATCATCGCCCGCTCTGCGGTCAGGTCACCGGGTCAGTTCAGTACGTCGGGAGCCAGCACGACGATTGCCGAGCGCTAGGTGGCGCCAGGATGCCGCAAGCGACGAGCTTCCTGGCGCCAAATCGTCGATTGGGTAACTCGCTATACGACGGGTTCGACCCCCAAGAGAGATACCCAAGCGAGCAGAGTTTGAACGAATCGCCGAGTTACCCGACGTCCGGTCAGCGTCCGAGGTTGTCCGGGTACGCGGCGGGGCGCACAGGGGAGCGCTGCCCGAGTGAGCAGAACCTGGCGCAGTCGCCGAGCGTTGTACCCGCATCGCTGCAGAGAAGTCTTTCGACGATGTCCGTTAACGTGATACCGAGCAGCGGCAACAGCAACTTCACGAGCAAGCTCAACTGCAGTCTGAGCCGGTCGTTCACGAGCAAGCTCAACGACGTTGCTTCTCAGAGATCGGACGAGGTCGTCGTCCGACCCCGGAAGGATTCGAAGAAGCAGAATGTACTGTCTCCGCAGTCGCCATATGAGATGGGTCTCTGCTTCAACGTTCCGCAGACGGGGGGCCCAGGGAGCCGGGTGAGGCGGCAGAGGGAGGCCATCGAAAAGGAGGTATCCACTGTGAAACCGGACGTTATGCCGACGCAGAAGAACACGCCGTTCGTCAACAGAAGTCAGTTTAAGCATCGGTCGTTCGAGAATCTGAGTCCCGCGTCGAAGAAGTACAGCCTCGGTAACGCATTCGTTTTTGGAGATAGCAGGCAGGAGAACCAGTGGAATTTTCGCGGCGACGGCCGGCAGAGCACCAAGATGAAAGCGTGGACTCCCGACGAGGGTAGACCGAACCCTAACGGTCAAGTGAACGCCCACGCTGCTCCCGGCGAGGTTCCATCCAGGGGCAATCCAAACGGTGGTGGCGTTGGTTGGGTCAACCCTGGTGAGGTGAAGCACCCCAATCATCACATGCCTCGCTATGACAAACGTGACAGCATCGACCTCACCCTGACCCCGAGCGACAGCAGACGTGGCAGTCGAATTCTACCGATCGAAACTTCGAACCGGACCGCCGGCGAGATACCTACCTATCACGGCACGCGTAGCAATCAGGCCACCGCCGTCCCGACCAGCCGTGAAAGCATCAACAAACGTCCGGCCAAACTCCTGCAATCAACAGAAAACAGACCCAATGGTCCACTGCACCCGGCCGACGTCCGGCCCAGCCGCAGCATGCACGCCCTCAACAACGCGAGAGAATCGCGCAGGTCGGACAACAGCCCGACGACCTCCTCCTTCGCGGACAAATTCTGGAGCAACAACATCTCTCGTAATCCGGCGAAGCAGACCTCCACGCAGAGCCTCTTCGAGGCCGCGATTTCGGACATGGAGCGCAACGCGGGAAACTCGGAGGCCACTGGCTCCCAGCCGTCGTTGGCGCAGCCGTCGACGTTCGTCAGCGAGGTCTACGTGAGCATTGTGAAGCCACGTCCTTCGAGTGGGCTCCCACGTGAGCGCACGGTCAACCTACAGCCGTTGGGCAACTCCGCTTCTCTTTCGTCGCCGATCTACGATAACCTGGTCGTTGGCCCAACCCCGATCGGGACTTCCAGGTCTTCTTTGGGTGGTGGTGGTAGTGGTGGTGCTGGTGGTGGTGGTGGTGGTGCCGAGAGGACTTTGGGGGAGAGGGCGCCGTGGGCGTCTGCAACGGCCGCGGCTGCTTCCGCAAGGAGGCATAGCAACCCGACGGAAAAGATGACCGAAACGTCGCCTGGCGTACGAGGTAAGTTCGTGCTTCAAGCGCGTGATGTGTTGTGTACCGACGCTTTTTGGACAGTTGCGTTTTGGTTGGTTGAAAAATATCCTGAATGGACTAGAAATTGTTGTGGGAAGTTTGGAAATCGTCGATTAATATTTGAGTTGGTCAATGCGTTGTGGAAACTTTTGAGATAGGATAAAGTTTTGAGTACGTACGTGCTCTTTACCATTTATAGTGTTTTGGTGGTTGAAAAATGTCCCGAAAATACCCAGAATTGTTGTGGAATATTTGGATGTGACAGAGCGTTGTACAGGACTGTCATGAGGAGTTGTTGTGGAAAATTTGCAGTTTTGGGTGAACGATATCTCACACACACACTCACACATTCATGTATGCAGTCAGTAACACTTCGTACTGATGGCTGCCCCTTAAGCCAGCTGGCTTATGGCTCATGGCTGGCTTATGAGTCTGCTCTTCTGGACTTCTAGTACTGTACATTTGACAGCATTTACACGCACAACCTTTTAACCGTTTAAACTAAGCACTTTGACAAGCGAAACTTTTAACACAAGCATTTCGCCTCGTTACGTTGCGAACGGTTATAAAATTGCTTACACGCTTGCATGATGTTATGTTTGCCAGCGCACGTGGCTAGCCAGAAGGAGCAGCTGAAGGGGTTGTTGAACGACATGAAGAATCTTCATTTGCATCGAGACAAGCTGAGGACGTGTGTCGGACAGATGGAGAAGGACGCTAAGGAGAAGAAACGGATGGTTACGGAGGAGGGTCACGTTCCCACCGTCAGTTCATGTCTAATCTTGTCCAAACTAAAACAAAACTAGTTTTTAGTATCAGTTCTACGTTAGACATTCAATGAGATGTTGATTTCGTGTGATCACTTGATTTGATTTAGATATAATAATTTTGATCAATTAATCTCCAATATCAAGAATTATGAATCAATTAAATTCGATTAATTTGGTCTTCATTTATACATAAATTATGAAAAACTGTCAAAATATGGGACGTCTAACTGAGTTAGTTACTAATTTCCTTGTAAAAAATCTCAAACTTTTTTGCAAAATTTTGAATGCAATTATCCCCCGGTACATTTGTGGTCATTTCGGGGCTTTCTTCTCTTCAGCATTGCTTAAATTAATCTTTCGCTCAAATGGTTCAACAGATGACATTTCAATCTGATCTCGTGGGTTCTGCTGTTGGGCAGTCTGATTTTACACATAATTAAATTAATTTATTAGAATTATACTCTGCTGTTGGGCAGTCTGATTTTACACATAATTAAATTAATTTATTTGAATTATTGTCGTTGTTATTGTGCATTCATTTAGCGCCTCTATAAAACGACAAACCATTCATCAATGGCACTGAGCAATATGAGTTAAAAGAGGAATTTGATCTTACCTCAATTTAAACTTAAATATAAGTTTAACTTGATTGTAATTGTCTGCGAAACTTGATCAGTTGCCTCATTGTTCAAGCTAAACTTGTTAAGCGCGATCTGTTGCCTCTTCGTTAAACTTGATCATATATGCAAAGCTTGATTTTAGAAACGTTGTCTAAGTCAGACTTGACCGCTTTGTCTTTTGTTGTCTTAGGCTTATGAGCTCGAGAGGTTGTACGACGCGAACAGACAGCTGAAGATCGACGTAGAACGGCTGAGCCATGAAATCGATCGACATCGAAGCAGACCGAGTGAGAAGTTTGGACCGTGTCGTCTCTCAATCTTTGCTCGTTTATGTGATTTGATGAACGCAGTTTTTTCAGCAAAAACTGGTCGTCTTTACATTTCTTTACAAGTAATTGCAACAACGGACCGGAAATTTGTACCAGTATCTTTCATTTGACTTACAGTGTGTGCACTGACAAAATATTATAAAGAAATATGAAGCCGTTACTGAGACAACATTTTGAAAATGGTGAATGAACTTTTGTGTCACCTATATATATTTAAAAAGGCATAAAACAAACTTTGTATATATATATATATATAAATTATATATATGACTACCTAGCCCAGGCCCCTAAAAGACTCACTCCTTGTCACCATCCTCTCAGTGGCGATGGAAGGTAGAGCACTAGAGCCGGTGACACGAAACGGAGTATCCCCCCTGAAAGCTATCTGGGGGGATGAATTAATATATCCCCCCGGATGGAATTAACCGGTCTATACTATCCGGGAGGATAAACCATTCTATCCCCTCTTTTGAAAAATGCGCATGATAATTTTTTTTTGCTGTCATCAAAATTTAAAGTGACTCTAATTGTTTTAAGTGTCCTAAGCAATGCTCAGATGAAGGCAACTCGAATTTATTTAGTGACTCTGAGTGTTCTTAAGTGTTTTAAATATTTTAAGTGCTCTAAAAACAGGGCAAAACAAATTATCTAGTAGGAATAAACATACTTGTTAGTGTCATTGTTCAAAACAAAGCAGATGAAAATTAATTTTCCAAAAAAATACATGCGGAAGCGGTTTTTTCGATTTTTTTTAATTTGGAGGGATACAATTAATACGGGGGATACTCTATTTCGTGACACCGGCTCGAGGGTGCTGCTACTTGGCAAGTGTAGTTACAACAGATGCCATAGTGAAATTTCGAGAAGACTAGTAATAGCGATTACCGTACTGTATTTTACGTTGCTTTTTCTTACCTTACCGCAAAGTTAGCAGATCGATACATGTTGATATGTGTGATGTGTAGGTCGAGGCAAGGTGCGTGTTGACGGTGGTGAGATCGAATCGTGGAGTTGCTCCGCTTGTACGTTCATCAATCATCCGGCTCTGATTCGCTGTGAATGCTGTGATCTGCCAAGGCTCCCGTCGTCCTCGTACGGTGAGTGAATTGTGTTCTTGTGAACAATTGTCTGAATTGCATAACTTGGACATGCACACATTTCGCAGCGCAATGCATTTGTTGTACGTGTTTCATTAAAGAATAATTACTATTTATATTGATAATATTATTAAAATTATTATTATTATTAATGTTATTATTATTATTAATATTATTTATCATTATTATTATTATTTATTAAACGTAACATGTTTTGCCAGAAATAGCACAAAAAGTTCTTGGTTCAGAACAATTGTGTGAATGTGCCTCGAAATGCCACTGCGTTAAATCTTTGCGTACAAATTGAGAGGCGTTGGAAAAGGTGCTGGGTTTCGAGTGGGTTTCCAGTTACCACTGACAGACGCCGGTCAAGTTCAGTTAAAAATTCAATGCCTGATCTGTTTATGGGGCCAAGTGTTTCAAAAGCAATAGAGACGAAATCATGTGTTGCGGAGAGGTTAACATACTTCACATGTTTTCGTGTTATTATTTATATTATTAATATTATTATTAATAATATTATTATTAGTATTGCTACTTCTAGATGGTTTCCTGTCCTAAGGCGGTAAAAATAATTTTGATGAAGATGGCGGTATATTGATATAAACAGGTTGTAATAGTGACAGAGAATTATGAATTTTTTATGCCCTGAGGTATTTAGGATCCCTCAGGGACTTAAATATTAATTAAGAACAGAATAAATTTATAATTATTTAATTATTATGTGATTTGATTGGTTTTCTTGTCTGTTGACAGCGAAGAGATAGGAGAGAACATGGTGAATAGTTTTTGCTGGATTGAATACTGCAGACAGAAGATGAGAACCGGACAATCGTGTCCGCCAGACGACCTTCTATCCGACTCACTGCTTCGTCAACGTTTACCGTAGTAGTCTCTGGACGATCTAGACAACGACGCCATCTTGTGCACTCTTGTTGAGCCGGCGATTTCGATCGTGACGTCGAAAAATTGGACGGATATTCTCTAGCGTTTGCACGGGTTTAGCGCGTAGGTGAGCGAATTGGAAAGGTTGTTGGTTGCGGTAGCTCTTTGTTCTCGGGTTTTTCCGTCCCCGTTGTTGTGTCGCAATTCGCGATTGCGTCGGCCGTAAGTTGTCGACTCGCCGCTTTGCTTCGAGGGCTTGCGTCCCGGGGTCGGGCCGTGATTTGATGAATTTTGCCGGATTGCGATTTAGAAAGTTGTTGGAATTTTTTAGCTGCTGATTTGCTTGCGTTGTGTGAAATGGCTCGGCGTGTTGTAAGCTGATTTCAGTTGCAATTGAGTACGTGAGTTGTGTGCAGTGTGCTGTGGTGACTAACCCTGTCCCATAATCTGATATGGAAGAATAAACAGGTCCCACTCTGGTTGACAAGGGCGGGTTCAGAAATTTTTTCTAAGGTGTGGGTCAAAATTTTCGGTTTTGGAGGGGGAAAAACTTTCGTCTTGGTCGTCGAAAAAGTCTGATGATTTTTTAAGTCATTTGCCTCCATTTTCCAGGAAAAGGACAACATTTTTATCTCTGCCACCCTGATCCGCCCTTGGTTATTTAAAAGAGATTGAGAGGTCAGTTAATCGAATATTCTGCAACTGTGGTGGTAGGGAGACTGTTCTTCCAACGCTCCTACTGGCCGATGTAGCTGTGCAGTCTTTGCCCTAGACGTCAACAGTGTGAATTACCAGCAATGGATGATGATGAGAGCTGCATACATACACCTCAAGTTCTCGGTTAGAGCCTGCCCAAGAAATGACCTCTTTCGAACTCCTCACCAATCAATGAATATTCTTTTGCAATTGCGCTCGAAGTGACAATCAGTCATCTTTTTGTGAAGAGCATAGGCGTTGGAGGCGGGGGTTTAGAGGGGCAAATCCCCCCCCCAAATTTCGTGCAAATGTGTTTTTCGAGCAAAACAGGAATGGGCGTACGAACCTTTTTTTGCTCAAACAGGCATGGGAGGATTTTTTGGGCACACATGGGTAAAACAGCTATATTTTCTCAAGATTTGAACTAAATTACTTTAAAAAAACCGGTCATCAGTTATTTCGAAATGACTAAAAAAAGTCACCAGTTATTTTTTCCCGGTGGGAAAAAGGTCATCGGAAAATTTGGTCAATGAAAAAATGTTGGCGACTCGCATTCCGCCAAAAAATTTCAAGTTTACTTTTCGGACAAAAGTAAAATTCTTTGCCCACCCCCTGCCGAAATGTCCCCTACGCCTATGGTGAAGAGTATAGGTTTCTGATTTATGGCATCGGATATATATAGCTCCTGCTTTCGAACGCTTCTCTGATCAATCAAGATTGTTGCAACTGCACTCGAAGTAACCAAGGGTGTCCAGCATGCCCTGATGTTATGATCAACAGTCCTATAGAGAAGCCGGTTAAATTAGGTTGGATTACCGTAGAAGTCGGTCAAAAAGGTACATTAGGATTCGGCAATTCTCTGTTTCAGGTTTCGACTTGCAATGATTTTGAATCGGATTTTTTTGCATTTCTTTGAATGCGGCCGGGAATTTTTCATGGATTTTACGAGGCCTTTGTCTGTCGTCTCCTTTTGAGCTGTCGTCGTGCTTTTCTCTCACGGTGCTTTTCGAATCTCACCGATGCTGTTATGTTTATGGTGCTGCTTTTCTTTTAGACGAGCTATTTTTCTAGGCGAGTGTGTATGTTAGAGGATTTTGACTGGCTGGTGATGCTTAAGAAAGTTGGATCCGATTTCTGTAGTTCGTTGTTGTGCGGTTTTTGTAAGTGATTTCGAGCGACTAGCGTCTTGAAAGTTGGTCAAAGTCGTTAGATGGTTTGTTATTGCCTTACGTTAAATATGTTCCATATCATACCTTAACTTCTTTACGTTTATACCATACCTTTACGTTACCATACCTTACCTTATTTTAAGTTACCGTGCCTTACCCTATTTTATGTCGCCATACCTTACCCTGTTTTACGTTACCATACCTTACCTTATTTTATGTAACCATACCTTGTCCTAGTTTATGATACCATACCTTACCCTATTTTATGTCACTGTACCTTACCCTGTTTTACGTTACTCTTACCTTACCCTGGTTTACGTTACCATACATTTCCTTATTTTATGTTGCCATTCCCTACCATGTTTTACGTTACCATACCTTACCCTGTTTTACGTTACCATACCTTACCTTATTTTGCGTTACCATACCTTATTTTACGTTACCATTCCCCACTCTTTTTTACATTACTGTACCTTACCCTGTTTTTACGTTACCATCTCATGCCTTACATTACTTCACATGCCTTACATTACTTCACATGCCTTACGTTACTTCACTTGCCTTATCTTACCAGGGGCATGCAGCAATTGCAGCATGCCCTCTTTATGTAGCTGAGTTTTGTTCTGTGCTCGCTTTAATGAATGCCATGCATATAGGCAATGTGGCATGTGTTCAACTAAAGAACTGCAAAGAGGTGCTTCTTACAGGTCGCATTCGAATTTCAATTTACAAACTGTACATATTATTTTGCAAACTTCCTACGACCTTCCAGGCAGCCAGTGTTTTTTCTGGTTGGAAAAGACCTTTTTCTTTGCTAAATTTCGATCACTTCTCTCCCCGCTGTAAAAAAAATCGTGAGCAAACTGCCAATTTAAATGAGGTTAGCCAACATTTGTTATATATCAATAATTATGCCTCGTCAGTATTGTAGAAAGTGATATTAACGACTGAAGTTATTTATGATCTGATTTCATTGTCAGCCTTGTTCAAACAATGACTTAGTCTAGCGTTCAGACTGCTTTGTGCTGCTTGCTGTTTTTGCCGTCCATTGTGGCCTTCAGTTTCATATTATGCTTGAGAGGTATTACCCGTATGTACGATAATCGAAAAATACTTTTTTGTAGACAGCTTTTAGCAGTTGCCAATTCTAGTAATTTATTCATATATCATCTAGGTTTTTCTTAAATGCTGCGTAACGTGTTCGTAGTTGCAGCTGTGTTTCATAACCCTTTTATTAAAGTTGTGCAATTTCTACTGGTTTTTAAAATGTTTGCCCAGGGTTTTCCTAGTTATGCTTGGGTTTTTCCAAGTGTTTTTGAAGTTATTCTGGGTCTTTCTGTGCTTGCTGTTGGTCGACCAAGTTTTCTTGCGGTTTTCCAAGCGTGCTTGGGTTCTCCAAAGTTTAATGGGGCTTTCTCTTGCTTGGGGTTTGCAATTACACGCTGTTACCGCTGCTGGGGGATTTTTACCGTGTTGATGATGCTTCTGGTAATTTTGTGAGTACTAGTCATTTTTTTCCGTAGTCAGTATTTCTTTTGTGTTCGAAACGACAATGACAGCATTTTAGTCAATTATAATTATTTAATTAATACCAGACAGTTTTTAGATACTTCTACAGTAAATCTGGGAGTACTTTGCACTTAGATGTTTGTATACTTTATTGCAGGCGGCCATTGGGTTTTCGTGTTCTTTGCCGTGTTTTGGTCAATCATGGTGCTTTGGATATAGTGTTAATTACACTTTGCAATGATTTCTTGAAACAGTCATATCATATTACATGGCTATATTGTGTAATTGTGCGCTGTATTGCTTCCATATACAGTTACACACAGGGGCAGATACAGAAATTTTCAAAGGGGGGGCAACATTTTGAGAATTTTTTTTGATATTTCGAATATAAAAAAGGGATGATTTTTTCGGGTTGTCCAGTCCAACTTGCCTCGAAATATATACCAGGTATATACGAATTTCCCTGCCAAAAAACCTGATGACCGTTTTTTTTAGTCATTTAGCCGAATTGTCTGGAAAATATGCCATTGAAACCTACTGTTGATGCTTGTTGAAACCAAATGGGGGGCCATGTTCTATGGGCGTTTCTCAGTGGGAACCATGTTCGGATTTGCCCCTGGATCCGCCCCTGATTACACACTCATAATGTGTAACTGTACACTGTTTTGGTTACATACATACACTCGGTGTCATTGTGTAATTATGGTCTGTATTGATTACATTGTAAGTCATTATTACATGATCATCTTGTCATAATAATGTAGTTTCTTTATTGAAACAATCTGGCTGACAGACCGCAACCGGTTACAGTGTACATTTATGCAATTGAAACAATTCACAAGAACGCAAATTACAGAAAAAATCTTAATTATTAGCAGAACAGACAGCCTGCAATTAACGGTGCTAACATCAGCCTACAAAGCATGTCCGCTCTACGTGGCTCGATCTCGGTACCTCTTGCTCTCCATGCCAACGTGTTAACCAGTAAGCTACCACGATATTCAGTGTAATTTTACACTGTATTTATTACATAGTACAGTCGTATTACGTGGTCGTATTATGTAATCATGCACTGTATTGATTACATGATGCAGCCATTATTGCGTGATCATATTGTGTTGTCAACTTTAATTATTAAGATTATGGCAATCAAAGTCATTTAAGTCACGTCTTTGTGTCGGCAATCATGAAACTGTGGCTTGTAAAAGATTATAGGCGTCTTTCATTCTAGTCATCGGCTACTGGCCTCCTAACTTGGCCAACATATTATCGTGCAATACAATTGTTGATTATTTATTTATACATGATCAATTATCATATCAAAATTTGGTGGCCTTGACTTTCTTTCTGTTGTATTAGCATGAATTGTTCAGACTTTTAGCTTGTTTTTTATTTTTTAAATCAGTCGTCATTTTTGGATCTGAAAACCTTGTGACTATTGTTTTGCTATTATTTATAGCAAGTCCCTCCGTTGGACCGTTGATTTAAATGCTTAACCTTTTAAAACCTTTTAGTATATTTGCTGTTGAATTTAGTGTAAATCGATGAGGAAATTTGCTGTTTATGTTTTAATGCTGTAAATTTCGAGTGTATTTGCTATAAATTGCGTAAAAAATTAATAGTAAATATTATTTGTTGATGCGTTCAAACTGTGTGAGGTTGCAGTAAATCTTTGAGTGCTTTGCTGTAGGTATTTGTCTAAGTTTAGTTTACGATAAATGTTTGAGTACTCTGGAGTGTGTGGATGTTTCTGTGCTTTTTTAGTGAACCTTGGTTACTGATCGGTTGTAAATGTTGATTACTTCAGAGTTCTTTTACCGTAAATCTCTTTGAGTACTTTTCAGTACGCGTAGGTGTTTTTTGTACTTTACAGTGAGCATGTTGTTACTTCTTCAGTTGTAAATCTTTTGAGTACATCTGCTGTAAGCCTGAGTACTTTTTAAAGTCTGTAAATCTTTGAGTACTTTGCAGTAGGTGTTTGTGTGCTTTTTACAGCAGATGCACATGTACTGTGTGCCTTGCTAAATGTACTGTGCTCACTCTACAAAACATTGAGTAGTTGGGGAAACAAGCGTTTTACGTATTTGTAATCGTACATTTATATAGCGCCACTTCAAGAGAACTCCTCAGAGGCGCTCCCGACCTGACACCAAACCAGAATCAAAGAGAATGGTTTTCAAACGCTTGCGGAAAAAGGGCAAAGAAAGACAAAAGAAGTTCATTACGGAGACTAATAGGTAACTTATTCCAGAAAGACGGACCAACCAAAGCAAAGCTTCTGTGCAGCACTGTGGAAGATCGAGCCATAGGGACAACAACCAGGTCACCATGCGTTGCAGAGCGAAGGAACCTACGGCCTGGAATGGATAGCACAGGTACACCGAGTTCCATAAATGTGTGTATGAGCTGTTGGTGGGAGGATAAGACGGTGAGGGAGACGACTGGCAATCCGCCATCCTCATATGCCGAGGCTGAGAAGATGGAAGTCGGTCTATATCACGTCGATCGTGTCCATGGCTGCCTCGGAGCTCATTATATACAATGTATGCCAAAAAAGACCTCCCCCTAGATTTTTTGCCAATATCTTGACCAAAAGTAAGAATTTTGAAATGACATTTTACAGGCTTATAGACAACTCATAATTATTTACACATCATGGCCAGATTTCATCAAAATATTTCAAACAGAACAGAAGTTATACCACTTTTAGTGAGGCCACCCACCGTTTATTGACGATTCGAAAACGTAACGCAACAAAAAGTAGCAAAAACACGATTTTATTAAGTCGTATCTTAAATTCTTACTTTTGCTCTTCTCGTTGCTTTACCTCATCCTCTTTGCCGTGCACATCTGAACCTGGCAGGAATTTAAAATATTTCCTCTCTACCTCCATATCCTCGTCATCTCTCCTCCCTTCCTCCGTCTCTCTCTTCTCCCATCCTCCCTCTCTCTCTCTTCTCCCATCCTCCCTCTCTCTCTCTTCTCTCTCTCCCCTCTCTCTCTCTCTCTCTCTCTCTCTCACTGTCTCTCTTCTCCCCTCCCTCCGTATCTCTCTTTCTCCCTCCCTCTCTCTCTTCTCCCCTCCTCCCTCTCTCCCTCCCTCCGATCGCTGCATAAATCCGATTAATCACGACAGATCGATTTCAACTTAGTTTGCAAATCGATTGTCGATCTCGAGTGCGTTGCATAACAGACCGCACGCACGCACACACACCGCGGGAGTCAAACGATCAACGTCCATTATGGCAAAGGCACACGCCCCCCCTCAACCGCCCCCACCCCCGGCCGAGGCATCCATCCATAATCCATCCAATGGCCTGAAGTCGCCGTTCGCTTGACCTACATGGACGGAGCATTTTTTGCAATGCAATTGTTATTGCGACGCTTACTGTTGCGTCGTATGTTGATGGTACACAGCTAGTATAAACAATAAATATTGTGGCCTTCGGGGCTGGTTCACCTTGTGCATTCAGCTCCCTGAGCTCTAGCGACCGACATGATCCATTTTCTCCATTACTTTCTTTCTGATGTCGGTCGCTTCCCTTAGTTCTTCCAAGTTCTTTCCTGCTGTTTCGCGAACCTTATCCATCCACATTTTCCCTTGGTCGCCCTTGTTTTCTTCTTCCCTCTCCGTATGCAAGCATCATATATCTTTTTCTAGACCATTTGAACGCATAACATGACCAAAGAAACCAAGGGGCTATATATATATATATATATATATATATATATATATATATATATATATATAGCCTAGATATATATATAGTTACCGACCGTAATCTATGGATGGGAAGGTGAGGCGGCAAGGGAGAAGGCTCCGTGGCCTTCAACGGGTCATGGTAATCCGCTCTCGTTTGCCGAGACCATAGAAAACAGAAGTCGTTAACACTTCACAGTGGGGCGCGGTGGTGTAGTGGTGGCGTCGTTGCCTTGAAGCCGGAAGGTTCGAGGTTCGAATCCACCTCAAGTCGCCGCGTAGGGACCTTGGGCAAGTCCTTCACTTGCAATTGCTCAGCGCTTCGGCGTGAAACTCCGATGCAGTGTCCGCTCTGCAGTCGGGAGCGCCTCTGAGTAGGGTGCTTTAAGGGGCGCTATAACAAGTGCACATACAAACTTCACATCCATGGCTGGCAGGCTGCATGCTTCAAGTCTATAGCTTAAGAGTGATCTCCATCTCATTAATGTTGCACAGGCAGAATAGACGGCTACTGCGGCTCCTACTATAGGCCTACCTATGCGCAAGGGTCACTCCACTCTGCTCCGAAACTGAAAACTTTATTTATCCGTGGTTGGGCCGGGAGCGCTTCCGAGTAGCATACTTTGAAGAGGCGCTATATAAATTTTGAAATAAATAAAATCATGTACATGAATTAGGCAGAGACCTACATGTAGGCCTACATGAGTAAACATACAGACATGATGCTTTTTAATATTATAAATATACTAGCTGGGGTATCCGTATTTGCCCGGAAAATTTAGAATTAGCCCCGCTATCCTTAATTACTTCCCGACCGTCACTGCCGGTGTCACGTGATATTCTATCCCCCTGAAAGCTATCTGGGGGGGGATGAATTAAATCTATCCCCCGGATGGAATTATACGGTCTGGATTATCCGGTGGGATAAACCAGTCTAGCAGGGCTGTTTTTAAGGAATTTTTAGAACTGCACAACCCCCTTCTTTCCCTTCCCATTTTCCATGGTAAATGACTTCCAATCGGAGGATAATGACCTTTTTTGATAGTTTTAACTGTACAAAAGTGCTTCTAAAACTGCACAAATCCATTTAGAACTGCACATTTTGTGTACAACTGCACGTTAAAAAAGCCCTGCAGTCTAGGCCTATCCAGGTTTTTTTAAAATGCGTATAATTGAAAAATTTATGCTCTAATCAAAATTTGAAGTGACTCTAATTGTTTTAGGTGTCCTAATCAATGTTCAGAGAAAGGCAACTCGAATTTATTTAGTGACTCTGATCGAGTGCTCTTAAGTGTTCTAAGTGTTCTAAGTGCTCTAAAACCAAAGCAAAAAATTATCTAGTAGGAATAAACATACCTGTTAGTGTCATTGTTCAAAACAAAGCAGATGAAAATTAATTTGCGAAAAAAATACACGTGTAAGTGGCTTTTTCGACTTTTCTTTATTTGGGGGATACGATTAATACGGGAGATACTTTATTTCGTGACACCGGCTACAAAACCGCCCGCTCCACACCCCACCCAATCTCCCACCCAACCCATCCACACACCCACCTCTCCCGACCCCACCCCGACACAGTAGTGAAGGTTTGGAGTGAAAAGCTAAAAATGTGGAAATGCATCCCGGTGAAAGAGAGAAAATGAGGGTCCCCATGGTGGAAGAGATTCGCCAACCCCTCCACTGGGTCGTTCTGATGGCCCTCTGTCTAGGTAGAAAGCTTCAGATCAATAGCTGCGTTTACCGAAAAAATGTTTGGGTTTCGCCCCACTCTGGCCCCATGGTGGTAGATATTCGCCAACCCTCCATGGGGTGTCCCTTGCCGAGACCGATACAGTAGTGAAGGTTTGTAGTGAAAACCTCAAAAACTGTGGAAATGCATCCCGGACAAACAGACAGACAGACAGACAGTCTAGAACAGACAGACTCTTCTCTTTATTTATAGATAAACTACAGGCTTGCACACATACATACAAGTATACACCAATGCATATACATAATTATACATATGCAACACATACATACATACACACACACATACATACATACATACATACGTACATAACATAACATAACATAACATTACATACATACATACATACATACATACATACATACATACATACATACATACATACATACATACATACATACATACATACTAGGGCGCCCGTTAAGCCAATGAGAAAATTTTAAATTCGTAATTTTCTACACTGAAGTTGTTACACCTGGTCTGTGAAATAACAGAGTGAAATTGCAGAATTTTATGTTAATATTTACTGGGAGCTCAACATGACTAAAGTTTATGCTATATCGCAATCTTTCGTACCTTTTCCAGTTTCGTTGTTTACAGCATTTTGTTTCACATTGCACATGTTACTTAGGCCTACTGTGTTGTTATTATTCTATTTAGACTAATTAATGTGTTTAATATTACTGCTGCTCTCTCAGTCAACATTTTATCCTTTGATTCTTTCAGCTAGTTCATGTATAAAAATGAGTCCATTTCATTGCAAAATCACAACAAACAGCTAAGGTTTTAATCTTAATTTTAAAATAACTGGACCCGCTACAAAACCACAAGAAGCACTAAGTTGTAAAGAAATTGCATTTAAAGAGAACAGAAAAATGTAATATTCACAAAAGGTTACTGTTAGTAGGTTTTAGCTTATTATGGTCAATGTCCATACAGTACTCACAAACAGAGTAAAATTGCTATATCTATTAATTGTGCAATTAGCATTCTGCAATCTGCACCATCACTTTCATTTAGCTGCGACATGTTCCTTTTGTTAAAAAATATGCAATCCTTTTTTATTTAGTGTGCACACTGTTCTGCACAATTGGGGCAATGATGCAGTAACTGTTGTATTTAGTGTGTCAATGTCATAGTTGTCATACTAAAGCAGCTACAGTATATCTAAATCACTGATAGTGCTTTCAGTCTTTTGGATTTAAAATCTTAGATTGATTACTTAATTACCAATAGAAAGTATGGCAGAAATAGCTGCTTCACGGCTTGTAACAGTCACACGTATAGTTCTGCTGACATTTGGTTGATTGATCCGGTATCAGAAGAAATACATGTGAAAGCAAGCTTCCAACTTACAATCAGGTGTTGTCTGTCTTTTTCCATCGGCACAAGATTCTTGCTAAGACAGTCAGAGACAGTTCAAGGTCTGTTGTACATGAAGTTCTTCACATTTGGTCAATGGCCCGTATCCCAACAACACTTGATAGGAATGCCATTGAAAAGTTGGAGGACATGTTTTATAGATGGGAGAAACTGAATAAGAACATGCATCGCAGAACTGAGCTATTGAAAGTACTATGATCGGAGATTTGGAAAAACTTTTGACATGGCACATACAGATGCTATGTCAATGACCACCATTGCTGAAGACAGGTTTTTCTTGGATGACCAACACTGTCCCCGCATAGGCTAAATGGGTGGTGTAGACACAGCTTTGGCTAGAACAGAGGGCAGAAAGTTAAAGAGATTGAAGTGTGAGCATTATCTCAGAAGTAAAGAAGATGACAGAAAGAGAGCGAATATCACAGTTCAGAAAGATGATGAATTGACTTCAGAAGAAGAATTGGCCACTATGGCTGCTAAAGTTGAGTCTAATCTAGAACCACGCTGCTCACATAGAGCTACCAAACGAGAACCTTGGACATGACATGTCTAGTTTCAACGTCAATCCTGAATCCATCAGAACAGCAAGACTAAAGTTTCGTCAACATCCCGCTCAGGCTGGAAAAGCCATTTTCGAACCGTCCGTACCTCTAGTTGTACATTGGGATGGCAAGATGTTACCAGATATTGCAGGCAATGAGCAGGTTGACGCAGTCTTGGTATCAGGTTTGCATGTGGAGCAGCCTCTGGACGTGACAAAGCTTCTGGATGGTAGGGGGAAGCAACTAGCAATGCTGTTGTTTCAATGATGCGGGAGTGGGGAGTAGAAAATCTAGTCAGGGCCATGTGCCTAGACACCCCAGCTTCCAATATGGGCAGACAAAGTGGGGTTTGTGGTGTGAAGATTTCGAGCTAAACAAGAAATATGTTAACAGTCTAGTCTGGCAGTGGTAAATGGCAGAGTAGAGTGAGCTGTGTAGCTGATATATGACTTCAACACCTCCATTACAACAAGTGATGAACAGAAACAATTTCTCAAGTCACAGAGCCAAGTGCCCAAAAGCGAGAAAGTCACTACTTGTTGGTGATGATACAACAACAAAATACACTGACAACTAGACCCTAGTGACTTACAGCTTAAAAACGAAAATAAATGCTGCAATGTACTTTGTTGTGGCAGTATTGTTATTAGTATTCTGAATAGTTCAGTTTTGATTAGCATTTGACAGTGCTGTATTGATTTTGCATTGAAAATATTTGAATGATAAATAACTGTGAAATAAGTCAGAATAGCATGCTGTCGGATAATATTTCGCTAACTTCACATATGTTGAGCTCCCTCTAAACATGCACCCAAAATTCTTAAAAAATTACCTGGAACTTCTCTCATGATAGACAACAAAATGAGAGGGTACCACAGAAGAAATTCAGAAAATATTTTTTAACGGGCACCCTAATACATACATACATACATACATACATACATACATACATACATACATACATACATACATACATACATACATACATACATACACACGTACATACATACATAGTTCTACAGGCACACAATCATGCATGCATAAATTATAATTTTTTCCAGACAGTGTTACTTCTAAATGTCCGCACGAATTCCTTGAATGCAATTGCTAATGCTTTAATGCCTCCTTAAATAATAATATTATGCGTGCACGATGTATTATGTTTGCCACTGCACAACAGACCTTGCGTACCGGGTACTTTTTAAGTGATTAAAATAATATGCGTGTGTGTATAAATATATATCGTATATATACAGTTCAATATATAAGATATATATATATACACAAGTGATTAAATGTACGTGTGTATATATATATATATATATATATATATATATATATATATATATATATATATATATATATATATTATACAAGTCATTGAATATACGCGTGTGTATAAATATATAGGCCTATCGTATACATAATATACAATTATATATACACACACACACAGGTGATTAAATGTACGTGTATATATATATATAAATATATGTTATATATATATATATATATAATATTCAGACGTATTGAAATTCAGTGGCGTAGGCCAATCAGTTAGTCGTTCGTCCGTCAGACGTTCATTCGCTTTCAATCGTCTCGTTTGCTTCGACTGCAGCTGCAACCCGCCAGACAGACAGACAGTTGATCAGACGGGGAACCATCGGACTGGGAGCCAGCGCAGATCGCGGCCACGATGGTAGCCTCCAGCAACGACTACGCCTACACGCGACCCCGGCGTCCGGTAGCCGCGTCCTACACGAGTCCTGGACCGTGCTACGCCCTTCCCACCCTGACGGGGCATGCCGCCCACGACCCGCGCAGCCCCCACACGCGAGGCCCTGCCTACCAGTTCGGTCTTCCATTCGGACCGGACCCCGGCCCCTCCAGCCCCGGCCCGTGCTATCGGGCGGACCCCAGAATGTGTCGGACGGGACGAGATGGCAGCCCTTCGTATTCGATCTACAGTCGGCCGAAGGAGTTGGAGGTGTTCAAGACCCCTGGACCTGGGGCGTACCCCTACTATAGGGCGAGGCCGGTGACGAAGCCTAGCGCACCGGCGTACACGTTTGGCAGCGTCTTGTCGGCTAGAGAAGGCGATGAGAAACCAGGTAAGACGTACCTTAATTGTTGTCGCCATCCTCCTTTATCCAGGCGTGGGACTGGCACTGACCAGGTATACATAAGACCGTGATACACTCGTCTTTTAATTATATAGGCCACGGGTGCTGTGGTATTAGAAGCATCGCCCTCCCTTTTATGCAGTATTGGGACTGGCACTGTATGCCTGTCTGTCTCTGTCTCTCCCTGTCGCTCTCGCTCTCGCTCTCGCTCTCTCTCTCTCTCTCTCTCTCTCTCTCTCTCTCTCTCTCTCTCTCTCTCTCTCTCTCTCTCTCTCTCTCTCTCTGTCTCTCTGTCTCTCTCTGTCTCTCTCTGTCTCTCTGTCTCTCTGTCTCTCTCTGTCTCTGTCTGTCTGTCTGTCTGTCTGTCTGTCTCTCTCTCTCTCTCTCTCTCTCTCCTCCCTCCCTCCCTCCCTCCCTCTCTCTCTCTCTCTCTCTCTCTCTCTCACACACACACACACACACACACATTCTATGTAAACAGGGCAACAGACTCCATAAAACACTCAATTTCAAAGTTATCCATCCTTCCATTCATTCATCTATATACTCAATTACTCATCCCATCTTAATGCAATCTGCCACATCCGTCGTCCTCTATCCAAGATGAGGCTTAAGTTGTTTTGCCATGGAAACCCTGACATCAATAAATATGAATGTATAAATATCCGGAGTTTCCATAGCAACACAATTATTATGTTGCTATGGAAACTCCGGATATCTATAGGTTGCAACGGAAACTTAGAGCGTTGCGTTGCTATGGAAACTGCGAGACAGCATTGCGTTGCTATGGAAACTGCGAGACTGCGTTGCTATGGTTACTGTGCAGGGCCGAACGTGTACACGATGCCTGCTGCGATTGGTCGAACGGTGGAGAGCGGGAAGCAGAGGGCCCCGGTGTTCTCAATCTACGGACGGAGCAAGATCGGAAATTTCTACGATGACATTCGAAAGGCAAGACAATAATATTGCACCGCATTGTCTTTTATTTAGGCCTAAGCTATGTTTAAACCCCACCCCATGGGCGGAGACCTATAGGGGGACAGATGGGACGGTCCCCCCAATGGAAGTGTTGGGGGACGGCCCATGCATTTGACCCCCCCCAATCGTTGAGCGTCAAGACGAAAATAGAAAATTTCGTCGAGATTTCGTCGGTCGTCAGAAATTTTTCGGAAAATCTCGCGTCTTTCCGTCCCCCCAAGTCTCGACCCAGGTCTCCGCCTATGACCCCCCCGTTGCAGGCCCTATTATACCATATGGCATAGACTAAACAATTACATTATTCATTAGAAGGTATTCTGAAATATCTGACAACGAATGCTTATAGTTAGGCTATAGTTACATGGCCAGTATATATAAGCTAGTAGACTAATTCAAGTAAAATTCCTATATATTTTTTACTTTATTTGCTGTAAAATTGTCCTTTAAATAGTCCTATTCAACTACGTCTTTTCGAATAATTCTTGTATGCAGACGCCGGCGCCTGGAGCGTATCACGTGGTAACCCCAGACCGATATAGAAGTAGAGCGCCTGAATACAGTATGACCGGAAATAACGTCATGCCTGGTGACGCCACCTTGAAGCCGGGTCCAGGCGCCCACTTTCCGGAAAGGGTAAGTTGACCAGCTTCCGTTTTGTATATTATAAATTAACCTAAACCTGATCGTGGGGTGCGGTGGTGTAGTGGGTATGTTCGTTGCCTTGCTAAGTTGCTATCAGGTTCGAATCCACCTCAAGCCGCCCCGTATACATAGGGGCCTTCAGCAAGTCCCTCACGCACAATTGCTCCGTCGCTTTGGCGTGAAACTCCGATGCAGTGTCCGCGCTGTAGTTGGTAGCGCCTCTGAGTATACAGCTTGAAGGGGCGCCATAGAAATGGAGAAATAACTAAAATAAATTAACTTAAATAACCGTAAATCCAGAACTTTCTATAGCGCCGCTAAGAAGGCATATACACAGGTTGTTGCATGCTCTCAAGGTATGTATGTATGTATGTATGTATGTATGTATGTATGTATGTATGTATGTATGTATGTATGTATGTATGTATGTATGTATGTATGTCTGTCTGTCTGTCTGTCTGTCTGTCTGTCTGTCTGTCTGTCTGTCTGTCTGTCTGTCTGTCTGTCTGTCTCCCATCCTCCTTTTCTTTTTTCCTTCCTCCCTTCCTCCGTTCCTCTTTGCGTCGGAAGAAGTGTTCTTTCTGATATCTATTATCCTATAGACCACATTGAGCACTTGCGATGAGTTGTGTATAACTATAATATTGCTGCTGCGCACAGTTCTGTGTTCGGACCAGCAGTAGCTAGAGTTACGTATAGGCCTACTAGACCTATCTGACCTAATGCTTAAGAAATAATAATTATTGTGAGTTTGCGATAACTTGATCTAGGCTACCGATATTCCAATGATGCCCAATTCATATACCATGAAACCTCTTAAATACGAATAGGTCTATAACTAACTTAGATAGCATTATTTACATTTTAAAAACGGATTTACGATTAATTGTATTTGCTTAAATTGCACGGATTGTGTTTAACTTTAGTCTCAGTTTGACGTTTTGTACGCAGGTAACAATGCACCGACCACAACAGCCTCGCTTCTCATTTGGAATACGCCACAGCGACTACGTTGCGCCAATGCTACTGGAGCCTATCGCTCGTGAATAAGCTGGTGCCCGCGCTTTGCTTTCGAAGAGCGCTTTAGAAGTCTGCAGAGCTTAATTACGATATCGGAATCTTAGCCAAAGCCGAAGAAGATATTAATTGTTTGGATAAACAGTGTATAAAAATTAATAGGCCTATTATTACGGACCACAGGAATAGCTAGGACGCGGGAAGGGAATTTCAGACCAAGGCCAATCTATTGATTTTATTCATTCATTCATTTCAAGAATTTATATAGCGCCGCTTCGAGAAAATTCACTCAGAGGCGCTCCCAGTCCAACCACTGCATGTGAAAAAAAGTTTTAAGGAGCCTGTAAAACACTGACGAGTCAACCCTATAGGTGGGTTATGGCACTTAATGTTTTCAAGACATTCCAATTCAACATCTGTTAAATTATTTTTACTTCTAGAACTGATTTTGTGGATAGGTCCTAGATCCATCTCATTTAGTCGCAGCAAGTAACGGAGCTATACGCCTATTATAATTGTCTCAGTGTTATTCTATAGGCCTAGGCTATATAACCATTCTACATGCTTGGTGTTGTTAAAGTAGGTACCGATGTATGATTTTATGTACCGGTACTTATAACTTAGGCCTAATGTCATTAATTTATTAGTTTCGTTAGTAGGCCTATTATTGTTCTTTCGTATCGTATCGTATCTGACCATTTGTAAAGCGCTTCTTGCAGCAAGAGCCTTTCAGAAGCGCTCCCAGTGCGTGCAACTCCGAGAGAAAAGGCAGGTCTTTAGACAAGAGAAAGATGACGAAAGACTACCAGAGAGGATGGCAGAGCGAACGGATGGGAGAAGACCATTCCATAGGGAGGGACCTATGCAGGCAAATGATCTGGATTGAGCCATGGCGGTCCTGACGCGAGGAACAAAGAGGTCAAGCCGATCTGAGGACCTAAGAGGACGCAGCGAAGTGGCCGAAATGGGGCGAAGTATGAGATCACAAAGATACGTCGGAGCAAGGCCTCGTTGAGACTTGAGAACCAAACTTATAACTTTGAATTCTATGCGAGCTGAGAGTGGAGTGTTCAAGTTTTAGCAGCAGGCTCATTATTTTGAATATTTATAGGCCTATAATTATGCTATATGCATATAGTGCTATTACATGGTAAGCCTACTTTGCATAATTAGTGTAATTAGTAGGTCAGTGATTTTGTATTGATAACTCTTATTGCTGATTGCATGACTATTGTTTTTGCGTTGTTTAGTGTTATTAGTAGGCCTATTATCTGACATACTAATTAAATTTAGGGGCATTGGTAGACCTATTATGTTTGTGTTGTCGTATTTCGCGAACGCTTTCACTTCCAATAACTCGCCCTGAAAGCCCCTGATATTCCTGGAGTTTCTTTCTTGGTTCTTTTTCTCCCTGGCTCGCAGCGAAATCAACGGCTGATGATGAGACAATAAACTGATCTTTCTCGACAATCCATTTAAGGGGTCATTGCATAATTACGTAACGCTCGAGGGTGGGTGGGTGGGGTCATTGAAAACGTTACGAAACGTTACTTGGGTGGGTGGGTGGGGGTAGCTGAACGTTACGTAACGCTTTGAACAAAATTTATCGATGAATATTAAATTTCCATCGAATGACACTTCAGACATGATGTGATCAAAGTTCAAACTTCGTGACATTGATTTAAAACGTAGCCGAAGTAGGTCTATATATCTGAAGCAGATACAGCAGCAGACACAAGTTACATGCCAGGTCAACATTATCTATATTCTCCCGTTTGTGCAAACCGGAAACGGCTGTTTGGATCTGTGATAGCTTTACCAACGGAACAACGTGGCAGGCCTAATTCCCCTTGGATTCCTGACATAGATCTAAGAACCACTCTGAAGCATATTTCACGAATATCAAACATTTAATATTGATGCTCAACAAAATAAAACAATATTTCTATTTATAGTAATCGAAGTGACCAGACTAAGCAAATAATTAGTTGATCTTAATTTTGATTAATTATTAATGAGCAATTTAGTAAGTGAAACTTTTCAAAAGTGTGTAAAATTTTACACTTGATGCATTTCAAACATGACTGTCATTTATATAAATAAAACATTCTGTATTATTGTAGACCTAGCGTAGGCTACTGTCAAATTCGGCTTTATTAAATTCAATACGAAAATATGAATTATATTACTCGCGCACATAAGCCAATCATAGACCTAAATCTCAACTGAGTTTTCGTAACAATCGCTACGTAACGCTGGAGAGGGTGGGTGGGTGGGTCAAGGGAAACGTTACGAAGCGTTACAGGGTGGGTGGGTGGGTCAAAAACGGTCATTTTCGGCGTTACGTAATTATGCAATGACCCCTAACCAATCCATTCAATTCCTTTGTGAATTTCACGAATTTAGGATGATTCTCTAGCACACGTTCGCAGGCGTCGAACTCAGAATCTCTGAGTTACAGACAAATCTATGGAGACAAAAATTGCAGTCAGTAAATAAAAAGACACATGAAAAAGTAACCTCTGCACTTAGAAGACCAGCTTTCCCTCTGGCACGATTAAGAAAGAACATAGGTAAGAACGAACGCGAAAAACTAAGAACACAACTAAGAACGAAAACTTAACAACAAACAATTAACTAAAACGAAAAATAAAGAACATAAATTATGATAAATAACAATGAAAACGACGAAGAATGAGCACAAAAATTATTAAGAACGAAAACAAAAAGAAAGCGCGTAACTGACAACGAAAACGACTAAGAACAAAAACGACTAAGAACAAAAAAGGCCAAGAACAAAAATGACTAAGAAAGAACAAAAATAACGAAAACAAAAAAAGGCAAAAACATAATAGGCCTATACATGGCAAGAACGAGGACACAAATGAAAAGAAGGACCATAAGTAAAAACGAAAAAGGAACATAACTGTCAACGAAAGGAAAGAAAGAACATAAGAAACACAAAATGCATAAAATACCATAACAAAAAACGAAATGACTAAGAATTAAAACGGCCAAAAAACACAATACAGAAGGAAATCGAAAAAACCACACAACAAAAACGAAAAGAAACCACACAACAAACAACGGAAACATAGAACGTCTAAGAACGAAAACGACAAAGTGAGAACATATTAATAAACGAATACAAAAATAAGGAACATGACTAACAACGAAAATGATAAGACAGCAAATGACTAAGAACGAAAACGACTAAGTACAAAAGCGACCAAGAACGAAAACTACCTGACAAAAACAGACCTAAGAACAAAACCGAAAAGAACGGAACTAAAAACGGAAACGAAAGCAAACACCATAAAAAAACGAAAACCACTAAGAACAAAAACGACCAAGAAAGAACATAATAAAAAATGTAAACGAAAAGAAGGAACATGACTAAGAGCGAAAACGACTAAGAACAAAAACGACTAAGAAAGGATATAAGCCTAATAAAGAACGAAACAGAACAGAAAGAATAAAACTATCAACGAATACGAAGATAATAACTTAGATAACAACGAAGACAAAACGAAAGAACGTAATTGAAAACAAAATCGAAGTGAAGGACAATAACTAAAAACGAACAAAACGACTAAGAAAGAACATAATAAACGAACAACATAACTAAGAACGAAAACGGAATGAAAGAGCACAACTAAAAACGAAACAACACAACAAAGAACTAACAACGAAAAAGACTAAGATAACATGATAAAGAACAGAAAACGAAAAGAATGAGCATAACTAGCAACTAAAACGAAAAGAAAGCACTTATAACTTAGAACGAAAACCAGTAAAAAAGCAGAAAAGAACGAAAACGACCGAAAACACCTACGAACAAAACCGAAAAGAAAGAACGCAGCTAAGAACGAAGAAGAGAATATAGAACATAACTGAGAACAAAAACGAATAACAACATAAATTAACGAGAAGAAGGGACCTAGACAAGAACGAAAACTAAAAAACGAACATAATCCGCAACAAAAACGAAAAAGCACAGTTCTAAGAACAAAAACGACTAAGAAATAGCATAATAAAGAACGAAAATGAAAAGACAGAGTATAACCAGCGAAAAAAGATAAGAAACAATATAACTAAAAGAAACAGGACTATCTAAGAACAAAACGTTTAAGAAAGAACATCACAAACAACAAAAACGAAAAGAAATAACATAACAAACATCGAGAACGAAAAGAAGCAACAAAACTAAAACGAAAACAATTAAGAACGAAAACGACTAAGAAAAAACATAACAAAGAATGAAAACGAAAAGAACGTACATAACAAAACAAGATATCAAAGGACTATAACTAAAAAGGAAAACGACTAAGAAAGAACTTTACAAGCAACGAAAACGAAAAGAAAAAACATAACAAACAGCGAGAACGAAAAGAAGGAACACAACTAAAACAAAAACAATTAAGAACGAAAACGACTAAGAAAGAACATAACAAAGAACGAAAACGAAAAGAAAAACATAACTTAAAACAAGATCTCAAAGCAAGACCATAACTAAAAAAGAAAACGACTATAAGAAGGAACATAATAGACAACGAAAACGAAAAGAAATAGGGCCTAACGTAACAATTAGCGAGAACGCAGGGTTTTTTTAACGTGCAGTTCTCTACAAAATGTGCAGTTCTAAATAGATTCGTGCAGTTGTAGAAGCACTTCCGTCACGTTCCGTGCAGTTAAAACTAGTAAAAATAGGTCATTTTCCTCATATGGGGAGTATTTTACCACGGAGAATGAGAAAGGAGAGAAGAGAGGATGTGCAGTTATAAAAATTCCTTAAAAACAGCCATGCGAGAACGAAAAGAAAGTACATAATAAAAACGAAAAGAAAGAACATAACTAAAAACAAAAACGAGTAAAAGGAACATTACTAAGATAGAAAACGAAAAGAAAGCATATAGCCCAGAACAGAAACGAACACAAACAAAAGTAAAAACGATCGAAAACGACCGCAAAAATAACAGAACTACGAACAAAATCGAAAATAAACTAAGAGCGAAAACAAAGAACATATAGCTAGGAACTAAACGGAAAATAAAGAAACTAAGAACGAAAACGAAAAGAAAGAACATAGCTATAGGAACAAAACGTAAAATAAAGAGAGAAACTAAGAACGAAAATGAAAAGAAAGAACATACCCAAGAACGAAAACGACCTAGAGCAAAAATGACTGTGAAAGAAAATGACAAAGAACGAAAACGAAAAGAATTAATATAAAAATAACGAAAACCAAAACAAAAATTCAATATTAACGAGAACGAAAACGAAGATAAACAATTTAACATAATTACCTAAAACGATATCTACTGTCGCTATTATCAGCCAACCTCTTAAAACAAAACGTTGCCATTGGTGACCGTCTCGTGGCCTAAAGACAAGACTAACGGCGAAATTTTCAAAATACGAAGAGGAAAGACAAGAAAATTTACAAATACTTTGTTTCCTGAATGGGTCGTCTTCAAAGAATACGAACTTAGGAGGCTCAAACTGTTTCTTTAGGAAAAGATGTATAAGTCGAGCGCTGACGGTTACGGAAACAACCAAATTTTCGCCATTAATTATAAAGTTTTAGACGAATGTGACATTTTGTCTTCATCGACTCGAATGTTATTGATGACGTCATTATCTTGATTGTTTTATTTTTAGCTGATTAATGCTCAACGTTTTCTGTAGCGACATCGATCTCAGGGAGGCTCAGAGTGCGCAATGGTAATAGCCAACGACCTGTAATAGTCTATACGTTATCCAGAGTGTATTAAAAGTGTATTATATTATTCCTTAATACATTTTGTACGTTATCAAGTGGCAGATTAATTAATATAATTATGATAATAATACGTACCAGTGGCGGCGCCAGGGTTTCAGTTTCGGGGTTGCTGAAGCCTCGCGTCGAAAATTTCACATTTTCATCCCCCAAAATTTCTGACGACCTTTTTTTAGTCATCGACCGAAATCTCATGAAAATTTTCCATTTTTTTCGCCGCCCAAATTTCTGAGGACTTTTTTTAGTCGCCAGCCGGTAATCGTGGATATTTTAATGTAAAAATTCGGATGGCCCTTTTTTTAGGGGGGGCTAAGCCTCTTGTAGGGGGGGGGGGGCTTAGCCCCCAGCCCTCCCTATCGCCGCCACTGAATAATACCGTAGTTTATTATTGTTACTAAGCCTTATAGGGGAAGTCGGGGCGAGATGGACCCCTGGGGCATGATGGATCCCGTCAATATAAGGTATATATGATGTCGCCACCTATCGAATGAACTTTAATTATTGTAATACTTTTGGCGCTTTGGTGATTTGACCAAAATAAGCGACCGAAACGACATTTTTTCGTTTTTTATGATGAAAAGTTGATTTTCGACCTGCTCGATCTTATTTTCAAGAAACATTTATTTGCTAAGTATTCAATTGCACATTGTCACAGGCTTTTGATGCAAGTATATTTGGTTAAACACCCTTTTCTGCCGTATTAATGAATTCAGTATTGGCAGGATACCCAGTAGATTGAATTTTTAATTGGTGAAAAGTTTATACCTTACGCATGGGGGTGAGTTGGATCAGTCACCGACGGGGCAAGACGGACCTTGTGATCCATCTTGCCCCGTTTGTGTGAATTTTTCCTGTGGTTCGAATTTTTTCATCCGATTTCACATGTTAATTAATTATTATGTTATTATTACTATAACAATAATTGTTTGATACAATAATAATGACAATTAACGCGAAGGACATGATTGCAGCGGTCTATCTTGTTCCACCATGGGGGCAAGATGGACCACTAAAATCGCCTAAAACTGAACAAATCTAGTCCAATGTAACTTCTGCGTTATTCTCACTGTTTTGTATTATAGACGATCACATTTATGCATAAAATAGTATTCTGCATGTGATCAGAACATGATATGATGAAAGACTAATGCGTGGGGCATGATTTATTAGATTGGTCCATCTTGCCCCATAGTGGGGGCAAGACGGACCTATACGACTAAGTTTCTAAATTTAAAAAATCTTTTTATCAAAAAGGGATGCAATTAAATTTGTGTTGCCTTTAGCTAGGGTACTGTATAAGCTACGAGTAGCAAAAAAATTTCCCCGTGAAGCACGTTTATGGTGTCTCAAACCCAAAAATCCGTTACGGGGTCCGTCTCGCCCCGACTTCCCAATATTATTCTTTTGTCGCTTGAGGTAGAAAATGTCTCCCAGACTCTTAGAGAATAGCTTGGTCTAACCTGCATGCTCTACAACATCTGACCCTCTGGAACCCCCGGATGCTGACCTCCTTAAGACCTAACCTTGGGACTCATCGCAGCGCTCTTGAATAGATTGGTGCCCTGCGTGTGGACTTTCTACGGCGCTTTAGAGGTTATTATCAGAGATGATGCTGCGTCTGCAACACTCTGATGGTGGAATCAAAAAATGCATATCTTCGTAGTCACAACAGAACAGGGAACAAGATCGCTATATGGCGTGCGATGCTTTAATCAAATTTGCGTTTAATTTGTGGTTTTAGAGGATTTTAAAATGTAAGATCATGTCGACTGATATTTGTTTAGGCAATTGCATATTTGCGCTATCTTAAGTTACGATTCGATTGCGAAAAAAATACGCAGTGCAGTGAACGGGTTTCGAACTCGAGTTGCCGAGGTCCGACGTGACAGTATCGCACTCTGTTATATGAACTCCGTTTTAGATCATTTAATTAAGATATATCATCGTAATTCAGCTGTGATTAAGAGATTGCTGTGCTTGAAGAATTATGATTATATTACACTGATAATTGTAGTGAGGATATTTTACGAGAATCGTATATATTAAAGAGATTAAATGATGGATATAGGACTTAAAACTCATGTTGAGTTATAATGTCCTTTCGTTCACAATTGCTTTTCGCAATGAATTTTGATGCGTAATCATTAAAACAAACAAACAATACATGAGTATTAATTGATGAAGCCATTGAGTAGGTCCCTTGAAGAGGTGCTATATAAATGCTGTCAATGAATGAGGACTCATGGGTAGTCACGCACAAACTTGCAGATCACTGTCATCCAGTCGACTAAATTAGATCTTTTTTATATTGTTTTGGTTACAGTTGCGCCTTGGTCGTCGCATTCATGGATTTTGTTGAGGCCTGTCTAGATGAGATTGCTCTTGAAGGGCTCGATGGTTAGTCCTGCCTTGTTCATTCATTCAGTCAGTCAGCCAGTTCAACTGTTTAAAGACTATTTAAAACTATTTAAAATTACTTTAAACTTCTTGATATGGATGACACTAACTATATACCTAGGTTACTTTACTGGCAATAGCTTCTGGCTAACTTATTTTTATGTTTATTAAATTCAGCTAGAGCTATTGTCACTGATTGTCACTTGTTTGTCACTCAGATTTTCATAGGCAATGATATATATTTATTGAGCCATTTATTCATTCGTCCACCCATTCATTCATGCATTCATTCATCCTACTACCCAATGATTGATTGATTTGTTTGTCCCTCCCTCCCTCCCTCCCTCCCTCCCTCCCTCCCTCCCTCCCTCCCTCCCTCCCTCCCTCCCTCCCTCCAAAGTTGACTCTGCCTTTCATTCGGCGGATGTCATTTGCTAAAACGAAAAGTAGGACGTCATGGTGCCTTACGTGGCTGCCAGACATTTGAATCTAACTGCTGTGTAAATATACAAGGTTGTGGCAGTTTGAAATCAAATGAAGATTATTGCTTTTAAAATCTCTCCCCTTAAAAAAAACCCAACAACTGAAGACTTACCAGCAAGAACTTATTGTTTTTGGGTGTGTTTTCAGGAATCACGCTGTCCGCTCTGTGGATTCGACTGACGAATCGTAAGCCAGATTTTCCGGTCGCACTCGACAACTCGGCGAAAGAATATCTGTGGTCGGCTGTGATCCGAGGAGACGAGAATGTCGAATTCTACGAACTGCCAAAACCGAGGCCTCCTCTTGTGCTACACGATCGGTTTAAAAGCATCGATCACGAGACGGGCGTTATAGTTCGGACGGTGATTATGTTGTATATGGTTGCTTTTTAAGTGACCTCTCATTGCTCGGTGTTCGTCCATCTTTCTCGTTCTCATGTATCTGTCTGTTCTGTTTGATCTTTCCAAATATCAGAAGTTTTGGAATTTTTCTCGCCCACTCTGGTATGTGGTCAAGTTCCGTGTGAGTATTGTCAATATTTGGTGCAGGAATATTCGGATAATAGTCGCCAGCGGTTTTAAAATTTGCGTTGAAAAGTTGACCGGCTCAAGACCAACAGATCCTTGCATGATGCTTATTTCTATTCTCTTTTCAGATTTATAAAGCGCGTTTCAGTACAACCTAATCAGAGGCACTCCCAGTGCAAAGAACCCCTGAAAAAAGAAAAGTCTTGAGACAACGTGCAGAAAAAGTAATACCTTCAGACAAGATCTGAGCACGGGTTGTAGCAGGAAAGCCATTCATTCGACAGCAAAGGGCAGACAGCGGCAAAGCAGTCTAAACACACATTTAAAAGATGACCCAGCTAAATGTAAAGAACCGCAATTTCCAAGCATGAAGGTTTTAATATAAGCGAATATTGTTTGATTAACTGATTGTTGGCATGATTGTTCCAGGATGATCAACCGGAGGATATCTACCCGGTCTGTGTCGTTAGAGATGACCCAGACGGCATCATGGGATCCTGCTCGGACTTCCACACGCGTAGAAACGTCACGGCCGTCGTTCGTGACGCGGGAATGGATCTCAACTCGGTTTTGCAGAGGTAGTTTTTTGGCTGTCAGGGTTTGGTAGGCATGCATGTTTATGTGGATAACGGTGATAATATATGTGATATTCAGCAGAAGTTCAATACTGGCTGCCTGTTCCCCAGAGGATTGAATAATTTAAGACCTGTCTAGTGTCTATTTGTTTGCAAGTTCATCCACAGCAGTGGCAGGATTTCAATTTTGGGGGCTGAAGCCTCGCAGAGGAAATTTCACATTTACATCCGCTGAACTTTCGAGCAACCTTTTTTTATTCATCCGCTCGAAAATCATGGAAGTATTTCAATGTAAAAAAACCGGTTGCCTTTTTTAGGGGACTTAGCCTTTTATAGGGGGTCTTAGCCCCCCCATAAATGTCCTGGAATGCTAGCGCCGCCACTGATCCACAGAGCCACACCTGAGTGTCTGCGGGATTACTGCTTCGGGACGCACTCCTCCGCTTCCCGGTTGCGACTTGGATCGCTCGACAAAAGCAATCTTCGTGTTGGGTGGACGAAAACCCGATTCGGTGACAGCGCTTTCTTTGATTCTGAAACAGTCTTTCTCCCGACCTGCTGGCTCGGTTGACTCATTCAGATCTGGACTCAAGACTTGTTTATTTCTCAAGGCCTATCCTGCTGTTAGTATGGTATGCGAGGCGCCCTCGTAACGGCATTGCTGTGTTATGGCGCCATAGAAATCATCACTGTTATTATTATTATTATATTCAAACGTCGTGGCTCCATGCACGTGTACGTACAGCCATCAGACAAAATAGGGCTTTTCTCAGTTGGAATTGCCTCCTCTGCGGCCTGCGTATTCTTCTGCGGAACTTGCCTCACTCTTTTTATAAACTTCTGAAGATTTGTCCTCTTTGGTCGTGCGCCGGCCTGGAGGAAGAAAATGTCTGATGTAGCACGCAGGGCAAATTATTAGTTTAGTTGTCGATCTTAAGAAGGCAGGAATTTTTGATGTTGGAGCGTTTGGTTTGATGTTGAGGCGTCATTTCTGGATGTACTCTGATGTACTTTGAAAAGAGACCTGAAACGAAACATTGTGTGATCTCTATTTGTAGTATAAAGTCTGATGATATGATATCAGATAAGATTGTTATCGAATTTATAATTAGTTTTAGTTCAAACCATAGTTGTAAAAAACGTTTTTTTCGTTTTTTATTCTCTCCCAAAAATCGTCGTTTTTTTCGTTTTTTATTTTTTCCATCGTTTTTTATCGTTTTTTTCGATTTTTATGTAACTTTATTTAATTACTTACTGCATAATATTATTTTCCTTAAATTAATTTTTGTCTAATATTCCATACGTTTTCACCGTACTCTCAAGGATGCAGCTACCTATAGGGTCTTTATGTAATTGTTTAAGTCATAATTTTGAGAAATACATGTAGTAGATCCCTACAAGAAATGAAACTTGTAGGAGTTATTTTGATATAAAATTCTTGGGCCTATAATTAATATCTATAAGTAACAATTTTAAGTACAAATGTACAATATATAACTTAGTACACATCGGTGGTTTTGCTTCTGATTAGATTTTAATTGTGTTATGTCGATCAGCATAAACTTATAGATCTAATGTGGACTTATGTCTACAATTTAAATTTGAAAATATTTCCATACCTTTAATTTGTCCGAATTTCTTAATAAACCAAAGTTATAAGAAGAAAAAATAACTGTGGTAGATTAACGTTACTTACCAATTATTTTGGCCTAATAATTAATAAAGTTGTGTTATTTGCAATTTCTTGATAAAATTGCATAAGCAAGGTTTTTAAGCTGAAAATGAAATTTCAGATGTTACAAAGGCAAATTATTTTCCGTTTTTTATCGTTTTTTTGTCGTTTTTTATTATTTCGAAAAAAACGACGTTTTTTACCGTTTTTTATTTTAGTTTCATCGTTTTTTACATCTATGGTTCAAACAGCGAACATAGGCCCATAGGCAAGAGTTGCAAGATACTTAGTCCTTCCTGCGCAGGTCTGCACATTGGGCAACACATCGCCAGTTCTTCACTGTCTTCAGCCTCTTTCCATGGCATCTTAAGTCTTCTTTTCATAGTGTCCGTCCAGTTCTTTCGTTGTCTTCCTCTCTTCCTTTCACTTCCAGCATTCCAGGACATCGCTTGAAGTCTCTTCACTCGTCGTCAATACGGACAACATGCCCTATCCACCTCAATCTTCTCTTTCTAACGTTGTTTTCCATATCTTCTTCGTGTCCCGTCTTCTCTTTTGTTGAGTCAACTTGATGCGTTGTTACTGCGTGAGCGCCAGTTTTTTTCTTCTTTTTACCCGAGTGGATTGCATGCCACAAATGTATCGTAGATGAAGGTAAATAGATAAAGGAGGAGCCTCATCCTTTATCCTGGCTTGGGACAGGCTCAGGCTATCCTAAGATATCCTGAGACTTTGTTTGTTTGTATGTGCACTTGTTATAGCGCCCCTTCAAGCTCTCTCTACTCAGAGGCGCTCCCGAATGCAGAGCGGACACTGCATCGGAATTTCACGCCGAAGCGCTGAGCAATTGCGAGTGAAGGACTTGCGCAAGGTCCTTACGCGGCGAGGTGGATTCGAACCTCGAACCTTCCGGCTTCAAGGCAACGACGCCACCACTACACCACTGCGCCCCACAAACGGTTGTAATGTAGGAGAGAAAACGAAGATAGTTTGTTGCAAACAGAAAAGAACTCACTGGTTATTTTTTTTCTTTCAGATGGGGCGAAGCGTTTGTCATCGTTGCCTCTCAGAAACTTCGTGCGACTACGTTGTTCGGCAGTTGTCAGGTCGATCCGGACGTTCTAACGAGGATAAACGACATAAAGTTCGCCATCCTCGAAAGAATCGGGAGGTGGGCCGCCGACAAACACGTGCATTGCTTAAATTTTGTTTCTTTGGTTTACTTTCATCATGAATGTAAAAACCGATGAAAATGGAATAAGAAATGGGGAAAACGTCATTTTATTCAAAGAAATATTAAAAATGAGAAAAAGACGACAAAAAGCGGAAATGAAAATTAATTTGCCTTTGTTACATCAGATGCTTCATTTTAAGCTTAAAAACCTTGTTCATGCAATTTTGATCTGTAAATAACACAACTTTATTAGTAGGAGAAAATTTATTGTTATGAATAACGTTAGTCTACAACGGTTATTTTTTTCTTGTGACTTCGGTTTATTAAGAAATTGCGAAAAATTTAGGGTGTTGAAATCTTTTCAAATTTAAATTGTAAATGTACGTCTGCACAAGTTAGTAGATAGATTAAGACTATTCTGGGACATTTGACCACAATCATGGTTCAACTTTTCCAAACCACCCATAACCATGGTTCAAAAATATAACCACCCATAACCATGGTTCAAAAATATAACCACCCATAACCATGGTTCAACTTTTTCCAACACACAAATTTTTTTCCCTAAACTAAAATATCCAAAAAAATATTTTCTTGCGACCCATCGTACTTTAACCCAAACCATGGTTAAACTTCTACCAACCTCCCAAACCATGGTTCAAAAATCAGCCACCTCATAACCACCCCAGCACACGCCTATGACTCATCATGCGGGGAATTTCCAGTAGTTTCGATGATGAGTCATAGGGTGAGTGGGAAATACTCATCATCACATGACCACCAAGTCTTTATTATCTACCCACGAATTAAAAGACTCTGGATATCCAAGCCACTTCACGAGTGATTTCTTCCCACGTTTCCTGATAATCTTTTCTATTCTAAATATTTCTTGAGTCGTTTTCTGTAGCTCCTCTTCATAAAAACTACCTTGTATTTCCTCACCATTAGAATCAGTAATCTTATAAGTTGGTGGAACCGTGTATTGAATCTGGGATACTGTAAATACCTCCTCAGTCCATCGGGGTGTATATCCCTTCTCAAAAATGTTCTTCTTCTTAGTTATTCTGACTTTATCACCAATTGAAAACTTTGGAACAATAGGCTCTGAAATCTCTTTACCATTTAAATTCATAAATACGGCCCTTTCATTCACTTTCATACTAGCCTTAACGGGTGTCATTTTAATGGAAGAATGCCTTGTATTATTATAATTGATAACCATTTCATCTAATATATCGATATATCTTCTCGTTGAATTAGCTGTAAAGTACTTGAACATCTTTTCTTTCATCGTTCGGTTCCATCTCTCAACGACGCAAGATTTTTCCTCATTCTCAGTAGAGTACAAATCAACCAAATTCTTGACGTCCTTGTTATAAAATTCTTTGCCTTTGTCAACCCATAATTTCACAGGCTTCCTCCCACCCTCGAGTATCTTCACGAAGCCGTCAGCTGTAGATTTCCCACTCTTATCTTTCAATGTCACAATCCAACCGTATTTAGAAAAAACATCTATAACGGTTAATAGGTATTTCACCCCATCGTTATCTTTAGCGAAGCTCTGCATGTCTACCAAATCAGCCGCCCATATCTCATCTATCCCATTAACAATCACCTTCCTCTTCCTAAAATGTATAACCACCGGTTTATGTAACTCATCAGCTAATTCATCAGTCCATTTCACTTCAAAGCTTTTTTTAAACCTAACCCAAGGCTCGCTTTAGTAGATAATATAGGTTTAACTATAGCCCTCTCCACTCGTTCACGCAAGCTCGGGTTAGAAATATTGTTCAAATCATTAATCATGGCTAAATCCGCAATATTCCTAGAAGCTGTATCAGTATGTTGATTGTAAGCTAAATCATAGTAATACGCCGCGTTATCTACTCGATTAATAGGTTTACTCCACTCTTTGTAAGTCCCGTCAGGATTCAGTCTCAAATCTAGTCTAGTACCGGGACCGAGAAACTGATGACCTGGTAAATGCATCTCACCAGGGAACTTAGCCCAAGGTAGCTTAATGTTACTAGTAGCTGCATTCAACGAACTAACTAAATCTCCACCTTTCTTGGTTCCTTTTACGAATTGAGTTTTAGTTTTCCCGCATACAACGCAAACGCCTCGAAGCATAGATCTTCCGTTATTCGTCACGACGTTTTGTACATCTCTCGTTTCAGTCTGTTTTTTACACTTTACGCAATACATCTCGCTTTTTTAATACATAAAATGGAAATCAAAGATATGAGTTGGGGATCTGCGTTATCGAAAAGATTTAATAATCCTTTGCTACCCAAAAGTATACGGGGGTTGATAGTCGGAAAGTCGGGCTGTGGCAAAACAACGCTTCTTCTGAATCTATTGCTCAGACCAGACTGGTTGGACTATAATAACCTCCAGGTATTCGGCAAATCTCTGTTTCAACCGGAATATCGCATTATCAAAAAGGCATTCGAAGAAAAATTACCAAAAGAATCGATCGTTAGATTATTCGAGCAGCAGGAGGAAATCGCTAGACAAAATATATCACCAGCCCTTGTTATGGAAGAAATGGCAAAAATCTCAAAAGCCAAATCCGATATAATTGCCAAGTTCTTTGAAAAAGCTGAAGACGTGCCAGACCCGAGTGCCATGAGTAGCGAAAAGAAGAATCTGATGATTTTTGATGATTTACAATTGGAAAAACAAAACAAATGCGAAATGTATTATATTCGGGGGAGGCATAGTAATGTGGACTGTTTTTACCTCGCTCAGAATTATTTCAAACTGCCACGACAAACGATCAGAGAGAATGCAAACTTTATTTGCCTGTTCAAGCAGGACTCGAAAAACCTCGATCATATCTATAACGACCATGTTAGTGTAGACATGCACAAAGATGAATTTAGAAAACTATGCAAAACGGTATGGGAACAACCGCACGGATTCCTCGTCATCGATCTAAGTAGCGAAAAGTACAATGGTAAATATCGCTGCGGATTCGATCAATTTTATATAATCGAGGATCCGTTGTTGTAAAAATTATTGTATAATCAAAATGGAAACAACGCTTCTCAAACAGATAGCTGATAATACGGAAAAGACGGCTCGTAACACGGAACCAAAAACGTCATTTTACATTCTGCTAAGCGAAAAGAGCACAAAAATCAGAACAAAGTTTAATCCACCTATTGAACTAGACAAAAATAAAAGATACGAAATAGCCTTAGTAAATCTCGCAACGTACTATTCCTTTCCAAATATCGACGCTACAAACAACAACTTTAGGTATTCACCGAATGGTGCGAGTTCTTGGTTTAACATAGAAATACCGGAGGGAAGCTATGAAATAACAGATATCAACGATCACATACAGAGAATCATGAAGGAGAATGGGCATTACGACAGGGTAAATTCAGAGTACTGTATCTCAATAGAACCAAACACCAATACGTTGAAGACTGTGTTAAATATAGCAGAGCACTATGCGGTTGATTTTTCGTCTTTGAATTCGATTGGAAAAGTTCTAGGTTTTATAAAATATATCTATCTTGGAGGATATAATGAATCGAAGAACATAGTAGATATAATGAGTATTAGCAATTTACTACTGACCAACGACATTATCGGGTCTTCGTACATTAACGGAACGGCGGTAAACGTAATACATTCTTTTTTCCCGAACGTAGCCCCGGGATACAAAATTATCGAAGTGCCGCATAATTTAATTTATCTTCCCATTACGCTATCTACCATTTCAACGATGACAACGATGCTCACAGACCAAAATGGGAAAGAGGTAAATCTTAGAGGAGAAGAATTGACGATTCGTTTTCATATCAGAGAAGTTTGAAAGTTTTTTTTGTAAACTAAAATGAGTCGCTACATAGGCTATAAAGTCAATATTTCAGAAGGACAACGAGACAAAATTCAAAAATCTCTTCAAGCGGGAACTGGTGTGAGTATCAAACTAGCGCACGAGGATTTTAAAGGCGACGATATGTTTGCTTTCACACAGGCTCAAATCAATAAAATGACAAAGGCGTACGAAAAAGGAACAGGCGTAGTCATCAAAATGAGTAAAACGCAATTGGAGCATAATAAGAAAGTCGAAGGAGGATTTATAGGCGCCATTCTTCCGTTTCTAGCAACAGCGGCTAAATTCCTTATACCTAGTTTAGTTACGGGGGCAATGAGTGGCTTAGGTTCCGCGGCTACGTCGAAGATTGTGGATAAAATCAGCGGATCTGGGGTAGCGTACATGAAGAAAGACGATATGGGGTGGAAGATAAGAGCAGCTGGGTCTGGTTTGTACATAACCCCATGGCCAAAAGGCGCCTCGATAGCAGGATCCGGGTTGTACATGAAAACAGGGTCGGGGTATGTGCCTATAGGTAAAGGATTTTTACTGGGTCCTGATTCCCCGTTTCAAAACATTCCGTTTCTCGGCAAGATATTATAATTTAGTGTTTATAAAATGTCGAGACCAATACACAAATTTGGAACTAAACCAACTAGGGAGGCCGAGGTTAGAACGCAACCCTTACAAATCCATTGGACGGTGAAGAAGGATATTACCCACAATCCAGTTAGGCTACTAGGAGGTGTAAGGTGGGAGATTTTTGCGCAAAATGTTATAACGATACAACCAAAGACGACAACTACGCTAACTCTTGGACTCGGTGTAGAAATGAGTGCAGGACTTTGTCTCATTTCCCTCAAACAGAGTATCAAAGAACAAAGATGCAGTCTACAAAACGAAGTGGTTTCAGATGATGTGGTTGATGATATCATAGTCACTATTCAAAACAACTCCGATTCAGTGGTAACTATCAACGCGGGAGATTCGCTATGTCGTGTAAATTATCTAATCTAAAAAATATATCGCGTAAATAAAACGAATGGAATACGACGGCATCAAAACAACACAATCACTCTATCCGGAGCTACCATCAGCACCGGAAGGAGAAATACATATCGTCACAGGGTCGGCGCAAACGTATCGGCTCCAAAAGATTGGTGAAATTAAGAAAGAAATCGAGCAAGAACGCGACAAAAGAGCGGCGTTGAGTAAAAAGTACCATAGAAGTGTAAGCGTAATCAGCTCAGTAGGCAGCGCCCTCGTAGTGGTTGGGACGGGGCTCGGCGCTGCAGGAATCGGAGTATTATCCACTATAATCGCTGCACCCATCGTTATTGCTATGGAAGGAGTGGGAATAGGTATGGGGTTGCTAGGTTTAATCGGTGTCTATATCAGTAAGAAGCTTGCGTTGAAGGGTGAGAAGCATGAAAAGATCAAAACGCTAGCCGATGCGAAACTCAACACGATCAGCGACCATATTTCAAAAGCTCTCATGGATGATAACATTTCAAACGAGGAATATTCCCTGATTCTGAGCGAGATTGAAAAATTCAACGGCATGAAAGAAGAAATTAGGAGTAATATCAAAGTTGCGATCGACGCGATGGACGAGGTGACGAAACAATCACTCATCGATCGTGGAAAAGATGAAGCCCGGCAGTACTTTCAATCTATGTTTGAGAAAAAAAAAGACTAACGCAAACATACGTGAAAACATGTAGACGTATGTTGTTACGTCTGGAAATACGTCTAACATTCGCAAACATACGTGAAAACATGTAGACGTATGTCGTTACGTTGGGAAATACGTCCAACTTATGTTTTGAAACATGTCGAAAAAACACGTCTGAAAACATTATATTTTTTTCTACTTAAAATGTCGTTTCCAAAAAACACCGACCCCGCGAAAAGAGAGTTTATCGTTGCAGAATATCTGGAAACCAAGAAGAATTTTCAACAAAACTTTTTATCGGAGAGATTGGGAGATTCGGGACTGCAAAGTATAATCGCCAGCTACATCTGTAAAAAGCTGATGATGAATGAAAAGATCAAAACGCTAGCTGACGTGAAACTCAACACGATCTGCGACTATATTGAAAAAGCTCTCATGGATGATAACATTTCAGATGAGGAATATTCGTTGATGCTGAGCGAGATTGAAAAATTCAATAACAAGAAAGAAGAGATTAGAAGTAAAATTAAAGTCGTGATGGATGTGGTGAACGAGGTGACGAAGAAGTCAGGTAGAAAAACAAAAAACGAATCTATCAAAAAGACAAAACATACGTGAAAACATGTAGACGTATGTTGTTACGTTGGGAAATACGACCAACTTATGTTTTTCACACGTCTGAAAATATTTTTTTTCTTACTTAAAATGTCGTTTGTAAAAATCAGTGACTCCGCGAAAATAAAGAAGAATATTCGTGAAAACTTTTCAGAGAGATTAGGCTCGGAGCCACAAAGTATAATCGACATCTATATCAGTGATAAGCTTAATTCGGAGAGGGATGAGAACAAAAAGATCAAAAAGCTAACTGACGCGACAATCAACAAGATCTACGACCATATTTCAAAAACTCTCATGGGCGATAACATTTCAGATGAGGAATATTCGTTGACGGAGAGCGAGATAGAAGACATTAGGGATGATATTAAATCCGAGATGGAAAGGGCAGAAAGAAACATGCGATGTACGAGATGGTTTTGGAAACAAGACTATCAAGCGGACATACGTGAAAACATGTAGACGTATGTCATTACGTTGGGAAATAAGTCTAACTTATGTTTTGAAACATGTCTAAAAACATTATATTCCTAATTTTAAAATGTCGTTTCAAAAAATAACCGATCCCGCGAAAAGAGCCGATTTCGTTGTAGAAAATCTGAAAATAATCGATGAACATAATCAACAAATTTTATGGGGTTTAATAGGTGATTCGGAGATGGGAATTTTAATCGACAGCTATATCAGTAAAAATCAGATGATGAAAGCTGAGATGTATGAAGAAATCAAAACGCAAGCTGTCGCGAAACTCAACACGATCAGCGACCATATTACAAAAGCTCTCGTGGATGATATCATTTCAGTTGAGGAATATTATCTGATTCTAAGCGATATTAAAGAAATTTGGGGCAATAAGATTACAACCATAGCGGAATCGTTACGCAATCAAGGAATAAGTCAGGAGGTACTTGCAATCTATGTTTGAGAAAAATAACGAATCTATCAAAAAAGACTAACATACGTGAAAACATGTAGACGTATGTCGTTACGTCTGGAAATACGTCCAACTTATGTTTTTTCACACGTCCAAAAACACGTCTGAAAACATTATATTCCTAATTTTAAAATGTCGTTTGTAAAAATAACCGACCCCGCGAAAAGAGACGATTTAGTTGCAGAATATCTGAAAACAAAGAAGAATATCCAACAAAACTTTTTATCGGAGAAATTAGGAGATTCAGGGCTTCAGCAAGATTTAACCAAGTTCTTCAAACCTATCGTCGATTCCCAATCCGCAATTTCCAAAGAGCAAAATGTCTTATTGTCTGCGATCAACCAAAATTCGGTAGCTACTTCAAATGCGTTACAAGCACTTCCTTCGTTACAGGGCCTTCAGCGTCCTTCGATAGAAGCGTATAGCACCAATCCGACTGAGGATATCAAAACCCTGTATTTTGGAGATATGGCGACTAAGTACCTTCGTCAATACACCTCCGATAAAAAAAATCACCGACACAACGTTCGGAATAAAAGACAAAAATGGGCAATTCTATATCGGCGACACTCCGATTTCGATTCAAGGAGATGACGTGACGGTTGTAAATAAGACTTACACAGGAACACCGGGACTTTGGGAGTTGTTGACGATGCAACGGCCCGACGTCGCGATATACGATGATAATGACAAGGCCGATTACGCTGAAATTCTCACCACAACGAATGCTATAAGACAGGAAAAAAATCCTAACAGACCTAAATCATCTTCAAGCGACAAATACAAACAAATTGTTAAACCGATATGGGAAAAGATAACCCTAGGTACGGTAGGTAAAGGCGTTGGTGTAATCGTCATCTCCGAAGACCCAAATGTATTAGCGAAACAGCTAGAGCTTAGAATTCAGAGCTACAGGGCGGGTGGCACCGGAGTAAGAAACGAGATCGTGGCGATATGCGACGAGTTACTACGGCAAGAAGCGCTGAGTAAAGATGGTTACAAAAATATAATGTCGACATTATAAAAATGCTGGACATTAAAAGAAGGAGTTACAGGAAGCAATACGTTATCGGTGGATCCGGCATATTCGACACTATTTCCGGATTTTTCAAAAGACTAGTCACATCGAACGCCGCCAAACAGTTAGCGACTAGAGCTCTTAGTGCGGGCAAAGACGTGGCAACAGAAATTGGGAAAAAGGCTATCGATGTTGGAAAAACCACCGCAATCGATGCCGGTAAAAGATTAGTGGAGAAAGCAGCGACAAAATTGTTGTCTCCTCCTAAGAAACAGGTTACGCAAGAAAGTAGAGATATTATTGATCGACTTAGTAGCGTCGGGGTGAATCCGGAGAATATTAATAATCTGATGATGGGGAATGGTCTGAAAAATGTCCCATCGATCCAAGATTTAGTGCGTTCGCGAAACGGTGCGGGAATGAAGGTCGTGTAAAAAAAAAATATCGTATAATAAAATGAAATCAGATATTCTAAGATTTGCTGAACAACCTCTGATTGATGAGGGTATCGAACGCTACCAATACCACCAGTATGAACCGATTCAGGGATCGAATCTAAACACCGCGGGGGGAGAGATAGTAATCAACATTTATTCACAAGATGTTTTCAACCATCCGGCGGAATCTTACCTATTATTCGAGGGCAGATTGACGAAGGCGGACGGCACCTTCTACGTTAATGCCGATGCCGTAGCCCTTACAAATAATGGACTCATGCATCTTTTCAACAATATTAAATACACATTAGGAGATCAAGACGTTGAATCATTACGTAACCCAGGTCAAGCGACTACGATGCTTGGTTTACTCAAATACCCAAATGATTTTCAACTAGCTCAAGGTTTGAATCAGCTGTGGTATAAGGACAGTGGCGCGACTGCTGTTATCGCGGATAATCTTGGTTTCGCCGTTAGACAGTCGTATCTAATTAGAAAACCGGGAGACAAAGGCGCGTTTAGTTTTATCGTTCCATTAAGCCATATTTTCGGATTTTGTGACGATTACAACAAGGTTGTTTATGGTATGAATCATAAGCTAACTCTTGTTCGTAAAGCCGAGGATGACGCAATTTTTAGACTCGCCGCTGCGGGTGCCGGGAAAGTCAGATTAGACAAAATCGCGTGGTTCATGCCGCACGTCGTTCCATCCTTAGAGGAGAAGCTTGAATTGCTCAAAACGATCGAATCGAAAGTATCACTACCAGTCGCATACAGGGCTCGCCAATGCGATAATATAGGCGTCCCACAGACGACTACTTTTGAATGGTCACTTGGCGTCAAGTCATCGGCTGAGAAACCAAGGTACATCATCATTGGATTTCAAACCGATCGTGGTGGTGATCAAGAAAAAAACCCATCGATTTTCGATCATTGCAATCTAAAAGACATCTACGTCATGTTAAACACGGAACAATACCCAGCCGTCAGCTACAACCTATCATTCCCGAATCAGCAATTCTCACGAGCTTACAGAGAAGCAGCCTTGTTTGGCGAAAAATTCTACGGAACGGACGAACTGGTATCGCAAAGCAATATCACACCGTCAGACTTTAAAGACCTCTTCCCGATTATGGTGATTGATGTAAGCAACCAAGTTGAGCGTCTAAAGTCATCGATGGCCGATCTCAAGATCAAAGCTATTTTTAATGCTGCTCCACCGGCTGCTACAGAAGCGTACGCGGTTTTGATTTTCGACAAGTTACTCAACTTTAAATCAGATGGTACGAAATTGACCATGGTGTATTAAAAAAATATCTTGTACTATAAAAATGAAACTGACAGAATTGAAAACGCTGGTGAAAGAGCACGGCATCAAAAGATGGACTCATCTCAACAAACCTGAACTTATCGATCTATTGTTCGAGAAGGGTGTACTCTCTCGCGATATCGCTGAAAAAGAGAAACAGCGGCGAGAACCGAAGGTGCCAAGCACGGATGAAAAATATGATAGATTGAAAAAAATCAGAAACCAACCGAGACGAGTAGATATATTAGACCGAGAAACGGGTGAAGTAAGCTCGTATTCATCGCTTTACAAAGCGGGTAAAGCACACGGGGAAAGCGCGCGAACAATCTTATTTTTCAATGGCCGAGTATGGAGAAACAGATACGAAATTAAAGTTCATGAGAGAAAGGAGGATTTGGTAGAAATTTAAATTCAAAACTAAATGTGGTTTCGAATTTAGGGTCGTAAGTATGCGGCCGAAAAGTCATGGGCCTCAATGTTTAAGTCAGCGTCTGACGTAGCCATTATCTCGAGGTAGTCGGTATTAGTTAATCGAACTAGGCAAGTACCCGATACATTATTATTCGCTCCAGCCGTACCTCCACCACCAAAGTCGCCTCCGCCGCCAGGCATCTTCATGTACACACTCCCCGTTTTCATCAAGGAAACATTACCGCTAGTTCTAGCACTATTGGCGTGAAATTCCACAAACACCGTAACCATATAACATCCGGCTTTCTGAGGAAAGAAACGTTTCGAATTGATGAAACAATTATCCGGATCGAATCTTTCTCTTGGAAATTTTACAATCGTCGCAGTGCTGGTAGGGATAGCCTGAACAGCGTGGGAGTAGGCACTAAACGCCGGGCCAAAGAATCGGTTGGTTGAAGCAATTTGTTCGTCGACATATTTTTTATTAGTCAAATGATTATCGTTAGACGGAATGTAAGGGTGATTCGTTACCAAATCTACGCCTTGTCCATAACTTAGAGCCTCATCCATTCCTGCATCCGGATTATTCGTTATAGGAAGACCTTTAATGCATTTACCATTCATATCTAGATCTCCTGTAGCCGCATTCGCTCCATCTCGTCTTAGAAAAGTATTGTTGACTTGGGATAATGTGATACCACCTGCTATTACTCGTGGTGTTGATCCACCATCCATTTGGCCAAATATGTTTACAGGCATTTTATTATCCTAATATTTTTAGTACAAAAACTCCGTCTACGCCAAAAAATTAGTTATGGTCGTAAGAATGCGATGGAAAAGTCCTTAGCAACTATACCTACAGCGGTGGTTGAATAAACACCTATCTCGAGGTAATCGTTTTCGGTTAGATAAATTATAGTACAACCTGTTGCATTGATAGCATCGGCATTTGACGCACCCTCTCCACCCGCAATTTGCATATGCACCCCTCCATTTTTATACAGGTAAACGTAACCCGAAGTATCAGCACTGAATAAAGTAACAGCACCTAATAAACGAAATTCTATGTGCGTTGAAACGATATAGCAGCCGGCTTTATCAGGAGAGATCTTATTCCATCCTACGCGATGGCGGATATCTCTTTCGAATCTTGCTATATCGAAAGAAACTTTTGTGTATGTATTGGCGCTTATGGATTGTGTAGCTGCCGTGTACATGCTAATAGCGGGTCCGATTGCTTTCGTGTCGACATATTTTTCAGCCGTTGCATCGACGTATTTCTTATTAGTCAAATGATTGTCGTTCGATGGTACATTATCGTGATTCATTATCAAATCTATAGCTTGCCCCCGACTTAGAGCCTCATCCATTCCCGCTTCCAGAGTATTCGTTGTAGGTAGACCTTTTATCACGCGGCCATTCATATCTAGATCTCCAGTAACAGGGTTTGCCCCATCTACCCTTAGAAAAGTACTGTTTGCTTGAGTTAATGTGACACCACCTGCTACTACTCGTGGCGCTGACCCGTTATCCATTTGACCAAATATGTTTACAGGCATTTTATTACGCGATAATATTAATACAAACTATTGATAACATTTTGAAATTTCATTCCATCCTTCATAGTCTTTTTTAAGACATACAGGCATAGATGACCACAAAAGACTTCATTATCTGGTTGAACGCGTTCGCTGTTGTAGTAGACGGGGTGTGGCGGCACGCCCCGTTCGTCACGGCCTCTCAAATCGTACTTAGGCCAATCCAACATTTCGGTTACGACCGGGGAAGATTGTCTTAGCAAGGAAGCCCGGAACTGGGAATATAGTTCCGTCGCGTCGGAATCCACATCTGCCCCGTCCGCGGTCACCGGGGAGGTAACGACCCGAGCGCCAGGATGGCCAATGCTCGAAACAGGGTCCAATTTTCCACGGGCAGCCGATCCGCGCTTGGAACTCCCTTTCACTGCGACCGCCTTTGCCTTCTTCCCTACACGGTCTTCTCTCTTACGTACCATGTGACAACGAACGGTCGAGGCGCCCTCACTCCCGAGAGGCATAACCTGCGTTTGGCATCCAGTCGGCCATAGGTAACGGAACCAGTTCCATTCTAAGGGATTTAACCCTATACGAAGTAACGACACAGGCATTGTCTCGTATGCCAACACGACCAATAGGTCTTTTTCTGGTACCAGGCCTTTAGGGAGACCACCCTTGTATCGCTTGAAAGCGATTAACTTGTACAACGGCCGAACACGCCGAGATCAAAGTAGCCGGAATACGCGGCGGTTGCCAAGCGCGCGCGACTCTCTATCACTGAGCTTCCCGCACGCTATCCAAAGGAAATGCGTACGGTCGACTCTTTACTTCACGTAGGCCGCCGCAACAGGCGTCAACGGTAACTGACTTTTGTATCGCTTCTGGCTCGTGGTCACTGTCAACAGACCAGCATCGCTCCCGTATAGGGGGCTTAAAAATTAGCTAAGGGATACACAACTTCCTTAACTAAATTAACTTAGGGTAACGAACCGGTAACTGATGCAATTAAAGGGAGCTGTCTAGACCAGCTGAGTTCTCCTAGACAATGCGTACGCGATTTCCCTTGGTCGCGGAAATGCGCTTCTCGGTGAAGACAAGCTTTCACCGTTTGCTACACACACGATGTTCACCAACAGACGTTACAGAGATATTACACTGGGTGTGCTGAGTAGATCAGCACCCCGATCGTACAAGTCGGACTACAACTGACAAAGATACACGTTCTCGACCGCTACGCTTACGGTCTTTCGCTGTTCGGGGGAAACGCCGGTGGCAACCGTAAGACGCTTCCGACACGAACTCGAATCACTGGCACAGGTCACTGGCTCTCGACGTAGCTAGAGAGCGCTTGATTTACTGAGCAATATGACACCAACTTTTCGTTATTCGCACAACAACTCACAAAGTTACACTCACCCGACCAGTCGTGGCCGGTATCTACCTTGGACTTCAACCAACGCTGATCAACGGCGGCTGATATAGCCAAGCGATCGTATCAACTGGCTCTACTACTAGCCGATTCAAAGACCAGAGGTGAAAGGAAAGATATTCGGTAGTCAAAGAATATCGCAATACACTCGCAGACCTAGGGCACTGCGCGTTGCCCACACAGACCTGTCGGCGGCGGTCGTTCGCTTGACCGCGGCGCCGCGTAACCGGACTCTACGGGAAACGACCGGTGAGAACTCTTCGCGAGCTCCTACCGTCGAAACCCTTCCAGATATCGCTTAACTCTCTTCCGACTGACTTGTCCCACTCAGCGAGACGCACAATCTGACACCAAGATTGCAAGGATCAGGTAACAATTGACAAAGTTTTTCGGAGACCGGGACGTTCGCTGTCGGCCTTCGCGGCGTCAGGCGAAAGATCAAGAAAATCGGCTAAGTCCACTTCACGCGCGAGGCGCTTCTTCCAGACTATACCGTTGAAGCCGTAACAGGTACAGACAAACCTCTCACGGGGCAAGTCTTCTACTCGTCGAGATGAACCAGATTGTCGCTTAGTTCGAAACGATTGGATCACAGCTGACGGAGTTATTCAGTGCGCAACTACTTCGTCCGGGCGACCGCTGGGATAGCACGCGAACAGAACAGCAACGCACTTTAATTGGCGGCCGAGTAGACCGGGGAAACCAAGTTTCGCGTCGGCTAAGTCCACTTACGCGCGAGGCGTTCTCACTAGACTGTAGCGTCGAAACCGTAACAGATGCTGACAAACTCTCAACAGGAAAAATCTTCTACTCGTCAAGATGAACAAGATTGTCGCTTGGTTCGAGACGATTGGACCACAGGATACAAAGTTATTCGTTCAGACCGGGGACTAGGCCGGTCGTTCGCGGCCGCGTAAGAAAACTACACGCAAAGACCCGAAAACGGCCTTTCGCGAGCTCCTACCGTCGGAACGCCTTCAGATATCGATTAGCTCCACACAGGTAAAGTGACACCGCCGCCGAGGCGCACAATCTGACACCGAGATTGCAGGGATCGAGTAACAATTGACCAGGATATGCCTCCCGGCAGGTTTCGCTAATGAATTAGAGCCGAATGCCAGGTGCAAATCGCAACTGTAATTATGCGTCGCCTAAGTGCGGCAAACGATGATCCCACGACGTTCGCAGAGGTCACCAAACGCCGCCGTGTGCAGTTACAAGAGGCACCACAGCTACAGATACCAGGAAACAAGGATTCAGAATTATCGAGGCCTTACCGCTTTCTACGGTTGCGCGCTCGCCTTGGTCGGCCGTGCGGATTAACCGACGCGGGCCGCCAGAAGTATCGATTTTAGCTCTGTGTCACACGTACAGGGCAATTCACTGCCGCACACACAGGAAGTTTAACCAGATACGATGGAAACGCGAATTGTCGCAGGAGGAAAGAAACAGTTACTGCACGAGGCAATACTTTCGATCGAGCCTCCGGCCGCTCCGAAAGCGAACGGCGTATTACGGACAACAGGGAACGATTGTCACTGAGGGTCAGATAGTCCCGAGCAGCAATGTCCAGAACAGCCACTCGTCTTTCCGGGTTCAAGGATTAGTGCACCAGCGACGCCCGAAGCGTTCTCGATGCGTAGAATACGTTATGATATGTATGATGCTGACGGGCTCGTGGCGGGTAAGGTGCCTAGGCTTACACGACGCCGGAGCCTCGATCAGATGCGGTAAAACTGCTTTATTTTACGTTACAAGCACTCAACGGGTCTGATTTTCAACACGGCACTAAATGCCAGGAGATATTTGCAAGTAAGACGGGATGAGCCACAACCAACTCTCCCTGGTGCGTCGAAGCGGGGCGATGCCCAGTCGGCCGTCGCTCGATCGTCACCGCAGGTAACGTTCAACCTTCGCGTGTGCGAATTCGATTCGGATACAATATTTCTCGTCAAATTCACCAGAAAGCGTTTGGACACCAACAAACCAACGTAGCAATGTCAATTCAACGTGCCGGGACTGCGTAGAGAGCAATGAAACGAACAGAGTTAATATTCATTGCCCATAGAGTGATCGCCACCACTCTACACTAGTAGCAGAACATCGTGTGGCAGGCTTTATTCCACCGGAATATCGCTGTCTGCACGCTATGGTTTGGCTTGAAATCAATGATCGGTCTTCCGTATAGAAAAACCGTTATTAATTCACCAAAAATCCATTTCTTGTCCGATCGTCACCAGGTTTCTTTCTGTCGCTTCCCAAACGACTTCTCCGTAACTTACGCCCTAAATTAAAGTTATTGGACCTACCTAGGATTAATTATGGAATTAAAACTAAGATTAGCCCTACTCGTACACGCGTTTGAGATGCGGTTTGGCTGTGTTATGCCTCGCCGTCAATCTCGTCTGCTTCCAGCAACGTTTTGCAGACTCTGACTTGTCGGTCGCGCTCTAATTGCGTGTGTTTCTGTAGCGCCTTTCTGCTAGGGGAATTACGCCTTACCTATTATTGATTCTAACTAGACGGTTTGGCTGCTTTAAGAGCGTAACCGTCGCTCCGGCCTTGTATCCAGCTTCAGTTTGACAAGGCAGCCGTTCGGAGTTTATCGTCTTGTGGCTGAAACGCCACACTCTCCTCCTCTCCGGCTGATGCGGAGCATCGGGGTCGACTAATCTACGATCTCTTCACGAGATATTTACCCTCCCGTCCCCGGGACTTATCTACCTAGATTTAAGCCCCTCGGAGGAAAACACTAACACGCTGTCCCCCGATCAAGGTAACAGTCACATACAAGTACATAACATCATCCAAAATTTCACAATGCTATGCAATGTAATTCGATGTAGGCGTTGTTCTCAGCGTGTGTACTCGCTGTTTCTCGCCCATCGTATCCGCAAATTCGCTTTTCTCGTCACCACAGTCATCTCTTGAGCTCCAGTCAACTCGCTCTCGTTACCACGGCTTCACCTGTAACACGAAACACAAACAATCTCACGCAGGGCCCTACTTAAGGAGTTTGTCCAACACCCAAAAGTCGAGTTCCCTTAGATTGCTTATACCAGCTCCACCAAGGAGTCCACTCTTAACGGTACTACAGTGCTCTCTCTCACCGGTAGGTTCTGCGCTACCAAACGTCTGGCTCACCCAAATCTATGTGATCAAGGCGTTGTCGAGACGCCGAGATCAGAAGTGGGGCCATGTTTACCATTGTTCACTACCGCCAACTTCTACGTGGCCAAGGCGCTGCGTGCCGCCAGGGTCAGAAGTGGGGTATCCTTTCACTCACGTCGTTCCAACGACTCTTCTCTCGCGGTAGGGTCCGCACTACCGAATTTACGCGACCACCAAATCTATCGATCAGGGCGCTGCGAGCCACCAAGATCAGAAGTGGGGTATTTCGCTCACACACGTTCACCGTCAGGTCCACCTCGTTCCCCACACCTCTACGCGGTCAAAGCGTTGACGAGACGCCGAGACCAGAAGTGGAGTACTCCGTTTTCACCGTCAATTCCTTTTTCCGTTCCCCTCACCAACTAGCGATCAAGGCGCTGGGAGCCGCCAGGATCAGAAGTGGGGTTACCATCACCGTACGAACGTCTACTCTTTCTCCCTCGAATCTATGGGTCAGGACGTTGTCGAGGCGTCGAGACCAGAAGTGGGGTTTCCGTTAACTTCAAAAGAAACGTACAGTCGTACTCGCGTAGGACCTAACACGAATACATAGGCCAACCAAGAAAATCAGGATCGAACCTACAACAGTTAGCAGTGAGTCCACGGTTCGTTACCAGTAATTCGAACGTAAATTGCCCCTTGAAACGCTAAGCAGTGTCGCGTTTCATATACGATCGATTCATCAAAAGAAACATAACCATCGTCGACCCGACGATTTCAATAATCTTCGCATTAGGCGAACCAACGATCTGTGTCCACTGTATCTTTCCGTGCCGTTCATCGACGCTACGCGCCGGCTTCAGGATCAGAGATTTCACACGCGACAAAAGCACTTCAACCTAGGTTTTGATTAGAGTGCAAGGAACCGTAAAGACAGTTATAGAGTGTTCACCAAAAACTCCAGGTACCGGGACGATTACTCAAATCCGTGACCTGACGAGAATCCGCAACCAAGCACTAACATCCAACGCAGATGACGGCATTTACGGCGCAAGACCTCAACACCGGAAAGCTTGACTTAATACCCCGCCCGACGTTACCTACGTCCGTCAGCTAGGCAGGCGCAAGACGATCCCAACTACCACCGGACATTCTCCCCAAGCACTACCTGGCATTTACGGTGCGAGAATTCCACGCCACTCTACTGGTAGCTAGCTTCCCTCCTAGACTACCAACCTCAAGTGCCCCTCTGTCTCGAGACCTAGGCTCCACCCAACCCGTAGGCCGGGGGACCTTAAGAAGAGAAAAGTCGCCACACTATCTCTTCACCTGGGATGTCCGCCCATCCCATCACCTACCATTAAAAGAAACAGGTGATCAAAACGTAAAGTGACTCGGACTTAGAGTCTTCAGGCAAACCGCACTGAAAGTCCCACCGTGATCAGCGGTCAGCAGATTCAAAAGAACTCAAAGAAACTTCACCAGTCTCAGGAAACAATCGCCATTACGCGAAGATAAGAAACGCCGAGAGCGCATCTCTCATCTTCTGTGTACCACTGAAATGACAGGCGTATAACTGAAAAGATGTCATCAAAAGGAAACCAAGTACGCTGTCCACCGACAGATTCACAACCCACCGCAATTAAGCGGTGTAGAGACCCAGTTCGCGTCTCTCGCACCACCTGGCCCACACTTGTTGCCAGAACGAAAAGGATATCATCAAAAAGTAACCGAGGCACTCACATTTCTCAAACTCACCGCAATTAAGCGGTTGGCTCACCAAAAGCCAACGGCTTCACCGCACGCTTACCCTGCGAGGATAACGCGTACTACGCCGACGGGGACTTTCGGCGCTGTCCAGTTCCGGAGCGGATGGGGCCGCTATCTCCTCTACAGTCTCGTCGTCGGTGTGGCCACCTTGGGACGAACTGTCTAGACCTTCTTCATTAATCACGGTCTCTGTGTCTACGCCCGGCAACCAGCTCTTAGGAGGGTTCCCGTAGAACACTTTTAGTTTGTCCACATGCACAACTAGTGCGTTTGCTCGAGCGCTTCGTTGAATTCGATACAAGACAGGGCTGATTACCTGTACTACGAGGAACGGTCCCGTGTAAACCTTATTCCATTTGACCTTACTACCGCCTCGCCGTTGCGGATAGTAATAGTACACCCACGTACCCTGAGGAAACTTGACCGGTTTCACTCGCAAGTCGTACGCCTTCTTCCGGCGCTCGGCGACTCGTCCCAGCTGAGTCCGTACCAACGAATACGCAAATTCCATCTTTTCCCTCTGCTTCGCGGCATAATCTTCGACGTTAGGGTAGGACGGACGATCGAGATCAGCAAATTGGGCAAGAATCAAATCCAACGGTGAATGGTTTTCACGACCAAGAAACAGGAAATTAGGAGTCCGCTGCGTGGCCTCATGCTCAGTAGATCGGTACGCCGCCATCACATACGGAAGATGGACGTCCCAATCCTTCTGACATTCGGACACAACTTTACCAAGCAACGAGTTCAGAGTCCGGTGGAAACGTTCGATCATACCGTTACCAGACGGATGATACGGTGTCGTACGCACCTTGTCAATCTCCATCCGTTTACATAACTCCTGAAACAACTCTGATTCAAAACAGGGACCTTGGTCTGTCAAAATCTGTCGCGGCATTCCGAAACGGGAGAACACGTGGTTCATCAAGGTTTCAGCGATTGTCGCAGCATCTTGATTTCTAATAGGCAGAGCTTCCGCCCACCTAGAGAAATAATCGATCGCGGTCAAAATGTACTTATTCCGGTTATTCGAGACGGGATGAGGACCGGTGATATCGATCCCCAACCGCTCCATCGGTTCACCAGTCACGGGACACTGTAAACAACCTTGCCTCGGCGGCTTCTCACGCCGATACCGGGCACACACATCACATCGTTCGCCCCAACGTCGCACATCATCTTTCCACGCCGGCCAGTACGCTCTTCGGCGTAACTTCTCTAGACTCTTACGTATTCCGAAATGTCCACCACCAAAGCTACCGTGCGTTAGCTTAAACATTTCATGCCGGAGCACGACGGGCACAACCAACTGGTGTCTTTCTGTCTGACCAGTAGTCCCTCGGATCCACTGCCTGAAAAGAACGCCTTGACGAACTTCCAGTAAATCCCACTGACTCAACACTGTCTTCGCCTCCCCACTCAACGACATCCGCTCTTGTTCGGTCGGCCGATGGCCTGCTTCCTTCCACGCCAAGACGGGACCAATTTGTCGATCGGCTAACTGTGCCTTGCGTAACGACTCCGTTGTCCAATCTGTAACCGGACACACGTCTTCACCAGGTGCGGCCGCAACAGGCCTTGCCTCGGCGACGGGACAGATCCACGCTGCGCTCTCTTCCGCAGCTTCTTCAGTCTCAGGCCCTGCTCCCATTGGACCTCTGGACATCGCGTCCGCATTACCGTGTTTTGTACCCGCCCGATGAACAATCTCGAAGTCAAACTCCTCAATCGTTTCTAACCAACGGGCCTGTTGCCCAATGGGTTCGGGGGTCCTCCGTAGCCATTGCAACGCGGAGTGGTCTGTTCGGAGACAGAATCTCTTACCTAAGAGATACTGGCGGAACTCCTTAAGAAAGTAGATCACAGCCAATAACTCCCGACGTGTCACATTGTAGTTACGCTCAGCCGTAGACAGTAACCGACTAGCATAACATATAACTCGCTCCTCACCATCTTGTACTTGAGATAGGACCGCGCCTATCGCGTAGGCCGACGCATCCGTATCTAGGACATACTGACCCTCGTCTTCAGGTAACGCCAGAATTGGAGACGACACCAATCTCCGCTTCAACTCCACAAATGCGGTCTGGCACTCTTCAGACCATCGGAACGGGACATTCTTACGAGTCAACACGTGCAAAGGCTGCGCTACCACCGCGAAGTCATGGATAAACCTCCGGTAATACGAACACAGACCAATGAAGGATCTTACTTCACGTAAGTTCTTTGGAACACACCAGTCTTCGACTGCCCTGATTTTACTCGGGTCTGTCGCGACACCTTCCTCACTGAGGATATGACCAAGGAACAGTACCTCTTGCTGCATCAAGTGGCACTTAGACGGTTTCAGTTTAAGATTGTATTCCTGCAACCTCTTGAACACCATCTCCAGACGTTTCATGTGAGTTTCGACGTCACGGGAAAACACGATGATATCGTCTAGGTAGACCAAACAGATGTCGTAATTGAGACCAGTCAACACCAGGTTCATGAGGCGACAAAACGAGGCGGGACTGTTACAGAGACCAAAAGCCAGAACCTTGAATTGGAAACTACCTCTTCTCGTAATAAACCCGGTCTTATGCTTATCTCGCGGGTGCAAGGCCATCTGGTGATAACCTGCCCGGAGATCGAACGTGCTGTACCAACGGGCACCACCGAGAGTATCCAGACTCTCGCGGATCAACGGCAACGGGTGCGCGTCTTTCCGGGTCTTCAAATTCAACTGGCGGTAGTCGATGCAAAAGCGCATACTCCCGTCCTTTTTCTTCACCATCACGACATTCGACGCCCACTCCGACATGGAGGGCTCGATAATCCCTTGGGTCAACATCTCCTCTACCTGGCGGTCGATTTCAGGTATCATCGCAAGCGGCTGACGTCTCAGTGTGTGACGAACAGGCCTTTCTTGCTGTGTGTCAATCTCGTGCTGGATAACAGCCGTGTAACCAAGATCCTTCTCGCCAAGCGAAAACGTGGACTGATATCTCAAGATGAGCTCACGCAACCGAGCTCTTTCACTCGCAGACACCGTGTCAGGAACCTCTTCCCATAGTCGCTTCAAGACCGTCTCGGCCTCCGTGTCGACCGACTGACTAGCCGTCATACGTACTCTTGCCGGCGGTCGCCCAGTATGGCGCGATGCTTCCAGAGACGAGCTGGTGCTACCGAGTAACTCCACTCGCTCCAACCGACATTCGGTTCCGCTACCAACCAACACATCGTTGTCACCAACGTTCACAACTCGAATGTACACCGTCGACTCTTTACCTGTCACTAGAGTTCGACCAATCACCAAGCCTCTGGACACTTCAGTAGGCGTAGTCGTCCAAGCTTCCGTGTCAGCTTGCAAATGGGGATACACAACAGACATCGGGACGTTCAGTTCACATCTAGCCGGGACCATGATGTCGTTTTGCACAATAACCCTACGACACATAAGTTCGGTAGACAACTCTTTCAACGGGATCTTCCTGTCGCCCAAAAAGACGCAACGACCAGAGAAGTCCCAACGAGCCTGATTCACCTCTAGCCATGACAATCCCAAGATGACCTCAGTCACTTGGTCCGTAACCAGACAAGGTAAGGCATACCATTGCTTACCAATACCAAGTCTCAACGTAGCTTCACCGTCTACTCGTATTTCACTTCCGTTCGCAGCCAGTAACCGCTGACTGGACGACGTCACTTTACCAGGAGACACAAACGACCGGGGAACCAGGGACAATTCACTACCAGAGTCAAGGAGACAGTTTCGACGTGTCCCCTCCAGGCGGGCAACAACGTAAGCCATTCGGCTACCGCAAACCAGTCGGTTCTGCGACGGTTCCTTCGCAGACTCGCTCTTCACGGGCTCCGGGCCTTTCGTGTCATCTCTTCGCTCAGGCGCAGGCTGCGGGCAATCTCTGACCACATGCCCCTTACGTCGACACCGGAAACATTCAATCTCTGAGTTTCGCCAACGGTCCGGCTGAACGTCGCGACGTTGGAACGCCGGCCGCTCGCCTCGCCACGGCCCATCCGGTGCCCTACCCGGATTATTCCATCGCTCGTACTGTAACGGTTTTCCTGTCTGTACCCCAGAATCCTGTCTCATGTTCATCCGACCCAGTTCTCTTGTCAGATTTTCTAACTTCCGCTCGAGGTCCTCCACGCGACGATTCTGCTGTTCACTCGTCGCTGGGGTCTCTCTCGTCGTCTTCACCCTGCCATGTCTCCGGTCGACCTCTACTCCAGACGTGGCCGGACGACCGTACGCTTCTAACCGGACTGCGTGTTTGTAAGCGGACTCTAGGTTAGCGGGTTCTCGCTCCCTCACCTTCTGAGCCAACTCCTGGTTCAACAACGCATCCATGAACGCGTCGCAAGCGACCGTCTCAACAACTTCATTCGTTGGACCTGGGTAGGCTAAGACCATCAAGCGTCTTACCTCCTGTACAACAGCACTCAACGATTCTCCTGGGCCCTGTCGGTAAGCCCGAAGCTTCACCCGATACAAGCTCGTCTGTTCATCCGAACCGTATCTGGCCTTTAGTTTATCAACGAGGTCCTGCCACGTGACATCCTTCTGGGCACCCATGTCCCATAACAACTGCGAAGCGGGTCCTGTCAACGCGCACATCAATTGGTCGGCTCGTTCCTGAGCACTCCAGTTATTGCATCGAGCACACACCTCAAACTTGGCTAGGAAAGCAGCGATCGCTGTCTTCCCATCGTATTTCTCTAACTTTATGCGAATTCCACGATCAGCCGCTGTCGTGCTTTTCTTACAATCAACAGGCGACCGTCGTACTCCAACCCTACGATGACCTTGTCGCGGGCGATCACTGTCGTCACCGGAGTCGTCGTCATCTCCTGAACTCGGACTCCCGCGATGGCCGCTGGGTTTGCTCCTCCCAAGCGCCGTCGCTTTCTTGTACGTTCGACCAGAGGGCCTTATCGGTGAATTGTCTTCTTCACTCGACGGCTCCTTCTCAGGCTTCTTGGTTAGCCTCGCAGACCGACGCGGTCTCTGCTCTACTTCAACACGAACCGGCCGGCCAGACTCACGTAACTCTTTACCCTTAGGCACCACCGCGGCTGCCTCTCTAACACCACTCACGTCAGCACTGAATCTCAACTTCCGCGGACGTTCACCCGCCTTGTGGGCTTGCCGACTCACATTCTTCCTGTCAGGCGTCATCTTCCGATAATTAACATCAGCCTCGGTAGATGCATCGTCTGACGACATTATCCGTGCCCTGGCTTTTGCCGGTTTCTGGGACACACACGGTAAGTCTCGATATTCTGTTTTATCAGCAGGCCATACGTCAATAGGAACCGTAGACTCACGAACCCGTTCAGGTTTTCTCGTAACCTCTTGTTCACGGTAGCTTTCTGTCAAGCGTCGGACCTCCGGCGGTCCTTGCACGCGAGACCATACTTCCATCGGCACCGTCTCTCTACGGGCCTCTCGATGCTCGGGGTAACTCTCAGTGCTTGACCGGTGCACTCGAACCGACTCGTTATCTCGTACCACTGGCACTGGCCGATCTTCAAACTTCCTCATTATCCACGCCATACCTTGTCGTAAGGCTAGCAGCTCCGCTTTCACATCAATCTCTTCCGCGTCTCTCCGTCGAGACCGAAATTCACCGCCTGTTTCGCCCACAGCTGAAGCACGATCACTTGCCTCCGAGTGTTGCACTCGAGGACTACGACTCGCTCTCGGATCACGAACCAGATTCCCACCAGACACAACGGGCAACGGTAACTGTATTGTTTCACGTACGTAACCAGAAGTAACTGTGTTTTGTAATCTCGGTCGACTTCCGCCGCCGATTTCAGGGACAGATCGTAGCCAGTTCTCAACTCCAGACGTTGCAGAACGTGGACCTCTACCAACAGATTCAGACGAACCCACTTCATCCAGAGTTATCAAATCACCAGTCGAGACGTGCGGCCGAACCTTTGGACGGGCACCAAAATAGTCAACAGGAGGTCGACTGTCAGGCTGCCCGAAATCACCATACGCATCTCGCTCGGCTTCCGAATCGCCTTCGATCCTACCAGACTCACCCGCCGGTACCCTCTCAGAAGTGTTTGCCAAGGAAACCCCACTTCTGGTACCACTTTGTGGCGGCACGCCCCGTTCGTCACGGCCTCTCAAATCGTACTTAGGCCAATCCAACATTTCGGTTACGACCGGGGAAGATTGTCTTAGCAAGGAAGCCCGGAACTGGGAATATAGTTCCGTCGCGTCGGAATCCACATCTGCCCCGTCCGCGGTCACCGGGGAGGTAACGACCCGAGCGCCAGGATGGCCAATGCTCGAAACAGGGTCCAATTTTCCACGGGCAGCCGATCCGCGCTTGGAACTCCCTTTCACTGCGACCGCCTTTGCCTTCTTCCCTACACGGTCTTCTCTCTTACGTACCATGTGACAACGAACGGTCGAGGCGCCCTCACTCCCGAGAGGCATAACCTGCGTTTGGCATCCAGTCGGCCATAGGTAACGGAACCAGTTCCATTCTAAGGGATTTAACCCTATACGAAGTAACGACACAGGCATTGTCTCGTATGCCAACACGACCAATAGGTCTTTTTCTGGTACCAGGCCTTTAGGGAGACCACCCTTGTATCGCTTGAAAGCGATTAACTTGTACAACGGCCGAACACGCCGAGATCAAAGTAGCCGGAATACGCGGCGGTTGCCAAGCGCGCGCGACTCTCTATCACTGAGCTTCCCGCACGCTATCCAAAGGAAATGCGTACGGTCGACTCTTTACTTCACGTAGGCCGCCGCAACAGGCGTCAACGGTAACTGACTTTTGTATCGCTTCTGGCTCGTGGTCACTGTCAACAGACCAGCATCGCTCCCGTATAGGGGGCTTAAAAATTAGCTAAGGGATACACAACTTCCTTAACTAAATTAACTTAGGGTAACGAACCGGTAACTGATGCAATTAAAGGGAGCTGTCTAGACCAGCTGAGTTCTCCTAGACAATGCGTACGCGATTTCCCTTGGTCGCGGAAATGCGCTTCTCGGTGAAGACAAGCTTTCACCGTTTGCTACACACACGATGTTCACCAACAGACGTTACAGAGATATTACACTGGGTGTGCTGAGTAGATCAGCACCCCGATCGTACAAGTCGGACTACAACTGACAAAGATACACGTTCTCGACCGCTACGCTTACGGTCTTTCGCTGTTCGGGGGAAACGCCGGTGGCAACCGTAAGACGCTTCCGACACGAACTCGAATCACTGGCACAGGTCACTGGCTCTCGACGTAGCTAGAGAGCGCTTGATTTACTGAGCAATATGACACCAACTTTTCGTTATTCGCACAACAACTCACAAAGTTACACTCACCCGACCAGTCGTGGCCGGTATCTACCTTGGACTTCAACCAACGCTGATCAACGGCGGCTGATATAGCCAAGCGATCGTATCAACTGGCTCTACTACTAGCCGATTCAAAGACCAGAGGTGAAAGGAAAGATATTCGGTAGTCAAAGAATATCGCAATACACTCGCAGACCTAGGGCACTGCGCGTTGCCCACACAGACCTGTCGGCGGCGGTCGTTCGCTTGACCGCGGCGCCGCGTAACCGGACTCTACGGGAAACGACCGGTGAGAACTCTTCGCGAGCTCCTACCGTCGAAACCCTTCCAGATATCGCTTAACTCTCTTCCGACTGACTTGTCCCACTCAACGAGACGCACAATCTGACACCAAGATTGCAAGGATCAGGTAACAATTGACAAAGTTTTTCGGAGACCGGGACGTTCGCTGTCGGCCTTCGCGGCGTCAGGCGAAAGATCAAGAAAATCGGCTAAGTCCACTTCACGCGCGAGGCGCTTCTTCCAGACTATACCGTTGAAGCCGTAACAGGTACAGACAAACCTCTCACGGGGCAAGTCTTCTACTCGTCGAGATGAACCAGATTGTCGCTTAGTTCGAAACGATTGGATCACAGCTGACGGAGTTATTCAGTGCGCAACTACTTCGTCCGGGCGACCGCTGGGATAGCACGCGAACAGAACAGCAACGCACTTTAATTGGCGGCCGAGTAGACCGGGGAAACCAAGTTTCGCGTCGGCTAAGTCCACTTACGCGCGAGGCGTTCTCACTAGACTGTAGCGTCGAAACCGTAACAGATGCTGACAAACTCTCAACAGGAAAAATCTTCTACTCGTCAAGATGAACAAGATTGTCGCTTGGTTCGAGACGATTGGACCACAGGATACAAAGTTATTCGTTCAGACCGGGGACTAGGCCGGTCGTTCGCGGCCGCGTAAGAAAACTACACGCAAAGACCCGAAAACGGCCTTTCGCGAGCTCCTACCGTCGGAACGCCTTCAGATATCGATTAGCTCCACACAGGTAAAGTGACACCGCCGCCGAGGCGCACAATCTGACACCGAGATTGCAGGGATCGAGTAACAATTGACCAGGATATGCCTCCCGGCAGGTTTCGCTAATGAATTAGAGCCGAATGCCAGGTGCAAATCGCAACTGTAATTATGCGTCGCCTAAGTGCGGCAAACGATGATCCCACGACGTTCGCAGAGGTCACCAAACGCCGCCGTGTGCAGTTACAAGAGGCACCACAGCTACAGATACCAGGAAACAAGGATTCAGAATTATCGAGGCCTTACCGCTTTCTACGGTTGCGCGCTCGCCTTGGTCGGCCGTGCGGATTAACCGACGCGGGCCGCCAGAAGTATCGATTTTAGCTCTGTGTCACACGTACAGGGCAATTCACTGCCGCACACACAGGAAGTTTAACCAGATACGATGGAAACGCGAATTGTCGCAGGAGGAAAGAAACAGTTACTGCACGAGGCAATACTTTCGATCGAGCCTCCGGCCGCTCCGAAAGCGAACGGCGTATTACGGACAACAGGGAACGATTGTCACTGAGGGTCAGATAGTCCCGAGCAGCAATGTCCAGAACAGCCACTCGTCTTTCCGGGTTCAAGGATTAGTGCACCAGCGACGCCCGAAGCGTTCTCGATGCGTAGAATACGTTATGATATGTATGATGCTGACGGGCTCGTGGCGGGTAAGGTGCCTAGGCTTACACGACGCCGGAGCCTCGATCAGATGCGGTAAAACTGCTTTATTTTACGTTACAAGCACTCAACGGGTCTGATTTTCAACACGGCACTAAATGCCAGGAGATATTTGCAAGTAAGACGGGATGAGCCACAACCAACTCTCCCTGGTGCGTCGAAGCGGGGCGATGCCCAGTCGGCCGTCGCTCGATCGTCACCGCAGGTAACGTTCAACCTTCGCGTGTGCGAATTCGATTCGGATACAATATTTCTCGTCAAATTCACCAGAAAGCGTTTGGACACCAACAAACCAACGTAGCAATGTCAATTCAACGTGCCGGGACTGCGTAGAGAGCAATGAAACGAACAGAGTTAATATTCATTGCCCATAGAGTGATCGCCACCACTCTACACTAGTAGCAGAACATCGTGTGGCAGGCTTTATTCCACCGGAATATCGCTGTCTGCACGCTATGGTTTGGCTTGAAATCAATGATCGGTCTTCCGTATAGAAAAACCGTTATTAATTCACCAAAAATCCATTTCTTGTCCGATCGTCACCAGGTTTCTTTCTGTCGCTTCCCAAACGACTTCTCCGTAACTTACGCCCTAAATTAAAGTTATTGGACCTACCTAGGATTAATTATGGAATTAAAACTAAGATTAGCCCTACTCGTACACGCGTTTGAGATGCGGTTTGGCTGTGTTATGCCTCGCCGTCAATCTCGTCTGCTTCCAGCAACGTTTTGCAGACTCTGACTTGTCGGTCGCGCTCTAATTGCGTGTGTTTCTGTAGCGCCTTTCTGCTAGGGGAATTACGCCTTACCTATTATTGATTCTAACTAGACGGTTTGGCTGCTTTAAGAGCGTAACCGTCGCTCCGGCCTTGTATCCAGCTTCAGTTTGACAAGGCAGCCGTTCGGAGTTTATCGTCTTGTGGCTGAAACGCCACACGGGGCTGCGTAAATACTTTAACAATTCAGTAGGAGGAGGTAGGCCGTAGCTATCAAAATATATTTTATCCTTGCCATTCTTTAAAAAACTGACCCAGTGTGTTCCTGAACCGTTCGAGTCATCTAGGTTCAATATCCCGCATTCGTTTCGTCTAGGTTTTTTAGGTAGTTCATCTCGTAAGAAGACGCCCCTGAAGTTCGGGATATTTAGTTTCTTTACGGCATCGATTAGTTGTATGTTTGATAGAGCAACCGACTGCAACTTAATTCATCCAAGTCGGAATTTCTCTGGTGCTCGTCTACGCGCAGAGTGGGAAAACTAGACCGCAGCCCATTCGTCATTGGTGGGGATGCTGTCGTGCCAAAGAGTGAGGTCCGCGATCTCGGTCTTCTACTCGACAGTAACCTGTCAATGACACCACATATCACTGCAGTCGTGCGAACCAGCTTTGGAATACTGAGACAGCTGAGATCTGTGTCTCGGTCACTCACACAGGAAGTGACACGCCACCTGATACAAAGTTTAATTTTGGGCCGAATCGATTACTGCAATGTCGCCTTTGCTGGCTTGCCACAGTGCAGTATCATTCGGCTTCAGGCGGTCATCAATGCTGCTGCTCGTCTGGTCCTGCGATTGAAAAAATTCGACCACATTTCTAGCGCGATTCGAGACCAGCTTCAGTGGCTTGGCATAGGTGACCGCATCAATTTCAAACTTTGTATCCTAATGTACAAATGCCTCAACAATTGCGCACCAGCCTACCTCGCGGACAACATCAAACCGCTAGCAGACGATCCAAGGAGGTCCCGGCTGCGATCGTCCAAGACCGCCGACGTGTTCATTCCTGCGACGAAAACAAAAATGGGCGATCGCGCCTTTCGCGTCGCAGGCCCACGCGCCTGGAACAGTCTTCCATCAACCATCCAGGATATCAAAACTGTATCAACTTTTAAAAAACAATTGAAGCTACACTTGCTCTCGAGCTCATGACATTTACTCTGACAGCTGACATTATGCGTGTAAAGCATCCTAGAAGTAGCTTGCTACTGACGATGCTATACAAATTGTCTGAATTACATTACATTACATTACAGAGGAGTATTAGGTAGTACAACGCCTTCGACATTTATATCTTTGTATGTCTCAAAACTCATTTTACATTTCGCTTAAATATTTTATAAAGTCAAACGCTTTTTCCATCTGTGAGATTTTGTTCGCTTTTTCTATATTTTTTTCCAATAGTACCGGGCAAATATTCATCCAATTCACAGCTTTATCAAGTTCTTTTTCATCGAACGATGATATTGGTGAAACAAAATCGAGATGCCAAACCGAACCGTAATTGTCCATATTCATACCCTCTTCAAATTGGAACTCGATCCATTTCGTAAATGTTTTAAGACCGATACCGATTTTACATTTGAGCCATTCTGGAATTTCCATTTCACATTTTGGGTCTGTCATTTTATCACGCCGTTGGGCTTCTATGCGGGCTAGATAATATTTATGTCTACAGTTTTTGCATACATTAGCATATCCGTCTTTTTGGAATCGATTTTTATCGTATTCAGATATGTTCTTCTCTATTTTACAGCTGCTGCAAACTTTTCTTTCCTTTGTTTCTCTGTTCTCTAGCATTGCATATTTATGTGCACGCTCCTTTTCTTTGGTATTATGACAGGTTTTACAGCTCGGATAACTTCCATTCTTTTGTCTTTTATCTTTATGAAATTCATCCAAACTTTTTTCAATCTTACAGCAGCAGCAAACTTTTTTGTTTTTGTTTCCCTCACTTCAAGCTCCGAGTATTTTTGTCTAAGTTCCTTCGTTTTGATAATGACACACTTTTTACAAGAAGCGAAATAGCCGCTCTTATTACGTTTGTTTTTGTAAAATTCAGCTAAGCTTTTTTCCATTTTGCATCTGGTGCATACAATTGAGTCTGTCATTTTATATTAGGAATTTTTTTTTTCTTAAGTAGATTTCAATAAATAGTGTCCATATGCTAACGTGCTTATACCATCCTTCATTATGACTCTTTTATCGTCGTCAGCTGATAGCGCCACTTTGTTTACCTCTTCTGTATAGATATCGTGAAGATGGGATCGAATCACATTCATTTTTCTCGATTGTTCTCTTCTCGTAAAAAGACAGTCCTTATAATCATCATGGGTTATCGATTTCTTAACGACATTTTTCTTAACGCCCTTGCATTTTTTATGATCTACGCCGGCCATCTTATACGAATACAACTTGGATCTAAGTCCCACAAATTCTTCTATTTGTTTACCTGAAGCTTCGTCCTTGAACAAACCGATCACTTTCTTGTTCACTCCGGTTTCAATTCCGGATGGGTGGTCCTTTGGATAATCGCTTGTATCAAACATATTTCTAACATCGGGTGCTATATCGGCATAGAAATCATCGGTTCTTATTTCATAGGCTAACGAATCCGTATCGGTGAATAACAGTTTAGCTCTATCTCCATACTTGTCCTTGATGTAATTATAATGAAAATCATACATGAGCGTTTTACTCAAGTCTAGGATGCACATTCCTAGATATATCGGCTTGTTATAGATCAACGAAGTCTTCTTCATGTGAATAGCAATTAAATTTTGATCAAAAATAGTCCGACTGCCGTAACTCGTTTTAGCCGCTAGTTTTATGGCTTGCTTCTCGCTTGAAACCAGTTTAATATCTACGCGAGACTCTATATTTTCACAAGTCTTACCAAACACGCTATTGTTCATAAGTTTGAAAAAGTCTTTCTCGAAATCGTTTTTGGCTTTGGTCCTCAGATTAGTATTTAGGTCGATATATTTTTTCAACCAGGTGCTTTCTTCAAATTTAATTCCTCGATGAATTTTGGTAATCTTCAAACCTAGGCTTTCATACTGCTTCAAATTTTCGTAATGGACAATGTACTTTACTTTATCATTCAGGTTTGGAATGAGTTTAGAAACAGTTGAAGTTTCGGGTATGATATTCTCAGGAGCAAGAGGGTAGTCGTTGTGAAGATCGTGTAAATCTTTGGGATATTCCAAGTCCACCTCCAATATACACGGTATCGATCTCCAGTCGTTTAGCTCATCATCAGTCATCCACTGAAACCCATGAGTTGGTAGTTTCTTACACATTGCCCACCCATATAAATTGTTAGCGTCCAAATACGTTATAAATGATGAGGGCTTGCTTTCGTTAAACGTGGACATGTACTTGTTATTTGCTTGCCCATAACGATGTGAAATTGTACTAACACCACCTCTTATCCCATGCTTGACCATTAGTATCATATCGTAATCGCTCAATAATTCTAACTTTACTCCAGTCAACTTTAATGAGGCATCCCATGCTAGGCCGGGTGAAGTGTAATACCAGGCAGGATCTAGGTTGTAGTTCTTCATACAAACGTCTCTAAAGTTTTCAAAGACATCGGCTAATAATAGAACATCCGAAAGATTGTACAAGTCATGATATTCTCTGAATGTTTTGAAACCGAATTCTTTCCATACCGTTTTTGCATGCTCGTAGTCTTCGTCACTGATGCCCGAGTCGTTTAGTTTCGAATAGAATGCTGACTTTGGTGGTAGTTCTGTTTCATTCAGTTGATTGATGGAGCTAACGTGGTCGTACGGATACACCCCTTTTCTTAGCAAGAGATCGAGTTGATTGCCGGAGTAGTACTTGTTTATATTTTTACACTGGTCTTTGCTTAGATTCTTCGATAAGGCGTCGAGGCTCGCTGGCATGAATCTAAAACTATCGATGAAACGTAATTCACGCTTGACCTTTTTCTCTTTCCCTTCTTTGTTAATAAACTTATCGACTACGATCTCTCTGCTAAATGAGATATACTTTTCTTCATTGCAGGGGATGCATTTAATCTGTTCATTATTACCATCCCGTAATTTCTTCACGAATAGATGGCTATCGTAGCCGGTTAGATTATGGAATACTACTGGGAAAAACTTGGGGGCTTTATACTTTAGATTACAAATCTTATGAGCAGCACCTCTGAATTTACCAGTAAGATGACAGTGGTCTCTTACTCGTATGTTATTATCATCATCACCATCAGAGAACTCACCCCCGCATATATGGCAAACAGTAGCCGAGTCGTATAGCTCCTTGTCGTCCTTTCCAAATATCATTTTCTCTGGAAATTTAAATCGATTATAAATATCTTTTATATCCACTATAAGACTGTCAATAAATATCTGCGCTACATCATCGTCTTCGCTCTTCGCTGTGAATGTTACAGGAGCTTGTGAATATAAGTCATCATCGAAACATTTTATGTGGTAACAAAACGAGCTAGGGGTATGTTTCTGGTATTTATTGGTGTAAGACGTGCTGGGATCGGGTTGGCATGTATCGATCGGTTTAATGAAGGATTCGAAATCCGCATAGATAATAAAAGGTACTCGCATTTTTCGATAATAATTTTTAAAACTCAACATAGTTCCTGGGCTTGGGAGTTCTATTCGTTGGGCGTCATGTTGCGAACAGTACTCGATGTGTTTTTTAAGCGAGTCTTTCGTTCTGTAACCGATTAAACATCTTCTACAATAGTGCATCGAATTTACAGATTTTTCTGTTCGTGCCGCCATCAATCTATTAAAGTTCTTGATCCAACAGTAATGCTTCTTTTCATCGTCGGAAATAAGCAGTAGATCTACGCAGGTATCACTTTCATGTTTCGATATGTATAATGGGTATACGCTCTTTTCAAAGCCGAATACGCTAACGCTAATGTTATTACAGCGCTCAAACTTATTTATAATATTAGCATCAGCAGCAACTGGGAACACGATACCGCTCCAATCGAGTTTCTTAGATTGTTCTACTAGGTCTTTAGTGATTCTTTCAGGGTGTTCATCAACTGGATTCAACGCTCTAGTAATACACCATTTGAAACATTCGTCGTCATCATTTTTCATGTTAACAATGGCCTTTTTATTGGCTAAATACTCTGGAAGCGGTATATAAGAACTACCTTTCAATGGTTTGTATACCACTGTATCGATATCCAACTTCAAAACGGCCTTGAATCGCCAATTACTACCCCGCATCTGATAACTAGCCATGCTCTCCTTAATTTTATCCACTGCGTTGGTATATATTTCCTTCACATCGGTTGCTTCTAAAATAATATCAGTCTTTGATTTGAAATTAGGTTCAGCCGTTGCTATTTCACCGGATTTTATGTCTACTTTCTCCATTACACACATGAGATTGAGTTGAACTTTTACCCCTCGATTTTTCGCTAACAGCCTAACTACCTGCGATCTTACAGCCTTGAGAAAAGATTCAACATCGGCCCTGTTGTTGCCCTCGATCGTGTATCTTTTTGTAAACCCTTTGATAGCCGTCGCAGTCTCTTGAAGTTTGAACCTATGAACGGGTGGTTTGATTTGAGGGGGTAACTGACTAATCTCACTAGTCAACCAATCCGAAAAAGTAGCTTTATTTTTTCCCACAAATTTCCAAGTAGTAGACAAGAATGCCGCAAGTTCCTCTTTTGGTAGTTTTGAGTATCCTCTTTGTCCTCTCTGTTTCGCAATTTCTCGCAATTCTCGTAAAGTACCCAGAGTACGCGTTGGAACCTTGGTGTCTGGTGCCCGAGCGCCTAGTCGATCTCCATGCTTTATGAACGCGATAAGTTCCTCTTTTGGTAGTTTTGAGTATCCTTTTTGTCCTCTTTGTTTTGAAATTTGTCGCAATTGTTTCAGATTATACGTTGTGTAGTTCATTTTATATTGGGATTTCTTGTCTTTAAGTCGAGTCGTATCTTCCATTTTTATTTATTTTATATACACAAGAGAAAAAATATTTTGATCGAGTGACTCATCGAAACCATAGGTATTTCCCCACTCACCCTATGACTCATCATCGAAACTACTGGGAATTCCCCGCATGATGAGTCATAGGCGCGTGCTGGGGTGGTTATGGGGTGGCTGATTTTTGAACCATGGTTTGGGAGGTTGGTAGAAGTTTAACCATGGTTTGGGTTAAAGTACGATGGGTCGCAAGAAAATATTTTTTTTTGGATATTTTAGTTTAGGGAAAAAAATTTGTGTGTTGGAAAAAGTTGAACCATGGTTATGGGTGGTTATATTTTTGAACCATGGTTATGGGTGGTTATATTTTTGAACCATGGTTATGGGTGGTTATATTTTTGAACCATGGTTATGGGTGGTTTGGAAAAGTTGAACCATGATTGTGGTCAAATGTCCCAGAATAGTCTTAATCTATCTACTCAAGTTCATGCTGATTGACATAACGCGATTAAAATCTATTCAGAAATAAAGACTGGATGTGTACTAAATTATATATTATGCATTTGTACTTAAAATTGTTACTTATATTATATAGGCCCAAGAACTTTATATAAAAATAACTCTTACAAATTGCCTTTCTTCTAGGGACCTTCTACATGTGTTTCTCAAATGATGATTTAAACATGACACTATAGTAGCTGAATCCTTGAGAGTGCAGTGAAAGCATAAATGGAATATCGGAAAAAATATATTAAGGAAAATAGCAATAGACAGTAAATAAATAAAGTTACTTAAAAAATAAAAAACCGAAAAAATTAAGCGAAAAATTAAAAAAAGTTTTTTGGAAGAGAATAAAAAAAACTTGAAAACCGAAAAAGTTTTTTTTCGAAGTCTATGACTTTCATCATCAAATAATTTTTCTTATTTTCTGTTTCATCTGCTTATAATAGTTTTTTAGTGTTCATCTGTGCCTGTCATTGTAATAAAAAAGAGAAAATAATAATAATGCAAACCGTATTTATTCATTTATTCCCCGTTCAGTTCCTCTATTTATTTCCTCGTTTTCCTGTTTGATTATTTCTGAATTGTGCTACTTTCGTAATTCGTATTTAAATTGAATGTCACTTCTACTGGATGCTCTAAGAAATGTTGGCATGCTGGGCTGGCCCATCGATCATGCAGCTAGGCACTCAAGTCCACCCGCTCGCTCTATGAGTCCACTTGGAGATATCTGAAATGATTAGGATAGGTTCTGGCCATCCGTGCTTGTATTGTCGAGGTGAAGAAATTGATATTGCTAGCACTTCATATATCAGAGAGCTATGCAGCTTTACATTGGGTATCCAAGGACGTCGTCAGCTACGCTCTGCTGATAGTGGAGTCCTCTTACGGTAGTTCCTTTTGCTCGTACTACTACCATGAAGAATCGAGCCTTTTCTGTGGTTGGACCAGTGGTCTGGAATGGCCTTCCTTTTGAGCTACGCCTACACCCTGGAACTCTACCAGGATCCTTCCTTACTAAACTTAAAACTATTCTTTTTGGGCGCGCTGGAGTCGGGAGCGCCTCTGAGTAGTTTTTTCTTGAAGAAGCGCTATATAAATGTCCGAATGAATCCTAATCCAACGGGATAGCTTTTAGTTCATTGACCTTGCACTTCTATCAGAAAGCACCGAGCCTTTTCTATTGTGGGTCCCGCTATCTGGAATGGCATCCCACTAACCTTGCGACTTATGCCTAGACTGAATTAACCTCCTTTTTATAAGTTGCTCAAATATTACTTTTTTTTAGCTGTGGCTGGGCTGGGAGCGCTTCCGAGTAGGTTTCTTGAAGAGGCGCTGCATAAATTGTCGAAATGAATGAATGAATGAATTGCCTTAGGGCTAGCTTAAGGAATTATTGCAAGTTTGCTTCTGGTTAATTTTATGTTTGTTTGTTTTTGGTTAGATCTCGATATCACGGAGAAGTAACTCAGACCCCGGACGGTCTGAAACTTTTCAAGATACAACCAAAGTCGTTGTTCTACATCCGTAAAATCATTCGAAACATCGGACTCATCACCGTCCAGGTCTGATCTACTACGCCGAGATTTTGGAATGCTGTCCAAATCGTCTACTAAATATGCAGTGGCGTAGCCAGGAATTTCCGATGGGGGGTTTTGGGGGTTATATGGCCTGGCCGGATGCCCTTTCTGACACCAACCCAAAACAATATTACAGTAAATAAAAAAGGGAATAAGGTAACAAGGGAATAAAGTAAGAAAAACAATTGTTACTACAAGCAATTGTTTTGTTTTTTTCTTTGAAAAAAACTTTCCCTAAGCCAATGGAGGGGGTTTAACCCCAAAACCCCTTGGCTACGCCACTGTAAATATGTCTCTGTACACATTGACCAGACTTGGTCCAGGGGTTTTGAGGGGAGGGGGGGGAGACGAACGAGCAGGCGAAAATCTATTGCCAAACAGAGGAGAAGGATTTCCCCCATAATAGAAGTTCACTGCTATGGCAACATTTTGGGCTGTCTGTTTAGCCAAATTGCTCATCATATCAGGGCTGAAAGTAGTCATGGTTTAAGACTTCAAAAGTGAACTTTGCCATTGTTTAGAGTTTTTAAAATTTCACAGTGTAATGGTTACATTTTAAGCTCTCATATTTTCATTGAGCGCTGAAAGACATGGTCTAAGATCATCAAAAATAGTGGGTGGAGTCACTAAAAGTAACATAACTTTTGTTCTGTTGCTATTCAAGTAAGACTGAGTGAGTTAATTAGTGAATGAAAGAATGAATGAATTGAAAGAATGAATAAACGAATTTTTGCATGAATGAATGAATGAATTATCGATTGGATGAATTACTGAATTAAAGAATGAATTATTGAATTAATTAAATTAACTGATTAATTATTTAACTAATGAATTAATTATTGAACGAATTAATTAATTATTCAATGAATGAATGAATTCTTGAACGAATAAGTGAATTTTTGAATGAATTTGAGTGAATAAGTGCATGAATGAATGAATCGAAAGAACGAGGAAATAAATGAATTATTGAATGGATGAATTACCGAATGAATGAACGAATTATTGAAGTAAATAATTGAATTTACTAATTAATTACTGAACGAGTGAATTAACTACTGAACGAGTGAATTAATTATTGAACGAGTGAATTAACTACTGAACGAGTGAATTAACTACTGAACGAGTGAATTAATTATTGAACGAGTGAATTAATTACTGAACGAGTGAATTAACTACTGAACGAGTGAATTAATTATTGAACGAGTGAATTAATTACTGAACGAGTGAATTAATTGTTGAACGAGTGAATTAATTATTGAACGAATTAATTAATGATTCAACGAATGAATGAATTACTGAATGACCGATAGAAATAAACATTCGAATGGGAATTTCCCCTTCTCTTCCAGCCGGTGTCCATTCGAGCTCCACAGTCCAGCTGCATCAACGGCAAACTCATCCACCTGACGCGCTTCTTCACGGAGTTTCGTCCGAAGTACATGGTCCTTCTCGAGGATCTGACGTCACGATTGGCTGCCAAGCGGAAACAGAGGGAGATGCTTTCGAACATACGATCGGAAATGGTAGTCGGAGAAACTAGTTTAAAAAAAAAGTTGTGCTGGTATTATTTTTTAACTTTTTATCCCGAGGTACACATGTGATGCGAGTTTTTGCCGATTACGTCTATTGTATTGTATTGTATTTCCATTGGTTGGTTGATAGATTGGTAGATTGGTAGGTAGATAGATAGATAGATAGGTAGGTAGGTAGGTAGGTAGGCGCCTCAGATTCACACTTTGGTGTGACCTTGCGCACATAATAAATTCATGTAATAATAATAGATTTATATGGCGGCTTTCACAGAGACGCTACCAGCTGAATAGAATTATTAAATTGTAACATTTTAAAGTCGGCGCCAGTTGCTTTTTCGATATTTCTAGTTTGGCCAGAGCTCTACTAAAGCAAAGTAAATTGACTAATCTTTATAAAAATTATAATACTAAAATAATTTCAAACTCTAATGATATGTGAAAGTGAGCGCATGCCGAGTTTGTCAATTTTGACTGGTGAGACCTAAGATTTCCCCCCAATTTTTTTTAGGGGAGCACCCTAATTTAGTTTAGCTTCTGTGCGGTTGGATTGTCATCAAAGATGTGAGAGGTTTAAAATCGTCGCCGTGGTGGAATTGATTATAATTATGTTGCAGTCGGAATTTGGTTGAATTACCTCATGAATTCTTTTCTTAGGGTTTGAAAGAGCGGACGTTCAAGAAGCTGTTGAATCTGGGAAAGAATCACGTGAAGAGTGAAGTGATGAAGTACAAGGAAGCCTTTCCAGAGTTGACGGAAAATCATCATTTAAAGAAGGCGTGAGTTGTTCTTAACATGCTTCGTTAAAAAGAGTATAGATAGATAGATAGATAGATAGATAGATAGATAGATAGATAGATACATAGATACATACATAGATGCATAGATACATAGATAGATAGATAGATAGATAGATAGATAGATAGATAGATAGATAGATAGATAGATAGATAGATAGATGCATAGATAGATAGATAGATAGATAGATAGATAGATAGATAGATGCATAGATGCATAGATACATAGATAGATAGATAGATAGATAGATAGATAGATAGATAGATAGAAAGAATGGTAGGTAGGTAGGTAGGTTGGTTGGTTGGTTGGTAGGCAGGTAGGTAGGTAGGTAGGTGGGTAGATTGGTAGGTAGGTAGGTAGGTAGATAGATAAATAGATAGATAGATAGATAGATAGATAGATAGATAGATAGAATGGTAGGTAGGCGCCTCAGATTCACACTTTGGTGTGACCTTGCGCGCGTAATAAATTTATGTAATAATAATACTAATAATAATAGGTAGGTTGGCAGACATGCAGACAGAGGGAGATTGCATGGATCTGAGGAGGTTTCTTGAACGAGTAATACACAAATGTTTTCGATGAACGAATGAACATTGACGTTGTGGTTGTGCGTAGGAAAAACGTGGAGCGCACTGTTCGGATGTTGCAGCTGATCAAACTCTATGCCGCAAACCCGAACTGCGACGACGACGATGACGACGAAATCGAGAAGTTCGGCCGAGAAAAAGACGACGAAAGCGAAAAGGATTTGGAGGATCTGGATCTGACAGCTGCGGTTGAGAAAGATATCAGCTCAAAAGGTCGATAAAAATCTGTTTTTATATCTTTACTAGCTGGGGTACCTGGCGTTGCCTGGGAAATTTAGGTTCCCCTTCCCTCTCTTCCCCCTCCTCCCCTCCCCTGATTAAATCTGCGTAGGCGCTTCTAAGGCTAAATACACGTAAGATTAAAATGTTGATATCTCAGGTTTTAAGGTGAGTTGAGAGCTGAAAATAGTCATCCTGACCCACAAATTCGCATGAGAAGCTAAAAAAATTGTTTCGTGTTGCGAAATGAATCGCTTTCTGAGCCCCTTTCTTCGGACGGACATACATACATACGGATCTCAGATTTTTAGAAATTAGATTTATTTATCGATGTAAGTTTCTGTGTGACCAACTGGATAGAGTTCAAATGTGCGCTGTTTGAGTGTTGCCCAACGCAGTTGCTGTAATTGTATCTGACCATTTGCAAAGCGCTTCCCTCAGCAGAAGCCTGTCAGAAGCGCTCCCTGTGCAGCGACGATCAGCCCTGAAAGAAAAGACAGGATTTGAGGCGCCGGAGGATGAGGAGCGACTGACTGTGAGAGAGAAAGGCGGAACGAAGTATTATTTTTGAGCAATTCCTTTGCTCGCAGTTGCTCAGCGTTAGCATGTTCTCTCGTTTGATCAGTAATTCTTGCCTTTTATTCTGGACTCAATCGCCCATGGCTTCCTGTGCCTCAGAGAGAGGTGGGGAGGGAGGGTGGTGAGTGGGTGGGTGGGTGAGTGGGTGGGAGGGACGGAGGGGGGAGAGAGAGAGAGAGAGAGAGAGAGAGAGAGAGAGAGAGAGAGAGAGTGAGGTGATGGAGTGAGTGATAGATATAGAGTGAGTGATAGATATAGAGTGAGTGATAGATATAGAGTGAGTGAGATAGAGAGATGGAGGAGGGAGGGAGAGTACAGTACCATGCTTCATACCAGTACTTTGACAAGTCTCTTCTTTAGATTTTTGCTCAGCCCTATTATAGTTATGACAATTTATTATATTTCATTCATTGTTCGTTACGGACATTATGTAGCACCTTTCAGCGTTCCTACTCAGGAGTAGTGTGGTCCTTAGCTCCATGTTAAAATATTTTTTTGAGAATTTTAAACGGGGCACCCTCCTAACTTATACCTTTAGGTTAAAAAATATTATCACTGAAAATTTTGACAGATTGTTTTGAGTTTTAGGGGTCGCTACCGGACGTAACATATATCAATGTAAAGACACAGGCGAAACATGGAATATCGTATATTGTATACTATTACTAGTGTACAATGTACATGTATGGCTGAATGCACAAATTGAAATAAATTCTGGTGGGCAATGGACCGTGTTAGAGGTGGACTAGTAGCCTGTGGACTGGTTTACTATTTTGGTCAAAACACATAAGCAGACATAAAAATGTTTTTCCAGTTAATGTTTCCATTATTGCATCAGTCTTTTGCGACGATAGGCATATATTTCTTTACAATCAATATAGCAGACTCTGCATCTGATCCTCATTATTTGTTTGAAGCTTGTTATACTTGCTCATGAGTGTCACTCCACACTTTGTAATGTCATTTACAACTTTCACTGAGCTCGCAGTGGCCTAATCTAACTTGAAGTTCTCGTCGCTTGACCATGTATATCTACGTGTTGTTGGAGAAAACTTTAAAAATCTCGTGTTTTCCATGACAAAATCTTCCAGTTGCCTTGAGCTTAGTACAGCAGGTTCCAATGTTCTTCTTTGTAGTGGATGCTCGATCCAAGTTTTGTCCAGAGTAGTAACCATTTGGCGCTTGGTATAAATGGAAACCCCATAGGGCCCATCAATCAAAGAACGCGAAAGCCACCAATTCCTCTGAAAGATACCAAAGGTCATCTAAACATTTCTTCATTGCAACGTCTGCAACTGCACTATTTTATCTCCCTGTATTTTGTCAATGTCCTTAAAGATCTGCTCTCTACAGGTCAAGTTGAGGAGTATAAATGGTGCATACGGTGCTTGAAACCAGACTTTGACGTACATATGTATAGCAGGCAGATGTCAGCTATACCCTTTATTCTCTTCTTGCTGACTTGAATTATTTCTTGAACATCCGTATCTTAACACTGTAAATGCTCTTGCCGATCAACCTCGCTCTGTGCAGCCCAGCTGAAAAATCATTATGTCCTTACCCTTCGGTGAACCAAAAGAAAACATAACCACTGCCTCCGACTTCATTTAGGCATATGTGACTGATAGCGATATGCACTCTACAACAAATCCTTGTCCAGCTTCTGTTCCAACAGGATGCAGGCACCATTTCTAAGTTCACTGTTCACTGATGTGGTGTCAAGGCACATAGATTTCATTTGATCAGTAATGCCCCAAGTCACAACCGCTTCATACACTGCAGACACTGAAGATTTTCTCGTCCCGATGATAACTTCTGTAAACCGAGGATCTGGTCAACACCCACTCCAGAAACGAGGACATGAAGACGGTCTACTATTTCTTTACTGCAGTCTGCAGATGTCTTCCAACAACTTTCCATCCCAGTGAATTATTAGAGGAATTCCTGATTGGCATTCAGCTTTCAAGTTTTCGTACATTTTTTGCCGATTCTTTATTCACTGCTTAAGCATTGAAAAACAAGAGATTGAACTCTGCGGGATCATTACCAAGACATTGTAGTGCGAAAGAAAGTAGGTCTACAAGTGTTGTATTTCTGTTACTCACTTTCGCCGTGGCATTGTCAGGACTCAGGCCTATTGCCAAATTTGTGCTCTGTTTGACAATAGCGAAATTATGCAATATTGCCAATATAGGCTACCCGAAAAAACCAAAATGAAACGAAATTGCCGCCAAAAGTAGCAATGGCTGTGAATGCATTACAGAAAAATGTCAATAAAATAAGTAAGTAGGTGGCAATCATGATGTCGGAGGTGTTAATAAATATGTGAGTAGTTGTCTATCAAATTCTGTCATAGCGATTAACATGGCTGGAAAGCATATTAATGGAAATTGCGCATAGTAGACCACAAAGAACAAATTAATTCTAACCTTGAACTTTAACCTCTGGTAGTGACCCCTAAATGTCCTCAGATTCTCTCCAAACTTTTTTTCAATTTTTTTCTCATGAATAGAAACCAACTTAGAGGGTGCCCCGTTATAAAATCAAACTTTTAAAAATAAGGACCACCCTACTCAGGAGCACTCACGAACCAGCCTTAAATGAAAATCTGGTTTAAGACTGCGACGAAGTGCATCTGAGTTAACCCTTTCACGTTTCACTTGTTTCAATTGTTTTTCATTGCAATTGTCTCTTGTTTCAATTGTTTCTTGTTTCAATTGTTTCTTCCTACAATTGTTTCTTGTTACAATTGTTTCTCATTACAATTGTTTCTTGTTACAATTGTTTCTCATTACAATTGTTTCTTGTTACAATTGTTTCTCATTACAATTGTTTCTCATTACAATTGTTTCTTGTTTCAATTGTCTCTTATTTCAATTGTCTCAACAGTTCCAGGTTCTTCGATGAGTCTCGTCTGTGAGCGTTCGATGTTGCATCAGGTGCTCGACTGCATCGATACGCTCGGCGGTCGTGGTCTGTCGCTCGTCGATCTCGCCACACGATACGGGATCACGAGGTTGGACAGCCGCACGATCTGTCGGAACCTGTCTCGAAAGGGATGCACGATCACCGTTATGCAGGACGTCGGAAGGAATCGCGTCTCTAGGTTGGCTTCGTTCACCGTCATAAATTGCATGATTTAGGAGACTTATAATTCAACGCCATGAATCAGGACTTTTTCTAACATGCAGTTCTACACAAAGTGTGCAGTTGTAAATGAATTTGTGCAGTTGTAAAAGCAGTTATGTGCAGTAAAAATCAGTAGAAAAGTTAGGTAATTGCAACCGGCTGGCCACGGAAGAACAACATGGAACGAAGGAGCTGTGCAGTAATCAGATTTTTCGGCGCCGTATTATTGGAAATCTCAGGACTTTATTTAACGTGCAGTTGAACGCAAAATGAGCAGTTATAGAAGCACTTCTGTACAGTTAAAGCTAGCAAAAAAAGGTCATTGTCCTCCGATTGGAAGTAATTTACCATGGATGATGCGAAAGGAAAGAAGGAGTTGTGCAGTTCTAAAAATTTGTTTAAAACAGCCCTGCCATGAATATTACTGATTTCGACTCGTGACTGTGTTTTTGGCCACTTTTTCACCCTGTTTTGTGCGGAACTATTTGTTTAAATCCCAAAGGATTCGGAGAATGGGAAAGTGTGCAAAAAATTGTACTAAATCGCAGAATTTTGCTAGCCTATATGTGCGATCGTTCCTGAGAAACCGGCCTCTGAAGAAGTCTCCACGTTTAAACATGTTGCGAGTGCTTCACACACACCTCCCACCTACTTCCGCCTGGCATAGAATGCAGATACATGGTGTTAGACTTCTAAGAATTTCGATGTGGTGTACAGACATATCGGACTGCAATATAGAAAAATTACAGCCAAATTTGAGATAGATCAGTTGCAAGGTGTCTTGCAGTATTTGATGATTTCACGTGGAATGACCCTCATGCAAATGCATAACACGTGCAATGTCGTGCATACAAAATGAATGAATGTGACAGGTTGACTGCGAAGGAGTTAGCACTTGCCACCTCATCTTTCCACTGACGGTGTACACTGTACAGCCAGTGTACACTGTAATCAGTGTACACTGTAATCAGTGTACACTGTACAGTCAGTGTACTCGTTTTGGTTGAGTTGGGCCGGAAATCTTGAATCAAGTTTTTACACGCTGTACTTTCAGTACCTGACACCCTTCCCAAGTATGTATTCTCGCATCAGCTGCTATAGACTGATTGCCCGCCTTTCAAGGTACTTTCGCATCTCTAGCTTTATGTTTGATGAACTTCAGTGGCTTCCTCTCCGTGCCCGCATGCAATCTGTGATCCTCGCTCTGATGCTCAAGGCTCAGCGGAGTCTTGTCTCAAATATCTGACTGATTTTATACTTCGTCCTCACTCAGCTCCTCTCAACCACTTCGTTCATCCAACAGACTTGACCTCTGGGATCCTCGGTCTAGAACTGCTATGACTCAGTCTTGATCATCTGCCTCAATTGGTCCTTCTCTTTGGAATGCACTTTCTCTTTCTGTTCACTCTACGCTTCTATCTGGCAGTCTCTCTTCTTCCTTATGTCTTATTAAAACCTGCTTCTTCTTGCAGGGCCTTGCACGCCACTGAGAGCGCCTCTGAACGCTTACTAGAGGCGCTTTATGAGTATTTACATACGATGCATTACAATGATGAGCCTCTCTGCAAGAGGCACTATTATATAAATGTTTACTCCATACGACAGACTCCGTTGCATCCATACGTCTGTGTGCTAACAATTCATCTTTCTTGTCGTTTGCAGATATGTTTCGAAACGAGCGATGGCGAATGCAGCAACGCAGTCAGCGGAGGACGCGCAACGAGAAGCAGACGGTCCTACGACATCTGTAGTTGAGAATAAGGAAGAGGAAGGTGAGCAGAATTCAATCAATCAATCGTAATTTATATAGCGCCCCTTCAAGGTACCTACTTAGAGGCGCTCCCGGCCGAGATCAGGCGGAAAAAACAGTCTTCAACAGTTTGTGCAATTGAGAACAGCTTGGGAGGGGTCGCATAGTCAAGAGAAGTCCATTCCAGATTGTTGGACCAACCACAAAGAATGAACGCCTCTGCATTGTTGCAGAGCGAGTGAAAGGAACCATTAAGTCACCAAGGACAGCAGAGCGCAGTGCGTGGCGGCCTATGCAAGTGGAAAGAGGGAGGCAAAGCTCACACAGATAAGAGGGTGCCCAGCCTGATAGGCATCGCCACACCAAAGATGCAATCCTAAATGAGATGCGCTTCAGGAGAGGAAGCCAGTGCAAGACCTCGTGCATATATTGGGATACATGGTCGTACTTGGTGAACTCCCCAATAAGAACGACCACACACAGCTCAATATGACTCGATATACGTGACTTGATATAAGTCACTTATATCTATCTATCTATCTGACTTCATGACAAGGGACCATCATCAATTGGTGTTTATGTTGTTTTTTGAAAATGCTTTGTTGTGACTTCATACAACCTAATTTTACGTTGACTCGTGATAACTGAGCTGTATCTTGTCTTTTGAATTTTGGTAGGACAAGGCTGGTATCAAGCGGTTTAATTGTGTCGTCTATTCTTGCACTGATTTTTGATGAGGTCATTTCTGTTGTCCTTGGTCGCTAGATGTGAGCGCTTTGAATCAGACGTTGAAAGCGGCTCAGATAACGGAGTGCGAGGCCGTGACAGCGGATGAAAAGGAGAAGGAGGAGCTGCTCAAGTTCCTTGAGGTGTTTCCAGGTGAGTCAGACAAGATGAGGTATTTCGTGGTGGTAGTGTGGAAGGTATTTCAAGTTAATGTTGATGTTTTTCAAGATCATATGGGATTTTAAGGTAATTGGAGGTGTTTAAAGGTAGTAGGAGGTATTTCATGGTCGTTGTAGGTATTTAAAAGTTATTGGGATATTTCCAAATAATAGGAATTATTTCAAGCTGGTAGAAGCTGTTTCAATGTAATAGGAGACAGTTTTCATGGTAGTAAGATGTGTTTCAAGGTTGTAAGCAGTATTTCAAAGTAACACTAGGTATTTCAAGGTAGCAAGAGGTATTGTGGGTGGTAGGAGATATTGCAAGGTACCTGTGAGGTATTGGACAAGTGTTATGCTTAATTTGGTATTTGTTATGCCACATGTGGCACTACATGGCTCCTGCCATGTTACATCTGTTCAGAATGGGGGGGCAGGTTCTCTTGGTTCTGTTCGCACAGAATTGAACGTTTTCCACGGTTGGCCCACAGGAGCTGTCTCTGCTTCCTGGGTCTCTTTACTGAAGCATGTTTTATTCAACTCAGAAGTTCTGTGTTTTTTTGCCGTGCTGGGAGCGCTTCTGAGTATTGCCTTGAAGAGGTGCTATATAGATATTTTTGAATGAATGAGTGAATGAATTTATTACACAACATGTGACTTTTGCATTTGGCATTTGTTGCATTTTTATTTGGCATTTGTTGCTCTTACATTTTGCATTTGTTGCATTTGCACTTTTGGCATTTGTTGCACTTACATTTTGCATTTGTTGCATTTGCACTTTTGGCATTTATTACATTTACATTTGGCATTTGTTGCTTATTTTCAATTGGCACTTTTTGCATTTACATTTGGCATTCTTTGCATATTTACAATTGTCAATTTGGCAAAATTGCTGCATTTACATTTGGCATTTTTTGCATTTACATTTGGAATTTTTTGCATTTACATTTGGCAAAATTGTTGCATTTACATTTGGCATTTTTTGCATTAACATTTGGCATTTTTTGCATTAACATTTGGCATTTGTTGCATTAACATTTGGCATTTGTTGCATATTTGTTAGATACGACGACGCTTCGTACGCTGAAAAGAGCAAAGACGATTCTGACGGCCATTGAGCAAGCAAGAGTTGTGTCCGACACCGTCCTCATTCAGAAGGTTTATTATTTGTAGATTCATTTATACGTCATTCGTTCTGTAACTTGTCTTAATTTTAGAGCAGTGCAGACCTAGGAAAAGTAACACGCTGTTAAACACGCATGGGATAAAAATGTAAGCAGTTAATGAATAATAATGATTATAATTCTTCTTTCGTTCTCTGCCGTCAGACAGGTTCGTATGTCCAACGACGCCACTCATCTCTGTAAATGATCTTTGTTTAATTTCAAACTAACACAATGCAAAAAGAATTACAATTCGTACTAAGCTATTAATACTGCAGAAGTCGAAGTTAACTGTTGGCAGCCATGCAAGGTGCCTATCACATCCTCCCACTACTCAATTTATCAGTGTCATCTGCCAATTGGAAGGCTGGTTGGTGTACCATTTTGGAAGGTAGCGGGAAGCAACCCGCTTTCGTGCGCTATTCGTAGTAGATTGTTTACTATTGCCCTTAACCGTTCCTCGATAAAACTAAAGTTGTATTGCTACTTTCGCCGTTCACTTTGTTATGAAATGTATTGTATGGTATCAGTTGAACTTGTATAAATTCACTGCTGTGTTTGTAGAAAATTCGATCGGAGGAGGCTGTCGCTTCCGTGATGGACCGCAAGTCGTTCGTGCGACTCCTCGATAAACTCTGCGCAGGAAACAAACTTCGAAGGATCTTGCACAGTCTACCGATGCCCAACGGACAAAAGAAAGAGGCAACGAGAAATATTCATAACCATAACCATCAATTTTATTGCACCAAGATAGCAAAAAACAATTTTTTGAAGTATATGTACAAAACTGTTGGTTACAACCGGAAACCCGCAAGGGATTAGAAGTCCCACTGGTAGGGCTACCTACAATGTATATGCATGCTTTCAGATTTAAGATGGTAGATAGGCAAGTGTCATGTAAGTATTTGCAATCTGGAAATATTACACATGATGCAGTCTTAACTAAAACCATAAACATTCACAGTCAAGACAACATGGTGTTGTGAAGCTATCAAACCTTAACTAAGAAAAGGAATAAAACGAAATAAACCTTAACTAGAAAAAAGGAAAAGAATGTAAGTGCTATTGCTTCTGTATATGGGGGAGTAGTCAGAGTGACAATTCAATAATAGATTTTTGACTTTTTGAATTTCGATATCCAGTTTGAATGCTATGGGCAACATATCCCGCAACATTAAACTTGCCATCTATTGTTAGCATATGCTTGAATTGGCAAGTTGAATGTGTGTCACAATGCATTTTAACAATCGATGTTAACAATGGATTTCCTTCAATGTGATTTCGTTTCTTCTAGCTGACGTTCATTTGCGCTGCGTCTGTAACCGACGACGATCTGTTGGTGCTTAGCGCGTTGGAAGCGGCACGACAGAAACTCATCACCGTCAGACCAGAACCCACTGCCAGCCAGAAGAAGGTGAAGGTACGCAATGAGTTTATTTATTTATTTATTTATTTCATAAATTTATGTAACGCCTCTTCATGGTTGGCTACTCAGAAGCGCTCCCGGCCCAACCACGGCTAAATAAAACAGTTTTTAGGTTCTTAAGGAACAGAGTGGAGTGACCCCTGGTTTAGAGTTTATAGGTAACCAAGGTATGACCCAGTGACGATGACCATTCAACTGAGGCAATCAAAGTAAGTGCTCTACTCAGTTAAGGTAGCCACTCGGCTGATTTAGCCAAAGTAAGCAATGTTTAAGGTAGGCAAGGTGGACCTCAGGGTAACCAAGATATTACCCAGTTAAGCACTTGGTTCAGTTAAGTTAACTAAGTTGGGTGAGCTCGGGTAACTCGGTCAGCTGTTCATTCTGCCAATGCCATTTTTTATCCACCATAGCTTGACCTCTTCTTTTTCTGAAAGTCTATGAAATCAACGCTATAGTAAGCTAAGTAATTCTGAATCGCAATGTATCTCGTATCGAATTGCTGCTCTGGTTTCATGCTTCATCCTTGGTTGCGCTCCATCTGACCTACACGATATCTGTCGCCCAGTCTCAGATGTTGAAGCGTCAAGCTCTTCACTCTGCCATGAAGGGGCAACTCCCAGTTCCACTGTCTCACTTAGCTGCCAGACAACGCCAAGCTTTCTCAATTGTAGAGCCATCAGTTAAGAAGAAGGCATAAAGGTGGGAGGAAGATGGATTAAGGCACTGAGGTTTGTGGACGATCAGGCAATGCTGGCAAGAAGCCAGAAGGGGCTTCAGGAAGTGATGGATAGATTGAACAAAACGTCAAATGAATATGGCATGAGGATTAACATAAAGAAGACAAAAGTAATGAAGATCAGCAAGGGAGAAGAAACTACGGTCAACATCAAAATAGAAGGAAACGAGATAGAACAGGTGAAGGAATTTTGCTACATGGGAAGCTTGATGACAACAGACGCTAAATGTCATAAGGAAATCAGAAGAAGGATTGCAATGGGAAAGGAGGCTTTTGCGAAAAGAGTAGAACTACTACGAGGAAAGCTAAATAGAAATCTCAAGAAAAGAATGATAAAAACACTGGTGTGGAGTGTGGTGCTGTATGGTTCCGAAACCTGGACCATGAGAAAAGAAGACATAAAGAAAATCGAAGCGTTTGAAGTGTGGACATGGAGAAGAATGGAGAAGATCAGCTGGACGGAACACAAAACAAACGAGGAAGTTCTGGAAAGGATTGGAGAGGAAAGAACAATGATAAAAACAATCAGAGAAAGACAAAAGAAATGGATAGGGCATATGCTGAGAGGAGACAACCTGGTAAAAACGGTGATAGAAGGAAAAATGGAGGGGAAAAGAACAAGAGGAAGACCACGACAGATGATGTTGAACACGATGATGACGAGGATTGGATACAAAAGACTAAAGGAGAAGGTCCAGCGGAGGGAAGAGTGGCGACATTGGACAGCCGAACCTGCCTAGGGGCAGAGAACCAGAAGAAGAGAGCCATCCATCCTTCAAAGCTATGTTTATTTCATCTGACCAATCAGACTCTGTTTCAAAAATCTCTCACGTCTTTTCTCTTTTGCTGTGCCTATGCTGGGAGCATTCCTTTATGGATTTCTTGAAGTGGCACTCTGTAATTAAATCTGTAGAATGAATGGATGTTATGTTTAATGGCACGAAACAAACTCTTACAATAACTATGCATTATTTGGAGTTGTTGAGAGGCGCTTCTAACGGATACTTAAGAAGTATATTATTTTTACCGCTTCCAATCCGTATTTGTGTAGCCTCTCGTTGCTTGCCTATTCGCGATGGTTGTTTTGGCGTATGTAGTCCTTCATCCCAAAGGTTTTTTAATGTGTGGGGAATGCATTGTTGGCTGTAATGTACGAAGAACTATGTTGTTTTAGGACGAAGGAGGAGGCTCTGCTCTACAGTCCAACAGCAGTACAGGCGCTGAAGAGAGTCCTCAGTACGACGTGGTAATTATCGTTATTTTTGTTATTTTATATAAAGGTCCTAAACCCTGCTAACAAGGAACAAGCACTGAATCATACCGTTATTATAAGATTTGCGACGGAACGAGTGACGAATGAAGAGGTGCTGCAGAGAGTAAAAGAAAAAGATCACTGATGACAACTGTAAGAGAAAGACAAAAGAACTGGATTGGACACAAATTAAGAGGAGACTCTCTTCCGAGAGAAATTATGGAAGGGAGATTGGATGGAAATGGAAAGAGAGGAAGACCGAGACCGATGATGCTATGAGGATGGATGATGACTGACGGATACAACGAGCTGAAGACGAAAGCACAGCGAATAGAAGAATGGTGTCATTTCATGTTGAAACCTGAAGAAGGGCAAAGAACATAAAGAAGAAGAAATTAAGATTTAATTAAGTACTCATTTCACTGTTTGTCATTTGATTAATTTGCTTAAGCATTTATTCTATTTATCCTTGTATTTATAATTGTATTTTTAAAGCATTTATTTACTTATTTATTTATTGCATTTAAGCAGTTATTTACCTAAAGTTGTATTTATATTTGTTATTGTGTATTTATTTATTTATTGTTTTTAAGCATTTAGTTATCTTTGTATTTATAATTGTATTTAAACATGTATTGTATTTATAATTTTATTTGATCATTTCTCAATTGTGTTTAGGCATTTAGTTGAGTCAAATGATCGTTGCTTGTAGACTGCGTGTAAACGATACGGCTATCTGTCTCGTATGGCTCGGTTGCGAACCCTTCACCAGTTGCTCTGGTCTCTCGTGTATGGAAAACGTGAGAACCTGTCTACTCCAAAGAACCCGTTGCATGTGGCGGATCAGACGCAGACAACATCACCGGTTGCACAAGAAACAACGCAATCGTTGCTCACCGATGATTTGGACACGGTCTGTTAATGTAACTTCAGTTAATGTAACTTCAGTTAATGTAATTTCAGTTAATGTAACTTCAGTTAATGTAACTTCAGTTAATGTAACCAGTTAATGTAATTTCAGTTAATGTAACTTCGGTTAATGTAATTTCGGTTAATGTAATTTCAGTTAATGTAATTTCAGTTAATGTAATTTCAGTTAATGTAACTTCGGTTAATGTAATTTCGGTTAATGTAATTTCGGTTAATGTAAAGTTCTTCAGTTAATGTAATTTCAGTTTATGTCACCTGGTGCCGTCAGCTCTTGGAGCTCTGGCGATATTCTTGATGTATCCTCTCCAGTGTCCCCTCTCTCTTGTTGCCTCTCTCAGCTCCTCCAAGTTCATGCCAGACTTTTCCTGTACCTCATCCAACCATCTCTTCCTTGGTCTTCCGCGTCTCCTCCTTCCCTCACCGCATGCCGTCATCAGCTCCTTCTCCAAACCGTTAGATCTCATCACATGGCCGAAGTAGCTCAATTTCCTCCAAGTCGCTGTTTGCTGTAGTGTCTCATCTCTCTCTATTCCGAGCACATCACGCACCGATTCGTTAGTTCTCTTCTCCGTCCATGAAATCCTTAACATTTTTCTCCAAATCCACATCTCGCACGCGTTGATTTTCTTTTCCATATCCAGTGTCTTTGTCCATGTTTCACATCCATATAGGACGACCGGAAAGATCAGTGCTCTTACCAGTCTTTTCTTTGTTTCCCTGCTCACATATTTATCTTTCCAAATATTTCCCAGACCGTTCATTGCCGTTTTTCCCATTGTTACCCTCCGCCTTATTTCCATATCACATCTTCCCTCCTTCTCTAACATAGATCCCAGGAATGTGAAGCTCGATACTACCTCTATCGTTTCTCCATCCACCTCAAAGTTTTCCCATGTTGCAGTTGTCATAACTTTTGTTTTCTTTACATTGAAGTATAGTCCCGCCTTTTCGCTTTCCATCCTGACTCTTCTTATTAACTCGGCCAGGTCGTCCTTCTTACCCGCCAATAATGTCGTATCATCAGCGTACCTCAAATTATTCAGTATTTTCCCCGCTATCCTTACCCCCTCTGTTGCCTCCTCCAATCCAGCCCTCCTCATAATTCTCTCGGCATACAGATTGAACAGGAAAGGGGACAAAATGCAGTTTATGTAACTTCAGTTAATGTAACTTCAGTTAATGTAACTTCAGTTAATGTAATTTCAGTTAATGTAATTCCAGTTTATGTAATTCCAATTAATGTAATTCCAGTTAATGTGAAATATTCTGCTGATATATTTGTGCTCAGTGCAGTTTTGTGTCCTTTCAGTGGTTGGGCCGACTGCTTGGAATTACCTTCCTACAGATCGCTTCTTTTAACTGTGATAAGCATCAGAAAACTGTTCTTATACACCGGCGTTGTATCAATTTATGTCCACAATATCAGCCAGGTTGTTTTGTCCGTTCCAGCGCCATATTGTAATCGTGGGAGGTGAAGCCGAAGACACAGCTGGGTAGTATTGATGGTGGTCGTATTGTGGTGCAAGAATAAAATAAAATATAATCAGGATAGCTTGAAGAATTTAGTCTTCGGTCATGAGTGGAAGCGTGCGGAGTAGAGTATCAGCCGTGCCGAGGTTGGGAGCGCCTTCGAGTTCTGAGTAGCCGCCTTGAAGAGGCGCTATATAAATGCATCTAATAAATGAATGAATGAATGAGCAGATCTATGAGAGGTGAAATTAATGGTCGAGATAGGAGGATGAGCAAACTGGTAGAGGCTCTTTTGGAAGTTCCTTTCCCAAAGAACTCCGCCACTGGTTGCACTCTGCCAGTGCCAGTCCCAAGCCTGGATAAAGGAGGAGGGCGTCGCTAATGGTCTTTGTTACCACACAGTGACGTTAAACTGCAGCTACTAATACTTTCCCAAAGATTGGGAGTCATGACTGACGCTGTTGGGTGATTGCTCGACTTTCAGTTATTTGTTGTTCCGTTTTTAGCCGGAAACGGAAGAGAAATCAGACGAGACGTTTTCCTCGCACTACACGATGCTCTCCTGGCATCGCACTCTTCCGCAGCTGCCTGAGCATTCCGGTAATTGATATTACTGTTATTTTGTGCTACGCGCAAGAATGTTTTGTGTTATACACCAGGGGTTCTCAACCGGTGTGTCGCGACACACTGGTGTGTCGCGACTTGACCGGCGGTGTGTCGCGTAAAAGTGGTGTGTCGCTGGTGTGTCGCGAAGAATTGGTGTGTCGCGAATTAACAATAATGATAATAAATTATCTTCGTTTCTTTTCCAAACTGACACAACGCAGTAAGCCAATGATTACATGAAAATAATCCTAAATAGCAGCAGTCTACCAAATTCTCACAGCACACGTCCGTTGTTCTTGCATTATACACTGACTTACTTTAGCCTACCTACAGATAATTTCGAAGTTTAGCGGATGACTGCAATGAGAATTTGTTGCGCTCTATTTATCTATTTATTTTACCGCGGTCTGGGGTAGGTAGGCTATGACGTTCATGTTCAATGGATATGACAGTCATTGACAAAGGGCCTATGTAAACACGTTTGCGATCGCACCTGTTAGAAAACTTTTACCGTTAACCTATAGGCTAAGTCAGCAATCGAAATGGAAAATTTATGGTAAGAAAACGTAAATTTAGCCATCATCTTCAGATGCTAATACTAAGAAGACAAGGTGGATGTTGAACCCATTCCTCAGAGAAAACATCAATGGAGCAGAATTGAACAACAATGAACAGGAAACACTTGTTGAGCTGCAATGTGATTCCAGAATGAAGGACATGTAGGCCTATAAGCAATTATCAAGAACTCAGTTCTGGGCAAAGACGTACAAGGAAGAGCATTACAAATCACTTGTAAGCAAGCTATCAAGGAGCTGGTTTCCTTTCATAGCTCCTACTTATCTGAACAGGGCTTTTCTCAGATGATCAACATAAAGAACAAGAATCGGAACAAACTTGTCGATCGAGGTGCCCTCTCAGCCTGCTTACGAACAGCACTTACAAAAACTGTGGAACCGCGTTTTGATATGATCCAAAGCAAAATTCAAGACCAAAGATCCCATTAGGCTAACTGTTAATTAGGACTACAAGGTAATTAGGTGACTAAATTGACCTCGAGTTGTAGAAACGACCATAGATTGGGATCAGAAGAATAATTTAGAATTTTAGAATCATAAAAATTGGAAAGAAATTCAATATAATTATTTTCATTTATTAAAAATGTCAGCAGTTTAGCATTTTAGAAGGATAAATATGTTTGAGAGCAAATTTGAAATAAATAGACATGTTTAACTTTGATACTTTTTTATATTTTTGCGATATTTACATATGACGTTTGAATGGTGTGTCGCCACATTTAATAACAAGTTTAAGTGTGTCGCGGGACGAAAAAGGTTGAGAACCCCTGTTATACACAATGCAAGTATGTTTTGTACTGTACACAATGTGAGGGTGTTTTGTGTTGTACACAATGTAAGGGTGTTTTGTGTTGTACACAATGTAAGGGTGTTTTGTGTTGTACACAATGTAAGGATGTTTTGTGTCATACACAATGTATGGATGTTTTGTGTCATACACAATGTATGGATGTTTTGTGTTGTACACAATGTATGGATTTTTTGTGTTGTACACAATGTATGGTTGTCTTGTGTTGTACACAATGTATGACTGTTTTGTGTTGTACACAATGTATGGATGTCTTGTGTTGTACACAATGTAAGAATGTTTTGTGTTGTACACAATGTAAGAATGTTTTGTGTTGTACACAGTGTAAGGGTGTTTTGTATTGTACACAGTGTAAGGGTGTTTTGTATTGTACACAATGTATGGATGTTTTGTGTTGTACACAATGTAGGTATGTTTTGTATTGTACACAATGTAAGTATGTTTTGTATTGTACACAATGTACCGTCGCTTCTAGAGATCGGAACGCTGAGGCAACCTCGTGCGGCTACAGCGGGTTTCGAAACCGCACCCTTCTGATCTTTGTAATGTGATTAGTAATTTCTGTAAACGATTATTGCTGTTTTTTATTGTTATTGGAGTGGGACGCAGTGGTGTAGCGGTAGGTTCGTCGCCTTGTGACCGAAAGGACACCGGTTCGAATCTACCTCAAGAAGCCACTGCGTAGCGACCTCGGACAAGTTGCTCACCCACAGTTGTCTGTGAGGAAGGCCACGGGAAGCTACCTCGCTCATCTCGTCCCCAGGGGCGTAAAGCCAATGAACTTGCCTTCGGGCAGAGAACTCATCATTGTTTAATGTAGTTGTACGTCAGGGGCGGATCCGAGGGTGGCCAATCCGGCCATGCCTCCCCATTTAAAAATTGCATGGACGTGGCCCCCATTTGGTTTCAACAAGCCATTAAATAAATGTAGTGGGAGAGAAAAACAGGGCATCAGGCCCCCTATTACAAAATCGTACGGGGCGTCCCCCCCTCGTCGATTTAGCGGCGGTTGAGATGGTATCTTTTTCCCGGAGAATTGGTCGATGACTAAAAGAAAAAAAAGGTCATCAGTTTTTTCGGCGGATGAAATGGTATCTTTTTCCCAGAAAATTGGTCGATGACTAAAAAAAGGTCATCAGTTTTTTCGGTGGATGAAATGGTTGGTATCTTTTTCCCAGAAAATTGGTCGATGACTAAAAAAAGGTCATCAGTTTTTTTCGGCGGATGAAATGGTATCTTTTCCAAGAAAATTGGTCGATGACTAAAAAAGGTCATCAGTTTTTTCGGTGGATGAAATGGTTGGTATCTTTTTCTCAGAAAATTGGTCGATGACTGAAAAAAGGTCATCAGTTTTTTCGGTGGATGAAATGGTTGTTATCTTTTTCCCAGAAAATTGGTCGATGACTAAAAAAAGGTCATCAGTTTTTTCGGCGGATGAAATGGTATCTTTTTCCAAGAAAATTAGTCGATGACTAAAAAAGGTCATCAGTTTTTTCGGTGGAGGAAATGGTTGGTATCTTTTTCCCAGAAAATTGGTCGATGACTAAAAAAGGTCATCAGTTTTTTCGGCGGATGAAATGGTATCTTTTTCCCAGAAAATTGGTCGATGACTAAAAAAGGTCATCAGTTTTTTCGGTGGATGAAATGGTTGGTATCTTTTTCCCAGAAAATTGGTCGATGACTAAAAAAAGGCCATCAGTTTTTTCGGCGGATGAAATGGTATCTTTTTCCCAGAAAATTGGTCGATGACTAAAAAAAGGTCATCAGTTTTTTCGGCGGCACAACGAAATTTTTTCCCTGTCCCACCAACAAGACCCAAAATTTTGGCCCCCCTTCGAAAATTTCTGTATCCGCCCTTCTTGTACGTTGTTGACATGTGAATGGTTGACTATATTCCGTAGGATACGACGACGGATGGTGCTTCGTGTTTGACGTCCTCCAGGTCATTCCAGTCTCCATCATTTGCCAGATCGTCAGTATTCCATATGCAGTGAGTCAGCAGCTTTTCTTCTCGATTTACGTTTACTTTGTATGTATAAGATCCCTAAAAGATTCAGAAATCTCTTTCAATGCTGCGGTGCAGAATCCTTTCTGCGGTTACACTAATAACAGGAATTAACTTCCTCTCGGGATTTTCTTTATTAAATTTTTTTGCATATCCACATTATGGTATGCAGGTATTGTATATGTCTTGACAACGATAAACTGTCAATATGAATGCAATGAATGGGGGAGGGGGTCCGTAGCTCAGTTGAGAGAGTGCTGGTCATTAAACTGAGTGTCATCCACGCGACCCAGGTTCAAGCCTCGCTCAGGGCATTAATTTATTAAAGTTTCTGTTAGCTGCCATTGGCGCTTTGCTGTGGCGTTGTTTGACTCGGGATCTGCACAAAAAAGACGGTTATCAGCTTGAAGACAAAGTCGCTCAGATGTTGGAAAGTCGTTAGGACGCTACCGGATAATGCATTTGCATGTGTTTAGTGTTCTTTGGGGGGGCCCGGTAGCGCAATGGATAACACGCTGGCGTAGAGTGCGAGAGGTAGCAAGTTCGAGCCCCTGTTGGGCGGACATGCTTTGTAGGCTGCTATTAGCGCCATGTATTGCAGGCTGTCTGCTCAGTTAGTTTGGTTAAGATTTGTGTATTCTGTGATCTCCGTTCTTGCGAATTGTTTAAACTGCATAATGGTACACTGTAACCGGTTGCGGTCTGTCAACCGGATTTTTTAATAAAGAGAATATTATTATTTTGATGTTCCATTTGTCGCAGATAAACGGACTGGTATTATTATTTTTATTATTATGATGTTCCATTTCTTTTGTCGCAGATAAACGAACTGGTATTATTATTTTTATTATTATGATGTTCCATTTCTTTTGTCGCAGATAAACGAACTGGTATTATTATTTTTATTATTATGATGTTCCATTTCTTTTGTCGCAGATAAACGGACTGGTATTATTATTTTTATTATTATGATGTTCCATTTCTTTTGTCGCAGATAAACGGACTGGTATTATTATTTTTATTATTATGATGTTCCATTTCTTTTGTCGCAGATAAACGGACTAGTATTATTATTTTTATTATTATGATGTTCCATTTCTTTTGTCGCAGATAAACGGACTGGTATTATTATTTTTATTATTATGATGTTCCATTTCTTTTGTCGCAGATAAACGAACTGGTATTATTATTTTTATTATTATGATGTTCCATTTCTTTTGTCGCAGATAAACGGACTGGTATTATTATTTTTATTATTATGATGTTCCATTTCTTTTGTCGCAGATAAACGGACTGGTATTATTATTTTTATTATTATGATGTTCCATTTCTTTTGTCGCAGATAAACGGACTGGTATTATTATTTTTATTATTATGATGTTCCATTTCTTTTGTCGCAGATAAACGGACTGGTATTATTATTTTTATGATTATGATGTTCCATTTCTTTTGTCGCAGATAAACGAACTGGTATTATTATTTTTATTATTATGATGTTCCATTTGTCGCAGATAAACGTACGGGTATTATTATTTTTATTATTATGATGTTCCATTTGTCGCAGATAAACGGACTGGTATTATTATTTTTATTATTATGATGTTCCATTTCTTTTGTCGCAGATAAACGTACGGGTATTATTATTTTTATTATTATGATGTTCCATTTGTCGCAGATAAACGGACTGGTATTATTATTTTTATTATTATGATGTTCCATTTCTTTTGTCGCAGATAAACGGACTGGTATTATTATTTTTATTATTATGATGTTCCATTTCTTTTGTCGCAGATAAACGGACTGGTATTATTATTTTTATTATTATGATGTTCCATTTCTTTTGTCGCAGATAAACGGACTGGTATTATTATTTTTATTATTATGATGTTCCATTTCTTTTGTCGCAGATAAACGAACTGGTATTATTATTTTTATTATTATGATGTTCCATTTCTTTTGTCGCAGATAAACGGACTGGTATTATTATTTTTATTATTATGATGTTCCATTTCTTTTGTCGCAGATAAACGAACTGGTATTATTATTTTTATTATTATGATGTTCCATTTCTTTTGTCGCAGATAAACGGACTGGTATTATTATTTTTATTATTATGATGTTCCATTTCTTTTGTCGCAGATAAACGAACTGGTATTATTATTTTTATTATTATGATGTTCCATTTCTTTTGTCGCAGATAAACGGACTGGTATTATTATTTTTATTATTTTTATTATTATGATGTTCCATTTCTTTTGTCGCAGATAAACGAACTGGTATTATTATTTTTATTATTATGATGTTCCATTTCTTTTGTCGCAGATAAACGGACTGGTATTATTATTTTTATTATTATGATGTTCCATTTCTTTTGTCGCAGATAAACGGACTGGTATTATTATTTTTATTATTATGATGTTCCATTTCTTTTGTCGCAGATAAACGAACTGGTATTATTATTTTTATTATTATGATGTTCCATTTCTTTTGTCGCAGATAAACGAACTGGTATTATTATTTTTATTATTATGATGTTCCATTTCTTTTGTCGCAGATAAACGAACTGGTATTATTATTTTTATTATTATGATGTTCCATTTCTTTTGTCGCAGATAAACGAACTGGTATTATTATTTTTATTATTATGATGTTCCATTTCTTTTGTCGCAGATAAACGGACTGGTATTATTATTTTTATTATTATGATGTTCCATTTCTTTTGTCGCAGATAAACGGACTGGTATTATTATTTTTATTATTATGATGTTCCATTTCTTTTGTCGCAGATAAACGGACTGGTATTATTATTTTTATTATTATGATGTTCCATTTCTTTTGTCGCAGATAAACGGACTGGTATTATTATTTTTATTATTATGATGTTCCATTTCTTTTGTCGCAGATAAACGGACTGGTATTATTATTTTTATTATTATGATGTTCCATTTCTTTTGTCGCAGATAAACGGACTGGTATTATTATTTTTATTATTATGATGTTCCATTTCTTTTGTCGCAGATAAACGAACTGGTATTATTATTTTTATTATTATGATGTTCCATTTCTTTTGTCGCAGATAAACGGACTGGTATTATTATTTTTATTATTATGATGTTCCATTTCTTTTGTCGCAGATAAACGGACTGGTATTATTATTTTTATTATTATGATGTTCCATTTCTTTTGTCGCAGATAAACGAACTGGTATTATTATTTTTATTATTATGATGTTCCATTTCTTTTGTCGCAGATAAACGAGCTGGTATTATTATTTTTATTATTATGATGTTCCATTTCTTTTGTCGCAGATAAACGAACTGGTATTATTATTTTTATTATTATGATGTTCCATTTCTTTTGTCGCAGATAAACGAACTGGTATTATTATTTTTATTATTATGATGTTCCATTTCTTTTGTCGCAGATAAACGGACTGGTATTATTATTTTTATTATTATGATGTTCCATTTCTTTTGTCGCAGATAAACGGACTGGTATTATTATTTTTATTATTATGATGTTCCATTTCTTTTGTCGCAGATAAACGGACTGGTATTATTATTTTTATTATTATGATGTTCCATTTCTTTTGTCGCAGATAAACGAACTGGTATTATTATTTTTATTATTATGATGTTCCATTTCTTTTGTCGCAGATAAACGGACTGGTATTATTATTTTTATTATTATGATGTTCCATTTCTTTTGTCGCAGATAAACGGACTGGTATTATTATTTTTATTATTATGATGTTCCATTTCTTTTGTCGCAGATAAACGGACTGGTATTATTATTTTTATTATTATGATGTTCCATTTCTTTTGTCGCAGATAAACGGACTGGTATTATTATTTTTATTATTATGATGTTCCATTTGTCGCAGATAAACGGACTGGTATTATTATTTTTATTATTATGATGTTCCATTTCTTTTGTCGCAGATAAACGGACTGGTATTATTATTTTTATTATTATGGTGTTCCATTTCTTTTGTCGCAGATAAACGGACTGGTATTATTATTTTTATTATTATGATGTTCCATTTCTTTTGTCGCAGATAAACGGACTGGTATTATTATTTTTATTATTATGATGTTCCATTTCTTTTGTCGCAGATAAACGTACGGGTATTATTATTTTTATTATTATGATGTTCCATTTGTCGCAGATAAACGGACTGGTATTATTATTTTTATTATTATGATGTTCCATTTCTTTTGTCGCAGATAAACGGACTGGTATTATTATTTTTATTATTATGATGTTCCATTTCTTTTGTCGCAGATAAACGGACTGGTATTATTATTTTTATTATTATGATGTTCCATTTCTTTTGTCGCAGATAAACGTACGGGTATTATTATTTTTATTATTGTGATGTTCCATTTGTCGCAGATAAACGGACTGGTATTATTATTTTTATTATTATGATGTTCCATTTCTTTTGGCGCAGATAAACGGACTGGAGGCTTTTCTCAGCGACTCCGTGACTTGTATGACACCGTACAACAAACTTCCCGTCGTTTGGCAGCGAGTCATATCAAACAAACGCAGATACATCACGCACTTCTACAGCGACTGCAAGTCGCTCGATATGCTCGGTCTGCTGTCGTTTGGAAAGCGTGACTTCAAAGCAAAGGAACAGGTGTGTGTGGGGCTAATTGCTCTGTTATCGGTTCTCAGTTGTATTGTATTATTGGCATTTGTTGTAAACATTTATTTATCTTTGAATTTATAATTTTATTCATTTATTTATTTAGGCATTTCTCAATTGTATTTAAGCATTTATTTATATTTGTATTTATGCTTTTATTTATTTATTTATCGTATTTAAGCATTTCTCAATTGTATTTAAGCATTTATTTACTTAAGCATTTATTTATCCTTGTATTTCTAATTGTATTTAAGCATTTATTTACTTATAAATTTATTTAAGCATTTATTTTTTGTATTTAAGATATTTCTCAATTGTATTTAAGCATTTATTATTTATTTAAGATATTTCTCAATTGTATTTAAGCATTTATTTATATTTGTATTTATGCTTTTATTTATTTATTGATTGTATTTAAGCATTTTTCAATTGTATTTAAGCATTTATTAACTTAAGCATTTATTTATCCTTGTATTTATAATTGTATCTAAGCATTTATTTACTTATAAATTTATTTATTTATTGTATTTAAGCATTTCTCAATTGTTCTTAAGCATTAATTTATCCTTGTATTTATATTTGTATTTAAGCCTTTATTGTATTTAAGCATTTATTTATCTTTGCTTATTCTATTCCACTGTCTGTTCGTTTCAGTGTTTCCTGTACGTCCACAGACGAGGGACTCTGGTGAACACAACGCATTCCGACATTCCGCGGTCGGATTTTCCGATCTGCCCGTTCACGTTTGAGACTTTTGCAAACGTCGAGGACTTCTGGCTTTCGATGCAATCCTTGAGCTTCAACACACCACGCGGTACGTTTGTGCATTGTCTGCATGTGCACTTGTTATAGCGCCCGTTCAAGATTCCTACTCAGAGGCGCTCCCGGCGAACACTGAATCGGAGTTTCTTATTGAAGTGCTTGAGCAGTTGCAGGTGAGGGACTTGCTCAGGGTCCCTACGCTGTGGCTTGAGGTGGATTCGAACCTGCCGGAACCTTCCGTCTCTAAGGCACCGAGCATGCTCCTACACCACAGCGCATTGGCTGGAGGTACTTAATAAATTGAACTGTATGCATGTACTTTGTATGCCTGCATGCATATACGTATATTTGTGCGTAAATACGTATGCGTGGATTTATGTATACGTGTATTTGCATGCACGTACTTACGTATAAATGTGTGTGTATGTACATAAATTATATGGATTTATGTTTGTGTATGTTTCATAGGCGCAACCACCCTATGGGACCCACGGGACGCGTCCCCCAACTTTTGAGTGGTCCCCTAACTTTATTACTATGGTCCCCCAACTTTTAGGACGTGATTCATTACGGTCCCCCCAACTTTTAAGACGTGATTGCACCTATGGTATGTTTGTACATTTATCTGTGTTATTTCCTACTTAATGCTGATTTTGGTCCAGATGACAATGCGGTTTAATAATTGACCAGTGTTTTGTCGTTGTTCTCCTCACCTCAGAGAACCTGTTGTCGTTCACGAAGAAGCGGATGTGCAACGCGGACGGACGTTTCGACGACTGTCTGATGGAGAGGGAGGCGGGAAGCGTCGTCGACAGCGGAGTGATGCCTGGAGATGGAATGGGTGGAGCCGGAACGGATTCCACATTCTTCTCGTACGTTCAGTGGCGCTTTGTGCTCTTGGAATTGTAATTGTAATTGTAATCGTACATTTATATAGCGCCACTTCAAGAGAACTCCTCAGAGGCGCTCCCGACCTGACACCTAACCACAATCAAAGAGAATGGTTTTCAAATGCTTGCGGAAAAGGGGCAAAGAAATACAAAGAAGTTCATTGCGGAGACTAATAGGTAACTTATTCCAAAGAGACGGACCAACCATAGCAAAGCTACTATGAAGCACTGTGGAAGATTGAGCCATAGGGACAACCAGGTCACCATGCGTAGCAGAGCGAAGGAACCTACGGCCTGGGATGGACAGCACAGGTACACAGAGTTCCATAAGATAGATCGGAGCTTGGCCTGCTAGGCAATTGCGCATGAACATTAAAATCTTAAACTCAATACGTTTTTGCATTGGCAACCAGTGCAGTTCTTCCCGTATAAAACTTGATATATGCCCAAACTTTGGTATGCCACCAATCAGGCGGGCCGCAACATTAAGGACAGATTGCAACTTATTAATGCGTGAAAGTGTTAAGCCCGCATAGATGGCACTACCATAGTCAACTCTCGTGCATATAAATGCATGCATCAGAGTAGTGGCAGCTTTGGTTGTAAGTGAGCGACGTACCGAGCGAATTTGACGAAGATGGTAGAAGCAAGTGCGACATACATTCCTCACGTGATCAGAAAGGGTCAATTCCTGGTCCAAAGTCACACCCAAATCACGCACAGTGGTAGAAAAAGTCATGCCAGGAAAGCAATGTTGCAGATTTTGCATATCAATTTTAGAAACTTGCACACGACTTCCAACCCAAATAAATTGTGTTTTACCAGGATTTAACCTGAGGCGATTGGATGACATCCAATATGTGGACACATATGTGGAATATGTGGACACTGTCCTTTAATGTTTCTCTCTGATCTTCTGGTATCATGACATTGTGATGTAATAGTGTCATGATGTAAATGTGTCTTTATGTAATGGTATTTTGACATAATGGTGTCATGACGTACTAGTGTATTGACATAATAGTGTCATGACGTCTTTGTGTTTTGACGTAATGGTGTCATGACTAACAGTGTCATGACGTGATAGTTTCTTGACATGATGGTGTCATTATCTTAATAGTGTCCTGATAATAGTGCCATGGTGTTGTTGTGTCTTGACCTTAAAGTGTCGTGAGGTAATATTAGTGTCTTGATGTAATGGTGTCGTGATGTAATAATGTCATGCCATAATAGTGTTTTGACATGATAGTATCAAGATGTAATTGTGTCATGACATAATAGTGTCCTGTCATGATATAGCTGTCAGTACATTACAGTGTCATGATACGATAATGTTACGATGCTAGCATAACAGCGTTCAACGACGACCGTAATGATGTAATTCCATTCTTTTTTTCAGACATTTACGCCGTAACTGGAGTCATAACACAGACATCGACGTCAAGAACGAATCGCTTATAAACGACGGTCAATATCTGATCGACGAGAGAGCGAAGACGCGCGCGATGCAGGGCAAAGTGAAGAAGAAGCAGACGAAGGTCGAGTCTCCAACGCCAGGTATGTCTGCTTAGCTCACATTCAGTGCTAGCGACTTTGTTTGCTTGACCCTGGCATACGAAGAATCATGCCAGGCTAGGTCTTGTTCCTCCCTGCCTTTTTCGAGCTCTGTACTCTTAGTGCTCGCCACTTTCGCTCCCTTTGTTCGGCTGAAAAAAATATGCTCTATGTTGATTTTGCTCGTGCCTCCTCTGTGAAGAGTGGTGCCTTCTCGGTGGTAGGATCCTCGGCCTGGAATGACAATGAATTGATTGATTGATTGAATAATTGATTGATTAATTGAGTGATTGAGTGAGTAATTGATTAATTATTAATTGATTGAGTGATTAATTGATTGACTGATTAATTAATTATTGATTGAGTGATTAATTGATTGATTTAATTAATTATTGATTGAGTGATTAATTGATTGATTGATTAATTAATTATTGATTGAGTAATAATTGATTGAGTATTTATTTATTGATTGACTGACTGATTGATTTATTGATTATTTTTTGGTAAACAGATCCGATGGTTTTTTGCTTATATCGTTTTGAGACAGGGGTCATTGCATAATTACGTAACGCCGAAAATGACGGTTTTCGACCCACCCACCTTGTAACGCTTCGTAACGTTGCCCTTGACCCACCCACCCACCCTCCCCAGCGTTACGTAACGATTGTTACCAAAAATCAGTTGAGATTTAGGTCTATTATTTACTTATGTGAGCGCGTAAGTATATATATAATTCATATTTTAATAGTGAATTCAATATAGCCCAGTATGTGAATTATAGGCTAATTTTACAGTAGACTATAGGTTTAAAATATACACAATTTTCATTGATATAAACGACAGTCGTGCGTGAATGAAATTTTCTTATATTATAGGCCTACCGCATGAATAATATAATTTTACATTGCTGAAAATTTTAACGGACTAAATGGCTCATTAACAATTATTAATCAAAATTAAGATGAACTAATTATTTGCTTAGTCTGGGCACTTCGATAATTATTTATAGAAATATTGCCGAGTTTTGTTGAGCATAAATGTTTGAGATCGTGTCCACTAGGCCTAAGTAAAATATGCTTAAAAGCGGTTCTTCGATGTCAGGAATTCAAGAAGAATTAGGCCTACCACGTTGTTCCGTTAGTAAAGCTATCACAGATTAAAGCAATTCGAAGAGCCATTTCTGGTTTGCACAGTGGGAGAACAGAACTGACCTGGCATGTATAGGCTAACTGGCGTCTATAGGCCCTACGACGTTTAAACTTCGAATCTTCGATCACTTCGTGTGTAAAGTGTCATTCTATGGTAATTTAATATTCACTAATAAATTTTTCATGGTGTTACGTAACGCTCAGCTTCCCCCACCCACCCACCCACCTAACGCCTCGTAACGTTTTCAATGACCCCACCCACCCACCCTCGAGCGTTACGTAATTATGCAATGACCCCACATAATAATTTTCCCTAATTTTCCTGTCTCTCTCTGTGTGTTGCCAGAGATTGTTGTCCAGCCGAAGAAATCAAGCAAGTCAAAGGACGAGTCGAACGTGAAGTTCACGAAAGATGTCGTGACTGGAGTGGTCCCCAAAAAAGGTGGAAAGGGCGTCAAGCGGAAGCGCAACGGCGTAGCCGAGGGTATCGACTTCTCTAAAGTGTTTTTCATTTCACCTGTCGTGATGTTGTCGGCTCGAAAAACTGCCTCTGATTAGCGCACATGTCGTTTCTCAATGGTTGTTTTAAAGTTTGTTTGTTTGTTTGTATGCGTACCTGTTATAGCGCCCCTTCAAGCACTCTACTCAGAGGCGCTCCCGACTACAGCGCGGACACTGCATCGGAGTTTCACGCCGAAGCGCTGAGCAATTGCGAGTGAAGGACTTGCCCAAGGTCCCTACGCAGCGGCTGCAAGGCGATGAACTTGCCCACTACACCACTGCACCGCAGAAGTGTTCATTCTGTAAGCAGGAAAGCCGTTCTTTTCGGCTGGGGTTCGGGTGAGCGTGCCTCTTTGTATTGGTGTGTGTTTAAAATTAACGACATGCCGAAAGATGTGTTAAGGTGATTCTGCCACATACTGAGTTTGATGCATCATTTCAAAGGTCTTGTTTTATAAGGCTTCACAGTGACACAAAAAATATTGCTCAAGCTTTGTTCTCACCAAAGATATACAAGATGTAAGGCAAAAAGTGATCCTATTAAATTAATAAATTAACTTAATTAAAAATAATAATAGGCATATCAGGAGCATTAAAATAGCGTTAAAACTTGCCATTTTTTAGCAAAATAAAAGAAGTAAATTTTTGAAATATATTTTTATATTAAATTCTGAATAAAACCAGAATATCCTAAATATCTCTGATGTATATAATTTTTCGGGGAGGGGCAGATATTACATACGTACACATGTAAACTAATACGATGATAATTAATTAATTTGATAATAATTATCGTCGGTTTTTCTTGCAGGGCTTTTGAAGAAGTCGAAACGAGTTCGCGAGAAGGTTGCGCAGTCAACAGAGGCAGAGGAAGCGCCCAACGGTTTGCATTTCTAAATTTTATTATTATTGAGTTTTTATATAGCGTGCCTTCAAGATAATCTACTCAGAAGCGCTCCCAGTCTAACCACAGCCATGTAAGGCAATTCGTCATCTAACCACGACCATGTAAGGCAATTTGCCATCTAACCGCGGCCATGTAAGGCAATTTGCCATGTAACCGTGGCCATGTAAGGCAATTCGCCTTATTTACTTACTTTTGAGTATGGAAGAAACATAGTGGTGTGACCTCTAGGCACATGGCGGAGCATAACAGGGAGCCAATTCCAGGTTCTAGGGCCAGCCACTGAGAAAGGGCGCTGCTGCATTATAGCTGTTCTTACAGATGTTTTAGATCAGTGGTTCTCAAACTTCTGCAGACCACTGACCCGGCAATTTAGTTTTTTTAAGCTCGCAGACCGCTAGCCTACATAGCAAGTGCAAACAAAAGCGATGTGTATTCTAAGGAAGACTACTGTAAGGTTATTTATAATTAGGGATTTGTTTAAATTATTAAAACATATTCCTAACAGCATTTAATTTAATTCTCAATCTAACTTTAATTTAAATACATTTTAAAACTTTAGCTGAACTGAAAGTTTCCAACTAAATCAGAAGTGAATGCAATTTTTTGTTATGGTGGGGGTGGGGTGTCTTGGCAGGAATGTACCCATACAAATAAATATCTGATTAATGTGATTATGGTGTCCATGTGTGATTAGAATTTGCTGTTTCTCTAATCGATTAGAATTTGCTGTTTCTCTAATCAATTAGAATTTGCTGTTTCTCTAATCGATTAGAATTTGCTGTTTCTCTAATCAATTTACTAATCAATTTGAATCTAATCTCTGGCAGGACACAGTTCTTTCTTTTGTGTCAATGAGCAGAAAGGTGATTATAGGATCTTAATCGTATCTTATATCTAAAAATTTACAGCGCATCTCTCGCGTCTTAGTATACTCAGAGGCATTTTCAACACAGAAGTCCTGTGTGTGATTGCAGTTTAACGTCACTGTGTGGTAACAAAGACCATTAGCGACGCCCTCCTCCTTTATCCAGGCTTGGGACTGGCACTGGCAGAGTGCCACCAGTGGCGGAGTTAAAAGAAGCGTCTTGAGAGACCGAAAGGATATGCGGAAATCCCAGACATGAGCTTGGCCCGTAGAAGAGGTGGGGGGAAGGCCATTCCAAGTGAAGGGACCTATCACGGTAAATTCTAAGTGTTGAGCGAAAGCACACTGAGTTCACATGAATGGAAAAGGAGACTTAAAAATTTAAAAGAGACTTAGATTTAAAAGAGACTTAAATTTAGAAGAGACTTAAATTTAAAAGAGACTTAATTTAAAAGGCACTTAAATTTAAAAGAGACCTAAATTTCAAAGAGAATTAAATTTCAAAGAGAATTAAATTTCAAAGAGAATTAAATTTCAAAGAGACTTAAACTTAAAAGCGTTCTTAATCTGAAATGTGTGTTCCTTTCTTCAGCCGGTGTTGAGGTGGCGAGACGCCGACGCAAGCACGACCCGAAGGACGTGGCTGCGATCCGTCTGCTCAAGCGACATCGCGTGACTTGGACGCCACAGGAAGACAGTCTCGTCAGTCTCTCATCACTACAATGTTACAAATGATTGGACAGATGTGCGCTGTTTTATTCCCGCCCGTGTGGTGCTGGTGGTAGTTTGTTTGTTTATATGTGCACTTGTCATAGCGCCCCTTCAAGCTCACTACTCAGGGGCGCTCCCGACTACAGAGCGGACACTGTAACGGAGTTTCACGCCGAAGCGCTGAGCAATTGCGAGTGAAGGACTTGCCCAAGGTCCCTACGCAGCGACTTGAGGTGGTTTCAAACCTGCGACCCAATTATACCTACCACACCACCGTGTCCCACAAGTGGTGGTTTTGAGGTGGGGGAGCTGGTGGTGGTGGTGGTGGGGTGATGGTGGTGAAGCTGATGGTTTTGGTGGTGGTGGTGCTAAGTGCTGTTAGTGATGCCAGGTGGTGGTGGTTGATTTTGGGGCATTTTATTGCTGACGCGTTGGTTTTTCGGGTATATTCGTGTGCTCTGCAGCCCCCTTCTACAATCCATGGATGGAATTGTCTTTCCCAGTCTCTTGTCCTTCAGCCACTGACCCTCTCACCTTCCGAGTTCTTAAGATATCTTGTTCTGCGATGCAGGTCAAGAGTGCTGCCGATTTTACGAGAGGCGCTATATAAATGCTCAATAATTGCAATTACGTTTGTTCTGTTTCTTTTTTTCCAGCTGCTTCTGTGTCAGCTGACGAATCAGTTTCTGTCTGGATACGATAAGCTGTGCATCGTTGAAAACGGAGTCATCAGGGACATCATGCACGAGAACCTCGCGGTAGGCGCACACAACGTTCTCTGACATTATTATATCAGTGGTCAGATTGGTGTTTTTTTAAAGAAATTCATTCCTATTTCATTTTGTTTGTTTTAATTTGATACTAAGAAAAGACTTCTGTCTTGTTATTATTATTGTTATTATTGTTAATATTAATATTATTATTAATATTATTATTTTTAAAAAAACTTTTTCCCAAGGTATGCGGATCCTCCCTCACTTCACTAATGCCTAATATCAAATCAAAAGTCTGGAAAGGCCATGCGCCTACTCATCTTCTGTTTTCTGGTCAGCGAAAGAGCCCTTAAAGGCCACAGCACTCATTATTATTAAATTATTATTATTATTTATTTATTTTATATTTTTTATTAGTGCTAGTAGTATTGTATTGTATTGTATATGACAATTTATAAAGCGCTTCTCCAGAGTGAAGGCCTTTAAGAAGAGCTACGATCTGGGAGGAGGGAGGGAGGGAGGGAGAGAGGGGAGGAGCAAACCATGGTAGACATGCCCAGGGTCAGCCAATACAAGTAGAGCTTCAACTTTGACTCGCAAAATTTTTGCTCTTCTCTTTGATAGTTGGGGATTTGGCAAATATCTCGACTTTATACAAGATACTTTATAAATCAAAGAGTTTATATGATAATATTTGATAACTTATATGATGATAGTATGGGATAATTAGTTGTCTGTTGCTCTCATGTACTTTGTTGCTGACCAAATGAGACTTTGTGAGAATAGAAGTGCGTTTATTTTCGTAGGTCTCGCGAGATAAGACGCGTCTTTCTTGCATCCGACGGATCAAGTACATGATGAAGAACAGCGCGACGATCCAGAACGTACAGATGTACCTCGGCGAAGCCGTGCAGGACAAGGTTCGACTTGCATCGTCTAGAATCTAGATCTTCCTTAGTTTTATGCTGGTATCTCGGTGTTTGGTCGAATGTTATAAGTAATCACTTTTATGAAATCCGCAAAAAATTTAACGACGATTTTCTCAAAACGAACGTAACTGGATTTTGAAACTACAAACAATCGTAACTTTGTCAAACGAACGACAGTCAATTTTTAATATGGGATGGCTCACTCTAGCAAGAAGGATGAGCACTGTCGTAATTGAACAAAAACAAAACCCAGTTTTTGATTTTTCACGACTTTAGACTCGTTTTTTGTGAAGCTGCATCACATATGCTTTCTTGTTAAATAATTTAGCAACATAAACTAACGGTCCAACCAGCTCATCCATAAATTTTATGTGATTGTGGCCCATTTCACGCTGAATGGGAGAGACTTGATTTCGTGAACGGAGAAAATATTCTCTCCCCTGGAGACTTTATTTCAGAATATGCTCTCCGGGGCGAATTTATTCTGGAACAGATTCGCCGGAGGGGGGGAGAACCTGTTTTGAAATAATAAAGTCTTCGGGGTGAGACTTTTGTGGGAGACTCTGTCATGCGACACTGGGCGCTAGAGAATTGACTGATTTATTAGTGATTATTAACTGTGCCGTGATTTGCTTTAAAATTTGCATCCTTCCAAATACCGACGTCTGTTTTTCTGAATCAGGAACTGTTCGCCGAGTTCAAAGACGGGAAGAAATACAGCATCAAGAATTCTGCGGACAACGATCCGGTTTTCAAACGATGTCTAGCAAAGATCCGCGAAAAATTCCGGTTGGTGTTTGAGGAATTATTGGCTTTTAAACGACCGAGGGAGAAGAGCTGTTCATTAAAGTAGCCGTGTGTATGAAGTGTTAGTGAGTTCGATTTCTTGGACTACCGTGCCGTCTCATCTTCCTGCCGACAGTGTACCGTCAGTATGTTTGTTATGAGTACTGTCAGTATGTTTGTGTGAGTACTGTCAGCATGTTTGTTATAAGTGCTGTCAGTATGTTTGTTATGAGTACTGTCATATATATATATGAGTGCTGTCAGTATGTTTGTGTGAATACTGTCAGTATGTTTGTTATGAGTGCTTTCAGTATGTTTGTACGAGTACTGTCAGTATGTTTGTTATGAGTGCTGTCAGTATGTTTGTATGAGTACTGTCAGTATGTTTGTTATGAGTACTGTCAGCATATGTTTGTATGAGTGCTGTCAGTATGTTTGCATGAGTACTGTCAGTATATTTGTATGAGTACTGTCAGTATGTTTGTTATGAGTGCTGTCAGTATGTTTGTATGAGTACTGTCAGTATGTTTGTTTGTTTGTTTGTTTGTATGTGCACTTGTTATAGCGCCCCTTCAAGCTCTCTCTACTCAGAGGCGCTCCCGACTGCAGAGCGGACACTGCATCGGAGTTTCACGCCGAAGCGCTGAGCAATTGTGAGTGAAGGACTTGCCCAAGGTCCCTGTATACGCGGCGACTTGAGGTGGATTCGAACCTCGAACCTTCCGACTTCAAGGCAACGATGCCACCACTATGCCACCGTGCCCCGTTATGAGTACTGTCAGTATTTTTGTATGAGTACTGTCAGTATGTTTGTATGAGTACCGTTTCTTGACGAACCTGTGCCCCACAAGTAGCCGTAAAGAAGAGTTATATTAATGACCTGTAAGGTAAGACGTGTGAATCTTCACTCGTGTATCTTCAAGGACCACTTTGGCCCAAACCAGAAGATTTGCTCTCCTCTGCAATGCCCTTCTATTCCTTTCCACATGTTTCCATTCTTTCTAGGTCTCTTCCTACTTCTCTCTGTCGCTGCTCAAAACCTGTTTCTTCTCTCGTTATACTCGCACTGAAAACACGCTACTGAACGGTCAATGCTGTGTGTGGCGCTTAATGTAAATTTTAGATTCCGTCGCATGTATGTCGGTGTGTTTACGTAAAGCATCCTGGTAATGGCATGCTTGGCGTGTTGGGATGCCACATAAATTATGATAATTATTGTTTCTAGTGAGGAGGCTGGAACGTTGAATGTCATGGTTGTGAGAACAAGAATGTTTTGATTGAAGAACTGAAGAGAGACAGAGAAGTAGAGAGGGAGGGAGAGAGAGAGAGGAGGGAGGGAGGGAGAGAGAGATAGCTAGAGAAAGAGGAAAGAGAGGGAGAGAGAGAAAAGGAGAGGGGAGAGAGGAAGAGAGGGGAGGGGGAGCGAGATGGGGAGAGAGAGAGAGAGAGAGGTGGAGGAGGGAGAGAGAGATGGAGGAGAGAGAGGGAGAGATAGAGGGAGAGAGAGAGAGAGAGAGAGAGAGAAGGAGGAGGAGAGAGATTGATGAATGTGTTAATTGATGTCTTCCCTCTTTTCCAGCTGTGAGAATGAATCGGTGCAGGACATTCCGAACACGACGGCAGAAGTGGTGGAGCGACTGTCGGACATGAAGTGCATCGGATGTGGAAAGTCGACGCATGAGGACGTCGCTTCCATCTCCGAGATCTTCTACAGCGTGCTCCACAATCTCATCCACGTCAGTTTCACAATTCGTTTTGTTTATTTGTTTCAAGAATTTATATCTATAGCACTTCTCCAAGAGAACTACTCAGAGGCGCTACCTGCCCAGCCACAGCTAAAAAAGTAGGATTTGAGCAACTTAAAATGCTCAGGGAGTTTAACCTAGACATCAACTAGAACGTAGGCTAATGGAAAGCCATTCCAAATGGTGGCGTGATCCACAATTGAAAATGCTTAGCGCTTTGTGATGCATGTTTCCATTTTTCAGATTGTCGCTAAAGGCGTTGGGATTTTACACCCTGTTGATATTTCTTTATGCTTGCCTAGGTTGCTATGTGTGTGTGTGTTTGTGTGCATGCGTGTGTATGTCTTTATATCTCTCGTCTCTGTCTGTGTCTGCATCGGTGTCTCTTTCTCTTTCTCTTTTTTTAATTAATCTCTTTCTGTCATTTTCTCTTTCTGTCTGTCTGTGTCTCTCTGTCCTTTTAGCTCTCTGTCTATCTCAGTGTCTCTCTCTCTCTCTCTCTCTCTCTCTCTCTCTCTCTCTATGTGTCTGTTCTCTTTCTTTTACTCATTGTTGCAACTCACTGTCTGTCTGTCTGTCTGTCTGTCTGTCTGTCTCAGTGTTTCTTTGTCTCCTTCTTTCTGTCCGTATGTCTGCCGCCATGTCTTAAGATGAGACAGTAATTAATGCCGGAGAAGGAAGAGGGAACGGAGTGTGAAGGTCATTCCAGCATAAATTTTTCAATTACAATCAATTACAATTACAGGTTGAGTGTCCTAATACCTTGGTAATAATAGTATTGTTAATGTTCGATTAACGGTCGTGTTGTTTTCTTTCCGTGTCTTCCAGTCCGTCATTGTTCTCACGGATAAGATCGGTCGATCGCGCGAACTCTTCCAGCTGCTCTACCAATATCCGGAGTCAGTCGTCGAGAACGTCTTCAAGACGATGAAGAACGATCGCATTCTCACGAAGATCAAAAAGGTCGGTGATCGTTGCATGAAGAAACTGCGTTTTGTGAAATCACCGAATATGCGACAGATTTTGGTTCTACCGTTCGGTGCTGCTTTTATATTGTTTGTTTGTATGTGCACTTATTATAGCGCCCCTTCAAGATTACTACTCAGAGGCGCTTCCAACTGCAGAGCGGACACTGGATCGTAGTTTCACGCCGAAGCCCTGAGCAATTGCGAGTGAAGGACTTGCCCAAGGTCCCTACGTGGCGACTTGAGGTGGATTCGAACCTGCAACCCTTCGGCTGCAAGGCGATGAACATAACCACGCGCCTCGATTGTGTGGCATGGGTACGAAAAAGCCGTGGGTGGGCCATTTTTTGATCCGCGTGTGTATGCTGAAATATTTTCCGGGGGCAGGCTACCTCGGCCAGGTTCCACTTGTCTGCATCAATTTTGTTCGGGATCATTTGGCCCTCTGGCACATCTTTTACTGGGAATTATGATTGCCACTGGTCAAGTCGTCCACTATTTAAAAAGGTTTTGAATTCCATGGCGTATTTGTTATCATGACTTTATGAGTTCCTTCGTTTCAGGAATTTACGTAGTGTCCGTTCAAGAAGCCGGCCGAGAGGCGCACTCCGTCCAACCACATTGATACAAATAGGTTTTAATGAGACAGTGGAACACTGAAATGCATTGGGCATGCACTAAGAGGAGATTCTTTGCTCGAGGGAAAAAATGGAGGGGAAAATTACAAGAGGAAGAACGAGACCAGTGGCATAGCAACGGGGGGATTCGGGGTTAAGCCACCATTGACTTAGGAAAACATTTTTCTTTTAACTCTTTCCCGCCGGAATTGTTTTGATACCTATCCTGTTAATGGGGTCACGGGTGACCCCATCCGGCGGGAAAGAGTTAAAGGCTGTTTATCCACTTGAATAAGAAAAAAACAAAACGATTGCTTGTAGTAACAATTGTTTTTCTTACTTTGTTCCCTTTGTTGCTTTATTCCCTTTTTATTTACTGTAATACTGTTGGGTTGGTGTCAGGAAGGGCATCCGGCCGCGCCATAAAACGCCCAAACCTCCCATCATAAATTCCTGGCTACACCACTGAACGAGACAGATGATGCTGGACTGGATGATAGAGGACGAATGCCAAAAACTCAAGGAGAAGGTACAATGAAGGGGCAACATTTTGCATTCGAACCTGCCTAGGGGCAGATAACCTGAAGAAGAAGAAGTAAAGCACTGATGAGTCAACCCAAGGTTACAGGCGTATCTCCAATTCAGAACCCATGGCTAGGAAAGCACGACGCTTTATCTTGCTCAGTGTTTTATATCAATCTTATTGAATGCTTCTTCGTGTTTTCGCAGAGCATGGCAACGAAGAACCGCAGTGGATCAATTCCTCTGACACGATTCGGAACTTTTCAGATCTCGCAAAGGTGATTGCTGAAGCGCTTCTCACAGTATGTATGTATGTTTGTGCAGTTGTTATAGCACACCTTCAAGAGAGCTACAGCAAGGACACCGAATCGGGATTTCAAGCAGAAGCACTGAGCAACTGCGAGTGAAGGACTTGTGTGATTTATGAAAATATTTAGCCTTATGTGCACTGATTTGTTTTTTTTAACCTTGGTTAAGTTCATTACATGATTTGACTGTTCAATATTCAATATTCATGCCGTCGGTCGTCCAAACCACCTGTTAAAGTAGTGTAGGTAAATAGGCGTCCCTGTTAGCCGTATATTCATCCCTTAGGGCCTTCTTTGTTGCCATCCTGTTATTCATTCATTCATTATATGCATTTATATAGCGCCTCTTCAAGGGGACTACTCAGAGGCGCTCCCAGCCTCTGCGTGGCCAAATAAAACTGTTTTAAGATGAGAGAGAAAAGCCAGAGAAGTATTTTTACAAAGAGAGCGGAGGGTCAGAGGAAGGCCATTGTTATGTGAAACATGCTGCTATAGTTAGTTAATTGTTAATGGTACAATATAAACTGAATTGAATTGAATCAATTGTTTGTCGTTATTTCAGATACATGTATTACTGGCATTCGAATTTCGTCCGCAACATTTTCGCCGTCGTCGGTTCGTCGATTCGACAGTTTCCGCCAAGTCCTGACGACTCTACGCTGGGATCGGACTTTCTCGTCCTACGCAACGCCGCCAGTCACAGCGTCGTTGTCGTGGCGCTCATGTCTCTACGACTTGTACGACGGCGACTTTTTTGTCTTCTTAACTCGATTCTCTTTGTTGTGATTAATCGGATGTTGGTTGGAGAAATTCCATAGAAGCTGTTATTTTTTATTTATTTACTTTATTTTTATTTCCTCGAGGCACATCGCCTGTTATCTCTTAGGATTGCATAAATTAGGAGGTGATGTTCTGGAATGGCTATTGTTATTGTTATTATTGTTATTATTGTTATTGTTATTATTATTATTATTATTATTATTATTATACAGTTACGATTTAGTTTTTACATATAAATTTTAGTTTGTTTAGGGTGGCCGGTCCATGGCCCCGGGTAATCCAGACAAGGTGCCCTGGAAGGCAACGGCGTTGTAGCGCTGGATAGTGATTGAAATGCTTTGGAAAAGAAAACCCGTTTCACGTATATCTCCAGATAATTTCGAAAGCCGGCGTCCAATCTCGGACACAAAGGCGAGGCCCTCGTTGTTGATTGGCCCCATTGTTTTCACGGCTAAGGGGACGAAGATGTATGTTTTCTGAAGGTCTAAGTACTTTGAAATTTTCCTCGTGGCGGCTTTCTCTGCTGCTCTCCCAGCTTCGGTCGCGTTCTCGTGGACGTACGAGGCGGCCACCGTGTCCACCACGGTCGCGTCCCAAATTATTTATTTTTTATTTTTTTTTTATTTTTTATTTATTTATTTTATTTTTTATTTATTTTTTATTTATTTACTTTATTTTTTATTTTTTATTTATTTTTTATTTATTTACTTTATTATTTATTTTTTATTTATTTTTTATTTATTTACTTTATTATTTATTTTTTATTTATTTACTTTATTTTTTATTTATTTACTTTATTTTTTATTTTTTATTTATTTTTTATTTATTTACTTTATTTTTTATTTATTTACTTTATTTTTTATTATGAATCCTTTTATTCTGCAGCAATTGTTTTATCTGTTCGCTCTACAATTCTGTCTGCCATTCTCTCCTCTGCTCTGTCTCTTCTCAAAACCTGCTTCTTCTTCTTCTCGCGTAGCCTTGCGCACTGGGAGCGCTTCTTAACCCCTTTACCGGCAACCCCGATAATAATCGTCGATTTCATAGCGATTATATGCCGGCTGGCCGGTAAAGGGATTAATGGTTCACCTTACCAGAAACACTTTATAGATGCTTCAATGCAATAGAAGCGTAGAGTATTGGAAAGACACTGGCATGGAGAGCGAGAGGTCGAGTTTGCGCATTGTATATTGCGGACATGCTTTGTAGGCTGCTTTTAGCACCGTGTATTGCAGGCTGTCTGTTCAGTTAGTAGTTATAGTAGTTAGTAGTTGTAGTAGTTCGTAGTTATTAAGATTGATGTTAATTAAAATTTTTGCATTTAACTTGTGCATGTATAGCGCAGTGCGTTTGCAGGCGTTTCATTGAAAGAAAACATTATTGTTATTATTATTATCATTATTATTATAATCATTATTATTATTATCATTATAATCATTATTATTATTATCATTATTATCATTCTCATTATTATTATCATTATTATCATTATTATTATTATCATTATAATCATTATTTTTATCATTATTATTATTATCATTATAATCATTATTATTATTATTATCATTATAATCATTATTATTATCATTATTATTATTATCATTATAATCATTATTATTATTATCATTATTATTATTATTATTATTATCATTATAATCATTATTATTATCATTATTATCATTATCATTATTATTATTATCATTATAATTATAATCATTATTATTATTATCATTATTATTATTGTTATTCACTGTTCAGATAACGTTCGAGACGACGATACCTGAGCAGATCGTTGTCATCGATTCGCCGTCGAAGGAACAGCAGCCGAAGAAGAAGAAACAGAAGCTGGATGCCGATGATGAGTCCGACCTAGAGGAAGAGGCGCTCATCGAAGGAGCCGAGAGGGACCGGGCAGAGGAGGGTGCTTCGACGAACAACAGCACGGGAACCTCCGAAGAAGTACCAGGTCAATACCGTGTAACCATGCGTGACCTAAGTGACCTTATTTGTTTGTGTATGGACTTGTTATATTGCACCCCTTCACGCTCGCTACTCAGAGGCACTCCCGACTACAGCGTGGACACTGCATCTGAGTTTCATGCTGAGCAATTGCGAGTGAAGGACTTCCTTACGTGGTGACTTGAGGTGGATTCGAACCTGCAACCCTCCGGCTGCAAGGCAACAAACATGCCAACTACACCACCGCGCTTCTTTGGTTTGTTTCTGTCGCTACCAGAGGATGTGTAGTGGTGGAGTCAAGTAGCAGCAGTAGTATCAGTTTAACGATACGGTGTGGTTTAGGTTTTGGTGAAGGAGGGGTTTGGATGATAATGTAGCAGTGCATTGTGTCATGCGTAGTCGAAAATTATTTCTCACAGATCTGTCATCACATATCAAGTCCAAAATATCTATTCTGCTTCAGGGCTTTTTTAACGTGCAGTTGTACACAAAACGTGCAGCTGTACACAAAACGTGCAGTTGTAGAAGCACTTCTGTACAGTTAAAACTAACAAAAAAGGTCATTGTCCTCCGATTGGAAGTAATTTACCATGGATGATTGGAAAGGAAAGTTGTGCAGTTCTAAAAATTCCATAAAAACAGCCCTGTTCTGCTTTTATTACTATTGATGTAAAAATAATTACAATTGTGTTTTATGTCCCATTCTTTGCATAATTTACAAGCGGGATAATAAAGAAAATGCTTAATAAATGCATCTCCATAACATATGGTGTTTTTCCGCACGCAACAGACTCAACGGCCGCCAACGTAACACCATCCGTAATCATGTACAACACGAGTCAGTCTTCTCGGACCGTTCTGTCGTACTACCGTTGCCAATACGTTCACAGCAAATCCGTGCGACTCATCAACGCCAACGACAACATCTGCATCAACGCGTGCGACGTCCGCATTCGACTCAAACCAGACGTAGTGCGTGACGCCAACGCCAACTGCAAGTCAACGTCGTGGGGTCTGTTGGATAGTAATCGTATTTGTATTTGTATGTGCACTTGTTATAGCGCCCCTTCAAGCTCCCTACTCAGAGGCGCTCCCGACTGCAGGGCGGACACTGCATCGGAGTTTCACGCCGAAGCGCTGAGCAATTGCTGGTGAAGGACTTGCCCAAGGTCCCTACGCGGCGACTTGAGGTGGATTCAAACCTTGAACCTTCTGACTTCAAGGCAACGACGCCACCACTACACCACCGCGCCCCACAAACTGCACGTAACTACACATTTTTGTAGTGCCTTTGCGTACGATTGTCTGTTGGTTGGTGTTGGTGGTTGATTCCACTCTCTGTGGGGTGGGAAGTGGGGTGGGGGGGCAGAAACACTTGTTTTATGTAATCGCTTTGTTGATCGTTGCAACTTACATGGTAGACACAAAATCAGATTTACACGAAGGAATAAAAGAAGAGCGGTTCGTTAGTTTAGCGAGTACTGTGGCAAATATGGGTTTGAAGTAAATGAATGACATGATGAATAAATGACGAGATTAGTTATTGACATGATAAATAAATGACATTGTGAATAAATGACATGATGACTAAACTGGACGATAAATAAATGACATGTCAAATAAATGACATGCTTAATGAATGACATTTTAAATAAATAACACGATTAATAAATGACGTGCTAAATAAATGACATGTTAAATAAATGATGTGCTAAATAAATGACATGGCAAATAACTGACTTGAAAAATAATTGACACGATAAATAAATGACATGACAGATTATTTATATGATGACTAGTTCGATGGAAACGACTGTGGTGAGGTGCAGACAATGTCTCACATATCGTTAATGACTGCAGAACAACTGGTTTTCCTGGCGGACTGTCTGCTCTGCATGTTGCCGATGACGAGGCTTGGCGTGAACTGCAAACGCTAATTAAATAAATAATGACATGATAAATAAATGATGTGTCAAATGATGACATGACAAATTATTGACATGCTAAATAAATGATATGACGAATAATTGACATGCTAAATAAATGATATGACGAATAATTGACATGAGAAATAAATAACATGACGAATAATTGACATGCTGGAAAAAATGACGTGATGAATAATTTACATGCTGAATAAATGACATGGCAAATAATGACACGGTAAATAAATTACATGACAAATAATTGACATGATAAATAAATGACACGACAAATAATTGACACGCTAAATAAATGACAAGACGAATGTCTTAAATTCCCGTTTCAGCGAACGACATCGAAGCTCACAGATCAATAACCGACTGGAATCGGTCGAACGTCATGTTACATCCGAAGACGTGTCGGATGATTCTCAAGTCCATCCGATGCATCTATCCGGATCGAATTCGACCGATCATGATTCTCGATGTCTGCCTCAGACGATCGAAGGACAGAGATCTTCTGAGGAACGTCTACGAGGAGATCAAGCGACGAGAATATCTCGGACTTTCAATCTACCAACTTCAGGTTTGTGCGGTTAATTTCTGGATTTTTTTCTGGCACCTGCAATGGGTGTGCAGTGAAAAATTGGGCGTGTTGGCAATGATATTTTTTCTGTTGTTTATTTGAAAATTATTTTGTTTAATTTAACTGTAGATTGCGTTTTGTTGTTTCTTTGAATATTTAATTTTGTTATCGGCCATGTTTGTTTGATGAAACATTTAGCTGCAAGATTTTATGCTCCAGGCTGGATAACTGAAGTAGATGGTCACAACTGTCTAAATTCGACAGACAGACGTTATTTTATTCACGATATATTATGTTCTTTTATTGACCCGAAAAAATTGCAGAATAATCCACTACTAAGTGGTTTCTGACGAATTTGATGACACAAAAGTTGAGAAACTTTTTATTTGATTTTCTCATTCTAAACAAATGAAAGAATCAGACGAGTATATAACTTGAGTTAGAAAATCGCTATTTTCATTCTGTAAAAAGTATTTAAGCCAGAATTATTGTAGCATTCAACTGAATAGAATTGTCAGAAAGTGACATGCAACGGTTTTGAGCCCCTGTGTCACATATTCTAAAGTTTTACTCTTTGTACAGGAAACATTTCCTGGCGTCAACAGTCGTGACTTGATGGACCACGTGGCAATCATGATCGACTGCAAGTTGGTGAGTTGCGGCCGTTTTATTCGTTTACTGAATTATTTCTTATTTACTTACTTATTTATTTATTTTATTCATTCTGTGCTTTTTTAGCTAATTGCTTCTTCATCCTCACCTGAGTTGAGTGACAGTTTACTGTATGTATGTATGGACTAGAAACTGAGATGATGCTTTGAAGTATTTAGACACCTCTTAAACACTTTCCACAGTAGCTATATAAGTGCATTAATTGTTTGATTTTTGATTGAATGCCATTTTCCCGTAATTAACCAAACGAATGTTGAGAACTGTTGAGAAGAATCAAGAATAGTTATTTTTGCCTTAATAGCATGTAAGTTTGTGTGGGAACTTGTTATGGCACCCATTTTAGGCTCTACTCAGAGGCACTCCCGACTGCAGAGCGGACACTGAATCGGAGTTTCACGGTGATGCGCATGAGCAATTGCGATTGAAGGACTTGCTCAGTGGCTTGAGGTGGAAATATAGTTAATAGAGTGCTGAAGATTAATTGTTAACTGGCTATTTATTTACTTACGGGTAATTATTTAGTAATAATAAGCGGTGGGTCCTTCCACCCATATGATGATGTTGAAGAACCGACGGCCATAGTCTTGGAGTCTATTGTCTTGCGGTCTATTGTCTTGCAGTCTATTGTCTTACAGTCTATTGTCTTACAGTCTATTGTCTTGCAGTCTATTCTCTTGCGGTCTATTGTCTTGCAGTCTATTGTCTTACAGTCTATTGTCTTACAGTCTATTGTCTTGCAGTCTATTCTCTTGCAGTCTATTGTCTTGCAGTCTATTCTCTTGCAGTCTATTGTCTTGCAGTCTGTTGTCTTGCAGTCTGTT
>OX457047.1:3293781-3378781 GCA_949752735.1 Lumbricus terrestris | reverse complement strand
GAGCGCCGTGGACAAACGACTCCTAAATCCCCGAAGAGTCCACGCCCTATCCGACTCCCATCCTGGATGTCTCCCGCGAACGAAACCGAACTTACAAGCGTGCAGAAATCGCCGCCCTCTAGCGCAACAAGAAAACGTCGATCGAGGCTGATTTCGGGAACAACACCGGAGACAGAAACCGATTGGCAAGTTTCAAAGACGAAAGTTGCATCGGACTTAAATGCATCCCAGACGTATTCAGCGAACGTGAGGCCACGCAAGAAGTCGTCGTCAATGTCATCGCCACGTTCCAATGATGATTCGACCGTTTTGTCGTCGCCAGTTCTGTCTCCAAGCGCTCCCGCACCACGATTGGATTTACCAGCAACAACTCCGCAATCGAGTGCGGAGTTGGAAGCTGCGACCCCCGGCAGAAAGGCGTCGCAGGTCGTTCGAATGGCAACTTCGGGAACTTGCACGACCATAACGGTCTTCTCTCCGGAGAGGAAATCCGGTAAACTCAAAACAGACGCGGCAACGGAAGCTGAGACAGCAGGTCGCCGCCAATGCAACGACGTTTCCACAAGTCCCTCGTTCGCTTCTCCAGTCGGTCGATCCACCGCCGTGACCGGGAGTTCGGAAAGGCAGAGACTTACTTCTGACACCATGTACAGATCCGATGTTGCGACTTCGTCGGATAGCTTGCCCCAACGATCAACCATTACTGGAGGGTCATATTCATCTGAGGGAACTTCCCCCATGCCTGCCCAGCACGTCGCAGTCCCATCATCAAACCGGTTCTCACCCGGTCCCATTATGGGCTCACCACGGTTCGGCTCCCCGGGTTCCGTTCCGACCACCATATCAAGCGGTCCATCGACTCCCCACGGGATCAGAATCCGCGTTCCCGCACGCACTCTAGGGAGCGCTTCGGGCACAAGCGACCTTGCGAGACAGATTCAGGAGATGCTGGTGAAGCAGGGATCACTCCAACCGGGTCAGCAGGTGCGGCTAAGACTCCCACCCGGGGTGACCCTGCAGAACCTCGGCTGGGTCGGCACTACTTCCCAGAATCCTGGCTCGTCAGTTGTGCCAAATCCTGCCCCGCCTGGTCAGCCTTTGGTCAGTTCTAGTCGACCGAGTTCAGTTAGTTCGGGTCAGTTGTCGGCAACAGTTACAGATCAAATCCAGAGAGACCGGACTGGTGCCGTGCAGGATACCAGCGACATGCAAGCAGGGAGACAGTCCGCGGAAGACGAGAGTCGTTTGCGGTTGCCGCAGGTAGATGGCGCCAGCGATGAGAATTCATTGGACGCATCAGACGGTTGTTCTCCCGATGCGAATGCAACGAACGACAATGCGGACAACTCGGGTGACGGCGTGGAAACGGGTTGTACAACCGAGGACAGGCCGTTGCATCTTGCTGCTGTGGCGAGCGTGAGTGAGTGCGAGCTGCTGGATGAGCCTTGCTCAATGCAGGTATGATGATGGATTCAAGATCAGTAAATATTATCATTAATTAATTAATATAAGCAATATAATTATAATTAATTGCAATTTGCGATGCGCGTGAGGTCACACCAAATCTGAATCTGAGGTGAGGATAGTCAGTGACCAGAGGAAAATGGAGTTAGAAATGTCGAAGGGCTTGAAATCGAAGCAAAAATGTTGAGTTTTGAGCCAGTTTTTGAAGGCAGAATAGTTATGTGATTGTGTGCAATCATGCCTCTGCTCACAAGTAATGGATTCCGCTGCCAGAGTTCACTATATACATGAGAAATCAAAATCTTAACTAGAACTGAATGGTACGAATATCTTTAGGTCAGCTGTTCCAGTATGTATTGTATTGTATATATAGGCACTCTTAAGTGAGACGATCTCTGACTCCAAACTGAAATCATACCTCTTCCTGTCTACAGTGTCTAGTTATGGCTCTTGACTTCTGAACTATGTGAGGAGGATATTATTTATGAAAATAATGGCACTTATGTTGTTTTGGTATTTCAGTATTATATGCAGAATTTTTAAACGATCTTGTGCAAGTGCTTTGTGCCCTGTACATGTATGCTGGTTGACTTGTTTGTATGTTTGTTTGTTTGTATGTATAATTGTATATGTATGTATGTATGTATGTATATTAGTGTGGTTCACAGATACATGGTAAAAAATAAAGTTCAAGCTAAAAACCAAGACACCCTCCCCGTTTGTTAGACCTATCAATATTTAGTATTATTGAGACAAAATTTCAGCTTCCTATTCCAACTGGAAAGCGGTGCTCAACGACTGTGTTACTTTGCATGGGCCAATGTATAGACGTTAATGTAGAAATACATGTGTCGAGCATTATATTCCCATACGATCGAGTTTTTTTCGAAATAAATCAAACATTTCTGTAACATGACAATATGTGTGATACTTAAAGAGTTGGTCAGCTTGAAATCGAAAATTTCAGTAGGTTTTAAATTTGGAAAGTGTCAAAAAAGTCAAAAAACATAATTAAATCCACAAATGTCTATAATTGTTCATATTTTATGACACCAACACCCGATGCAGTCTTATACTCAAGAAGGCCTTGCAGTTTGCAAGCACGGTGTCAACAGCAGATTTCTTGATTGATTGAGTGAGGACAACTTTCCTATTTGCCTTGACCACTCGGAGAAAACACAGCTTTTTTCTTCATCAGCGATGAGTCAGTCAGATTCCTCGAACAACTTCACACTTCTCTCAGCCGTGTTGTTGACCACTCTTAATTGCTGACTTCAGTCTCTGCCCTGCTGATAATCCTCATTCTCAATCTATTGCTCAGGTGTAAGTGCAAACAGAGAATCACCAAACTTCAGGTGTGGCAGTAGTGTCAGTGTTGACTGGGTTACAAAGTCGCCCAGGCAATCCCTCTCCTTCAGCACCACATCATTACCCCTCAACATCCTTTCACGGAGGATTTGCAGTCATTACGTAAAGTATCTTCACCTTATCTGTAGCAGGCAGTTGGCAACATAACAGTGTCAGACCTTAAGCCTCATCTGAAAGGTACAATGTACTAGTGATTTTCTAGGACATTCATGGCAGCAACGCTGATCTCCTATAGATAGTAGTCACCTGAATCATAATATTATTTCCTAGATGAATCAAAATTTACCGATCTTGTCCTGGAGTTTCAGCAGCAAGAGGAGGTTTTTGCCCATGCCTTTGAGAGAAGAAGGGAACCAAATCACACAAATGGATGAATCTGAGTTTCTTCCTACTTTCTTAGATTGAATACGTCACGTTGACTGCTAAATCGGTATGTTTTGATGGCATACAGTAATCTGGCCAATCAACGTGTGTGGTAAATTGGGCTATCCAGTTTCTTATTGAGGGCTGACTTCCAAGGACAACCATTGACACCTCAATGATTTCTTGGTAGTCATCTCTTAAACTGACTTTATTTTCAGCAGACTACTTGAGAAAACCGAATGATCTCTCACGGGAGGCTTCAGTAATGGATACAACTTATAGAACTCGGATGTTGTCACGTGTTACACCATCCCACACATTCTTAAATCTCTTAAATATTGGATTATATTTTGAATTAGATGGACCACAGCACAAATGGAGATTTTCCCTAAAATCAACTCCATCCCTATGATGACAGCAGGCCAGCCATATAAACTTGTTTCCTATTATGTCTTCTTGAAAAACGTTTAGGCTACTCCTCTAAAACACCCGGTGTTGTCATGTGTTGTATCAAAGATCAAGGCTTGAACATTATTAGTGAGTCTTCATATTAAGTTCAGAAGATAATGAAAGACCTTGGATTTAAATTATATCCGGCATAGAGGGAAAGTTGGGCACAATAAAGAGTTTATCCACACCATCACCTGAAACTAGCACTGACAGGCGGTCAACATATCCAGTGTGCTGCAAGTGGGTACAAATTCAGATCTTACAGTTTCAGCATGCTCCATCCTGGTCATCGTAAGCACTCCATGTGAATGGTATTCCGTGAAAGTGACAGGACAAAAGGTCGCACACAAGCGCTGCTGCGCAGTGTTTGACACCAACAATCTTAATGCTTCATGATCAGATCAGCGTATAATATGTCATTGCTATCAAGTACATTTGTCAATTGATGGCTAAACAGCAGTCTAGTCTTGACTGCGGTAAGTATAATAGCACAACAGAAACTATTTCAAGGTCATCTGCACGACAATGGTTGAGGTTTTTGATCAAGCTACAATGAATTAAGATTTCTATCCAATACAACTATATGGTAATATTTCTACGTCGTTGAGCACAATCTTCCAGTTGGACTAGGAAGTTGAAATTTGGTGTCAATAATACTATTGACAGGTCTAACAAATTGAGAGGGTGTCTTGGTACCTAGCTTGAATTTTATTTTTTTGAACCACCCTAATGTATATGTATGTATGTATGTATGTATGTATGTATATATGTTTGTATGTGTGTGTGTGTGTGTGTGTCTGTATGCATGTCTAATTAGTATATGAACAGTTATAATTATAGCACTTTAAATTAACCTCATGATGGCGCAAGACTTGATGGAACTCAGCCTGTTTAGAGGATTGATGTGTTTGCTCAATTCTTAAAATACTGATCTGTTAATTATTGATGATGATGGTTCTCTGCCCGAAGGCAGGTTCATTGGCTTTACGCCCCTGGGGATGAGATGAGTGAGGTGGTTTCCCGTTGCCTTCCCCACAGACAATGATGGGTAAGCAACTTGCCTAAGGTCGCTCCCCAGGAGCTTGCGCCCCTGCGTCCCACACGTGCTAGCCCGATATATCTAAATCTCTGAATGTCAACTCCCAGCCCTGGGCTTGAACCGCAGTCCGTTGCAACCAACAAACGTATGCCGCTCTCACTTACCGCTGTAGCTAACTAGGCCAGTTAATTAGTAATATTTCCTTTTCAGCCTTCGGAAAATGCCGAGGATGTCGGTGAAAGTCCACTGCCGAAGAATGGAAATGCTCTTCCGACGCCTCCTCCTCCTCCGAAAGGGTACGTCTCATCTCAACTGCCACATGGATTTTTAGCCATTTACTCTGTGCTGGAGCTTTGAATTGGGTGTTGTGCCAAAATAGGAGAATTTATGATAATATTAAATAATTTAATATTAATGGTAATTCTTCAGTTTCTCAGTTTTTCCGCAAACATCGTCACTCAGCAACAATTTTGCGCTGTTATGAATAACGATGACAGCAGAATGTTATCGTTAGTTGTGTTAAATCATTGTAATTACTAACATTACCGTCATTACTATTATTACTTTTATTATTTGGCCCCTCTACTTATCGTTTTTAAAACTAGTTAGTGAGATTGATGTGGTACTCATGACTGATAATGAAGATCGTAATTAATTTGACTGAGCACTTGTTTGTTTGCTACAAATTCATCGTTTAAGACTTGGTTTTGCAGTTTTCTGGGGATGGATTCGCTGAACCCCTCCCTCCCAGACCCCATGTTCCCTTCACTGCGCAACACCTGTTCTTAGCTTCACCAACTGTTGAAGACTGTAATTTTTGCCCCTGACCTGGGCCGGGAGCACAGAGTGGATCTTGAAATGGGCGCTATATAAATCCTGATCAACTGATTGATTGATTGATTGTTGGTTTGATTTTGTTTACCCGAGGTATCTCAGATCCCTCGGGATTTCAAAAAATTATCCGGAGACATAAAAAATTGTTTGATTGATTGATTGATTGTTTGATTAATTGTTTGTTTGATTGATTGATTGGTTGATTGAGTTCTGGATTGCTGTGTTTAGTACATACAAGAAGGTTCGGCTGATTCCGCGTCCTTGGCGGACTCCAGAGGGCACGGTCAACCGACCGACGTTGCAGACGATGTTGGAAGCTGTGATGCTGTTCGTCGTTGAAACCCCGGGGGTGGTGCGAAGTGCCCTCGTCGAAAAGTACAATCCGGTCCTGCAGCCAGTTGCGATATTTGAACTCTTAGAGGTATTGATTGACGTGTTGATTGGTAGAGTTTTGATTTTGTTGATTGGTAAAGTAGTTATTGTCTTGTTGCATTTTTTAATAAAGTAACTGATTTGTATCAATGTCCCAGTTTGCTTTATATAAAAATCTGCCAGACTTTTACCAGTAATTAAAATCTGCCATAGTTTTTTTTATGAAAATCTGCCATTGTTTTTAATCAAAATCTGTCATGATTTTAATCAAGATCTGCCATAGTTTTTAATCATATCTGTCATAGGTTTTAATCAAGATCTGTTATAGTTTGGTTTTTAATCAAAAATCTCCAACAAATCTGTCTTAGTTTGGTTTTAAACAAAAATTTGCCATGTTTTTATTCAAAATCTGCCATAGTTTTTATTCAAAATCTGCCATAGTTTTTAGTTAGAATCTGTCATGGTTTTTAATCAAAATCTGCCTTACTTTTAATGAAAAATGTGCCATAGTTTCTCTTCAAAATCTGTGTTAGTTTTTCTCTGCCATATCACTAAGACCTAAAACTCTGCTCATTGCTCAGAATCATAGAACCGTAGATTTTAATGAGAAATCTTCACCTGTTCAACGTATTGTTTTTGCAGATGCTTGAAGAGATCGGTTGCCTTCAGCGAACAATTCTCCGGAGAAGCCACAGACCAGCACTGTTCACTTCGAGGTCGCAGTATCGAATTGGTTGGTTTAAAATTCTATGTCGAATGATTTTGTGGTGAAGGGTAGAGATGAGGTTTATGGCGAAGAAAGGTGAGGGAAAGGTACGATATGGTATGTTAAGGTAGGCTAAGGTAATTAGTACAAGGTTTGGAAAACTTGGAAAGTCATGGAATTAGACTTTAAAAATCTAAGGCAAACCGGTGATTTCCAAAAAGTCCCTGAAAGTCACGGAATTTGAAAATATTTAGAAAGACCGAGATGAACTCAAAGAAATAGATCTTAAATATTAAATAGCTTTTTAAAGATGTCTTAATAACAACGATTTATATTTGCTTAAAACTCAAATATAAAATCGATTTTTCTAAGAATTATGCTTAGCCAGACAACGTAAGGGAGATTGCGTTCGTGGAGTTTCAATTATATTTGATTAGATTTAAAATGAGAATCAATTCAGTTTCAAAAATATCAATACGATCTGTCTAACACAAGTTTCTTTCGTTGATTTTAGTCGTGGAAGACTTGGGAAAAGAGACGGAAGTGTTCCAACCGACTCCCGACTGTTTCGTGAAACTCGGGCAATTTGTGACACAGCTTACGTCCGGTTTGCGAAATCCTTGCAGCGCATTCGAGAAGGAATAGGAACGATAAACTGTTGTTAAGCTGAGTTTCACGCTTCGAGGAAATTCTGTCATTGTGGAAAAAATTTTAATACCGATGTTGCCTGTTGAATTGAAAATAATAATGTGTGTCACTATTGCCATAGGATGTCTGTTTCTTTTTGTTTTGTCCCTTTGTTACTTTGACTCCTTACAATGCTATATGATTAAAAGACAAGGGGAGCAGTCCCTTTGGCTGGCGAAGAAGCAGCCATGGGTGTGAAGTGTTAGTGACTTCTTTTGCTTGGCCTCGGCGTATGAAGGTGAGTGGCCAGAGGGGATTATGCACATGCCATTTTTTCCTCAAAACTCGACTTTTAACCTTGAGAGAGAGTGCCTTTAACTGTCATGCCAGATTTGGCAACAGAATAGCATTGTCTTGGGGGAAAATTGAATTGCATGGGGAATATCTTGTCTTCAAATTGTGACAAATTAATTATTGAGAGCAGTGAAAATCCTGTCAGAAGTCCCAGTGCATAGCACATTTGCAATGTTAGTCAAGTAATTTTTTATTGTAACCAATTTCACACACCTGACCGTAACAGACTTGTGAGATTGACTTTTGTTTCATAAGTTTGCATGTAATAATATCAGTTTGAAATTGACGAGCTGTGATTGGTTGTTTTGTTTGTGGTTGAGCCGAAATATGTGTAAGAGAAAATAATATACAAGAGAAAATATGTCTCCGTTGTCTCGACTGGTTAACTAATGCCTAAAGGTTATCAATATCAAACGTTGTTTATCATGACTCACTTGTCTTTAACTTAGTACTTTTCATTATCAACTTTATCTCATTTTACTATATCCTACTATATAACTTGCTTACCTTACAATACATCAAATGCTACCTTACCTGTATTGCTACAGATACCTTTGTAGGCTTTTTGTCTTTGTAGACCTAGGCCTACTCAATTGTAAACTTGAACGTTAACAATTCAAGTATATAATATTCCTAATTATCTTCAGCTTATGATTAGGCCTACAATTAAATATTGATATTATTCATTTATCTCCAAGAAATAATTATTATTACAGTATGTCGGGGATGCATATTTGATTAAAAGGTAATAGTACAAGCAAAGATGTTAAAGTCTAAGACTTTAAGCTCTTTGGTATAAGTATGCATTGTGTACAACGAAACAAGCATGCAACTTATTGCTTGAACGGGAGGCATATACCCGAATCCCAAGCCTTATAGCATCGTGAAATTTTTTAAAACATGTTTTAGTCATCTTTTCATCGCTCATCCAACTTCTAATTCTACTATATCACAGTTCCGTTATTCATCCAACTTTTACTTCAACTAAAAATATTTTGATCGTTCATCCAGCCTCTAGTTTTACTGTTACAATATAGCACAAAACAATTATTTCGTCGCTCATCCAACTTCTACTTCTGGTAATTAATATGCTCATCCAGCTTCTAATGATACTGCAGTACGTTAGCAGTAATATCATGTTTTCATCGTTCATCCAACTTCCAGTTTACGGAAATAAAATATCGCTGAAGTGCTATAAGGCTTGGGATTCGGGTATATGCGAACGGGAGCAGCGCTTGTTGGTTAAACCTCGTTGAAAGGTTGTAATGACATTGGGATGGCTCAACAAATTACTTAAGTTTTAATGTGCATCTATTATAAGATAGTAGGCCCTATGTGGATAAGAATCATTCCTAATTAGACCACAATCCAACGCACAGTCGTTTACAGCTCCTTAAAACTTTTTTTTACCGTAGTTGAACTGTGGACTTCTTGAAGGAGCATTATATAAATTCTCGAAATAAATGAATGAATAATAAAAGTTCTTTTGGCAAAAGAATTCACTGTACGAAGGGTTAGATTATAATTATGGGCCTGGGTCGACTATTGTATGGAGTGACCTTATGTGGAGGAGGAGGTCGTGTAGAACGTGACAATGATTTAAGAGGAGAGAGTGGAAAGTAGGGAGGAAGCTTGAACGGGCCAATTTTCTTTAAAGACCGCTAAGACGTTTACGCACCATGGCGTTGACAAATCTCCAACAAACAGAGGAGGCATACAATAATCTTGCAATGGTAGTAGCCCTGACAACGTCAAACAGACATTAACCATGGAGGCCGTGTGCGACCAATAATTGAAACACGTTGAGCAAACATAAATTGCCGGTGGAATTTATTATTTTGGCATAGGGTGACCTTTTACACTTAACTTTAAAACTGAAGTTAATTCGATTTAGATTATAATTGCTTTGAAATTGCAATCTTTTAGTTAGAAATAATAATTTACGACACAGCAATCCATTTATCAAGGCTCAAAGAAAAGTATCAAAGCGCTATATAAACTTTTTTAACTCGGGGCACGTTTGACCCTAACCGGAAGTCCGAGTCTCCGAGACATCGACCTAAACAAGGTCGCGATTTCTGTTGGAGGTGTTTGCTAAAAACCTGGAATGAAATGGGATCTTCGGAGAGTACTACGCGAGTCGTGACCTTAGAGGGAGAAGATGGAAGTACGGTTGTTACGGTACGCGTTATTACTAAAATCTGACGAGTTAATGCGACCCGTGGTTGAATTTGTAACCAATGTCGCTTCTCTAGCTACGCACGTTGATGGTCAAACTAAACGCCGCCTTCACCGTGAATATCGACACGAGAACCTTCCCATGCCTTGAACCCATTTGTGAGAAGTTTTATTGTGGTGACATTTAAACATCCATGTCTGTGCGTGTTTTAATATTCAGTTTTGTTCCAGACTAGTTGCTTATTCTTTACGTAAATATTTTCCAGATATCCGAGGCTGTGGCAAGACGTCTGCTCGGAAAACAAGCAGGTACTCCCCTTTGTCGGTGGTATATATTCATTCATTCATTCGGAAATTTGTATAGCGCCCCTTCAAGAAAAAAAAACTACTCGACTCCGGCATGCCCAGAAAGAACAGTTTTAAGTTTAGTAAAGAAGGATCCTGGTGAGTCCTACGATGTAGTCTAAAAATTATGCTATGAGCTGTTGCTGGATGCTGCGAAGTTGGTGATGATGGTGATGATTCCAGACTCCTCCCCAGTGAAAGAAGAAAGGAAGCAATGATGTGAGACTGACTGACTTTGATGTGGCTACAGTTCTGATGCACGTTGTGCTCAACGATGTCATTTTTAAATGGTTCTAGTTTGTAGCATAATTATATAATTTGTAGCAGTTATGATTTGCAATAAGTATAATTTGTAGCAGTTGTGATTCATAACAGATATTATTTGTAGCAGTTACAATTTGTAACTGATATAACTTGTAGCAGTTATGTTATGTACCAGATATAATTTGTAATGTTCATATATCTTTTGTTTTAATACATGCGTTTTCTTTTATGTTGCAGGTTTTCAAGCAACACCTTCTGATGTGGTAGGTTAATATTGGATAAATAAATTACGTCTTCTTGAAAGGCAGAGAGCTGTAGGAAATTTTTAATGCAGTGAGAAATGATTTAATCTCGTTGCGGCTATCAATTTGAGACAGATGAAATAACATGCAACAGAAAAGTGAATTGATTTGTTTACAATTCGAAATGATCTTGTTTTTACATGCAAGCAGCAGATTTTTAGCAACATTTTTTTCCTGTTTTAAATCTTTTGCTGCCATTCAATGTTAAATCTGTAAGGTATGAAAATTGATGATGTTTGCAAGTTCATCTGGTTTATGTTAGTTTATGCCTTTTGTATTGGACAATGTTGCAAAAGAAATACAAAATATGTACTTTATATCATCTGATGATATTTAATTAATACGTGTATATTTAGTTGTTGCTACAAATTAAGATTTATTGATCCATAGAAATGACAAATTAGTGATCTGTTTGTTACCTCAGGTTGATATGATATTCACTGATAGAAATTAGTAATTAATAAATAATATATGAACCATGTGATCTCAAATTGAAATTAACTGACAGGTTAATTAGCATGCAGGGTAATTTTGCTTGTAGGGAAAACCAGAAGCTTCTTCGAGTTCTGCGTTGAGTCGAGAGGACTTTAAGACAATCGAGAGTTACTACGGCCAAAGACTGAAAGCAATTGAAGCACAGGTGAAGCATTTGAAGCCGAGCTCGCTTTTCCTGACATTGATCAGCTTCTGTTTATCTGTCAAAGAGAAGAACTTTCTTACTTTGATCCTTTTGTGTTTTAGTCCTTGGTCCATGATCGTCGGCACATAGAGGGATGAGGGGGGGGCACATTTTCCCAGGAAAAGTTACAACTGCTTCTTTGACTTCTACTTCTTTGGTTTCTAACAAATTTCTTAGCGTTAAAGCAGCAATCAATGATGCTTTTTGGTACACAACTTAGTGAAACTGTAAGATTTTGCACTTAAAAAGTGTTCTTATTTTTCTGCTTAGCATTTTTTGAGGCTCTTGCTAAAAAATTGAACAGTGACCATCATGTTTTGCCCCTCCAACTCATATTTACCAATATCCGGGTCATGGCACTCCTTGACTGTCCCTAGTATGCTTTTTACGGCTATAATTGCTCAGTCCAGAAGCTCCTCGGTTTGTCCATAAGCCCATTTATTCAACTGATTTGAGTCAGGACTGCCACTAATGATGTGCATTCTTGAAGTGCCTTATCATGTATTTCTCCTTCATGTTCTTAACTGCACGTATCTCATGAAACATTCTCAAAGTCAATCAAGTCGCACTTGTTTGCAATGGTCGGGTTGCTGCGCTAAGTACCTTTGTATGGTGCTGTTTAAATGTCCACTTACATAAATACATGCAGGTCGCACTTTATAAGTGTCAAATTACAATATCATAATCACAATTTAGATGCAGAATTTTTCATTTGTGAAAGGTTTCAATTACTTAGCTACAGGTAATCAGAAGCAACCCCTTCAGGCTGTTAGACATTTTCATCACGTAGGTTGTGACAGTTTCAGCGAACTTGCGTTTTTGGTATTGGCACGACTTACTGGATTTGAAGCACTACTGTTCTATGCATATGGCACGTGTTATTAAACAGTTTTTTCTGTTGATTTTTTTGAATTTTTCTTGAAGCACTCTAACGATGTAGTGCCGCCGTCTTGTCTTGTTTGCAGAATGAAATCCTGCGGCGGACAAGTGAAGAGTCATTTCAGTCGGCCGTCAAAGAAGTCGAAGAGAAATTCTTGTAGGTTGAAAAGGCACTTATTATTAGTATTATTAGTATTTTTATTATTGTTATTTTTTTAATTATTTATTACTATATTAACGATTATTATTATTATTATTATTACCATTATTATATTATTGTTATCGAATTCTATAATTTTTATTATTGTTATTTTTAAAAATTATATATTATGATATTAACGATTATTATTATCACCATTATTATATTATTGTTATTGATTTTTATTATTGTTATTTTTTTTAAAATTATTTATTTCGATATTAACAATTTTTCATATTGAATTTTATTATTATTAGTATTGTATGTTTGTCTGTGTTATTATTATTATTATTCATATTTCTATTATTTCTATTATTAAGCTCTGACTGTCTAACAACGCAGTTTGAGCAGAAATCAGTGAGTTTTAATCTCTTGGTCGACACTGCTGCATATAAAATTTCAAGTTGCTTTACATTACTGGCTGACAGAACTATCTTTACTTTTAGAAACTGCTGTAAGTGGTCATACAAAAAAATACACTACATTACTTACGTGACTTCAAGACTTGCATTTGCGACATACCTCTTGTCGAAAAACCAAACAAAGGTGTTCGATACTTTTAAGAAATCATTCGGTTTCGTTGCTTTGTTTCAGAAAGCCGCTTCCCTCCTGCTCCGTCTGCACGGACTTCCAGGAAGCTGTGACCGAATGTTACCGCAAAAATAAAGACGCCACCATCAACTGCGCGCCGCAAGTGAAAGCGTTTAAGGATTGCGTACAGAGACAGCGCCAGGTAAGGATCGACTTTTTGCTGTTAATAAATCTCTTTATTCATTCACTTCTTCATTTTGGATATTTTGTATGTGCACTTGTTATAGCGCCCCTTGAAACACGCTACTCAGAGGCGCTCCCAACTACAGAGCGGACACTGCATCGGAGTTTCACGCCGAAGCGCTGAGCAATTGCGAATGAAGGACTTGCCCAAAGCCCTTATGCGGCGACTTGAGGTGGATTCGAACCTCAAACTTCAAGTTACTAAGCAGAAGTGCACCTGACCCAACCTCGACTGAAAAAGATGGTTTTAAGGATGCGAGAAAACACATCTGTGCAAACCCTTGGAATAACAGCATCCATCATTCTCCTCTTTCTGTGAATCTTCTCATCGACTTCTCTGTTCTCTGTTTGTCCAATGAAGTTAGATCACTATTGCTCGAACTTGATCCTTTACCATCATTGGGTCACATCTCCTCTGTGGCACTGTCTGTGCCTACCCTACTTCAATCCAGTGTGCATAACACAGAAGTAGAATTTACTCCAATCATTGATTCTTCGGTCTTTATTGAATGCTGGCATCTTCTTAACATCTTCTGTTTTCTGTGCCAATGTAATAAAACAATTGTAGTCATATAAAAACATGTTGATTTTTTAAAAATTTAGTCATAAAAACATGTTGATTTTGTGCTTTTGTTGCAGGCCGTTCTTGAAAGAAAAGGAGGTTAAACGACGAATTATGTTGAGGATTTTGTTAACTGCCAGTGACATCTTGGAACTAACACACACACTAAAATCAAGTACTTAGGATTGAAGTTGCTCTAAACGTTGCTTCACGTCAAATGTCGATTCCGCCGTTTTGAGGAACCAAGTGAAAGCTGTAATTGATAGAGATTTTCTATGCACTTTTCGAAGTTGTTAGCATCTTAGAGCTTGGAAGCTTTACTAAAAACGTCGTAGAAGAAAACTGAATTTAAAACTGAATGTGTTTGGCTTCAGTCTTGAGTTTCAGTGCTGTTTTAGTGCGCAGGTCTACACAAAATTTGCAATTCTGAATGGATTTGTGCAGTTATAGAAGTATTTCTGTGCATATGAAAATAGTAAAAGAGATTATTGTCTTCCGATTGAAAGTAATTTGCAATTGAGGATGGGAGGTGCAAGAAGGGTATTGTGCAGTCCTAGGAACCCTTAAAAGAAGTCTTGATGTCCACTGCCGGATTAAGACATGTTCAACATATTCGGCCGAACATGGGCCTCACACTTTAAGGGGCCCCACACATCCGTGTAAAATGAATTTTGAGATAAAAAAATTGGCATTTGCGAGGAAATTTCGACCAAGCAACTAAAAAAGGTCGTCCGCTATTTTCGGCAGGGAAAAATCTGTGTATTCTGAAGAAATTTTGACCAAACGACCCAGAAAAGGTCATCAGATTTTGCGGCCGAAGATCCCCCCAAAATTTCCGAACACATTTCTTAATCCGGCCATGTTGTTGTCAGTATTCGTAAAAGACTTGCACAAAAAAACGGCTTTGGTAGTTTCGGTTTAGCGAATCTGTGATTAAAAATTTACGAAGATCGTGTCGCCCTCCTCCTTCATCCTGTCTTGGGTCTGGCATTGAAAGGATGCTAGTCATGAGAGTTTGTAAAAAATGGACTCTGGTCCTTTTCTGTCTTCTCACATTTTGAATAACTCGCATGATCTTGACTATGCACAGTTTTCAACGGAATGATGGAGTGCGTATACCTTCCCCAATTGGTACACATTTTTGAATAGGTGCTATGCTATTTATGGTTTTTGGTGCTGGCCCGAGATTGATATAATGCAAATAAAGCCGTTTGGATTAGTCATCATGTGAGGGACGTGGCTGCAATGCAAGTTTGTTAATCATGCGTGCTTTTCTAAATACTCTAATATACAGGTGAAAATACGTAGGCTATGCAGTAATATACACCACTCTAAATTTTAGGTACTGTTCGTCAGTGCCTAAAGTGTGGGAAAATAAGTGCCTGGACGCCCCTTACCTTTCCAGTCTGTGCTCGGAAATAAGTGGTTGGGCAGCGTTCAGATTGTAAAACAAGTGCATGGACGTCGTCCATGACCGTCCAGGCACACTTTAAGCCCTGCAGTGTTCGTACAAAGTCGACGATGTCCCTGCGCTTCTCACTTTCACCCGAAATTGTGATATAGGCCTAACGGTCGAGAAAAAGTTCCAAGGATAGTTAATAATGCTGTTTCCATATTGGCAATGTTTCATTTGCATTCGCAAGATGGAAGCACGCTTTAAATAAAGCCCATAAGGATGAAAATCTACAGGGTGCGCCAAAGAAAAAGACCCCCCTAGGGTTTTTGCCAATATCTTGACCAAGAGTAAGAATTTCGAAATGAAATTTTACGGGCTTAAAGACAATTCATATTTACATATGATGGCAAGATTTCATCAAAATATTTCGGACAGAACAAAAGTTATATCACTTTTAGTGAGGCCACCCACCGTTTTTTGACGATTGAAAAACGTAACGCAACAACAAGTGAAAAAAACTATTGTACCTACCAATTCCCCTCCAGGAAAATGATATAAGCAACATTTTTCCGCACAAAATATTTGACAGCTACTGCTTACGTGTATATAAAAATTATGTGTAAAGTTTCCACGTCAGAAGAATTCTTGCAAGTGCGCAGCATTAGCTGCATTAAAGTACTGAAAGTAAGTCATCAGATAGGATTTATTCTATCTTTCTCGGACATTTTTATGAAATTATTATTTTTAAAGTCGTCAGAAATTTTTGAGCGGTTGCCGTCCGTCCTGATCGGCTGTTTACCCACCCCAGACAGGGACGGATCCAGATGGCCAATCCAGCCACACCCCTCATCAGAAATGTGCATAGGGCGTGGCCTCCTCCCCCATCAAGTTTCAACAAGCTTTCGATCAATGCTGCGGGCTTGGTGCGAACTGCATTCGCTAAAGAAGAATGCTGCGTGAAAAGTAGAATACGACTAAAAACTAATTATTCACCATCGGCTTGAAAAAATGGTTCATATTGAAGAGATTTCGTGGGTGAAATGACTTTTCTGAAAACGGTCGTCAGCTACTTTGACAGGGAAATTGGTGATATTTTCGGAACATTTTGACCTGATGACTAAAAAGATTTTTCTGACAAAGATCAGCGAAATTTTCCCCGACCCAAGGTTACAAAATTTTGGACCTCCATGGGCGGAGTTTATCAGGGGATAGGGGGGCTAAGCCCTCAAAAAGTCCCAGATTTATTTTTTAACCGTGTAAATGGTATCTTATCGGGCTTAGCCCCCAAGAACTTTAAACCAAATGACTAAGAAAAAGGTCATCAACTTTTTCGGCCGGGAAATATATAGTGATTTTCATGAAATTTGAACTTGACGATTAAAAAACGTCATCAACTTTATAAAAAAAGGTCATCCACTTTTTTGGGGGCGACACGAGAAATATTGTCGACGCCACTCATTCTGGACCAAGTTTTTTAGGCCCCCCCAAACGGAAACCAAACTCCGCCATGGGACCCCCTTTGAAAATTTCTGTATCCGCTCCTGACCCCAGAATCTGATTCCTCCACAAAGCAGGTGGACTAGATTGAAAGCTGCTCAGTAGCCTAGACCTATTTACTTACTCATCGCTGGTAGAAGTAAGAGGGCTCGCCTTTAAAAAAGCTGTATTATATTTTAAAAAAACTATTTCGAGGGCAACTGCCTCTGTTGTCATAAAAACCTAGGGTGTAGATACCACCCCCTTGGTAGCCCGAGGGTTAAAAACTGCTCAGTAACCTGGACCTAATTACTTACTCATCGCTGGTAAGAGCGCTCGCCCTTGAAAAAAGCTGTATTACGTCAAAGAAATTTGCTCGAAGCTGTTGTCATAAACCCTCGTCAAATCTGGATCCATCTATCGATCATAGGTGCAATCACGTCCTAAAAGTTGGGGACCATAATAATAAAGTTAGGGACCAGTGGACCACTCAAAAGTTGGGGGGACGCGTCCCGTGGGTCCCATAGGGTGGTTGCGCCTAGCCTATGCCATCGATCCATCGCCTTTCGACTTGAAGAGTATTATAATGTATCGACGCTGGTTAGAACCACTCTCCTGAAACGGACACTGTGCCTGGATGCTTGAGCATCGCTTTTTTAAAGGAATGTTTTGAACTGAAGGGCGTCTTCTTTCCATTCTCGTCCTCCATGGTGATTTGTGAAGATTTTTCTGATGACCTTTTTAGTAGGCCTATAAATAATATTATGATTATGTGATGACGCCTACTCGCCTATATAGGCCTATTCCTCCTGCGAAAATCTCGTATGCGATATTAATAATAATTTTACGGATGACAATGGCCTTTTGGGATGACGATGGCCTTTTTGATAAGCTTATTCATAGCTGTACAGAAGCGCTTTAGACCCACATTTTTTCAGGAACTGCGCACTAAAAAAGTCATGACCATATGTTCAGCGCAAACGACTGACGCCTCATAAAATAATGGATAAAAATTGACCGCTATTCTAAAATATTATAATTTCTATAATAGAAGCAGTGGCGGCGCCAGGATTTCAGTTTCGGGGGGGGGGGGGGGCTGAAGCCTCGACCGAAATCTCATGAAAATTTTCCATTTTCGCCGCTAAAATTTCTGACGACCTTTTTTTTTAATCATCGACCGGAATCTCATGAAAATTTTCCATTTTCGCCGCCAAAATTTCTCACGACTTTTTAATTTTTTTTTATTTAGTCGTCAGCCCAAAAATCGTGAATATTTCGCTGTAAAAAAATTCGGATGCCCCTTTTTTAGGGGGGGGGCTGAGCCTCTTCTAGGGGGGGCTTAGCCCCCTCAGCCCCCCCTAGCGCCGCCACTGAATAGAAGTTCACTCCCTCCGAAACGTCCCACTTCATGACTCTTACTAGGCCTGTTTGCATCCGAAAAAATGATGCATCCTTCTCAAGATTGAAGCAGATAAGAGCATCTAGACAGCCTGGCCTTTGAAAGATCGACTCGAGGCGCTACACTGACACCCCGATACATCTCAAAGATGGAATCCTGCAAACGCCACGCCCGATTTGTGTTCACCGAAGCGAGACACGCCGACGGTCGACGATCACCGAAGCGAAACGGACGGCGGAAATCGCTGGGCGTGACAGATGGTCAATGCAACGGCGACAAATGCCCACTTAGCAACCGGGAACAGCAGCGGCAGACCCGCCTCCCCCACCCCCATCCTCCCCCCACCCCATCCATTTTTCCCCATCGACGGAAAAAGGCAATTGACCCTCTGTCTGTGCGGTCATATCACCGTCTGCGAATGATTTCAACGGGTTTAACACCTAGCAATTACACCGTTTAGCGATCCGTTTGCAGCACCTGATGGATGGACGTTTGCATTGAAAATAATAGATACGGCGGTTATGAATAATTCCATGAGCGACCAACCCAATGGCACATAATTTTTATTGGGATTCAGTCAATATTTGTTGATATAATTTTCCCATTTTCCCCCAATTTCTCGACTTCGCTATATCGATCACACATCGGGGTTTTCATTCGAAATTGAAGTCACACTTCTTCGAGAACTCGTATACCCTATCTCATCTGATCCTCCACTTCCTAATTCCCTACCCAGACGACACCCGCCTTAGCATACATGTATAATATATCTGTTCCGCCCCTCTGATCCTATGGCAACCAGGACCAGTGGCGGATTCAGGGGGCCAATCCGGTCATGGCCCCCAATAAGAAATGTGCACAGGATGTGCCCCCATCATTAGATTTCAACAGACTTTCAATCAACACAGCGTGAAAAGGTGAGAGAGAAAGTAGCCTACGACGACATCAACTATTTTAGCATTGGCTTAAAAATTGTATTTTTTCATATTTCGACTAAACGACTTTTTAAAAGGCCATCATTTATTTCTGGCAGTGAAAATTGTATATTTTCAATACATTTCGGCCAAATGACTAAAAAAAATCTCAAAATTTTGGCCCACTTCGAAAATTCCTGTATCCGCCCCTGATCAGGACACTCCTTTTGACTCAATTTAGCGCTCGTGAATAAGCTGGTGCCCCGCGCCTGGCTTTCGAGTGGCGCTTTAGTAGTTTGGAGATTAGATTTTGATTATCCATAATATTAATATTCTAAATTCTTTACTAAGTTTCCTCGACGTTTGTAATGGTGCCTCCCCAATACAGTGGCGGCGCCAGGATTTCAGTTTTGGGGGGGGCTAAAGGGGGTAAATCGTCAATTTTTTTAATTTTTACATGGGAGAAAAAATGGATGGCCTTTTTTAGGGGGGGCTTAGCCCCCTCCAGCCCCCCCTAGCGCCGCCACTGCCCCAATATTTTTTTATGTTCCTACATGGCATAGTAGCATACGACATGAACTATTTTGGCATTAGCGCCTCTCCTATATGATATTCTCGATATTTTGAATATAATCTTCCCCAATATTTGAATGCCATCTCCACCAATATTTTGAATGTAATCTTGACCATGGCAATATTTTGAATGTAATCTTGACCATGGCAATATTTTGAATGTAATCTTGACCATGGCAATATTTTTAATGTAATCTTGACCATGGCAATATTTTTAATGTAATCTTGACCATGGTAGGCTAATATTTTGAATGTAATCTTGACCATGGCAATATTTTGAATGCGATCTCACCAATTTTTTTATCCAATTGCGGCCTATGTTTTGAATGTAATCTCATCCGTATTTTTAATAGGATCTTTCCTATTGTTTTCGGTGTAATCTCCAACAATTTTATTGTTTTTGTAATTACTAGTTAGGGCCTACTATAAAAATAGTAAAAATTATTAGTTTTCAAAATCCGTTTGACTTAGGCTAAGAGTCTTTGGAATTCATCCATCAATCAAAGGAAAATGAATATATCGGCAGTTGCATACCGCTTTAAAGGTGTCTAATTATATAATTATCAAACAGAATTAAACGGCAACATAGACGGTCGACGTCGCGACAGATATAGGCCTAGTATTATAGCTCGTGTTTAACGATGTTAGTGTATATTTACTCTATTATACTCCATGGATAATAATAATAATAATAATAATAATAATAATAATAATAATAATAATAATAATAATAATAATAATAGCCTAGACATTAGGGTGGTTCGAATGTAATGGACAAAAAACTTTTTCTTGAATAAATGTTCATAATAATAATAATAATAATAATAATAATATTGATAATAATAATAACAATAATAATAATAATAATAATAATAATAATAATAATAATAATAGTAGTAGGGCCTAGTAGTAGTAGGCTAGTAGTAGTAGTAGTAGTAGTAGTAGTAGTAGTAGTAGTAGTAGTAGTAGTAGTAGTAGTAGTAGTAGTAGTAGTAGTAGTAGTAGTAGTAGTAGTAGTAGTAGTAGTAGTAGCAGTAGCAGTAGCAGTAGCAGTAGCAGTAGTAGTATAGTAGTAGTAGTAGCAGTAGTAGTAGTAGTAATAGTAGTAATATAGTGGTGGTGGTGGTGGTGGTGGTGGTGGTGGTGGTGGTGGTGGTGGTGGTGGTGGTGGTGGTGGTGGTGGTGGTGGTGGTGGTGGTGGTGGTGGTGGTGGTGGTGGTGGTGGTGGTGGTGGTGGTGGTGGTGGTGGTGGTGGTGGTGGTGGTGGTGGTGGTGGTGGTGGTGGTGGTGGTGGTGATAATAATAATGATAATAATTATGGCAAAGTAATGAGCAAAATGACAACAGCAGATTATCAATATTTGTTTTTACATCCACATGGGGGTGTGTATACTGTACCGTGCATAGGTCTAGGTCTACTTGTGGCCTCTGCTCCCCTCTCTGTCAGGGCTGTTTTTAAGGAATTTTTAGAACTGCGCAACTCCTTCTTTCCTTTCCCATCTTCCATGGTAAATTACTTCCATTCGAACCTTTTTTGCTAGTTTTAACTGCACAGAACTTGTGATAGAAGTGCTTATACAACAGCACAAACAGTGGCGCAACCAGGGGGGTGCTGGGGGGTGCTTGAGCACCCCCAGGGCTAAAAAGGTGACCCACACAATTTTTCCAAATCCAATGAGTTTTTTGTGGGTAGGGGGGGTAGGGATCTTTCAGTCTTTGGCACTCGCTGCTTCGCACCTTCGGCACTTACAATAATAATTATGAGCACCCCCCAGGAAAATTTTCTGGTTGCGCCCCTGAGCACAAATCTAGTTAGAACTGCACATTTTGTGTACAGCTGCACGTTTAAAAAAGCCCTGCTATCTGCCAGCGCCCAAATTCAAAATTGTGTCATTTTTCTGCGCATACTTTTCGGTTTTAAATCCGCACAATGCGCCGCGTGCAGCTGAAGAAATGGAATTGGTCATTGGTGCGTGAAATGCAACTTTCCGCATTAGTGCATCTGTTCTAGATCAGCCAATACGATGCCGACACTCGTTTGTTATTCCTGCTGCAGTAGGCCTACCCCGCTTCAGAAGAAAGGGAATCGAGACGTGAAACAGAGAGCAGCATCTTTCGATTAAAAAGATCGTTGATCTTTTATAAATAGCCATCTTGCAGTTCGTGTGACGCTAGGCTACTTTGAGAGAATGCAGGGCCACCGAGATGGGTCAGAGGCAAATGCCCGTGAGCCCGGAGACTTTTAGGAGCCCGGGTTGGTCAATTATGTATACAGAGCTGATACGTTGTGCCTTCTTGCAAATAATAGGCCTATTGCAGAGAATTGTTTAAAATTACACTACGTAACAAAATGTTACTTTTTGTTTGTTCCTGGGTATTGAAAGTTATTTCCTAATTGCTTCTGCCTCAAAAGTATAGAAAATGGCCATTATACCCCACAGACTTTGCTTTTCAGGCCAGGATATTGATTATTCTGAAATGCAACTGCTTCTTCGGTACATTGAAATTCATGTGTTAACTCTGAGTAGCTGTACAGCTTTTGAACTTTCGAGAATATTCTAGAATGTGCTAGACCCTTCCACACCTATAAATAGCTGCAGATAGTAATATAAATAAAGATGCCTTGAGCCCTCCATGCACTTCAGTTTAGCTGTACGTCTGACTAGGCGCATGCATGGCCTGTAGACACAACTCATAATATGAGTTGTGTCTACACTCTACAGCCTATGCTGTGTCTACAGGATACATACTATGGCATCAAGAGGCTGCAAGTATCCAGCTGACGCATTGTGCTAGGCCTATGTCTGTACCTTCTTGCGGAGGATGGTAGGCTACAACACAAAATGGAGGGAAAAAGAGAGCCATGAAGTTTGCAACACCAAGAATCTGGCGAGAACCCACTGAACAACCAAGCAATTGCTACTTCTGCATGGTGGATCCTTCCAAACGTCAGACTGAAAAGAATGCAACTCCTATCATATATCCCGACCTTTCATCATCCATGGCCCCTGTGCCACACAGTTCTGAGCTTCCGGTACCCACTGTTCCGGATAGAAATCAGTCGCGTTCGGAAGAACAAAGTATATCAGAGTCAGACAGCGATGAAGACGTTTTAGATCCAGACTATAATTTTCTGGCTCATGACAAAAATCCGTATTATCCAAACCAAAAAAACCTCAACGACTTGATCAGAGATCACTCACCAAGTCCAAAGCAGAACTTTTGACGTCTAGACTAAAGCAGTGGGACCTGTTGGATGACAGTGTTCAAATCGCAGATCAGAGGAAGCGTCATCAAGCATTTTCAAGCTTTTTTACCAGTCAAGATGGACTCTGCTTCTGTCACAACGTGACCGATCTTTTTCAAGAAATTGGAATCGACTGCAACTCGAACGGGTGGCGTCTCTTCATTGACAGTTCATCTGGGACCCTCAAAGCGTGCTACTCCAAATGGGAACAAGTATCTGTCTCTTCCTCTGGCTCACTCGGTACACTACAAAGAGGATTAAGCTTACAACAGCGTGAAAACCTTGTTAGCCACCTTGAAGTTCGATGAGTACGGCTGGGATGTCATAGGGGACTTCAAAATGGTATCATTCCTGATGGGTCTGCAAGGGTTCGGACAAAGTTTCCTTGCTACCTTTGCCTTTGGGACAGCTGAGACAAAAGGCGCACTACCACAAGCGGGACTGGCCCCAGCGGACCGAGTTCAATGTGGGTAGCAAAAATGTCAAGTGGGAGCCACTGATGGATCCTCGGAAAGTGCTGATGCCACCACTGCTTATTAAATTGGGCTCTATGAAACAATTTGTCACCGTATGTCACGGCTCTGGATAAGGAATCGGAAGCTTTCAAATACCTTCAAGGTTTCTTTCCTAAACTGTCTGAGGCAAAGGTCAAAGCTGGTGTATTCGTCGGTCCACAGATAAAGAGAATCATGGAGTGTAAGGATTTCTCCAAGATGCTTTCTAGGACTGAGAAAGCGGCTTGGAATAGCTTTGTAGCGTTGGTTGGAGGCTTCCTGGCAATAACAATGCCGAAAACTATGTAGAGCTGGTTGAGATTATAATGAAGAATGCAGGATGTCCCTGAAAGTTCATATCCTTGATGCTCACCTCGATAACTTCAAGGAGAACATAGGAGCATACTCGGAGGAGCAAGGTGAGCGTTTCCACCAGGATATACTAGACTTTGAACGTTGCTACCAAGGACAGTACAATGAGAACATGATGGGAGACTACATCTCGGGGCTGATTCGTGAAAGTGATTTACAGCAGTGGTTCTCAAAGTGGTGGTCCGCGGACCGGCACCGGTCCGCGGAGTACTGAACGCCGGTCCGTGGAGCCGAGTTAAAATAAATTGTAATTAGGCTATTTTATGTGAAATTGTGAAATTATTCAAATAGTTGTCCGAAATGTATCGAAATATCTGTCCCAGTTTTTAATTTTTTTTATATATTTTTTGTGCACACTTTACATTATTCCAGTTAGCGAATTCAAAAATCCAAATTCATTCTGAATTTACTACGTCTATAACTGCAGTCAGCCTTTACTATGTCTATTACTGCAGTCAGCTTCTATTCGTCACAGCGCTATATGGTTTCTTGCTTATTTCTGTTAATCCATATGGTGAGTGATAATCAAGTAAACGCTGATCAAGCATTTTAGATGTAGATTAATTTCAAACGTAATATAAAATTTGAAATATAAACAATGTGTTTGAAGCATTTTAAAGATTGGCAAACACAAACAAGCCTATCTGGCAGATTTTTTTTACAGAAGAGCACGTAGCCTACCGCTCAAACACTCGGAACGAAGAAAATTCTGAAAATTCTGAATCAGTTAAACTTTTAGTTTAAGTTCTGAATTTGCAATTAAATTATAATCAAATTGAGAAATATATAAAGTGCTGGTAGGATATGAATTAATTGTTGAAACAAAGCCCCTATTATAAACAGCTTTATAATAGTCACGGTGTAGGCCTAATAATTATTATAGGTCGCTTTTTGCGCTCGACATTTGTTAGCGGTTCCCGACGCATAGCGGTCCGCGAGCTTCAGAAAAAAATTATTGCCGGTCCGTGGCCTGCAGAAGTTTGAGAACCACTGATTTACAGTATATAATTATGACTGTAAATCTCGAAAAACTACGCAGTTCTAAATTTCGGGTGGCCAATTTTTATCATTCTAGTATTGATGCATGTTGCTTTAGAGTCATTTTGTGTTTTCTTGTGACCTATATAGTTTTATTCTGCCTTTACGTGAACAAAAACAAACAAATTCGCTCGTTTGTTGTGGAAATAGGTTTTTTCTTTTAAATACCATTCTCCAGTCCACAAAAGCAAAGTTTAAACAGAATAACAACCATTTCCTTTACTTTTGAGGCACAAATAACCAGGAAATGACACTCATTGCCCAGGAACAAAAATCGTGTTACATAGTGTTATTATATCGAAAAAACTGTAATGACAAATCGGTTTAAGCTTCAAATAAACAACTGAATAAGGTTGTATATAACCTATAAATATGAAATCGTAGGTTTTACCTGCACATTTATTATTACTTAAATTTGTTTCCCAACAAGTGTTTTTCTCTTAGCCTCAAGCCTTAAGATAGTTCAGGACCCGTGGCTGCTCTCTGCCTTTATAGGTCTATAATATAGGGGGCCGGAAGTTCTCTCATCGGTCTTGACAGGCTGATTTGACCAAGGTACGATATTAATTTATAGCTCAAAGTAACGCAGCATATATACAGTGCTTAAAGTGTGGAAAAATAAGTGCCTGGATGCCCTTACCTTTGTAAAAGAAGTGCCCATGCATGGACGCCACTCGCCTTTTCAGACTGTGCTGGCCAATAAGTGGCAGGACGGCGTTCATACTTTAAATTAAGTGCATGGACGCCGTCCATGACCGTCCAACCACACTTTAAGCCTTGAGCATATACATATAGAAGGCCTAGGCCGGTAGCATAACAAAATGAAAGAATAATTAAGAGGAATTCTTTGAGTCTTAAGGCCTAAGCTATATAGCCGCGAGGTTATAATGTAGCCATGCATGGGTATACGAAGTGCCAACGACTTTATTTTTCTATATGCTCTCGACATTTGAGGGCGGATGGCCAATCCTCTCCCTCACCGTCTTGTTTTCCAACCGACTGTGACATGTATATATATATATATATATATATATATATATATATATATATATATATATATATATAGTTAAATATACATCGCATAAATAAAATAGCATGGCCCCATCACAGTCGTATACGCTATTATAATACGTACAAACTTTCATTTAAATCAATCAATCAGTCAATCAATTTTTTTAATTGAGCCAATAATAAGCAAGCAAGATATAGCATCACATCAAAGTAAACACGAAAACTCTTGGCACCAAAAGAGAACTCAGAAGGGACTGCAGAGTCCGCTGGTTATGCCCACATAATGCTCATACAGATAATATAGGCGCTTACAGGTTCAATACAATAAGCGCGACGACCACAGAAATTTATATTCTATATTATATTAATAACAAAACTAAGCGTTCCAATTTTTAGCATCACGACACGACATTCGGTAACAGATGCCATGCGTGTAGTCTGCGTGTAGTTATCGGACGCATATCTACCGTAAAGAAGGTGTCTAATCATGTTGAAAATTTCTCACCGTTCGTATACATTATGACATAATTATTATATGGCGTAAATCACATTGGCAAGGCACAGTCTTTAATTCTTTACGTTGAAATAATAATTATATAACGAATAAGTGCATAATTATTATAGATGCATCATTTCCCAGAAAAAATGTGAATGTGTGACAAATTCCCTCCCCGGAAAAACTCGACCGGTCTTAATTAGGCCTATAGGTATGTGCACACAACTCCGCCACTGGTTGTACTCTGCCAGTGCCAGTCCCATGCCGGAATAAGGGAGGAGGGCGTCGCTATATAGTGGTCTTTGTTATCACACAGTGACGTTAAACCAAAGATATTATAGTCGTAGACTATAAGGTCTTTGGTTAAACTTCAAATACCACCACCATATAATGCATATACGGACATGTTCGGAAAATTGGATTTTGCGGAATCTACCAACTTTCAGCAAATTCCTCATAATATGGTATATCTGTTATCTATAGGTCTACTAGCTCAGTGGTTCTCAAAGTGGTGGTCCGCGGACCGGCACCGGTCCGCGGAGTACTGAACGCCGGTCCGTGGAGCCGAGTTAAAATAAATTGTAATTAGGCTATTTTATGTGAAATTGTGAAATTATTCAAATAGTTGTCCGAAATGTATCGAAATATCTGTCCCAGTTTTTAATTTTTTTTATATATTTTTTGTGCACACTTTACATTATTCCAGTTAGCGAATTCAAAAATCCAAATTCATTCTGAATTTACTACGTCTATAACTGCAGTCAGCCTTTACTATGTCTATTACTGCAGTCAGCTTCTATTCGTCACAGCGCTATATGGTTTCTTGCTTATTTCTGTTAATCCATATGGTGAGTGATAATCAAGTAAACGCTGATCAAGCATTTTAGATGTAGATTAATTTCAAACGTAATATAAAATTTGAAATATAAACAATGTGTTTGAAGCATTTTAAAGATTGGCAAACACAAACAAGCCTATCTGGCAGATTTTTTTTACAGAAGAGCACGTAGCCTACCGCTCAAACACTCGGAACGAAGAAAATTCTGAAAATTCTGAATCAGTTAAACTTTTAGTTTAAGTTCTGAATTTGCAATTAAATTATAATCAAATTGAGAAATATATAAAGTGCTGGTAGGATATGAATTAATTGTTGAAACAAAGCCCCTATTATAAACAGCTTTATAATAGTCACGGTGTAGGCCTAATAATTATTATAGGTCGCTTTTTGCGCTCGACATTTGTTAGCGGTTCCCGACGCATAGCGGTCCGCGAGCTTCAGAAAAAAATTATTGCCGGTCCGTGGCCTGCAGAAGTTTGAGAACCACTGTACTAGCTGATCTACCCGGCGTTGCCCGGGAAATTTCGATTTTTAGTTCTCAGCCACCCCTGACCCCGCTCCCACGCCGCCCTTCTCACCTCGTCTTACATCGGCCCCAACCCGATCCCACTCTGGTCGCCATTCCCACCTCGCCTTCTTCCATCGGCCCCACCCGGTCCAACCACTTTGAGTGCCCAGCGTTGCCCGTGACATTTAGGTTTTCGGTCCAACCCAGCTCACACCCATCCATGTTTGCGCTATTATAGTCAGCATTTTTGCGAAACCGCGTGTCAAAAGACCTGCCCTCGTCGAAAAAAATGAGGTTAAAAATCTATTGGTTCGTTAAAAACCGATCGGCGAAAACTATTGCGTTTTAAATAGGCTAGTGATACATATACGGTATAGATATTAATTAACGGCACAAAGCGCTATAATTTTAAAATCGGCGGTGACGTCATTAATGTACTGGTTTCAATCATCAATAATTATATCATCGATGGTTTCAATGTCTGTTGAAAATATGGTTGAAAGCAAATAAAATGGCGTCTTAAACACAGCGTTAGGATTGGATGGAAAATGAAATGTTTCAATCTCGGGAAACGGTAAGATTTTTGGATCGCGAAGCCCGATAGTGTTCCCCGGTGATGCTAAAAAGTATTTTTTGTAAATATTGAGAAAAATCGGTCAGGTGGATAAGAAGAAAATTGGTTCATTAAAATGTAACAACTTGATTTTATAGGTTTAGATTGTATTTGTCGGGCAGGCCCGGCCTTAGGCATAGGCAAAGTAGGCAGTTGCCTAGGGCGCCGCAGTCTTTGGGGGGCGCCGCGGCACCGGTGATTTTTATTTTTTACACTATATTCTTTTAAACTGAAAACTTTGGAAATAATTTAAAATAATTATTGATTTCATTGCACCAATTCAGGCAGGCTTAATTCAATTTCAACGACTACATGAATTTTATACCGACTCATAAAATTCGATTTTAACGGCATTCTTTGCTCTGTGCTCTGTAGTCTATGACTATGATAGACCCGATGTCTATGGGCTAATACTGACATAGTGACATCTTTCGACCGAATACGCCAACAACTGAAGAATTGTAGGCCCTATCAATTGTTGTGTTATTTATAGTCGTTGTGTCTGGTGTGAATCTTTTGATTTTAAAAATTAAATGATATCAAACCTTATGAAAAGTTATGATTCCATGAAGCGTCAAAAGTTATCGGGTGACCGAAGCCGTAAAAACAGGAGACGTAAGTTAGAATAAAAGAAAAACGAGTCGGTTTCCAATTATTTAAACAAAACTGAGACCAGTGGCGGCGCTAGGGGGCTGGGGGGCTAAGCCCTCCCTACAAGAGGCTCAGCCCCCCATTTAAAATGGACATTTCGGGTGTTGACTAGAAAAAAAGGTCGTCAGAAATTATTTTGGCGGGTGGAAATGTCCAATTTTCCCGCGGGCTTCAGCCCCCCCCCGAAACTGAAATCCTGGCGCCGCCACTGACTGAAACATCTTTATCTGTCATTGTTTGCGCCCAGTCGTCAGCTAGTAATAATATTCAGACTACGTGACGCTAAAATATCGATAGCGAAGATCAGGGCTGGCCTCAGGCACAGGCAAAGCAGGCAGTTGCATGGGGCGCCAAATTCTAGTGAACAAAAATGTATGTTACTGGCCTTTTCACTGGTAGCAATTGTGCACGAAACTGAATTTTATCAACTAGTGCACTACTTTCCATAGGCGGAGACCTAAGCCGAGACTTGGGGGGGGACGGAAAGACGAGAGATTTTCCGAAAATTTTCTGACGACCGGTGAAATCTCAAAAAAATTATTTTCGCCGTCAAAAAAGTTGATGACCTTTTTTTAGTCATCCGACCAAATCTCGACGAAATTTTCTATTTTCGCCGCCAAAAAAGTTGAAGACCTTTATTTTTAGTCTTGACGCTCAACGATTGGGGGGACAAATGCATGGGCCGTCTCCCCCAACACTTCCATTGGGGGGAGGGACCGTCTCCCATGTCCCCCTAGGTCTCCGTCCATGCTAGTATCTTCAGTGTACTAATAAAAAAATGTAATTACTCAGTTGAGTGTAGGCTAAAGGCTCTGGCTGGTTCATCTTTTGATTCTGACGTGGGCTGAACAATTAAGTTTGAGTGGGGATCTGAGGGCGCCCAATGTATGCTTTTCCCTAGGTGCCCAAAGCATGCTTTGCCCATGGCGCCAAATGCATGCTGGGGCGCCAAATGCATGCTTTGCCTAGGGCGCCATTTTAGCTAAGGCCGGCCCTGTTGTCGGGTCTCTGCTCGTGCTCGTACGAACATATATATTTAATCGAATCAGATGTTCAGATCAATGGACAATAATTATGACAAAGATGTTTTACTAATACAATTAAGGTATTTTTCTAGACATTCGTGATCTTGTGGAGTATGTCATCTTCCGGGAGAATAGCGCTTCTGCGCACAGAGTTCGAGGGACTGTTGGAGTGTTGGGTTACTGGAAACTGAAACTCCTGATATCATTCCGCCAACTTTTTGATCACGCAACAGCCCTCATTCAAATCCAGTATACTGTAAGTCTGTAAGACATGTACAAAGTGCGCCAAAAAAAAATCCCCTACGGTTTTAACCCATATCTTGGCCAAGCATAGGAATTGTACGTAAATATGAATTGCCTTTAAGACTGTAAAGTTTCATTTAAAAATTCGTATCTTTGGCCAAGATATGCATGGGCTGAAAACTGTAGGGGATTACTTTTTTGGCGCACCCTGTAGACCTAGTCATGCAAGAAAATGCTTTAAAAATCTTGAATATGTGATGTCAACGAGTTGTGTCGTCAAATTGTGGAGGCATCGGACGAAATGGATCAACGCATCACCGCTGAATAAATCAAGCACTGCCGCATGCGCCTTCGCGCATGCGTATAACTCCCATGCAAGGAGGTAAATTCGAACACAAATTTTAATTTCCTTAATGTTTAAAGTTTAAACATAAAAACAGTTGCGCCCTCTCTTAGAATTTCGTTGACATAACCCGATATTTGGCGGAGTTACAGTAAAATATGTAGGGTAACGTTTTTTACGAATCACCGTGTATACATGTATATAATTATATCCATGGCATGCAGAACGAACTCATATATATATATATTATAAAATTATACATATATATATATATATGTATAATATTTTGATTCTTGTAAGGACCACGAGGTGATTAGTTCTACTGACAGAGTGTCCAGGGTTTTTTTATCAGGCAATGCTGATCCTCATATCGGAAGCAATTTCATCGTTGCCTCGTCTGTGTATTATATGAGCCATTAATAGCTTTCTACAACCAACTCGTCTGAACACAGGACTTCCGTAAATTATCATCCCTATAACTGATCAAATAATTGTACCCGTCCACTCCTTGAAAACAATGTCTATTGAATGCCAGATACTGCTGTGGTTATACCACTGATATACATGCAACAGGGACTTTTAGTGTTGCACAGTGCACACTGCTATTGTCAATTGCAAGATAACAGCATTCACTGCTTAGCGGCAAATGTGCTATATAGCCTACATGTAGGCTTCACCAGACATTCAAATACTGCTGCCGCTGCTAATGCTTCTGCTGCTGCTACAGTGCTACTACAGCTACTACAGCTACCACAGCTACTACTACAACTACTACTACAACTACTACTACTACTACAACAACTACTGCTACTACTACTGCTGCTGCTGCTGCTGCTGCTGCTGCTGCTACTACTACTACTACTACTACTACTACTAACACCACTAACACTACTACCACAATAGGCTACTACCTTTAGCATTATTATTATAAATTCAATCTCTCTAGTCTTTTGTTCACAGATCCAATGAATATGAATTTGTGGACACTATTGGGTATAAATGGAAAAATAAATAATTATGCATTCGGTATACATAATTTCAGCAATGGTCTTTTAAATCAATTTCATTATTATTAAACTATCGCATCGCAATATTAACAGTCATACCACCCTGCAACATGCAACATGCATGCCGTCGACAATTATTATACCACATTCCTGTCAGTCATCAACGAGACACTGTCTGTAGCGGAAGATCACGATGAATATTCTGGACGTCCCCTTCTATTCATCCACACGCCTTAGCTTAATAGTGGACTCCTCCACCCTTCACTCCCTCCAACCCTCCCTCCCACTCTCGCTCCCCATCCCATCACATCCCATATCTCTTCACACCCTCCCCGCCTCACCAATTCCAACTTAATAGTGGATTTAGTTACAATTTCCACCGCCACTGACCGTACAGCTTTGCGGTCGAAAACGCGTCGATAAACTCCTCGCCTGAGTCCGTCCGTCCGCCCGCCCGTCCGTCCGTCCCATCGGCGGGGCTGGAGGGCCGCGCAGTCCGCCTCGTCCACCCGTCGCTATCCCGGACGCGGTGCCCCGTTAGACACGCCCAAGCAATTGGCGTCTTCACCGACGCGAGACGGCCGGGTTCAGCCGGGGGCGCCGGATATTGTTGGCCTTCGGACCTGGTCGTCCCTAGCGCGGCGGCCACGTCGGGTCACCATTAATCTCTCTCCGGAGACGGTCCAAATGGGAATCTAATTCCGAACGGAACGTCGATCGGTGTCGGTGGCATGGCGGTACGTCCGCCGCTCTTGTCACCTCCGCTGAGAGGACGACGGTCCGGCGGACGGAGGCATGGCGCCGGAGGAAGAGGGAAGAGGAGGGAGACATGGGCAGGCAGATGGAGACAGGGAGACGGAGGGAGAGGGAAGAGGAGGAAGATGGGGACAGGGAGAAGGAGACAAGAAGACGGAGACAAAAAGACAGAAGGAGAGGGAGACTACGGAGGATGATCAGTGATAGAGAGGGAAACGGCCGAGAGAGAGAGAGAGAGAGAGAGAGAGAGAGAGAGAGAGAGAGAGAGAGAGAGAGAGAGAGAGAGAAGAGAGACAGACAGACAGACAGACAGACAGACAGACAGAGACAGAGATAGATACAGAGACAGACACAGAGAGGAGAGAGAGAGGATAGGAGAAGGAGAGAAGGAGAGATATAGGGAGAAAGAAGGAAGGAGGAAAGTGGGGAGTGGGTAGAGAGAACGAGGCAGGGAAACAGAGAAAGGGACATGGACATAATTATAGAAACAAAGTGAGCGAGTTAAGTAGAGATGGAAGAGAGATCGGGGAATGGGTAAGAAAGCAAAGCGCACATTGGGAGACAGACAGACCGACACAGACAAACAGACAGACAGACAGAGAAAGGAGTGAGTCTTAGAGTAACAGCTAGAGAGAAAAAGCGATAGGGGAATACGGAAACGGAGCCGGAGAGGTCAATGACACGGGCGAGGGCCGAAGATTTGCGAATGTAAGAACGGGAAATGACAGGCTGAGAATGGGTTTCGACGGCTATTTTGATAGTATCAGATACTTTGATAGTATCAGATTGACTGAATGATCCCTTGTTTGAAGAGAGACGGAGATGGTGCAGAGATAAAACGGACTATTAGGACAGAAAGGACGGAGGCAGAAGGACAAAGAGACGGAGAGAGGGACATACGGCTAGAGGAGCAGGCGAATTGAGACGTGATGACATTGAGAGGTTTAGGATTAGCTGGCATGCAGGAAGGCAGAGGAACATAAGAGTAAAGGGACACAGGAAAGAGACAGAAGTATAAGAACAGATGGATGGACACAAAGCAAGAGAGAGAGAGATGGGGGGAGCGAGGGAGAGAAAGTAGAGAGGTATAGGCAGGGAGGAAAGAAGGGAAGGAGGGAGGGAGGGAGGGAGAGAGAAAGAGAGAGGGAGGGAAGGAGGGAGGGAGGTAGGGAGGGAGGGAGAAAGGAGGGGAGAGAGAGGGAGGAAGAGAGAAAGAGAGAGAGAGAGAGGGAGGGAGACAGAGAAAGAGAGGGAGGGAGGGAGGAAAGAGAGAGAGAAAGAAAGAGAGATAGAGGGAGAGAGAGTTACAGAGAGAGAGAGAGAGACAGAGAGAGAGAGAGAGAGAGAGAGTTACAGAGAGAGAGAGAGAGAGAGAGAGAGAGAGAGAGACAGAGAAAGAGAGGGAGGGAGGGAGGAAAGAGAGAGAAAGAAAGAGAGATAGAGGGAGAGAGAGTTACAGAGAGAGAGAGAGAGAGAGACAGAGAAAGAGAGAGAGAGAGAGAGAGAGAGAGAGAGAGAGAGAGAGAGAGAGAGAGAGAGAGAGAGAGAGAGAGAGAGAGAGAGTGACAGAGAGAGTGACAGAGAGAGTGACAGAGACAAAGGTAGAGACGGATGATAGACGAGAGGAGAGAGGGGGGAGAAAGGAAGTCAGATAAAAAAAAGCAAAGACAGTTGGGCTGCTGATAACTGCACAATAATATTACGTTGATATCATTATGAATGGATTAAGCACACAAAACATCCATGCAGACCATCCATCCACCCATTCATCTCTACCCATCCATCGAACCAGCCATCTACCCAGTCACCCACCGATCCATCTACCCATCTATGCACTCATCCATCTGAACATCCATTTACCAATTCATCTACCCATCCATCTACCAATTCATGTACTCATCTACCACCCATTCACTTACCCATCCATCGAACCAACCATTTACCCATCTACCCATCCATGTACTCATTTATCTATCCATCCATTTACCAATCCACCCAACAATCCATCTACCCATCCATTCACCCATCCAATCCACCCATCCTTCCAACCAACCCACCCATCCATCCACCCATCCATTTACCCATCCATCCATTCTCCAATCGTTTCTCAGCTACTATCGTATCATCCTTATATGACGTTCGTCTGTCCATCGCTTCACCAGCAGCAGCAGCAGCAGCAGCAGTAGCAGCAGCAGCAGCAGCAGCAGTAACAGCCTCGTCGCCAATGGAGCAATTAAGCCATGCATGCATACAGGACAGACAGCTTTAGGAGTAGGAGACGGAGCGATCAAGCCAGACAGGGAGAGGGGTGAGGTTGACGGTTGCGGCGGCGGACCCCTCGGAGGGATGGTGGGAGGGGCAGGTGGGGCTTCGATGGGTCGTCGTCGGCGTCGTCTGCCTAGACGGGACAGCCTGCCGACGCAGGGTGAAACCCGGTGACCCCCAGAGGACCTCGTACAAACCAATCTTTTTGAGCCGCTGTACAATTTCCTCTGATTTATTACTCGAACGTCCGTCGACCAGTCTTCCTCAATCGCATCAAGTTTTATGACGGCTGCTACTGCTGCTGCAGACACGGATGAACTCCGGGTGCCCCACCCCTCCCCACCCCCACCCCGGGTGTCCCATGACCCACCCGAACGACTCCGCACCGCTCCCCGCCGTTGGGGAAGGGGGGACCCCGTTGGGGCAGATATGGCGGCATGACGACGCTTCGAACAATAGCTTTTTGTTCGGTTCACGCTCCGCACGACTCGGTCAACTTACGACTACAGTAGACGAGACGACGACGACGATGGCAATGAAGGCGAGAAAAGGCGAGACAAGGCGAAACAAGGCGAGACAAGGCAGGGCAAGGCGAATCAAGGCAAGGCAAATCAAGGCGAGGCGAAACAGGGCAAGGTGAATCAAGGCGAGGTGAGACAAGGCAAGACGAATCAAGGCGAGGCGAGACAAAGCAAGGCTAGACAGGGCGAGGAGAGGCAAGGCAAGGCAAGGCGAAGCATGGCGAGGTGAAACAAGGCAAGGCAAGACGAGGCTAGGCGGGGCGAGACTAGGCAAGGCAAGACGAGGCGTGGCTAGGCGAGGAGAGACGAGACGAGACAAGGTGAGGCAAGGCAAGGCGAGGCGAATCAAGGCAGGGCGAAACGAGACAGGGCAAGGCGAAGCAGGGCGAGGTGAGGCAAGGTAAAGAAAGGCGAGTAAGGCAAGGCGAATCAAGGCGAGGCGGGTCGAGACAGAGCAAGGCAAGGTGCGGCAAGGCGAGAGGAATCAAGACCAGGCGAGACGAGGCAAGGGAGGACACAACGACGAATGCAAGTGAATACAGCTACATGTATAAGCTTACCATACACAGGGAAGACAGAGGGGCAAGGTGATGCGAGGCAAGGTGAGGAGAATCAAGCAAGGCGAGGCGAGGAAATGGAGGACATATTAGCGACGAAAGGCAAGGCAATACAGAAATGCAATACACATGGCAATTGAAGATATATAACGAACTTTCCACAGGCAACATGTAGATCTATGAGTTCATTACTTCGTTCCCTAATTGACATGGAGCGGTTTAAAACCTGTCCCATAAAGTTCGCGACATATTATTGCGTTTAAATCATTCGCACTCTCTTTGTCGTGTTGATTGCTAGCCTCTCATCAGAACATAGTCTTTATGGGTGCTATGCAAATGCCTATAATAAATAAATAAATATTGCGCCCGATAGAAAGGAATTAAATATACTTTGGCTTTTGTTGTACTTTTCGCTGCGGAACATTGCTTGACTCTATGTAATTTGGAACATATATAGTCTACTGTCCATGGTTCCATGTACCTTCACTGCCTTGATATTGACCTATAATAATAATAATAATAATAATAATAATAATAATAATAATAATAATAATAATAATAATAATAATACGGTTTGGTTTTTGATGCGCTAGCGTTTGATATACATGTACCCTGCATATTAAACAACATCGTGCCATAGCGGAAGATATATTTATAATTATTATTGCAACTGCAATATTATTGCCTGATATATGCAGTCGAGCTTCTTGAATCACAGAACATTTGGATTTCGAATAAACTTACCACAACATAGTCATAGTCGTCTGACCAGAATGAGCAAAGACATCGCCATTCGTCGACCCTATCGATAGGGTCTCTTATCGGTTTTTTAAATCCTTAGAACTAGAACTCGGATAATTTATAATATTATCTCTCCAAAGAATGGTCGCAGTCACTTGCAGACGTGCTGTAACTCTGTAGCCTATACGGTACACCTCTCAGGGACTGACTTGAAGTGAACGGTTTGGGAGGGTTTGCGAGGTCCGTTTAGTTTAGTACGGTAATAAGAGTTGACGACGAAATGGCGATGTCTTTGCTCATTCTGGTCCGACGACCATAATATTTTATATGACTGCTATATCTTCAGACCGAGATTCGGGCTTCGACGAATTTTCATGAAAGCTAGAGCAGAAGGATGGAAACTCGCCCCAGTCATACAGAGTGGATCTTAGCAAAGAACATATATTGTCTGCTCGACGTAATGAAGAGTTGAGCCAGACAAACTTGCATGTGTCTGGGCAACGAAACCGAGTTCAAGTCAGGGATAAACGCCACCTTTTCACATTTTGGTGCTCAACTATACTATTTTAAGTAAGTAAGTAAGTAAATAAGTAAGTAAGCAAGTAAGTAAGTATGTACTTTATTGAACCGCCTGCAAACGCACTGCCAGAAGTGAAGCATGACAATCGTGATTTGTTTAGTCCACATGCTATTATTCATTTGTGCTATTCCTGTGGGACTTGTCGAACTCTTCCATAAACATCAAGACTTTCCTCTTTGGCCACTCCTGAATCGAAAGCATCTCTGATTAGTTATCTTGAACCGTCGATAGGCCTAAATAAATTTCATATGTAGGCCTAAATAGCTAGATTGATGGGTTATAATCATTCCATATTAAATTTCAATACTCGTTTCAATGTTAATATATTATAGGCCTATAATTATCAATAAATTGTAGCCAGTGCTTTTGAATTTTCTGCTGCGGCCCTTGGCTTCAAGAATTTTGCTTTTGCGACCCTTGGTACCAAAAGGTTGGACAGCACTGTCATAAACTATACTAATTTTGAGCTCCATGTTAAAACATAGCCTAATTATTGTTGGCTGAACACGAATCCAACACAAATATTTAAGCACAAGATTCATAAGTTCATAAGTTTGTATATTTGCGAATCAACCAAAGACTTCTTTAATATCTCCTTAGAGATTTCGGTCCGAAGATATTGCAAAACCATGCATGCATGCATACGAATATAATTATTATTCTTAATTTAATCGCGACAAGACAAAATTACATATGTACAGAAAATCTCATTTAATGTTCACAATGCATATTATAAATCTTAATATTGCACATGATAAATGAACATTAATTTTTACAAATTCACATAGTAAATTAATATTAATAATTGTTAACAAGTCGCACATAATAAAATTATGTAACTACATAGCCCGGGGCCCTGAAAGTAACCGAGCCCTGGGACATTTGCCCTCGGCTCCCCTCTCGGAGGCTCCGAATACGATATACATGTATGCCTAAGTTGTTTTGATGAAGTTCAGAAGTACAAGCAAGACCATAACGTGAAGGCCTGAAGGACTTGCTCAAGATCCTTACACATTAACCGTTTTTCAGGCCGAGTACTCGATTACATCCATTCGACTGTCGTGTCCCCTAACGTTAGCTCCAGTGTTATAATTTATAATTATGTGTGGTGGCCTCTAACGAATTTCCGGTTATAAAGACAACTGCATCGTTAATTACAATTAGAATACGATTACGATAAAGCAGTCTGCGTGCTCTCTCATGCATGAGCGACGCTGGTTCTCTGCTATAAACACAACAGTTCTGTTCAAATAAACTGTACAATTCTTTGGTTTTGACGAATATGTTCTGTGATTGCGCGTATGTATACAATGAATAAAAACATCAACGGATTAACAGTCAGTTATAAGTTGTCGCTCATCTTTGGTTTACATTTCGGAACTCTTTCTTATACACTAGTTCCTTTCACGAATCAGCAGTGGGAAATAAACACCGGAGAAAAAACGCTTTAAAATAAACATTGGAAATTATAACATGAGAAAATAAACATTGATAAATAAACACCGGAAAATAATCGTCTCTAAATATTTTATACCTTGCTTACAATAATTTTATAAACCGTCATGAGCATTGCTATAGGCTTGCTTATTATGTGGGCGGCTCACATGAAGATTTGTTGAGAGGGAGCTTTCAATAGAACTTGTTCAGACTTACTTAACATGTGTATGAACTGTTTAAAATAAGCATTTCTAAAGTTGTTCATAATTATTTGGTTTACATTATTATTAGGTTTCTTGTAAACTCTGGAAAGCCATCACGGTATAAAATCAACATTTCCGAAAATGTCATACCTTGCTTCATTCATAAGCTACTTTTAATATGAGTATAGACCTATCACAACTTGATTATTTTTTTGATTCACATGCAAAAAGTTGTGAAGGAAAATTCGTAAAACCGTTCAGATTGCGTTTACATTATAATGATCTGTTTAAAATAAACATCCCTAAAGTTGTTCATATTTGGTTTTCGTTGTTCAGGAACAGCTTGAAGAGCGTGATGGAACTAAAGTCCACCGCGTCAGTCCCCTGGAGTGACTCCATCTCCACGACCGGTTGCTGCAACAGGAATCGTTCGCGCATTTTCATCATCATCATCTTCTTTATCCACGTTTATCTCCTCTTCTTCCTCCTCCTCCGCTTCAGCCTCAACTGCAACCGTCGTCTTCAACTCCGTTGCTGATGATCCTGCAGCTGGTGTCGATTCAACATCCACACACGCTGCAGTAGATGACGATAACCTCTCCTCTTCCTCATTCTCGTCATCCTCGTCTTCTTCTTCATCCTCATCTTCCGTTGTGGTTGCTGCTGCTGCTGCGAGATGTGGTTGCCAAAGCGACGTGTGATGCTGCGACGAGTATTCGGAAGGCTGCAGGGTGGTGGTTGCGGAGGATGTGGTTCGAGGCGTGGCCTGAGGATGAGGTGGAGGAGGATGGGTGGCAGGGGAAGAGGAAGGGCTCCGTTGGGGTATCATCTGGGTTAGGGAGACGCAGGGGTCGCCGGGGCTCAGTGGATGACAGTCCAGTCCGTACGTTGCCCGGGTTCGAACCGGGTCGCAGGACGACCAACCACGATTGCACACGAAGAATGGATGACTCATCGGAACGCGAAAGGTCACCTGAAGCAGACAAAGGTCAAGGGCACTGTAGAACTGGCTCAAATTTCAAGGTCAAGAGTCAAACGCTGTTGTATGTTGAGTCAATGAAAGAATCGATGCTGATTAATTTTCGTTATTTGTAAAAGCAATTGAATGGAAACGTACTCTAAGACTATAGAAGCTACAGCCTATAGATGACATTAATTTCTTTATTTTTTTATTATCTATCATTACTATTGTTTCAAAATATCTATATAAATAAAGAGAAGATTCTGTGTGTCTGTCTGTCTGTTTGTTCGGGATGCATTTCCACAGTTTTTGAGCTTTTCACTCCAAACCTTCAATACTGTGTAGGTCTCGACAGGAGACACAAAGTCGAGGGGTTGGCGATTCTCTACCACCATGGGGGTCAGGGTGGGGGCGAAACCCCCCAAATGTTTTTCAAAAAAACGCAGCCATTGATACAATTTTTTTTACCTAGATAGAGGGCCATCAGAACCACCCGGATCAGTGGTTGGCGAATCTCTACCACCAAGAGGGCCAGGGTGGGGGCCGAAAACACTGAGACGGCAGTTTCTTAAACACCTTTTTAAACGCTTGCATGGTCATTATATAAATTGCGAGCACAAATGATGTATTTTTCATGAAAATCATAATTTCACGGGTGGCGTACGGGTGCAGGTCGGTGTGGTGGGATGAGGTGGGGGAGAGGGTGGGGAGAGGGTGGGGGGAGGGGTGGGGAGGGGTTAGGTAGGGAGGAATTGGTACCAAAACCCAAATTTCACGGGTGGCGAACCTGTGGAGGTCGGAGTGCGGCGGGGCGTTGTGGGGTGGGGGATGGTGGGGTGGGGTGGGGAGGCGAAGGTAGGGGTGGGTCGGTGTGGGTGTGGTGAGGTGGGGAGAGGGTGGGCGGTGGGGGGAGGGGAGGGTTGGGTGTGGGCAAGAGGGGTGGGGATCAGAGGGGAATTTTTCCCGAAAACCCTAATTTCACGGGTGGCGTACCGGTGGAGGTCGGAGTGCTATGGGGTGTTGGGGTGGGGGCTGAAGGGGTGGGGGCGTGGTGTGGTGGGGTTGAGGCCGGGAGCGGGTCGAATCCTAAATTTCCCGGGCAACGCCGGGTACCCCAGCTAGTTAAAAATAATTAAAGATTAAAACAGTAAGTCTATTATAATGCTATTGGATTTCGAGGCACTTTCATGCTATATTGTAATTGTAATTGAACAGTGGCGCTCCCGACCCAAGCTAGTGCTCCCACTAACAAATAGTATAGTATAATATATTGACCTATGAGGATGACCGTTAGCACCAGATCGATATCGATTCGACAAGGCAAACCTCAAAAACTAGAAGCAACAGTCCGAGCATGCGGTTAAACGAGAGAATGGACAGACAATGCAACAAAAGGATTTTCAACCTATAAGTCCATACATAATTTTTACATTATATAGATTGCATTATTCATTTCGTGTTGTGATCGATGACCAATCCTGCCTGCAATATAATCGTGGAGGCATGTTGTAGTGGATTGCTATTTAGAATTATTTATGGCGTGCTCTGCAGCCTGTTGCTAGAATGTATGCGGTTTGTGTATATATATATTATTATAAGCTTAAAGGACATTGCAATGGGCAAGTTCTCTCGTATAGCTATACTCAGCGCCATTAGATTCTATGTTATGTCGCATACTATGGCATACACTTGTGTGCATTTACTCTGGAAGTATATATAAGGGAGAGCGGGGTGTAACGGGATATTTATGCGATATTATATCAAATTTGTAGCCTGCATGCAGCAGTGTCTTTCTTAAACAGAATTTGATTTGATGATGAATCCAATTTGATCGTCCATGCAATTCCAAGAGGCAACCCAGTCTTGCATGCGTTTACCTGTGTAGGCTATATATACACGCGGTCAGTATATATTGGCCTAAACGATGAGAAGGAATTGAACAAACTGAAAAAAAGAAAAGGAAAACCAGAAGTAAGCAGCTGAACGAAAGAAAAATTGAAAAATAGAGAATGGAAAATAAAAATGAACCAAATTGTAGCAAGGAAAGGAAACATGAAAAATGTCGAACATGACGTAGGCCTATTATATATTATATTAATTGGAAAAGGTGAAAAAGAAATGAGAAGTGGCAATAGGAAAATAAAGGATAGAAGAGAAAGAAGAAGCAGACAAAGAATAAAGAAGAAACAGAGAAAAACAATTATTACGAAAACTGAAAAAGAATTAAGGCGCATGAGACTAAAACAAAGCATACAGAACGAGGGAAAAGAATTAAACTATTTAATTGCAAACTACACAGTGGTGGCGTCGTTGCCTTAAAGCCGGAAGGTTCGAGGTTCGAATCCACCTCGAGTCGCCGCGTAGGGACCTTGGACAAGCCCTTCACTCGCAATTGCTCAGCGCTTCGGCGTGAAACTCCGATGCAGTGTCCGCGCTGTAGTCGGGAGTGCCTCTGAGTGGCGGTTGAGGGCTGGAGAGGCGCTATAGCAAGTGCGCGTATACAAACAAACAAACAATAGACGAAAATCTATTGTTCAATATATAGGACAACTGCCTCATACCCGCGTCTGCTTTGGTCCGACTCGAAAGCAGAGCACTGCCTCCCCGGTTCCTTCCATCCTTCGAATGTCCTCGACCTTGCTGAGGTCCATCTTCATCGATCCATCGAGTCCAGTGTTCCGGAAGAAGTCGTTCGTGTCCAGGTCCTCCACCCGCTTCAGAGTTCCATCCGCCAGCTGGATCAACGAACCTCTGGTGAAGAAAAAGAAGGAGGAGGAGGAGTGGGTCTCGGAGGTGGAAGAGGTAGCGGCTGGGAAAGTGACTGGAAGGGGAGATCGGACGTCGAACCCGGTGGGTCCGTTGGAGGGTGAGTGAGACCCAGAGCGGAGGAGGAGACCTTTGGTGGGTTCGGCCGTTGGGCTGTGCTTGTCGGAGCTCAGTCCGGAGCAGAGGTAGGACAGGGATGCTATGGCGGACGGTGTCTGAAGAGAATCCGATTGGACGTCTTTGGGAATGGGACGCAACGGGAGGAGGAGGTCACTGGACCGGAACAACGATGATGAGGTTTTCCCGGTGCCACCACCGGGGTCCTTGCTGTTCGGTTGACCGCGCTGCTGCAGGAGCGTCCTCCGAGTCAGCAGCGTGTCCAACGACGCGTGATGTGATGATGGAGAGACTGACTTATCATTGGCTGAGGCTGCTGAAGAGGAGGAGGTCATCAGATGAAACTGGTCGGCATTGACCGAAGAGCTGCAGCTGCTGTAGAACAGTTTCTGAGTCGGAGGGTGCATCCACAGTCCCTCGAAGTGCTGCTGGGGGTGAGGCGGTGGCCCCGGCGGGGGTGGATGTAGCGGCCAGCGGTCAGTGGGGAGGAGAGGTCGGGGGTTCAACGCGCGGAAGAAGCTCCGGTTGGCGGAGGGGCGGCCACTCCCGAGGCGCATGTACGGGTAGATACCTGGGTTGTGGGCCCCCGATCGACGCGTCGGGTCGTCTGCAGACATCCCTCCTGACGGATAGTAGCGACCGTCCGCGAGGAAGCTGGTCTTGTGGAGGCGCGCGCCCTGTCGCAGGGAACGGAAGGGAGAGTCTGGTTGCTGGTGCCCCATTCTCTGGTACTTCGCGTGATGAGGGTGGAGGTCCGTGGATGGTGACGCGGCGGTGGCGGACGCATCGTCTTCCGGGACCGTGACCTTGAAGCCCTTCGAGTGGTAGAGCTGGAACGACGAGGCGCGGATGGAGCGGGTGGCGGAGTACTTGGTGTCGAAGTAGAACTGTGGAGGCGGCGCAGGAAGGGAGAACCTGGACGCTGCGGAAGATGAAGGACCGGATGTTGGGTCCCAGACGTTCGGCAGCACCTTACCCTTCATTTCCATGCAGTTCCGGTCCTTGGCGGAAGCGGAATAGTTGGTGGATGGAGAGATGACATCGGGACTGACCAGCCCCGGTCGGAAGCATCCTTTGAAAGAGTCCGACGCGGTCAGGAGTCCGCACGATCCACTCCCGTTGTGGTGCGAAAACATCTCTATAGTTATGTTCGCAAGTTTCTTTATAGGAACATGACGAAGTTTTAGAGCAAATCACGCTAATCTAATCTAATCTAATCTAATTTGATCTAATCTGAATCAATACTAGATCTTCTGTCTTGTCGTAAATGTTTAGTTGACAGCCACTCCTTCCAACTCTGCTGCATGGCTGTGCTGCTTAACGTCCATTAAACTGTTGCTCGATTTCGAAACTCCTTCGCTGAGGCTGAAGAGTACTTCTGCAGAGTCCAATAATTCTAGAAAATGCGCCTCATAATTTGCAGAATGAACAGTGAATTAATTATATATATATATATCAATGACGTAATCCATGTTCTATGTAGCTCCGTTGAAATATCACTGATGATTTGACTGATGATCGAACTGTTTTATAAGATGCTCTTTATTTAGAAAGGCAATTTAAATTCAGGTTCTCCTGACTTCTATTCTGAACCAACTTGGTTATAATTATAGTTAAGTTGCTGGAGTGTAGATGAATTTTCTGCGGCGCCACAACGAATAGCTTTTAGGAATAGTTAAAGAACTCAAATTCTGTGAATACACGTCATCATCAGTGAACTGCCTGATTCATTGTTCAATACTTTGAAATCCATAGATTCAATTCCATTTCTCAATTGATATTATTATCAACGGTTGAACGATAACAGTTTGAATATCGTTCAGAGTATCCCGATTCGCTCCATGCTCCAACCGTAACTCTCATGTCTATCCTGCCCGACTAAACTTCCGAAACTCGATCGTTGAATAAAATAAATGACTTCCAAGTCACTTCGAGTTCAATTTAAGTAACTACAATTTCTATATTACAACAATTAATGAATGAACTTAGGATGCATCTAGAGCTCGTGTCCTAACGACAAACATACTTCCCGTTCTTACGGCACGAGCAATCCTAGAATCGTCTTTTCATCTGTCTCCACTTTATCGCCATCATCATCATCATCATCGTCGTCATCGTCGCATCCCGTATAATCGTCCAGCCTTCGGTTGCATCTGCCGGACCCCAACATCCGCCTACTGGACTCGCGCTGGATCCACCCAGCTACTTAAGAGGCGAGCTCGCAGCGCTTCCTGCCAGGCGCGTATCACGGCGTCGCATCGCGCGTACTACGGCAGCGTACACGGCGAGTGACGGCGTTCGACGGCCGGCGTGGACTGCCCACTGGTCGGCGCTGGCCATTCAGCACGCCTGCACGGTAATTAGCTGCTGACCGCTTGCTATCTTTTTGCTGACCACTCCATATCTAATGGTCCCGCGGGAGAGCAATTGCTTGCGGAAGATGTTGCGTCTGATTAGAGCGAATTTACGCGCTTGTCAGCGCTTTGTAACGGCTTTTGATTGCTGCTTCTAAGAGGGTTGTAAGATGGCTGGATAGGATGTTGTGTCGCAGCACTGTAGTGGGCATAGATTTGGCTATTGCAATTGTAACTGCTGTTTTAATTGTAATTTGACATTTTGAAGTGTGCTGCTCAGGAACTTAGTCTACTTACTTGTCTGACCTATACTTAATTGGGTTTAATTGAATTTGATGTTTTTCTGGATTTCTTTGGAGTTCAATTAATTTAATTAGATTTTATTCGACTTTCACTGTATCTAATTGGATTTAATGCTTTTTGAGTTCGGATTTAATTGGATTTCATTGCATTTAATTGGATTTCGTTGGATTTAATCGGATCTAATTGGAGTTCATTGGACATCATTGCATTTAATTGGTTTTGATGATTACTGAATATAGACTTCATTGGACGTTATTATGAGTTTGATCATCATAGAATTTCAATTAATTTCTTCTGAATTTCCCTATACTTTATTGAGTCTAATTGGATTTGATGCTTTTTGAGTTCGGATTTAATTGGATATCATTGTATTTTATTACATTTAATTTGATTTCATTGGATTTAATCGGATTTAATTGGGTTTCTTTGGGATTTGATCAGATCTAATTGGATTTCATTGGGCGTCATTGCATTTAAATGGATTTGATGATTACTGAATATAGATTTCATTGGATGTAATTCTGATTTTGATCATCATAGGATTTCAATGAATTTCTTTGGATTTCATTAGATTTTATTGAGTCTAATAATTATTTGATTTCATTGGGTTGGAAAGCGACGTTGATTCATTGCTCACGAGCATTGATATAGTCTTCATGGTGGATTGACACAATAATTGGTCATCAGATACTGTAAAAGTGGCTTTTTAGTAAATAGATCATAATAACAATGACAAAAGTACGATGTGGATTCCGTTTGACAACTTTCCGGCAAGCTGGCATTGTACAATTGCCTCTGCAGAAACAACAAATAAATAAATCCGGTATTATATTATTATATTTGGCTGTAAAATAATGGAAAGTCTTTGTCTCGCGCCTGGGACGTTGGAATTCGTCAATTGACGGTTTAATGTCGGAAGATACGCATAGAAATGTCCACAGACCATTTCAAGTCCAAAGAATTGCAACTGGTCTCCTATCGTCTCCTGGGTCTCATGGATCTTGACCCGTTCCATTCCAAGCAACTGTGGATAAGAATTGCGAGTTTGCTGAGATGCAAAGACCGATTGATGTGGCGATGTATATTATGCGATAAAGACTGAGGAGCAATTCCCAGGGTAGTGTAGCAGAATTGTACGGACTTTTTTCATGGGATTGCATTCGATTTCACTTGATTTCATCTGATTTATTTGAATTTTCCTTGGATTTCCTTGGATTTCTGTGGATTTCATTGGATTTCATTGGATTTTATTGGATTTACTTAGATTTCTTTGAATTTCTTTGGCTTTCTTTGGATTTCATTGGATTTTATTGGATTTACTTAGATTTCTTTGAATTTCTTTGGCTTTCTTTGGATTTCATTGGATTTTATTGGATTTACTTAGATTTCTTTGGATTGCCTTGGATTTCTTTGGATTTACTTAGATTTATTTGAATTTCATTGGATTTCTTTGAAATTTTATTGGATTTCTTTGGATTTCTTTGAATTTTATTGGATTTCTTTGGATTTCTTTGGATTTCATTGGATTTCTTTTGATTTCTTTGGGTTTCATTAGATTTCTTTGGATTTACTTAGATTTATTTGAATTTCATTGGATTTCTTTGAATTTTATTGGATTTCTTTGGATTTCTTTGAATTTCATTTGATTTCATTGGATTTCTTTGGATTTCATTGGGTTTCTTTTGATGTCCTTGGAGATCTTTGGATTTCCTTGGATTTCCTTGGATTTCTTTGGATTTCTTTGAATTTCTTTGGATTTCATTGGATTTCTTTGAATTTTATTGGCTTTCTTTGTATTTCATTGGATTTCATTGGATCTATTTGTACGCCATAACATTTTATTTGATGCCACTTGACTGAATTTCTTTTTGGGGACTTCTCTGGATTTAATTGGATGCTTAAGATTGCATTTGAATTCACTCGATGTAACTGAGTTTCTTTGGATTCTCGGTGTTTTATTGGTTTGGAACACGACATTGAACGAGCGATCCATCATAAGCACATTAAGCACCATGAATGATACAGTCATCTTTGTCGACGCACAGAATGTTGCAGGCTGGTAACTATAGCCTCGGACTAATACAAAGATTCCATGCTAATGAAAAACCTGATCGAGAGTAGGCTAGGCCTAATCTATGAATCGAATCACATTCAATAATTTGTTATTTAGTGTATAAGATGTTGTTTCGAATGACTTTATTCTTTTTTGCAACCTCAGACAATAAATCCATTAATTCTGCAAGCGATTATAAATATAATCTGCTATAAGGAAAGAGTCGCAGCCAGAGTGCTCCCAAATGGCGAATGCATTGAGAAATACGATTTCCAAGAACAATTTGCATACATAATTATACAAGTACCTGAATGTTCAGTTGAAGTGTTTCCATCTGGTGAATGTGTTGTGATGTCGCTGTAACGTGTGGATAAGTATCACGCTGTCGCATGGTGCTACACATCTTTGAATGATAGAGATTTGACGCAATAGAATTATGGCGGGAGAAGAAAGAAGAATGGTCTCACCTGTCAGTGGTTAAAGACTTAGCCCTCTTGCCCCGTATGGCCGCTATAGCGGCTTGGTGGTCTTTGACAAATACCCGTAAGGCCGCTATAGAGGTTTCAACATATAAACCGTGGCTTATTGGTTTACTTACTATTATATATTATTATTATTATATATTATTATTATATATTATTATATATTATTATTATATATTATTATTATTATATATTATAATATTATTATATTATATATATATATAAATTATATATTATATATTATTATATATATATTATTATATATATATTATATATATTATTATATTATATTATTATTATATTATTATTACTATTATATTATTATTACTATTATATATTATTATTATTATATATTATTATTATATATTATTATATATTATTATATATTATTATTATTATTATATATATTATTATATATTATTATTATTATTATATATTATTATATTATATTATTATATATTATATTATATATTATATATTATTATATATATATATATTATATATATATTATATATTATATATTATTATATATATTATATATTATATATTATATATATATATTATATTTTATATATATATTATATATATATATATTATATACTTTTTGCTCAGGGCCATCGGGTGGGCGTTCCGCTTGCTGTGGGGCTATAGGGGTGAGAGGGTTAGGATAGGCCTAGTTGAAACGCATGGACAAAAATACTATATGCAGTTGTTGTAGAATGCATACGTTTCTTTGGGTGTTAGCGATTGTGCGGCCGCCTGGAGAGAATGGGGCTGGGTTGGGACGAGGCAGAGGAGGTGGCTGGCGACCGTGTGGAGTGGCGAAGACTTCTTGACCAATGCTCCGATCGGAACAGCAGGAACTAAGTCTAAGTAAGTAAGATTGTGCGGCCAATACCCTGCAGGCTTATAATGGGTATGGACCGGAGACGAGTGAGAATTGCCGGGTGGTCGTGTGTGGCGTTCAGCCCCATAGTCTTCCAAGGTTTTCTTTGCACATTTCACGTGGACAATAGCCTGCCTGACTACAGTTATTTCATAAGATTCTCGCACTGGATTTGAAGCACACGATGATTTTATTCCTAGAGGTGAAATAATGTGCTCAACGTTTATGGTATTCTCTTGGGTTATGAACCATCATTGATTGCAAGAATTTTCAGTTTGATTATCTCTTCAGAAAACCTCCCTATAGAAGAAGAACTGTCATAATTGTTCATAGATACATGTATGTGTTTTTCTTACTGATGTCTTCATAGGAGTGTTGCATTGATTTTGTGTAGGCTCTATATATAAGTGAATTATTTTAGGCTGTGTAATGGAATTGACCCTCTTGATCATGATTGAACGTTGTTTAAAATTATTATTATAGAACACTTCTGGCACAACCAATCAGAACGAGAAATTATTATGAAGAGTTTGTTGCATGAGACACGCATCTTCTACCGTTCTACGTGGACTACTTGAATAAGTCAATTGGGCCCCAGTTTTGAAACTTCGCCACTCGTTCTCTGCCAGTGCCAGTCCCACGCCTGGATAAAGGAGGAAGGCTGCCCTCTTCAAAGCTACGGTTAAAGACAAAGATCATGTTCTTCATAAATTTTTCTCTTATAGACGTCCTGGTAAATACAATCTGCGCCCTATAGGCCGCATCCATTTGAACTAACCAATAAAAACAATAAAAACTTCATAACACGGATGCTGTATAAAAGCGTTTACTAGGCTTTATTCGCTGCTCCTTTGTGCTTGTTAGGCCTAACTGTCGCGTTATGTCGACCGGTTATTCTTTCAATAAAACGAATATTATTAATCAGTAATCATATTTGAAATGGCAGTGTCGTTAAAAATGCAGGTACTATAATTTTAATTCACCTTTTTTTTCGATTTAATTTCGCCAACTTCTAGTTTGTCCAGAACCATTTTAATCGATCCAGCTTCTGCTTAGACAAGAATTTGTTCGATAAATCCCGTTTCTATTTTGTCAGTATATCTTTTTCATCAATTTTACATTGAAAATTATTCTTCATCAATCCAGCAGAATGACTGCACTAACCCTAAAACTAACCCTAACCGACCCTCACGACGCCTAACCTGAACCCTAACCGACCCTCACGCGCTAAATCCCGCTTCTACTTCGTGAGGAAATATTTTTCATCGAATTTCTATTTCTGTGGGTCGTACACGAAACCTACATCGACACGCGGAAAATAAAAAAAAAGGTGAATTAAAATTATAGTACCAAAATGCAACAAGCTCCAGTCTTGGCGTGAGTGTCACCTCAAGTAGTTGTGTAAGCTTTCACACACGTGGTGGTAGTTTACAAATTAAACAAACTGTGGAAACAGCTGTTCGGAAGTGGATCCCAAGTTTATGGCCAGCAGCCTGCGCTTCCCTCTAGCGAATGCATTCAGCAAACACGCTAGCCACCTTGCGAAGATGTTGAACAACAGACATTTCTTTTCTCCCATTAACTTTGATTGTCGTCGTCGAAACGATGGCTCGTAATCGTAATCTTTAGCTCAGCATTAATTTTCTATAGGGTTCAAAAAGCGAAGTCAAGGGAACCAGTCTTTCACTGGCGCATAGTCAGAAGATGATCGGTAGGGGGCGGGGGATCGGTTCGAGGTCAAGATGTGAGGGAGTCAGGTAGCCTATACGCAGACAGACTGAGATACAGACATACAGGCAGACAGGCGGACAGACAGACAAATGGACAGACGGACAGGCAAGCAGAGAGACAGACAGACAGACAGCAAGCAAGCATGCAGGCGGTTTTTGATGGAGCGGGAGGAAGTGGAGGAGGAGGACGAAGACGACGACGAGGAGGAGACAAAAGAGACAGACAGACAGACAGACACATAGCCGCACAGGCAGACAGACAGACAGACAGACAGACAGCCAGACACACAGACACACAGCCGCACAGACAGACAGACAGACGGACAGACACACAACTTGGATGGTGTTTAGAGTCGAAAGAGTGGGTGAGGTAGTAGCAAGAGGTGAAATCAGGATAGGTTTTGTCCACAGGCTTCTGAAGACCAATCTGAACCACCGTGGTTGGACTGGGAGCGCCTCTGAGTTGACCTTTGAAAGGGCGCGATGCAAATTCTTGAAATGAATTAATGAATAAATATTATGCTCAAAAGAAGGAGAGACTGGTAAGACGTTTTAACTGCAATTTAAGCTGAAGCCGAAACGATCCAAGAACAACGTTGATAGGCCTACGCCACAGCCTTTGACTCAGGTTTGCTTTAAGGAATTTTTAGAACTGCACAACTCCTTCTTTCCTTTCCCATCTTCCATGTGAGTAACTTCAGATCGGACCTTTTTTGCTAGTTTCAAATGTACACAAATCCATTTTAGAACTGCACATTTTGTTTACAACTGCACGGTAAAAAAGCCCTGCTTCAAGTCTCACTATCTTACGGTCAAATGTCAGACAATGGCGTTGAGATATTGTGAGGAAAAGGACTTTTGCTGCTCATGGTCACTGCACAACAGCCAAGAAAGAACACACTCTGTCTGTGTCCTCCCTCTCTGTGTCTACTGTAAGTATTCAGCTGAATCAGCTCTCTCTCTCTCTCTCTCTCTCTCTCTCTCTCTCTCTCTCTCTCTCTCTCTCTCTCTCTCTCTCTCTCTCTCTCTCTCTCTCTCTCTCTCTCTCTCTCTCTCTCTCTCTCTCTCTCTCTCTCTCTCTCTCTCTCTCTCTCTCTCTCTCTCTCTCTCTCTCTCTCTCTCTCTCTTTCTCACTCTCTCTCTCTGTCTCTCTCTCTCTCTCTCTCTCTCTCTCTCTCTCTCTCTCTCTCTCTCTCTCTCTCTCTCGGCGTTACACAGGTTGGTGGATGAGACAGCTGTTCCAATGCAGCTATACTCATTAAGAGTAAATGGCATGTGCAATGTGCAGTGTGATGAGACGATGATTTTGGTAGTGTATGGTAAACATGTCTGGGTGCCATACACCCACAATAATTATTATTCTCTTCTTCTTCTTCTGGTTCTCTGCCGCTAGGCAGGTTCGACTGTCCAATGTCGCCACTCTTCCCTCCGCTGGGCCTTCTCTTTTAGTCTTTGGTAACCAATCCTCGTCATCATCGTGTCCAACATCATCTGTCGTGGTCTTCCTCTTGTTCTTTTCGCCTCCATTTTTCCTTCTATCACCATTTTTACCAGGTTTCTCCTCTTAGCGTATGCCCTATCCATTTCTTTTGTCTTTCTCTGATTGTTTTTATCATTGTTCTTTCCTTTCCAATACTTTCCAGAACTTCCTCGTTTGTTCTGTGTTCCGTCCAGCTGATCTTCTCCATTCTTCTCCATGTCCACATTTCAGACGCTTCGATTTTCTTTATTTTACACAGGTTAATTATGATCGTTTGCTTATATATCGTCTCATATTGTATTTCAAGTATTTCAAGTGTTCTATGGAAACATTTTTAGGTCTCCCGGTATTTCGTATCAATTTTCTATTCTCTCAATATCATTGGCAGACAGGAAGACAGTTTGGTGAGTGGTGACTTCAACATTTGAGCGTCGACCGGTCGCTATTTCTATTCTCTATTCTCTATTTTCTATTCTTTGGTAGCCGCCGATATCTCAAGCGGACTTTCTTAACACAGCGACTTCAGTCGACCCGCTCTTGCTAGATAGGACGTCTCAGCAATAAGTCTCTTGCTGGTCGGATTGACTACTTCGGATGCGCCTAAGTCACTGCAAGTCAACAGAAAATCTTGAAGACAAGTGGTCTTAACCCACTGCCCACAGGGATCATCTAGTACCCTGTAATTAACTGCCATACCTACTAGACATCCGAATGTCTAACCTTATAACAGCAGCGGATTTTGCTTAAACCGCCGCCGCAGAGAACAACCATATTTTTTACTGCTGTAATTGAATGTTGTAAGACAAGAAAGAACAAGTAGGCTGATTGGTAGAAGATAGGCCCACTTGTAAAACTGTTTAACAAAAAAATTACGTGGAACAGAGCTAACTGTCTTCTACTTAACGGGACTTACCAGGTTTCCTCCTCTCTCATTGGCTGACGACTAAAACAAGCAAGCCAGTTGCATGGTATCATTTTAATTTAAATGTTTATTGTGTGTCCAGAGTTAGATTGGGCTTGTTTCTAACTGTGGGCACCCTTCTGGTTACCATGGAAGGTCGCCAACTATACGGTCAAATGCACCAACGTGAATTGACTTCCTCTACTTGCAACCAGAAAATTAAATCGGTCAACAATTTCCAGCGACTGTCACGACGTTAGACAATTATAATTATTGGGTTATTGCAGCACTAGTGTCTGCCTATGCACGTAATCACATTCGCGAATAATTATTAAAGACCATAGTCATTTTTCGTGGGGTGCGGGGGTGTAGTGGGTATGTTCGTTGCCTTGCAGCCGGAGGGTTGCAGGTTCGAATCCACGCCCAAACCGCCGAGTAGGTACGTTGAGGAAGTCCTTCACTCGCAATTGCTCAGGCGCTTCGGCGTGAAACCCCAATTGAGTGTCCGCGCGTTACAGTAGTCGGGAGCGCTTCTGAGTAGTATTCTTGGAGTTGCGCTATAACAAGTGCACATACACAGGTGACGTCATAGTAAGATTATGAATTGATGTTCGAGTGGCGCAAATCAATTACTGGATCGTTTATAATAAGTGACGTAACAAACAATACAGTCTTGACAACATTCCAGCCAGATTGCCCTGGACTTTATTCACCCTAGTTAATTAGGTTACAGAGAGATTGGATGAAACTATAATATTGTACATTATCCGCACAGGCAGGCAGACAGACGTACAGACAACTTGGATGGTGTTTATAGTCGAAACAGTGGGTGAGGTAGTGGTAAGAGGTGAGATCAGGATAGGTTTTGTTCACAAGCTCCTGAAGACTTATCCGTACCACCGTGGTTGGACTGGGAGCGCCTCTGAGTTGACCTTTTAAAGGGCGCGATGCAAATTTCTGAAATGAAGTAATGAATAAGTATTATGCTCAAAAGAAGCTCTGCTGATAAGACGTTTTAACTGCAATTTAAGCTGAAGCCGAAACGATCTAAGAACAACGTTGATAGGCCTACGCCACAGCCTTTGACTCAGGGCTGTTTTAAAGGAATTTTTAGAACTGCACAACTTTTTCTTTCCTTTCCCATCTTCCATGGTGAATTACTTCAAATCGGACCATTTTTGCTAGTTTTAAACGTACGCAATGGTTTATACAACAGCACAAATCCATTTAGAACTGCACATTTTGTTTACAACTGCACGTTAAATAAACCCTGTTTCAAGTCTCACTATCTTAGGCTACGATCAAAATTTAATGTCAGACGATGGTGTTGAGAAAAAGGACCGCATGCTCATGGTCACTGTACAACTGTCTGGAAGAGAGGAACGAACACACACACACACACACACACACACACACACACACACACACACACACACACACACACACACACACACACACACACACACACACACACACACACACACGCAAACTCTCTCTCTCTCTCTCTCTCTCTCTCTCTCTCTCTCTCTCTCTCTCTCGGCGTTACACAGGTTGGTGCATTAGACAGCTGTTTGAATGCAGCTACTCATTAAGAGTAAATGGCATGTGCAATGTGCAGTGTGATGAGACGATGATTTTGGAAGTGTATGGTAAACATGTATGGGTGCCATACACCCACAATAATTATTATTCTCTTCTTCTTCTTCTGGTTCTCTGCCGCTAGGCAGGTTCGACTGTCCAATGTCGCCACTCTTCCCTCCGCTGGGCCTTCTCTTTTAGTCTTTGGTAACCAATCCTCGTCATCATCGTGTCCAACATCATCTGTCGTGGTCTTCCTCTTGTTCTTTTCGCCTCCATTTTTCCTTCTATCACCATTTTTACCAGGTTTCTCCTCTTAGCGTATGCCCTATCCATTTCTTTTGTCTTTCTCTGATTGTTTTTATCATTGTTCTTTCCTTTCCAATACTTTCCAGAACTTCCTCGTTTGTTTTGTGTTCCGTCCAGCTGATCTTCTCCATTCTTCTCCATGTCCACATTTCAAACGCTTCGATTTTCTTTATTTTACACAGGTTAATTATGATCGTTTGCTTATATATCGTCTCATATTGTATTTCAAGTACGGTATTTCACGTGTTCTATGGAAACATTTTTGGGTCTCCCGGTATTTCGTATCAATTTTCTTTTCTCTCATTATTATCATTGGCAGACAGGAAGACAGTTTGGTGAGGGGTGACTTCAACATTTGAGCGTCGACCGGTCGCTAATTCTATTCTCTATTCTCTATTTTCTATTCTTTGGTAGTCGCCGATAACTCAAGCTGACTTTCTTAACACAGCGACTTCAGTCGACCCGCTCTTGCTAGATAGGACGTCTCAGCAATAAGTCTCTTGCTGGTCGGATTGACTACTTCGGATGCGCCTAAGTCACTGCAAGTCAACAGAAAATCTTGAAGACAAGTGGTCTCAACCCACTGCCCACAGGATCACCTAAAACCCTGTAATTAACTGCCATAAATACTAGACATCCGAATGTCTAATCTTATAGCAGCAGCGGATTTTGCTTAAACCGCCGCCGCGGAGAACAACCATATTTTTTACTGCTGTAATTGAATGTTGTAAGACAAGAAAGAACAAGTGGGCTGATTGATAGAAGCTAGGCCCACTTGTAAAACTGTTTAACAAAAAAATTACGTGGAACAGAGCTAACTGTCTTCTACTTAACGGGACTTACCAGGTTTCCTCCTCGCTCATTGGCTGACGACTAAAACAAGCAAGCCAGTTGCATGGTATCATTTTAATTTAAATGTTTATTGTGTGTCCAGAGTTAGATTGGGCTTGTTTCTAACTGTGGGCACACTTCTGGTTACCATGGAAGGTCGCCAACTATACGGTCAAATGCACCAACGTGAAGTGACTTCCTCTACTTGCAACCAGAAAATTAAATCGGTCAACAATTATTTCCAGCGACTGTCACGACGTTAGACAAATTATAAGTATTGGGTTATTGCAGCACTAGTGTCTGCCTATGCACGCAATCACATTCGCCAATGATTATTAAAGACCATAGTCATTTTTCGTGGGGTGCGGGGGTGTAGTGGGTATGTTCGTTGCCTTGCAGCCGGAGGGTTGCAGGTTTGAATCCACGCCCAAACCGTCGAGTAGGGACCTTGAGGAAGTCCTTCACTCGCAATTGCTCAGGCGCTTCGGCGTGAAACCCCGATTCAGTGTCCGCGCTGTAGTCCATAATGTTTCCATAGAACACGTGAAGGACTGGCTCGCTGTAGTCGGGAGCGCTTCTGAGTAGTATTCTTGGACGGGCGCTCTGACAAGTGCACATACACAGGTGACGTCATTGTAAGATTATGAATTGATATTAGAGTGACGCAAATCAATTATTACAGGATCATCTATAATGACTCAATGAGTGACGTAGCAAACAATGCGGTCTTGACAACATTCCAGCCAGACTGCCCTGGACATTATTCACCTTCAGATGCCTATTCTTAGCTCTTCACTTCTAGTTAATTAGGTTGCAGAGAGATTGGATTGAACTTACATGTATAACGGAGTTTGGTTAGGTTGGTTGGAGATTAGAAAATGACGGCATGGCGAAACTGCAGTATCGGGGACCTGTGTGTCGGTTATGGTCAGATCAGGCGTCGTGAGGGTCGGTTAGAATCAGGTTATGCGTCGTGAGGGTCGGTTAGGATTAGAGTTAGGGTTAGCGTCGTCATTAGATACTATTTACTATACTATGCTATGCTATGCTATGCTATGCTATGCTATGCTATGCTATGCTATGCTATGCTATGCTATGCTATACTATACTATACTATACTATACTATACTATACTATACTATACTATACTATACTATACTATACTATACTATACTATACTATACTATACTATACTATACTATACTATACTATACTATACTATACTATACTATACTATACTATACTATACTAGAAAGATATTGTGTGCTTCGGTCCCCGATACTGCAGTTTCGCATCATGGTTGGGGCTAGTCACTAGCCGCTAGTGTCATCATTCGGACCCCGGTACTAATAGTTTTGCCTAAACGTCTACCGTTTGTTGCGAGAAGAAAGCGAGCTTGGCTTCGTCGTTTCAGCTATCGCAGTTGTTGATCTTCTCGTCGATTTTAACGCTTTTCAGGTAATCGAATTCCGGATCGTGGCTCTGGTAAGAGACGTACGGAACGAAGGACTGGCTCCTGTGCGTCGTTCCACCTTCCGATCCATCGTTGTCGGCTGCCTTCTGGTTCATCAGAAATCCAAAAGATGTTTGAATTGATGACGACTATATCAATTCTTCATTAATTCATTAATTCATTAGATCATTAATTCATCAATAATTATTCATTAATTCATTCTTCCTTTAGTTCATTAGTCGTTCATTCGTTCATTCATTAACTCATTCACGTATTTATATAGCACCTTTTCAATAAAACTACTCAGAGGTGCTCCCAACTCAAGCACGGCCAGAAGAAGAGTTCTCAGGTGCTTATAGAACGAGTCAGAGAGCGACGTAGCAAACAGTCGCAGCTCAAGAGTGATGCCGTTCCATGTACCACTGGTCAATTCATAGAGAAAGCATGACTTTGCATGATGGAGGTGCGTGCGATAATGGTCTGCACTGATTCTGAGGTCGTTACAGCTGCACTCTCTGTTATGATATAATGGCAAGTAGGCAAGCAATAAAAAATTGTATCTGGTAGAATCATGGTAAAATTCAGGGCTGTTTTTGAGGAATTTTTAGAACTGCACAACTCCTTCTTGCCGTTCCCATCATCCATGGCAATTTACTTTGAATAGTAGGGAAGAGAAGAAGGAACACACTCTGTCTGTGTATCTGTCTGTCTGTCTGTCTCTCTCTCTCTCTCGCTCTCTCTCTCTCTCTCTCTCCGTTACACATGTTGGTGCTGTTCGAATGCACTAAGAGTAAATGGCATGTGCACTTTGTGCAGTGTGATGAGACGATGATTTTGGTAGTGTCTGGTAAGCATGGCTGGCTGCCATTCACCCACAACAACTATTAATTTATCGTTTGCTTATACGTCTCATATATATAGCGACACTACGAAGTGTTTCAAGTATTTCAAGTGTTCTATGGAAACATTTCTAGGTCTCCCGAAGATTTCGTATTAATTTTCCATTCTCTCAATATCATTGGCAGACAGGAAGACAGTTTGGTGAGTGGTGACTTCAACATTTGAGCGTCGACCGGTCGCTATTTCTATTCTCTATTCTCTATTTTCTATTCTTTGGTAGCCGCCGATATCTCAAGCGGACTTTCTTAACACAGCGACTTCAGTCGACCCGCTCTTGCTAGATAGGACGTCTCAGCAATAAGTCTCTTGCTGGTCGGATTGACTACTTCGGATGCGCCTAAGTCACTGCAAGTCAACAGAAAATCTTGAAGACAAGTGGTCTCAACCCACCGCCCACAGGGATCATCTAGTACCCTGTAATTAACTGCCATAAATACTAGACATCCGAATGTCTAACCTTAGAGCAGCAGCAACCGCCGCCGCGGAGAACAACCATATTTTTTACTGCTGTAACTGAATGTTGTAAGACAAGAAAGAACAAGTGGGCTGATTGATAGAAGCTAGGCCCACTTGTAAAACTGTTTAACAAATAAATTACGTGGAACAGAGCTAACTGTCTTCTACTTAACGGGACTTACGAGGTTTCCTCCTCGCTCATTGGCTGAAGACTAAGACATGCAAGCCATTTGCACGGTATCATTTTGATAATTTTAAAAGTGTATCCAGAGTTAGATTGGGCTTGTTTCTAACTTTAGCACCCTTCTGGTTACCATGGAAGGTCGCAAACTGTATACGGTCAAGTGCACCAACGTGAAATGACTTCCTCCAGTTGCCAGGGGCGCAACCAAAACATTTTCCTGGGGGGTGCTCAAAATTATTATTGTAAGCGCCGAAGGCACGAAGTCAATGCCGACTGGGGGGTTTGGGGGAGCGTCGTAAGCTCCCCCAGCGGGGTCTGGGGCGAAGCCCCAGAAACCAACGCATTTTTTACTTTTGACATCAGCTAGAGCACGTTTCAGGCTCTTGTTTGCCAGCTGTATTTATGAGCGATAAAGTTATGAAAACTTCTGAAAAATATGGTTTAAGACTTCAAAAATGTCCTTTCCCATGTGTTTTAGATAAGACAGTGGGTGTTAGGCCTATAGCTCGCGAGTGGCAGAATTAATAACCATGTGTTTAATCTATCCCTCCCCAATGACCAGTGTTTTATCTAGTTCATTCTCTGGAAATCAAGGTTTCTGGGGAGAAAGCGAGCATCCGAAGCTGCACTTGCTCTCGAGCTCATGACATTTACTCTGACAGTTGGCATTATGCGTGTAAAGCATCCTCGAAGTAGCTTGCTACTGACGATGCTATATAAATTGTCTGAATTACATTACATTACATCCGATGGAAAAGGGCAGGGACTTTGGGAGGGGATGTGTCCCTACACATCAGAAATTTTCTCATTTCCACACAGCAATGGCAGCATTTTAAGCTGCAATCTAAAGCAAAATTGCTATGCTATTTCAGTGCTGATAAGAGTGGTCTAAACTTCAATGAATATACTCACAATTATAAAAAAAAGTATTTTTGTGAGTTTCCACGTTTATTATTGTACCATTTTAAGATGTCAACTTAGCAAAATAACTCTATTACTTCAGTGCTGATAAAAAAGCGATTTCAGATTCAACATTGGCCTAGCATGGGAAGGTAAGGCAGGGGATGTGCCTCCTCCCCAACATAGAATTTTTTATTTCCACACTGCAGGGGCATCATTTTAGGCTGTCATTTTAGCGAAATTTATCATGAGTTCATTGCTAAAAGACATGGTGTAAGACTTCAATGTCCCCTCCCATTGTTTAATTTTTCTAGTTTCAATACTGTAATGGTAGGTTTTTAAGCTGTCATCTATATACAATTGCTCATTTTCAATGCTGATAGTCATAGATTTTAGTTTAAAATTTCAGAATGTAGCCTCACAAGTACTTAAAAATGTTGGATTTGCACAGTGCGCCGTGATTTTTAAAGCTGTCATTTTTACAGAATAGCTCATAATTTTAGTGCTCAGAGACATGATATAAGTTTTCAATAAATGTCCCCTCCCATCGTGTAAGAATTTTTAAAATTTAACCTATAGCCTACATACTGTAATGACAGCATTTTAGGCTGATGTCTTAACAAAATTGCTCATCATGATAAACAGTGAATAACACTGCATAAATTTATAATATTTTTGAAATATTTATAACATATTGGGGGATATAAACATCTCCAACCCCACCACAAACTTTGGGGGGTTTAAAACTTCAGAGTGTTGACTCACAATTTCTTTGGCTACGTCTCCCTATCGCCCTAAATATACGCCCATGACAGTAAGTTATGCACATTATAATATCATACGATAGTATCATAATTATATCATAATAATAAATAATAAAATTATAATTATATAGTAGGAAATAAGATCATGGTATAATATGGCAGTTTATGTAATACAATAATTGTAATAAACAGCAACTAAAAACTATCATTTTGTCAAATGTTTTGGGGAAAAATTTTCATTTCTGGGCGCTTTCTCCGCTGGAAATGTCTAGAACAAACAACGCTGAATAACTATATATTATATTGTATATTATTATAATACTAATTTGAAGGAAATAATTCTTAATTAGACCTTAATAAAATAGCACACACGGTACTATCAATTATGTCGAAACATATTATCAATAAATTGGCGAGACACTAGCTGTAATGTAAATTCATTCATATCACTAACGCTTTTAATTCATCACTAGGCCTATAGGCAAATTCTCGAGAACCTGACAAACTCAGGTATACAGACAAGCTAAACACTGAAATCTAGTGCTTTATGAATCATGAATTTGCCTAAGATTGCAATACGCTCTTTCAGATTACACAATCAAGCAAGTTTGATTGTGTAATCTGAAAGAGCGAAAGACCCCCTACCCCCCACCCTCCGTCCACAAAAAACTCATCGGATTTGGAAAAATTGCGTGGGTCACCTTTTTAGCCCTGGGGGGGTGCTCAAGCACCCCCCAGCACCCCCCTGGTTGCGCCACTGCCAGTTGCAACCAGAAAATTAAATCGGTCAACAATTGCCAGTGACTGTCACGACGTTAGACAAATTATAATTAGGCCTATAATTGGGTTATTGCAGCACTAGTGTCTGCTATTGCACGTAATCACATTCGAGAATAATTATTTAAGACCATAGTCATTTTTCGTGGGGTGCGGTGGTGTAGTTGGTATGTTCGTTGCCTTGCAGCCGGAGGGTTGCAGCTTCGAATCCACCCCCAAACCGCCGAGTAGGGACCTTGAGGAAGGGTCCTTCACTCGCAATGGCTCAGGCGCTTCGGTGCGAAACCCCGATTCAGTGTCCGCGCTCTAGTCGGGAGCGCTTCTGAGTAGTATTCCTAGAGGGGCGCTATAACAAGTGCACATACACAGGTGACGTCATTATGAATTGATGTTAGAGAGGCGCAAATCAATTATTATAAGTGACATAACAATTAGACAATACAGGATCATCTATAATAAGTGACGTAACAAACAATGCAGTCTTGACAACATTCCAGCCAGACTGCCCTGGACATTATCCACCCTATAGGTTACCTATTCTTAGCTCTTCACTTCTAGTGAATTAGGTTACAGAGAGATTGGATGGAACTTAGGCCTACATGTATTATAACAGAGTGGATTATAGGTTGGTTGGAGATTAGAAAATGCCGGCATGGCGAAACTGCAGTTTCGGGGACCTGTGTGTCGGTTATGGTCAGATCAGGCGTCATGTTGGTCGGTTAAGATCAGGTTAAGCGTCGTGAGGGTCGGTTAGGATTAGAGTTAGGGTTAGCGTCGTCATTAGATACTATTTACTATACTATACTAAGATATTGTGTGTGCTTCGGTCCCCGATACTGCAGTTTCGCCGCAGGGTTGGGGTTAGTGTCGTCATTCGGACCTCGATACTATAGTCTTGCCTAGACGTCTACCGTTTGTGGCGAGAAGAAAGTGAGCTTGGTTTCGTCGTTTCAGCCATCGCAGTTGGTTGATCTTCTCGTCGATTTCAACGCTCTTCAGGTAATCGAATTCCGGATCGTGGCTCTGGTAAGAGACGTACGGAACGAAGGACTGGTTCCTGTGCGTCGTTCCACCTTCCGATCCATCGTTGTCGACTGCCTTCTGGTTCAATAGAAATCAACAAGATACTTCAATTAATTCATTCTTCCTTTAATTCGTTCGTTCATTCATTCATTCATTCATTCATTCATTTATTCATTTATTCATTCATTCATTTATTCATTCATTCATTCATTCATTCATTCATTCACTCATTCATTCATTCATTCATTCATTCATCCATTAATTCATTCATTCATTCATTCATTCATTCATTCATTCATTCATTAACTCATTCACGTATTTATATAGCACCTTTTCAATAAAACTACTCAGAGGTGCTCCCAACTCAAGCACGGCCAGAAGAAGAGTTCTCAGGTGCTTATAGAACGAGTCAGAGAGCGACGTAGCAAACAGTCGCAGCTCAAGAGTGATGCCGTTCCATGTACCACTGGTCAATTCATAGAGAAAGCATGACTTTGCATGATGGAGGTGCGTGCGATAATGGTCTGCACTGATTCTGAGGTCGTTACAGCTGCACTCTCTGTTATGATATAATGGCAAGTAGGCAGTCTCATAGCCAGGAATGTTTGGTTTGATGGGGGGGGGGGGGTTATGGCCGGAAACCCCTTTTTTTGCTATTTTTCATTACTTAAATGGAAAAATAACCTTAAAAAACCTTTTCTCGGAGCCAATGGGGGTTTTAACCCCCGAGCCCCCCCCCCCTTGCCTACGTCACTGCAAGTAGGCAAGTAATAGAAAATTGTATCTGGTAGAATCATAGTAAATTTCAGGGCTGTTTTTAAGGAATTTTTTGAACTGCAAAAATCCTTCTTGCCGTTCCCATCATCCATGGCAAATTACTTTGAATAGGAGGGACAATAACCTTTTATCAGTTTTAACTGTACAGAAGTGCTTCTACAGCTGCACAAATACATTTAGAACTGCACATTTTGTGTGCAACTGCACGTTAAAAAAGCCAAAACAAGGCTGTTAATTATTCGCGACAGATTCAGATAAATCGGGTTTCATGCTGAACAAAAGTAGCAATCACCAGTTTCAAGCTAATTTCTAAACACGTCTTGCGGACGACTTGGGTTATCGAACCGAAATAGTTTGAGTGAAAACAGTATTAGAAAAACGTCGATTTTCATGTTGCGTTGTGAGTGCCGTGTGTTGTGCTTCGTGGAATACGCACAGTCGTGAAATGGAACGAAAAGCTCATCATAGATGAAAGACTTGTTGGACTAATGGACTTATGGCGTAGATTGGCTTTTGATGGAGCGGGGAGGAAGAGGAGGAGAAGGAGGTGAAGGAGAAGGAGAAGGAGGACAAGAAGGAGAAGAAGGAGAAGAAAAAAAGAGGAGAAGGAAGAGGATGAGAAGAAGGAGAAGGAGAAGAGGAGAGAAAAAGGAGAAGTAGGAGGAAGAGGAGATGGTGGAGAAGTAAGGGTGGGAGGTGGGAAGAGGAGGCGGAGAAAGACACGGAGAGGAAAGAGGATTAAAGAATGGGCAGAGGAGAAGGAGAAGGAGCACGAGAAGTTGGAATGGTAGAAGAGATGAAGAGGCAGAGAACAAGTGGACGAAAGAGGAGGAGGAGGAGAAGGAGGAGGAAGAGAAGGAGGAGCAGGAAAAGGGAGGAGTGGAATGGGATGGGCTGAGATGGAGAAGAAGATGGAGGAATTGTCGGTTGTGGGATGGCGTGTGGATAAGAACCCCGCGAGGCAGCATTGACGTATACTATAGATAACTACTGCAGGGTACTTTTGTAATGCCAGCAACAATTCTGGGGGGAAAGGCAATGTATGCGCTAATTGATTATCTTCGTTGTCACAATGCTCTAGTTAAATATTAACTAACTAACTTGGAATGAAATCATTCGAAAGACACCTTATTATTTTGAATCTTGAACGTTATATAACTTGGAATGAAAATTTTCGAAAGACACCTTTTTATTGCGAATCTTGAACGCTATAATTATTATATAGCGTTGGTCAATTTTGTGATTTACATGTAAGTCTGGAGCCTTTTAATTGGTGTCGACGTCAACGGCTTTTAGCAAATTGGCAGCCACGACATGTAGGCCTAATTAATTAACCAATGAATGTTTATTGCTTGATGGAAACTAATGTGTGATTGTTCTCGCCTTCATCCTAATTTTGCCACGAGTGAAACTCAAAGCTACTTCTTGCATGAAATAGGAATTCGGCGTCAGCGGTCGGCTGCTCTATAGCTATGTTCTGCAGAAACGTACATGTACGGCGCTTTAGTATAGGGCGACGCAGGGCGTATACCGTTCTTGCCGCTTCCTGCCATTTTCAAATGCCATGGCAGCGAGCAATTGAACTGTAACCGATCTATAACTTAGATACTCAGAGATAAGTCGTGTTTTGATATAGGCCTATTAATTATTGGGTTTCTAACAATATCTTGTGGCTGCCTTGCACGACCGTTGACATCGATCTCTGCGTGTAGGCCTAACATATTACGACATTAATGGTTATTGAACGAAATTATGGTTTTTATAGGTGGTATAGAAACGATTTAAAGGTGCCTAAAAATAACGCTAAAATATATACAGGGTGGCCCAGCATAAATGTCCCGACTTTGCACGCGTATAACTTCGCCATTTTTTAACATTTATTTATACTTAATGCATCAAATTAAAGGTATTTCACTCTAGCATTAACTCTAAAAAAGTCGAACTGATACTAGTTTAGGTTTTAATTATATACTTGGAACAGCGCTAGCTACCATTTTTTTCATTACTGACGCATTATGACGCCGTTTCCTCGGGAAATTCTCTCGTTTTTTGCTAAAACGCGCGTAGACACGATCATTTTGGGTGTTTGTAGGGTCCCTACCATGAATATCTTCTCATCGCAAAACCACGTCCTTTCAATTTTGCCAACAGCCGTGCACTACCATGCGCTGCTTCAGACACTTGCACGCTGAGAGCCGTTTCTTTACATAAGAGCTGGAGAGTTCGCGGGACTTCTCGTCGACAAATTACTTTAACTTTAGGTCTATAATCTTTTCCAGTACGCTATTCAGTGCTTCTAAGACTGCCTGTTTTGCGCTGAATTTGCATGCAGGGCCTGCCCTGGTCATTGTCTTGACTTCAAATGTACGCGGACACACGAGCAATGTTAGCGGATGTGAGCGCCGTGCGCTCCGATTCCCATGGTTTGCGAGTAGAAAGTCCTGTTTGATCAATTTTCCGTAGCAGATAATACAAGGTATTGTTTATTCCATCCTCTGTTAGAATATTCGTTAATCATTTCAAACGAATTATGTCCCTTATCAGTTCGTAAAATTAAGATCGAAACGCGATCATAGTCTGTCAACGGCGCCAGATTGCGTCACAAATAACAGCAAAATATGGTAGCTAGCGCTGTTTCGGGCATATAATTAAAACCTAGACTAGTATCAGTTCGACTTTTTAGAGCTGATACTAGAGTGAAATACCTTTAATTTGATGCATTAAGTATAAATAAATGTTAAAAATTGGCGAAGTTATACGCATGCAAAGTCGGGACATTTATGCTGGGCCACCCTGTATAATTATATATAGGCTATATATGTAAGAGTTGGAAAGAGTCACCGAACCACGCACACCTGACGAACTATGGCAACAACTGAAAGACATCACACTAGGTGCTGCTAGTGTGACATTGCAAAAAGACAAGATCATACACAAAAACTGGATCGCAGACGACACCTTTGAAGTCATAAAAAAGAAGCGTGAAGCAAAAGCAAAGTCTCCAGACGAGTACAAAAAATTACGAAGTGAGGTGCAAAGGATGCTGCGTAGGGACAAGCAAACAGAACTAGAAACGTTATGCAGTGAGTTGGAGGAAAACGCAAAAAGAGGCAACAGCAGATTCGTCTTCCAGACCGTAAAGAGACTCACCAAATCATTCACTCCGCGCACCACAGCCATAAAGGACATCGCAGGGACAAAAATTGTGGATCCGAAGAAGGTGAATGGAAGATGGCAAGAATACTGCGAGGAGTTGTATGACGATACGGACGATCATACATATATAGATGTTCAGGAAAGGGAACCACCACCTCTGAAGGAAGAAATCAGGCGAGCTTTGTTAAAATCAACTACGAGAAAGGCACCAGGCCCAGATGCAATAGCCGCTGAAATGCTTAAGTACGGCGGGGAAATGACGCTGACCAAACTACATGACATATGCACGGAGGTGTGGAGGAGCGGAGAGTGGCCAGATGAGTGGACGCAGTCAACTTTCATCCCACTTTTCAAGAAAGGTGACCCGCTTTATTGCGGAAACTATCGTACTATCGCACTGGTCTCTCATGCTAGCAAGATCCTATTACGAGTGATACTAGAACGGATACAATCCAAACTTGAAAGCGAGATCGCCCAGGAACAAGCTGGCTTCAGACCTAGAAGAGGAACACGTGACCAAATCGCAAACCTCCGAATAATCTTGGAAAAAGCAAGGGAAAGGAACCAACCACTATATTTCTGCTTCATTGACTTCACAAAAGCGTTCGACATGATGCAACACGACAAACTCTGGCTGACTATGTTAGAAATGGGTTTCCCGCCTCAAATAGTTCAGCTGCTGCAGAAACTTTACAAAAAACAACGCGCAAATATTAGGACAGATGGACTTACGTCAGCATGGTTCAGAGTTAAGAAAGGAGTGCGACAAGGGTGTAACCTTTCACCATGTCTTTTTAACATTCTAGCAGAACAAGTAATGAGGAAAGCCTTGCAGGGATTCAACAGTGGATTCAGAATCGGGGGTAAAACCATTAACAACCTAAGATACGCAGATGACATTGTATTACTGACTACATCACCAGAGGAGCTACAAGAATTGGTGGACAGGGTTGAGAGGTCTGCAAACGAGTATAGCATGAAGATTAATGCCGCAAAGACGAAGGTCATGACAAATACGGACACAGAATTGGAGATTAGAGTGATCAGTGGTAGTTTAGAGCAGGTAGACTCCTTTGTCTATCTGGGAAGCAGAGTAACGAAAGATGCAGACTGTAATGTAGAAGTGAAAACAAGGTTAGCCATGGGTACATCAGTCATGATTAAGTTGACAAAGGTATGGAAGAATAAGGCAATCAGCTCCAAGACAAAAATACGGCTGATGAGGGCCTTAGTGTGGCCAGTAGCAACATACGGTTGTGAGACGTGGACTCTAAAGAAGGAGGAAGAAAGAATTATACAGGCTTTCGAAAACAAATGCATTAGGAAATTACTACGTATTTCATGGACAGAAATGTTGACTAATGAACGAGTTTACAAATTAGCAGGAACAAAATGCGAGTTGTTAGGCCATGTCAAAACCCGGAAATTACGATACTTTGGCCACATCCTGCGACAGCCGGACAATATTGAAAATAGTGTCATGATGGGGTTGGTGGAGGATGTTCGTAGCCGCGGTAGACCTAGAGTATGCTGGCTCGATAACATCACGTTGTGGACCGGTCTATCGGGAGCGGCGCTATTGAGGACAGTAAAAGACAGATCTTGCTGGAGTACATTGGTCCGATCATGCAGCCAACCGTCGCGAAGCGACGTCGGCGCAATGACATGACATGACATATGTACAATACTGAAAATATGCTTTAATGAAACAGACATTGTATTAGACAGTGAAGGTTACAAAGAAAGAAGTCCGTATAGAAAGATAAACATAAAGGAAGACTCTATGCAGAGAGTTATGAGGAGAAAACTCGGTCTATTTGGACAAAAAATTATAATTATATGTAGGATGAACAGCAATATAGAAAATAGATAGTGTGATGCCTGCAATTATGGATGGCAAGGGGAGAAGACGAGGACCAAACAGGGAGTGAGGTAGATGACATCAAGGACTGGTGCAATCGAGACCTACATGTGTACAGCTTAGCTACATGTAGCCTATATATCTGCACAGGATCGGGTACTATGGAAAATGGTGATGCAATGCGCATTGGAACTTACGGGCTCTCAGTTCATGGATGATGATGATGATGATGATGATGATGATGATGATGATGATGATGATGATGATGATGATGATGATGATGATGATGATGATGATGATGATGATGATGATGATGATGATGATGATGATGATGATGATGATGATGATGATGATGGTGATGGTGATGGTGATGGTGATGGTGATGATGATGATGATGATGATGATGATGATGATGATGATGATGATGATGATGATGATGATGATGATGATGATGATGATGATGATGATGATGATGATGATGATGATGATGATGATGATGATGATGATGATGATGATGATGATGATGATGATGATGATGATGATGATGATGATGATGATGATGATGATGATGATGATGATGGTGATGGTGATGATGATGAAAAGGATGGTATTATAAGAAGTTTTGAGACTCCACCGGCATTTGATGGCTGCTAAAAGCAACGACCTCTTATATGTAACTCTTATAGGCAGAGATTGCTACGTTGAACTGCCCAGACGCTGAAACAGCGGAAAGAGCAGGAAACAAGTATCTACATTAGACTGGTCCAAAATTGCATGGTAAAAAAAATTCTTTTGGATTTTTGAGGCATGTTGATACATTTGTTCATTTTGATCTAAAAAGTACCTGTGTGAAATTTTATGCCACAAATGTAATATTTAGGGGTCACTCACGAGCATCAAAGTTGGGGTTTGGGAGCTATATATTATTAGTCCAGGCAATTTGCAGTTTGACTTGGGAAAAGTTGTAACACAAGCTTTCTAAACGGTTTCTTCCTCAGAATTTGCTGCCGAATAAAATATCCAAAATCCAAAAAAATCTGACCATGGGGTCTCCCCCAAAATGGGGTTCAAAATATAATGGTTTTTCGTGCATTTTTACATTGAATATCGGGCTGCTGACAACCTTAATGTGGCTGGAAAGTGAAGTTTTCAAGAACAATTTTCATAAATTTGTTGATTGTCCCTCTCAGAACATTGATAAGTAGGCCTACACTTAAACAGGCCTACCCTTAGGAGACTCGAAGGGAGCATTAGGGCACGTGCCCCCATGATGTTCTATAAATTGAGCTGGTTTCAACGCTGGACCACAGCATTATTTTTAACAAGCTTTCTAGTCACATCCTATTTGCAGTCCAATGCTGTATGGCCAAAGTCTATTTCCCAAAGCTCACTTTGGCACGCCAGGGTTGACAGGTGAACCAATATGGCGTCAATCTGAGAAATTTCTTCATCCACGAAGTCAAGAAAGAAGATGTTCTCTTAGTTTCACTCTGGAATAGTAAAGTAATTGTAGCAGACCTTACAGAAGAAAGAAGAGGGCGCATAGGTTGACCCAGGGTGAGAATTACTGGGCGTTTCAGCCCCCAATCTTACTTAGAGCCCATAGTAAAGTCTGTTTTTCACACCCCAATTAAAAGTGGATCATGGTTCAACCCCAGTTATTTTTCCACAATTCTCACACTGGGTTGACCTTTTGTCAAAAATTGTTGGTTTCCAGTCCAAATATCAAGTTCGATGAGCTCATTGCTGTGCCAAAGCTTCCATTGGGAACTGGAGCTGCCATGACCAACGTCGCTCTCAAGATCATTGAAGAATGGACATGGGAAAACCTATTGAAGCTCTGTCATTTGACTCTACTGCTTCTAACACGCCATGGGAATGATGGGATCCATTACGGATGTTGCTAACTGTTCGGTGTTGTATTTTGTTGGCTTCTGTCGCATTTAGCTTTTGCAGACATCTCGCAACAGAGTCTTTATTGGATACAGTCTTCATAGTTGTGATGGCTGCATCATCTGAACCCGATATCCAGCTATTCAAATGTTTATCACCAACAGTGGTCTTTCATCATAACAGTCCGCTAGTCCATGCATTTCAGGCTCTAAAATAACTGACTGCAGAAAGTGCCAAGATGCAGCCATCGTGGTCATGAAGACTTGCACAGTTCGTGCCTCTGTAAGTCTATTAACAGGGGATCTGCAGCTCTTCTGGATGACCAACACAATGCTGCAAATGAGAAGATCACTAAGGCGGCATTTACTAATTTCATTCGTCATTTCTGGTATTTAGGAATTGACCTTGCTGGGTTCTTATTTTTCTCCAAGAAACAGTTAATGAATGAGAAAAGAAATAATCAAGACACAAGTAAAGAAGAAGAACCTAGAATGCAAGAGGTAGGTTCCTAAGGGAAAAAGGAGAGGAAATAACAGAGAGCCGGAGGTTTATGAAATCTCTTTGTATCAAGGAGACGTTGTTGGATCTTCCTCCTAAATAGGCTTACAGACCAAGTCGTGAATGATGTGGCAGAGAGATTTCTGAGATTAGCTGCAACAATCAGTACCTTCAATGACTCGCTGACGAAGAGCGAAGACACTAAGCATTACTTTAGGTGACGAAGCTTCATCGTGATCTTCGTGGTCAAATTCGACTTTCTGAACTGACATTGTGACATGCTGACAGCATTCTTAGATAGTTTTATTAGACACTGGAAGTCAATTAAACACCAATTGCAGCTGCTTTTCATGCTGGCAATTAAATAATATTGCTAACAGCTAAAATGGAAGGCTCAGTGCTCGTTGACTGGAGGCCTGCTGTTATATTGCAGTGCTTACAATGTAGCCTAGTTAGTATGTTAAAACTTTGACAGCTGTGAGTGACCTGAAGATAGAGTCACAGTGTTTTAATATTTTGCACTGTGGGTTTTCTGTACCAGATGTACAGAAAAAACAACATGCCTTTCAAATATTTCAATGTTCATTTTTTTGGACCACTCTAATATACATGTATCATAAAATACCATGGAGTAAGAGGGTTAGATGTGTACTGCGGAGCAATGTAAACAAACCAAGTCACCAAACACGTCATTTTGTTACCAGCAAACTTTCCTTCATATCCTCCATTTTCAAGTCCAAGAGCAAGAGGTCTATGCAGAAACCACGTGATCCCATCGACCTAGTTAAAACCCGTCAACCTAAAAACACACACACACCCACACACACACAGACACACACACACACACAGACACACACACACACACACAACACACACACACACAGACACACACATAGGCACACACACACACACACACACACAACACACACACACACAGACACACACATAGGCACACACACAACACACACACACACACAGACACACACATAGGCACACACACACACACACACACACACGGATATGATTGATCCAGATCTTAACAGCTTTTGACAACGTTAATGTCTATACTCTATATAGACTGTGTTATCGATTTAGTAATTTATCGAACTCTATCTGTAATGAGAGTAAAAATTGCAAGTTGGCTAAGTATGGCAAGCTGAGGTTATCTGTGGTAGGCGAAAGAGAGAGAGAGAGAGAGAGAGAGAGAGAGAGAGAGAGAGAGAGAGAGAGAGAGAGAGAGAGACAGACAGAGACAGAGACAGAGACAGAGAGACAGAGAGACAGAGAGAGAGACAGAGACAGAGACAGAGACAGAGACAGAGACAGAATCAGAGAGAGAGAGAGAGACAGAGAGCCAGAGAGACAGAGAGACAGAGAGACAGAGAGAGACAGAGACAGAGACAGAGACAGAATCAGAGAGAGAGAGAGAGAGAGAGAGAGAGAGAGAGAGAAAGAGAGAGAGAGAGAGAGAGAGAGAGAGAGAGAGAGAGAGAGAGAGAGAGAGACAGAGACAGAGACAGAGACAGAGACAGAGACAGAGACAGAATCAGAGAGAGAGAGAGAGAGAGAGAAAGAGAGAGAGAGAGAGACAGAGAGACAGAGAGAGAGAGAGAGAGAGAGAGAGAGAGAGAGAGAGAGAGAGAGAGAGAGAGAGAGAGAGAGAGAGAGAGAGAGAGAGAGAGAGAGAGAGAGAGAGAGAGAGAGAGAGAGAGAGGTAATTTGATGCAAGACAGCTAGGCAAGACAAGGGTATGGTAAGGAATGAGCAAGTTATGGTTGGGTGGTACGCATCTGCCTCTCTCTATCTATCGGCTTATCTGTCTCCTTGACCGTCTGTCTGTCCATGTCTGCCTAACTGTTCGTATGTGGTATACATGGTATACATCTGCCAGTCTGCTAGGTTACCTGTATGTGTGTCTGTCTGTCTATTGTCTGCCTATTCGTCTGCCTATTCGTCTGTCTATTCTTTGCCTATTCGTCTGTCTATTATCCGCCTATTTGTCTGTCTATTATCCGCCTATTCGTCTGTCTATTATCCGCCTATTCGTCTGTCTATTATCCGCCTATTCGTCTGTCTATTATCCGCCTATTCGTCTTTCTATTATCCGCCTATTTGTCTGTCTATTATCCGCCTATTTGTCTGTCTATTATCCGCCTATTTGTCTGTCTATTATCCGCCTATCCATCTGTCTATTGTCTGCCTATTCGTCTGTTTATTGCCTGCCTATTCGTCTGTTTATTGTCTGCCTATTTGTCTGTCTATTATCCGTTTATTCGTCTATCTATTGTCTGCCTATTTGTCTGCCTATTCGTCTGCTTAATCGGCTGTGTATTGTCTGCATATTGTCTGCCTATTTGTCTGTCTATTGCCTGCCAGTTTCTGTTTGTCTGTTAAAATCTGTCCACCTCCTCTCCTCCCCTCTGTTTGTTCTTCCGTCTGTCGCCTGGAAAAACACAGACGGTTCATTAATTGTTGATCTTTCCATCTTCCATCGTCCACTCTCATCCACTTCCTTCTATACGCTGTGAATCCATGGAATCTCCCTCCGGTGCAAATCTGGAATCACACCTGGAAAACACACTTCCACTTAAGCACCCAGCAGCAGCGTTGAAGACCAACACATGCCTCGTTATCTGTCTCTCCAAGTCTACAACTGTCTGTCTGTCTGTCTGCCAGACAGTCTCTATGTCCATGAATACGCTACAATGATGTATGTATGTATGTATGTATGTATGTATGTATGTATGTATGTATGTATGTATGTATGTATGTATGTATGTATGTATGTTTGTTTGTTTGTTTGCATCTAATGCATGAATTCATTGATGGCATTTCATGTATGAATACATGATTGCATCAACACAAAAAATGTATGTATGAATGAATGTATGCATATATACATACATAGTGCATAATATATACATGATACACATACATGCACACTGCAACTGACGTCGTTTTCTGTTTGAGTCACGTGATTAGTGGAACCGTTGACGGTCCTTCTGTTAGACATCACTGGCGGCTCTCTCTCTCTGTCTGTCTGTCTGTCTGTCTCTCTCTCTCTCTCTCTCTCTCTCTCTCTCTCTCTCTCCCTCTCTCTCTCTCTCCTCTCACTCAAAGAACCCTTTGATCTGTGTCCGCATGCCTTTGAAGTGGCCGACAGCAGATTGGAATCGCACGTCAATCAAAACGTCCAGAAATTAACTCTACTTTTCAATTTGCAACTTCTCCTCTAATTCCACCTCCTCCTCCCCTCTTCCTCTGCTTCTTTCTCCTCCATCTCCTCCTCCTCCTCCTCCACCTCCTCTCCTCCCCTCTTCGTCTTCCTCTGCTTCTTTCTCCTCCTCCTCCTCCTCCTTCTCATTTTGCTCTGCCTCACTTGCCCCCTCCTCCTGACCTTTTTACAAGAATGGATGTCATTACTAGAATACTTTACACTTATTAACACCTTTTTACATTACTTTTGATGCATATAATACGAAACTTTATCATCAGCCTACATTACTTCCATGTGTCATAATTGCATTATTTGTCGATGTCCCAATGCTGTATACGCTTACAAAATAATTGGAGTAACAATAATAAAGGCTTGAACTAACTTGGTTACTTCCTCCTTCTGTTTCCTCTCCTCCTCATTCTCCTCATTCTTCTCAATCTCCTCATTCTTCTCATTTTTCTCATTGCCTCTTGAGGTTGAACGAATGGCCTTGCCTTTGACATGCAAGGCAAAGTGAGACGATTTTGTTGTCTGAGTTATAATAAATGACCTTGCCTTCGAAATGAGTCAAACGACTTTGCCACTTGAAGAAAAAACAAATGACCATGCAATTGAACCTTTGAAGATACTTGCACACGACACTTTCATTCATTCACACATAATATTTCAATCCCTCAGCTCATATAGTTTCTTTAAGCTACAATAATGGTACACTGTGTACTTCTCAGTTACAATAGAGTTTTGACCAACTAGAACGGCTATGGGTCAGTCCCGTTCCTTTACATCAATTATTGGCACCTCTCTTTGGAATACGCTCTCTCCTTCTACTCGATCTCAACTTCTGACTGGTAAACCCTCCTCCGCATTTTCTTTTCTCAGAACCTATTTCTTCTCTCGTGGCCTTGCGCACTGGGAGCACCTCTGAACGGATCACCCTAGTAGAGACGCTTTATAAATGTTTTTATACAATACAATACAATACAATACAATACAATACAATACAATACCTAACAATGGGGTGGCCACTGATGGCCTTGGCTGAATAGAGCGCCAAAAATTATACTTCTATAGCGCCAGAGTTTATGTTAACCTACTCGCACGTCTGCCAGTCTATTTGTGTCTTTGATGCTCACCCTTGTCCTCTTCTTTATCGCTCTGCCTACTATATACCAGCTGTTCTTTCGTTTTAATCTCTTTCTTGACATCAGCTTGTCTGTCTGTCAGTCTCATTGTCAGTCTGTCTCTCAGTGGCGGCGCTAGGGGGCAGAGGGGCTTACCCTCCCTAAAAAATGCCACCCGGTTTTTTACATGCAAAACTGAAATATTTCCACGATTTTCGACCGGATGACTAAAAAAAGAAGGTCGTCAGAAATTTTGGCGGATGAAAATGAAAATATCCTCCGGGAGGCTTCAGCCCCCCCTCCCCACTCAAAAAAATGAAATCCTGGCGCCGCCACTGCTGTCTCTATCTATATGTGAATCAATTTGTCCATTTACCACAGCTACAGAAAGTCTGTATGTCTGTCCTTCTGTCTGTCTGTCCTTCTGTCTGTCCTTCTGTCTGTCCTTCTGTCTATCCTTCTGTCTGTCTGTCTGTCTGTCATTCTGTCTGTATGTCTGATATATGTCTGTGTGTCTGTATGTCTGTTCGTCTGTCTGTCTGTCCGTCTATCGATCTGTCTGCCTGCGTCTGTTTATCGAGACGTCAATTGCCATGTGTAGGCTACGTCGGCATTGATGTAGTCGTCAGCCGGTGCTTTTTCTGCCGTTGCGGTTACGGTGACAATGACCATTGTTCCCTAAACGGCCGTATTAATTTATGACCGGCGCCATGAATAATTCGCCACCAGGAAAGACGAACTCGCCACGGTGGCAGCCACGTCACACCATCACCACGAACACCACCACCGACATCACCACCAGCCTCACCACCAGACGGAGCCCCACATTAGCCGTGCAGATGCCGTATACATGTGCATGGCAGTCTGCCCGAAGATGCCACGACCGTTGCATCGAGTGTCGTACGATTTCACGCAGGTTTGCATATTCTTACCGCGCCATGTGCATTTTGTCCGTTGCTTGTGGTCTTACACGATGGCGTGAACGATTCGATGCGGGATGCATGCATCGGGTGTTACAACAATAGTAGTGTTACAATAGTAGTGTTACAATAGTAGTGTTGCGATAGTAGTGTTACAATAGTAGTGTTGCGATAGTAGTGTTACAATAGTAGTGTTGCGATAGTAGTGTTACAATAGTAGTGTTGCACAATAGTAGTGCTACAATAGTAATGTACGAGTAGTTTTCGCTTGACGACTCTACAATAGTAGTGTTACAATAGTAGTGCTACAATAGTAGTGTTACAATAGTAGTGTTACAGTAGTAGTGTTACAATAGTAGTGTTACAATAGTATTGTTACAATAGCAGTGTTACAGTAGTAGTGTTACAATAGTAGTGTTACAACAATAGTAATGTACGAGTAGTTTTCGCTTGACGACTCTATTACACCAAAGCTATTAGCGTCGCCCTACTCTTTTGTCCAGACGTGGGACTGGCACTGGCAGAGCACAAATAGCTACACAGGTGTAATCGTCAATTTATATAGCGCCGCTTCTAGAGAAACTCCTGAGAAGCGCTCCCGACCTGACTCCAAGCCACAACCACAGAAAATGATTAATTTTCACACGCTTGCGGAAATGGGGAAATAAAGGCAAAGAAGTAAGACTCAGAGAGATATGCTTTATTCATTCACTCATTCATTCATTCATTCATTCATTCGAGTATTTATATATCGCCTCTTAAAATAAGCCTCTCAGAGGTGCTTCCGACTCCAGTACGGTCAAAATTATTCATTATTTACGATACATAATATGATAATATATATATAATATATAATATATGTATAACATATATTCGCTTAATTATTAATCCAAACACACGGATGATACTCCGCACGCAAACACGTGCTCTGAACATGTTCTTACCACACCCGGTGCGCCCCGTCCCTTGCCGGCACCGCTGTGTACTGCCTTCACTGCGTTGACCAGTGGTCAGTTGGCAAGTGGACAGAAACACAGAGCGGCGGTGGCTGACCGGTATTATAGGCAAAGGCGTGTGTCGAGGCTGTACAAGACGAAACTGGGATCGGTCAGGGTTATTTGCACACTCCCACCTCTCCCAAATTACCCTACCAACTCCACCGGGGATGAGAAAATCGTCCTGACATCACCCCGGATGCTGAGACAGGGATGTGGACTTGTTCAGCATCCTCTTGCCGCTGCCACCGCCGCGGCTGATGACGATGTCTAAGGCTCGTTGGTTGCTGCCGACGTTGCAGCGCGGAGATGCTATACGGCTACGGAGACTGGGCGTTGAGCGAGATGCTTAATGGAACCGGTGAGGCAGGATTACAATGCCTTTCGACAACAAAAGCAACGTTGGACGTTACGCTATAGAAGTTATCGCTATCGGAGTGCTGAGGCATTGCCTGACAACGGTTGTCCAGGAATTGAGCAACCGTTGCGTAACGAAACAACGGTTGTCGACAGAAGTGAACGCCGACTGTTATACTGTTACGCAAACGGTATTGATGATGCACGTTGAAGCACAAGCAGAGACAACCGTTGCTCGGTAAGACGGCGTTATGCAACCGTTGTACAACATATTCACTTCCGGAATGTTACGAGAAGCCGGTATGACAACAAGACAACCGTTGCATAAAGCAGTCGCATAACGGATTACCCAGCGATCATCATCGTTGACAACGGCAACATCGTTGCTCTGCTTGTTGTCTTCCGTTGTCACCACCACCATCATCATCATCGTCGTCGTTGTCACGTGCGCGTGTTGTCTATGAAAGAAGCAACGGACAACCGTCGTGGACAACAGAGTGCAACAGTCGATGGAATGTGGAAATACGGATGGTGGCAGCTGGAAGGGCTTCTGCTGACGATACACGTCGCGGCCCTCATCGTCGTCTGCGGTAAGTGACAAACACTTGTGATGACTGAAGAGAGTGGTTGACACGATTGCTCGGTGGTTGAGTGCATGATTCTCGACTGCCTGCCAGATGTTCGAGGGTTAGGTCTTCAGTTATAGGACAGGAGATCATTTAGGAAGTTTATGAGGTTCTGCTCCAAGGGTGGCGAGAGAAATTGTGGACATTAATTTCCTTAAAGAAGAGCAGTCACGTGTACCAAAACTATCTTAAGATTTAGTGAGGTAGAGGGAGCCCCGGAGAGGAGAAGTCAGTGGCGTAGCCAGGAATTTATTATGGGAAGTTGGGGTTGGGAGTTTTATGGCCTGGCCGGATGCCCTTCCTGACACAAACCCGACAGAAAAGGGAATAAAATAACAGGGAATAAAATAAGAAAAACAATTGTTACTGCAAGCATTTGTCTTTTCTTATTTAAGTGGATGCATAACCTTTAAAAAGACTTTTTTCCTAAGCCAATGGGGGTTTTCCCACGAAACCCCTTGTCTACGCCACTGGGAGAGGTTAGGACAAAGATCAATGGCTAAATTGATATTGAAAGAAAGAGACACAGAGGACAGATGTGGGGGGATGCATACTGAGGGTAGAGTAGAGAAGGAAGCAGAGAGAGAGAGAGAGAGAGAGAGAGAGAGAGAGAGAGAGAGAGAGAGAGAGAGAGAGAGAGAGAGAGAGCGAGAGCGAGAGAGAGAGAGCGAGAGCGAGAGCGAGAGAGAGAGAGAGAGCGAGAGCGAGAGCGAGAGCGAGAGCGAGAGCGAGAGCGAGAGCGAGAGCGAGAGCGAGAGCGAGAGCGAGAGCGAGAGCGAGAGCGAGAGAGAGAGAGAGAGAGAGAGAGAGAGAGAGAGAGAGAGAGGGAAGATAGGGAGAGCCAGAGTGAGACAAAGAGAGGAAGATGGAGGACACCACAGTTGTATTGTTGTACTGAAGCCAAGATTACTGAAGTCGCTAACACTTCAGACCAATTATTATTCCCACTCAACACATCAATAGTTGATGGGTTAAATGGCTTTGTCTCTCTGTCTCTTTCAGCTCGTATTTGTCTGTTTGTCTGTCTGTGTGCATCTGTCAATATGTGTGTGCAATATCGCCCGCAAAAATTTAATGGGCGAAACCTTTGGACCACGGTTAAAAATTTTGGAGGAAGAGATTGAAAAATGCAAAGCAGAAAATTAAGAACATGCATGGTCATTTTTCATTGACTTTTCTTATTGTAATCTTCTCAGTTTCCCTTTTTATTTTTGATACGAGTAGTTTCTTCAGAGCGAAGAAATTTGTTAAAACATCCAAAAGTAGTAGTTAAAAATTAGGTTCCTGAAGGAGAGCAGTAAAAATTTATAGAATGAATGAATAAATTAATGCAAAAAATAAAATAGATGTCAGTTTTCCCAGGCCATTTGCTCCCTCTAGCCACTGCTATAGTTTAATCGCAATTTCCAAACTTCTAAGGCACCTCTCGAAAGTCAAACGCAGGCACCAGCTTATTCACGAGCGCTGCATTGAGTCAGAGGGCTGTTCGAAGTGTTGCCTACACAGAAAGAGGTCCGAGTCCAGTTTCCACAGAGGGGCAAAGGGCAGAGTAGATGCTAAGGTGTTATTTAGGATTGGACGTTGAAGGATCCAAGGATCAGCTGAGTATGGGGTATGAATTCTTTTGAAAAGGGAGACGTCAGTTCTTGGCAGTGTTAAAAGTGTCGGAAAAACAAGTTAGTGCCTGGACGCCCCTTACCTTTCCAAACAAAGAGCCTGGACGCCCTTACCATTTCAGGCTGTGCTGACCAATAAGTGGCAGGACGGTGTTCATATTTTAAAATAAGTACAGCCCATGACAGCCCTTTAACCAGGGCTTAAAGTGTGGTTGGACAGACTTCCAACCACACTTTAAGCCCTGGTTTTTGGTGGAAATCCAGAAAAGTGATAAAATAGAGTCCGAAATAAAAGTTCGTTTACGTCTTGACCAAAGTCGATTCTGTACTGGCATCGGGGGTGGGGGTGGCAGCCGGGCAGTGGCGTAACAACCATATAACGAGGGTGGACATGCAGAGTCCACTGGTCCCCGAGGTTCAAAGGGCCCCGAGCATTTAAGAAAATCGCGTAGACTTACTCTAAGATTTAGGGCCTATGATACACAGTTTCAGATTTCAATCTTCAGTCTGAATTATATAGTTTCAGATTTCAATCTTCAGTCTGAATTAAAACCCTTCAACGACTGTTTGAACAAGACTTAGAGAGGGAATGCCAATTGACCGAATTCCTCTTAATTGCCTACTTGCAACGAAAATTTAAGGCATAATCATGACACTTAGATATCCTCTGCTCCTCCTCCTCCTCCTTCTCAGTATGGCTGGCATACACGGTGATACACCATTCAGCCTTTCTTCGTAGTTAAAATCTTTGTTACACAACAGTATTTGCCAGACATTGTGGCCGCAGCCTGATACAATCTGCAGTAGAGAGTCTAGAGACCTGCTTCTTACTGCAGCGCATCTTGATTACAACCAAACGGTTTGAGTCGGTGGCACTCGGTACCATTATTTAATCGGAGGCTCGTCCTTTCTGGGCATCCTTGTTGTTTCAACGTCGATGAAACAATGTTCAACTGTTAGTGCATTATTTTACATTGATTAACGAATAATAATTGATTGATAGAATGAAGAAATGGATGATTGATTGAATGAAAGAATAATTGACTGATTGACTGATTGATTGAATGATTGGCTGATTGACTGGTTTATTGATTGAATGGTTCATTAATTGAATGATTGACTGACTGATTGACTCATCAACTAAATGACTATTTCATTGATTGCTTGTTTGATTGAGCTCGTTGACTATTTCTTTGGCACCTTTGCAAGACCCGTTCTTGGGGAGTCGTACCCATTCCAGACAACCATTTATAATTTTCTCTATCTCATAATATTATGGGGAACAAACATTTACATAATTATTTCATTATTTTTATGGTTGTTCATTTATTTGTTCTCTTTATTGCTAATAATATATTTAATTCAGAAAATCGTTCAACAACGATGTGCATACGAAGACCACTCACTCCAATGGAACGATCATCAATTCTTGCAATCCCGAGGGATGTGCCACCGTGGTCAAACAATAATCATCTTTACAATGGGAGTAAGAGAGGTTTCCGATCGCGCAGCCTCTGTCTGTCAGATTGTTGCTTTTGATGACCGTTGATCTCTCGTTCTCTGTTTCTAGTTGCGGCCACTGACCTCTGTCAGGCTGTCAGTGGCTGCTGCTGCTGCTGTTGCTGCTGCTGCTGGTGCCGTGATCTCCCTGGTGCCAAGGCATGTCCGGGAAGCATCGTAACCACAACATAATCGGATTTCTTCTTTCTCCTCTTCCATTTCCTCTTCCTCTCCTTCTTTTCTCCTCCTCCTCCTACTGTAACTAGCTCTCCCTCCTTTTTCTTTCACACATCCATCTCATATTACAGTGAAGGATTTTTTCTTTGGCGAATAGACCCCAATAGCGGGATCATTCCCTTCGGGTAGCCTATTGCTCCCTACATTTCACAGTAATGATTGTACACTAAGCTTTACCATCGCAATTTCTAACTGCAAATAATCACTTTGTGTACTATTACGAATGCATAATTGGCTGTTTGATTTTTGGGGATCAATAAACAAGTTGAAGTTGGATTTGAAGCTGAATCTTTCTCTCCTCCTTGTTCATCGTCATCTTCTTTTCCTCCTTCCTATAATACTTCCCCACCTTCTTCTCCATACTTCCCTCCACCGTTTTTACTCCTCAATTCTTATCCTCCTCCTCATCCACCAACACCACCTCTTCCTCCTTCACTTCCTCCTCCTCCTTCGTATTCGATCATCGATTCATCTGAATTCCGATCGCACTTCCTGCATATGATCTTCTCCTTGTCCCCCTCCATCTCCACCATAACCCCCTCCTCCCTCAAACAAGGGTAATGGCTGGACGGCGGTTGACCATGCAGCCAACCACGACGATGTTACTAGCCAACTTTGCTGTGTTGCCATGAAACGGGTGATGTCTTTGCAGAACTTAGAGACAGTGAGCCAGATAGTCAGATAGAAAGAGACAGTGAGCCAGACAGACAGATAGAAAGAGACACGCAGAGACACATGCACAGATAGACAGAGACACTCAGAGATACAGACAGATAGACAGAGGGATGTATTCGTAGTAGGATCTGATAAGCTTGACTGCTGAGGCAGCGATGTTGAACAAAGGATTTCGAACAAAGTGTTTTGGTCCACAAGATTAGGAGGGTATGCAATGGATATATAGATTGATTGATGGACGGATGGATGGACGGATGGATGGATGGATGCAAGGCCGTAGCCAGAATTTTATTGGGGGTGTTTACTTGACCCACAAGTCCACAAGCAACCGAATCAACTGACTAAAAGGGTTTGAAGAAGTATCGTGGACTCTAATAGTGGTTCTGGACTGTTAATGCATTGATGATACATTGCACACTGTAGATCTTACATCATGGACTTGCAAATAGATTATTTCATTTTTACCTTACTTAATTAGGCGGTGGGGGATGTCCAAAACCCAAAACTCTCCCTAGCTACAGCCTTGGATGGATGGATGGATGGATGGATAGAAGGATGGATGGATTTGAGAATGAATGATTTTATGGATGATGGATGGTTAGATAGGTTGATGAATGGCTGGATAGGTTTGGGATGCATGGATAGATTGATGGATGGATGAATGGATAGATTGATGGATACATGAATGGATAGATTGATGGATAGATGAACGGATAGATTGGTGGATAGATGAATGGATGGATTGATGGATGGATGAATGGATAGATTGATGGATGGATGAATTGATGGGTGAATGGATAGATTGCTGAATAGATGAATGGATAGATTGATGGATACATGAATGGATAGATTGATGGATAGATTGATGGATAGATGAATGGATAGATGATTGGATAGATGATTGGATAGATGATAGATAGATAGATAGATAGATAGATAGATAGATAGATAGATAGATAGATAGATAGATAGATAGATAGATAGATAGATAGATAGATAGATAGATAGATAGATAGATAGATAGATAGATGAATGGATGGATGGGTGATCAATGGAAATAGCTGATCAGTCATAATTATATCCTTTAATTTGTTTGCAGTTAGGCCTACAACTGAAACTGTAATACATTTTGCATTCAAGTCCACAATCACAATTTTTCTAGAATCTGTTTGTACTCAAGGAAAGTTAGAGCAGCATGTTTGAGCACCGCTGGCTTGGATGGTTTCAATCGTTAATTTTAAACCAATGCACCCAACGAAGAGTGTGAAGCAATTAAAATAGTTTCATCGTTCAACGTTTCATTTCTTCTTCAGCAGTTTTTGTTCGGTCACCAGAAAATCACAAGTCGCAATTATTCCATCGGGCTGATTTCAACCACACCATAGCTAACTTAACCAATCTTTCATTGCATTGCCATACCAAGCATCATCTTCAATAATTACCTAACCTTACAATATCTGGTCATTCATGCCAAAACGCCTAGCCAGCTCCACCGTTACTCCGCTTTGGTCTCTTGAACATAACTGGACGAAAACCCCTCGGAGAATGCGCAGCGCTCGTGAGGTTGCGGCCGAAGGTCCCTCATAAAATTATAGTCAGGGCCACCCGAGAGTAGTAGAAATGCAGAAAAAAGGTTAAAACTAAAAATCACTATGATTATAATCGTTATTGAATTAGGTACCGGTAGCCTGCAGCAATTTAATCATTCAATTGTTCATAATTTTAATTATCTGTCCAATTCCGAGAGAGATACAAAGAAAGGAGCTATGAGATCAGAGTAAAGCTGAGAGGTTGAAAAACGGTCAAATACTATTACAATTATATAATGTGGATTGGAATATAATATAGGGCCTAATATATATATATATATATATATATATATATATATATATGGTATATACATGTATATACATACACAATACACATAATATATTATATAATATATACATATAATATGCATTATATATAATATAATTTATATTATATGTATCGAGAGTTCACCCGGGACGCTGGTGTTGCAATGTGCGCTTAATGGCTGTGATCGGAGGCGCCCATAGTGTTCTTTTATGAACAGCGCAGCATGGCTGTGGAAGGCAGTCGTTGATTGATCTGTTGCTGTGGAGAGTGTCTGAATGCATGGAACGCAGCCATTGAAGAATGTCGCAGAATACATCAGGGAAATGGAGTTGGAGTTTGAGGAGGAGGAAGAGGAGGAGGAGGAGAAGGAGGAGGAAGAGGAGGAGGAGGAGAAGAATAAGAAGAAGGAAGAGGAGGAGGAGGAGGAGGAGAAGGAGAAGGAGAAAGAGAGGAGAAGGAAGAGGAGGAGGAGGGAGAGGAGAAGGAGGAGGAAGAGGAAAAGGAAGAGGAAGAGGAGGAAGAGGAGGGAAAGGAAGAGGAGGAAGAGGAGGAGAAAAAGGAAAAGGAGAAGCGGGAGCAAAAGAGAAGGTGGAAGAGAAGGAGAAGAAAGAGGAGGAGGAGGAGGAGAAGGAGGAAGAGCAGAACAAGAGGAGTAGGAAGAAGGATGGAAGAAAGGGAAAGAGAAGTGTAGGATGGGAAGATAAAGAGAATGAGGAGGAGGCATGGGCGTCCGCAGGAATTTTTCTAGGGGGGGCGCAGACTTTTGCACAATTGTCACAGAGGCGAAAGAAACCGATCACTCCACCTTCGTCGCTCGCTCGCTCCTTCTGCGCTGGCCCCTTCTCGATCTGTCACGGAACCCAGGCTATACATGTAGCCTACTTGCGAAGAATTAGACTAGAAGTTATGCGTTCAAAGCAAGATATAGGCTTATATGTCCAACTTGTAGAAAGCACCGATAATCACGTTGAAATCGCGTTGTAATAATCATAACCAAATAATCTAAAGTTATCTTCAAATATGCGAAAAATCCAGGGGGGCGCAAGTGCGCCCCCTTGCGCCCCGCTGCGGACGCCCATGGGAGGAGGGAAGTCGGAAGAGGAAAAGAAGCACGAGTAGAAGAAAGAGGAGGAAGTGTGGGATGAAGAGTAAGAGGCGGAGAAAATCGGGTGGAAGAAGCGGACCCGGAACAGAAGACGGAACGGAAAGAGGAAGCGAGGATTCGAAAGAGCATGGAAGAGGATTTCCGAAGAGGATTTGGAATTTTATAGCATAGGTTGGAACAATGAGACGGAAGCTGTTGTCGACGAGAAGAGGCTTTTGACTTGAAGTCTATCACGTCTTTCGATTTTTTTTATCAGACGGAAATTCCACCGCATAGTGTCGGCATTTATAGCGAACGTCTTCAATTGAGACGTCATTTCCGGTCTAAACGCCGAGGAGATGGAGCCAGAGTGGGTTGCACAATAAGGTTGATTGGGTGGCATTCCAGTCCTTCGACACCTCTAAGTATGTGACCAATACCTCCATGTCGGTTTTGGCCTCAATGCTCTGTGCGTGCAGATAGCTAGGTATGTGTGTGCATTTTGTATTGTATTGTATTGTATGTGACCATTTCTAAAGCGCTTCTTCTCTCGGCAAGAGCCTTTCAGATGCGCTCGTAGTGTGAACGAATACACCGAGAGAAAAGCTGAAAAGGCAGACTGTGAGGCGAGAGAAAGACGAGGAAAGACTACAAGAGAGAAAGACGGATGGAACTGATGTATGTATAGGTTTGTATTCATATGTGTACAATGTACAATTGTACCTGCGTGCATTCTTGTATTTATGTATGTACTAACAGAGGCAGACAGACAGACAGACAGACAGACGGACGGACGGACGGACATACAGACTGAGTGACTGACTGACAGATTGACTCACTGACTGACTGACTGGCTGACTGATTGACTGACTGACTGGCTGACTGACTGACTGACTGACTGACTGACTGACTGACTGACTGACTGACTGACTGACTGAC
>OX457047.1:3216281-3291281 GCA_949752735.1 Lumbricus terrestris | reverse complement strand
AACTGCACGATCGTGCAGATACGGCCTTCTTGCTAAGCATGATGTAAGAATTAAGATGGTGACCTCACTCACCTCTCGAAATTGGCTAATTTAATTACATTCGCCAGATGGCAGCGGTGGCGCCGTTAGGCTGGTTTTATCCATTACATGTATAGTTAACGCATATGCTCGTACGCTTTTTAAGCACTTGGAAATGTTATTACTAGTAAAATATTACTCCTTCTGATACGTCTTTACCACATTTGAACTAGTATTTTGTCACTAAACCAGTATCCTATTGCTACTGTACCATATATACACGAAACAGTACAACCACAGACTACCTTCACCTTTCTTATATTAATTAGTGCAGGCGTGATCATAAATGCAGACTCGTTAGAAATCTACTAATCTTGCTCAGTACAAAATATTTAAGCAGAGTACAGCTATAGTTCCATTACAGTACAATACAGTACTACACAGTACCCAGTGTTTAAGGTGAGGAAAATAAGTGCCTGGATGCCCCTTACCTTTCCAAAGGAAGTGCCTGGACGACCCCTACCTTTCCAGGCTGTGCTGGCCAATAAGTGGCAGGACAGCGCTCAGATTTTAAAATAAGTGCATGGACGCCGTCCATGACCGCCCAGGCACACATTAAGCCCGGACAGTACCAATAAATACAGTATGAGTACCGGAGGCCTATTAGTCTACGATCACAGCATGACTACAATATTGGAAATGTAGATGTAGATTAATTAGACCTACAAGTACAGCAACAATCTGTCTGTCCGTGTCTGTCTGCGTGTCAAAGACTCTGTCTGTTAATTCTTTTCCATAGTCCATATCTTTCTGTGTATATCTATGTCTGTCTGCCTGCCTATGTCTGTCTGTTTATTCCTGTATGTATCCAATCTGTCTGTTTGTGTCTGTCTATATCTGCCAGCCTGTATCTCACCCTGACCATGTATGTCTATATGTCAGTTTGTCCGTCTTTGTCTGTTTGTCTATGTCTGTCTGTCTGTCTGTCTGTCTGTCTGTCTGCATCATATAAGTACGTTTGTCTATGATCCTGTATGCCTATGTCAGTTTTTCTGTTGACGCCTGTATGTGTCTGTCTTTCTTTGTCTGTCTTTCTTTGTCTGTCTGTCTATGTCTGTCTGTCTATGTCTGATTGTATAGGTATGTCTGCCTGCCTATGTCTGTCGGCTTGTCTGCCTATGTCTGTCAGTCTGTATGTCACTGTATGCCTGTGTCTATCTGCTTATGTCTATGCATGCTTGTCCGTCTATGTCCATATGTGTATGTCTGTGTCTGTCTAAATCTGCCTGTATGTGTCTCTGCCTTCTCATGTCTATCTGCGTTTGTCTGTAGAGGTATGTGTCTGCCTGTGTGTGTCTATGTGTGTTTTTCTGCTTGTCTTTCTATATGTCTATCTGTATGTAAATGTGTGTATGTCTAACGTTAATGTCCATCTGCGTCTGTCTTGGCATGTCTATGTCTGTTTGCGTTTCTTTATGTCTGAGTCTACATCTGTTTGTCTGTGCTTGTCTATCTGTCTTCAGTAAGTAGCAATAATTACACACACACAAACAAATGCATATACGCACATGCATGCACATACGCTTACCCATACATAAAGACACACAAACATGCACACATACCCACGCATACACACATCCGTACACACATACACGCATACAGACACATAGGCCTACACACGGACATATATACAAACTTATGCACACCCATGCACACACACAAGCACGTATACAAACATACTCGCATATGTGCACGCATATGCACACGTGCGCACACATGCACGCACACCTACACATACGGTCACACATAAAGACACATGCGCACACGCATACACATACACACATGCATACATATACACATACAGACACACACAGACACGCACAAACACACCCACACACACCACACACAAGAAAATCGGGCGCTTCGGCGTGAAACTCCTGTGCAGTGTCCGCGCTGTAGTCGGGAGCGCCTCTGAGTAGTGAGCTTGAAGTGGCGCTAAGGAAATGAAAATAAATAAGATAAAATAAATAATATAAAATAAAATATCGCATTGCATGCAGCACTCATTTCAAACGATTTCAAACATCGTCCGTATAAACCTGTATCAAACACCAACCCAGGCCTAGTAGCGACTCGAGCGACACCATCGACAGAAAAAGACTCTAGCCAAAATCAATACACATGAAGTATACGAAGTGAAGTCACCATCTTAATTCTTACATCATGTTGCTAAGCAAACCTTCGAGATATTTTACCGTATCTGCATCGCGCATGCGCATAAAGCACTTCCGATATCTCGGGCCCTGAGTAAACATTATCGGATCGTTGGACATATTTATCCGAAAATCTACAAAGAGGTCAGTTAATACCTAAATTATTATTTAATTAATTAACCAATCCATGAATCTATTTATTCATTCAATCACTTTAGTGATATTTATAGTTTTTATTAATATATTACAAGTTTGTTACGCCGCCCATGATAATCTTGTTGAACGACGCTGATCACAAGGAAAACCGATTTTCAACTTGCTTTACTTTTTTGCATGTTAATTGTATGTCTGCGCCAAGCAATAAATCATGTTACATGCATTCCGCAGTATATATTGGCTGTGTATTTTTTATGGTAAACCTGTATTTTAGCGTCCTAAACTATTTGCCATTGCATGGGGATTTCAGCATTGGTCGAGTAGGCCCTACAGTCGGATTAGCGAAGAGTTTTGAAATCGAAGCTGGATTGAGGAACAATGACTTTTAATTAAATAGAAGTGATGTTGATTTAAAATTATTGCTGCCTAAAGGGAACCGGTAATGATGAAGCGAATTATGTCCTTAAAAAGCTGGCTCGATTAGAAGGATTTTTGTCAAAGCAAATTGGATTGATTGAAAATAATAATGCTGTAATGAGCGAATAATCTACGCTTCTAAAATGCATGTTTACCTTTTTTTTAGAAATGACCGAGTTACCACTGCACTCGAGCAGGTTGGAGAGGATTCTCGCTATGTAACTATGTTCCTACAAGTACAAGGTGGACGAAGACACACCCAAGTTCCCAGTTTTCAAGGTGCTGTGACTACCTCAATCCGCAATGTTACACCATGTCGCTACAAGTACAAAGGTGGACGAAGACCGCCCCAAGTTTCCTGTTTTCAAGGCGCAACAACATCATCAACCCGCAATGTTACACCATGTCGGTACAAGGCTACAAGTACAAAGATGGACGAAGAGCGACCCAAGTTCACAGTTTTCAAGGCTCTACGACATCAACCCGTCAAGTTTACTAAATAACAATCCAAAGTTAAAACTTGGCGCTGTTCTTTGCAGAGGTCGCTTTCGTTGCAAAATAACATTTGCAGGTTTTATAAACAAAATGTGAAATTAACACAATTCTTAATTGGTTTTCACTAATTGAATTATGACTGTTACATAACACTATAACGCTGTCCAGATCATTCTAGCTTTACAAGTGGGCAAATACAATACAATTATGCCCATGCTTTGTTCATTGTAGACAGTGTTTACCTACAGAGTTCGCGTACAAAGTTTGTTTGATTTGGTGTTATTTTGACTAAATTAAGCTTTAACTGAATAAAACAGATAATATGTTACAGTTGGTAACTCATGACTCATCATGCATAGGTGAAATAGACATTTTTCATTGTAAACCAGTTATGGTAGATTTTATTTAATGATATTTTGACTAATGAAACATAAGTTGCTGCTGGTAACTCATGACTCCTGTGACAGCTCTTACCGAGAGAAGTGCTTTACAAATGGACAATTGCGGTACAATGATGCCCAATTGCCCATGATTGCTCATGTGGAAGTTATCTAATTTTTGGTGTTTGTGACTAAATAAGACTGACACATGTTGCTGTTAACTAAACATGGTTTGCCTAATTCTGTGATAGAATGACTGAAATCTGGCTATATTCTTGTTACAGTTTTAAAGATAGCGAAATCCACAGAATACTAATAACCAAGGGTATTTAACAACATGACAAATAAAACAGCAATAAAAATTGCTTGACAGAATGAGAAACAAATAATTATTAATATACAGATTATGCACAGGTAAGCCTATGCGGTTTCTACCAGTATAAATCTGCCCCAAAAGCATGGGGGAAACGGCAATTACAAAAAAGAGGCTGTACAAAGAGAGGGAAATTTGAATTGGTGTGCAAATCATTTGTAGAATCAGTTAGGCACATATGACCGACTCTTCCCCTTTCAGTGTCTAAAGAAATGACTTTTCAAAGTTCATTTCTTCTTGCATAGTATTTCTGCAGCGGAATGTTCCGCCACACAACGTACGAAGAAATTACTTCTGCGGCGGAAGGCTTTAGCATGTTCTAGTGACGGCACTAACCCTAGTCCTGAAAATATCTGACCATAGGTCTACCTTAACCTACTTAAAAGACGCCTAACCGTCTTGCATGGTGTTTCTACGGCGGAAGGCTTCGCCACACAACGCATGTAGAAATTACTTCTGCGGCGGAAGGCTTCTTAACATGTTCTAGTGTCGAAACTTGCCGTAGTCCTGAAGCAAATCGGTCCTTACAGCACTTAACCTACTTTATCGACGCCAAACCTACTTGCATGGTGTTTCGGCAGCGGAATGTTCCGCCACACAACGCATGGAGAAATTACTTCTGCGGCGGAAGACTTTTTAAATTGTTCTAGTGACGAATGTAACTGTAGTCCTGAAAGTAATCGGTCCTTACAGCACCTAACCAGACCCTAACCAATTTCTACGACGCCTAAACCGACCCAACAGGACCTTCACAGCGCCAATTAATAAGAAGTAATAAATTGTTACAATGCGCATGCGCCAAGGTTGACACGTGCACGAAATTCCACGAATATCTTCCGCCACGGAAATTTTGAGAAAATATTACTTCTTGGGTCGAATTGTCGCTGACGAAGATTTGCCCTTCATATTACTGCAGATACGCTTTTCTTACTAAGCATTGCGATCACAAGGTTCCTAGCCTGTCTATAGTTAAAAGGCAGTATCTGCATTTTATCACATTTTATCACATTTAAAATTAAAAAAATAAAAATGCCAAAAATTTTGAAATAAAAAGACGTTTCATATCTGAGAAAACGAGAACTGTAGCTTTTTAAATAAGTCGCGGCATTTTCAATTTTAGTTTTTTCCATTTATCTCGAAATGAACTTTTTGCAGATACGGCCTTTTTGCTAAGCACGGCAGTATATATCTCTTGGTTCCAAGATCAAGGACTGTCATGGCCCAACACCGTGCCTTTGCCATTGTAGGCCATTCTATGTGGAAAGACCTCCCTCCCAATATCCGTAGTAAGATCTTATTAGGGTGTCATCTTCAGCCCTTCGCTACTTGAAGTCTTTTTTATTTCCTCGGGCTGTCACGCTGAGACCGCCTCTGAATAGATAGTCTGTAGGCCTAAGCGGCGCTTTATAAATGCATATATACAATACAATACAATACAATACAATACAATACAATACAATACAATACAATACAATACAATACAAATTGTATTGTATTATACAATACAATACAATACAATACAATACAATGCAATACAATATAATACAATACAGTACAATACAATGCAATACAATACAACACATTACAATACAACACAATACAATGCAATACAATTAATTGCCCACAAGCAATTATTAGAAAAAGAAAAGCCGAAATAACTTTTGATTTCTTTCAGTTTCAGCCTCTGTGACATCGAAGTCAGCAATGCCAGACTTGGCATCATCATCACCTTCTTCATCAACATCGTCGTCGTCGTCACCCTCATCATCATCAGACGACTCCCACCTCCAACAAGAACACCATCATCATCACCATCATCAGCCCATTAGGGCGGGATTCGACCCCGCGTCCATCCCTCCGTTGTCTTCCGCCTCCTGTTGGAACTTTTCCGTAGGGAACCGCGAGCTGGGCGAACTGTACAGTCCGAACTACGGTCAACATTATCCGAGCAAAACGGAATGCATTCATTTGATCACAGGTGGGACTTAATCGATGGGTAGAGATCACGAGAAAACTAATCTAATCTTGATTGATTTAATCTCAATTGTAATCTTGATTGTCTAGTTTTGTCCATTGTTATTGGCTTATTGTCATTATCTGATGCAAGCCCTAATTAGTTATTGTGGGCCTATTATACTGATATTAAATATCATATTATTATAGGCCATCGCCTCTGAGAGATAATATCTTGATGAGGCGATCTACAAATTATCAGAATGAATATTATCGTTATTATTATTATTGTTATTGTGATTACTAATATTGCTGCTATTGTTATTAGTAATATTATTTTTAGTATTGCTTTCATTAGGCCTATTATTACTGTCTGGGTATAATAGCGCGGTATAGATATTCAGTTTACAATGAGGATTACTCTTACAATTGTAAATACACTGTAAGTTGCCATCACAATGATACTGTAGCTTGCGGAGCTTTTTGAGTTGACGCTCGTTCAAAAAATTTAGCCTTCCAGACATTTTATACAAAGAAGATATATGAACAGAGAATGGACTTTTCTTCCAATGCATTCTGATTGGTTCTGCATATAATGTTCTATATGCAACGTCCAATCACGACAGTCCAATATGATTTGCATGTATTTACATAAAATCAAACGAACCACTCCTATCAAAGCATCAATCAGGAAGTACATTCCTGCCGTCTAGAATGCTCTCCCCTCCTCTCCACATGTTTCTATTCTTCCTAAATCTGTTCCTACATCTCCATATCTTTCTTTCCTCAAGACCTATTTCTTCTCTGGGTATAACTAGGTAAAAAATTAAGTAAGTAAGTAAGTAAATATCTATAGCCTTTATTAAGCAATAATTGCATATCCGCATTCTGGTGTACGTATTTACATGTATATAGGTGTTAACAACAATCAACTGTCAATATTATGATTACAACATTCTCACACTTGCAACATTCTCACACTTGCAACATACTCACACTTGCAACATTCTAGCACGTGCAATATACTCGCACTGGAAGCGCTACTGTATGGTCGAAGCTGCCCCATGTAAATAATTGCAAATTACATTACAATATATGTTCAACGTTGCGTCCTATAAAATTACAAATTACATTACAATAATGGTCAGTGCTGCTCTGTATAGATTGCGAATTACATCACAATAATGGTCAAAGCTGCCCCATAATAATATTGAAAATTTCAAATTACATTAGTCAATGCTGCGTTTGGCAGCTGCCCCATAATTGCAAATTACAAAATTACAATGCTGCACCATAAATAGAGGCTAAAAATTACATTACAATATTGCCAATGCTGCGGCTGCCCCATAATTGTAAATTACAAATTACATCACAATATGGACAATGCTGCACCATATAATCAGAAACTAAAAATTACATTACAATATGGTCAATGATACTCCATATAAACCACGAATAGCATTTACATTCTTCTTCTTCTTCTTCATTGTCGATGGGCTGACGGTTGTCGTAGGTGTCCACTGCGCACTTGACTACTCTCTTCCATGATTCCCTGTCCCGTGCTCGGTGTGTCAGCTCCTGCGCATTCATCCCACACCACTCTTCTATGTCCTGCAACCATTCTCTGCATGGTCTTCCCCTTCTCCCCGTTCCCTCCATGATTCCCGTCATTATGCTCTTTATCTTTCTATCGTCACTCAGTCTTTTAATGTGCCCGAATAGTTTCAGTTTCCTTTTCATTATGGTTTACATTACAACAAGAATAATATTCTTTGTGTATTTTTCCAGCTCCGGATCAGCAGCGTGTCCGTCTGGACTTCCGCGACGACTTCCACATCGAACCATCGGAGGATTGCAGCAACGATCAGCTGGAGATCCGCGACGGTCCATTCGGGTACTCGACCCTCGTCGGGAGGTTCTGCGGCACAACGAGGCCCCCACTGATCCAGTCGACCGGAGGATACCTCTGGCTGCGATTCTACTCGGACGACTCTATCGAGTACATCGGATTTCGGGCCGTCTACGAGTACTACTCCCCGAAAGCAGGAAGCAGCAACGAAGGTAGGGGGGGTGGTAGGTAGGGGGTGGTAGGTATGGGGTGGTAGGTAGGGGGTGGTAGGTAGGGGTGGTAGGTAGGGGTGGTAGGTAGGGGGTGGTTGTTGTCGTCTCTCGAGAGTTCTATTCGGGGTGATAATTGCCGTGGAGGTTGTGGGGGTCAGTGTGACAATTGTAGAAAAATACGGGTGGGGGCTCAGACGTTGATCTTTTGTCTCAATTGGTCCTTCTCTCTGGAATGCTCTTTCTCCTTCTGTTCGCTCTACACTTCTGTCTGTCAGTCTCTCCTCTGCTCTGTCTCTTCTCAAAACCTGCTTCTTCTCGCGGGGCCTTGCGCACTGGGAGCGCCTCTGAACGGTTCATCCTACTAGAGGCGCTTTATAAATGTTTAAATACAATACAATACAATCAATATATATATATATATATATATATGTGGACATAGGTGTGCAATGAAGACTTTACTATATTATGGAGTCTTATAAGAAAAACTAAGGGTTGAAACCCCCCCCCACAAAGTCCCCTGAAATTCACACACCGTGGAGTTAACCGCCAGTTTTCCTGTAGAAGGATCTTTCATTAAGCCTCAAACTGATTTGGATGAGGGCGGTTGACCTCACTAAAATTGACACAGCATTTGTCCTGTATGGAATAGCCTATTTGTTGAAAGTAGAAACAAAAACAAAAAATAATAATAGTAATGATAATAATAACTATTAAAATAATAATATTGATCCTTTACCCGTTTGCCCCGAGAATATCCGCTGAAAACGGGCTTAAAATTTAAAAATGAACCGGGTAAGGGTAAACAACATTAATAATAATCACAAGAATAGCAAAGCAAAAAAGTATGCATGCATTTGATACGAATAGATAATCTCTGTTTCAACACCTTTTAAATAGTGTTACTGACGTCTATAATTATGCATCCTCATTTTTCATTGCAATGTGTGGTAACTATACAGTACAGACGAAAGAACTATTGGTAAAATAATAATTATTGTCAACGGCCTTTGTACATAATATATATATAAATAAATTATATATACAATTATATATATATATAAATTATATATACAATTATATATATATACTCGTTTAATCAAAAATCTTGTTGACAAGACGCAGCACAGTTACAAGATGAAGTGAAAAGTAGTTTTAAAAAAATGTACAGCCGATTAATATAATTTTTTTAATTTTTTTAATTAAATTATTATTATTAACTCGAGACAAGTTACCTCCTTCAGAGAATCTCGGTAGCAGTCCAAAGGGGAACGCCATCTGCTTCTCTTCCACATTGCTTTTGTAACAATGCTATAATATCATAATGATGATAATAATAATAATAATAATAATAATAATAATAATAATAATAATAATAATAATAATTTATGACAGTATCATTCTAACTATCAGTCATATGTGTGTGTGTGTTTATCAGCTAATATAAGAATAATAAATGGCTATAATAATAATAATAATAATAATAATAATAATAATAATAATAACAACAATAACAATAACAGTAACAATAATAATAATAGTATGCAATTGTGGGAAAACTATTAACACACTATGCTAGTGTTTTGCTAGGCGTTCACTGTTCATCAGGCACAGCCAGTTGGTGTTTCACAGTTTGAATTGGAAATAAATGATGGTTTTCATAATAATAATAATAAAAATAATAATAACAACAACAACAACAACAACAACAACAACAACAACAATGATGATTTCTATTACGGTGCCGCAAAACAGTCATGCCGCTACAAGGGTGCCTCGCAGTCACAGACATCCTCCATCCGACCACTTATCTTCTGTATATTCATCCATGTTTATGTCCTACATGTATATATCAGGCCGTTTGTCTCTCTGAGTCTGTCATCTCGTCTTCGGTCTTTTCAATCTGAGGCTCTGAGCGAGTGACCTGCGTGGGCGCAAAGGTCAGATGAGTCGTCTGTCATTCTTCAAAGCAGTGTGATTGGTGTCGCATCGAAAGAAAGAACTGAGTCAGACAGACAGACAGACACACAGACATACAGACAGACAGACAGACAGACAGACAGATAGACAGACAGACACACAGTCAGACTGACACACAGACAGGCAGGCAGACAGACAGACAGACAGACACACAGACAGGCAGACACACAGACAAGCAGACACACAGACAAGCAGACAGACAGACAGACACATAGACAGACAGACATACATGAAGACAGACAGACACACAGACACACAGACAGACAGACAGGCAGAAGACAGACAGACATACAGACAGGCAGACAGACACACACACAGACAGACAGACAAACACACAGACACACAGGCACACGGGCACACAGGCAGAAGACAGACAGACATACAGACAGGCAGACAGACACACAGACAGACAGACAGCCAGACAGACAGAATGGTTTATTGCCTGTGTGTTTGTTCCATTGGTTATCTAGGTATCTGTCGGATAGACGTTGATCGTGAGATGGGTGATGGTGTGGCATCTGATGTCGATGTCCCGGTCCAACTGAGAGACCGGGCGAATAGGACGAGGGTTCCGATCGACTGCACGTGGGTCTTCCAGGCTCAAGTGCCACAGCAAACGGTAAGTAGTTCAAAAGTATATCTTACTATTATCATTATCATTATTATTGTTGTTATTTTTATTTTTATTATTATTAATTTCATTGTGATCGTCTTTATTCATGTTTCTAATATATTGCATAGACATAATTATGATCAATTACATATAGGGTTTCTTGCTAATTGTTTTGTAAGACTCGTCATATATTAGATGAGCATTGTTATGTTACATACTGAGCGTACGATAATCCTTTCGCTTTGGACTATGCTGTACTAAATATACTGAACGGAAATTCGTCCGTAATACGACTTCTGAAAATAACGATATTTAAGGTGTTTAACTAACACCATTATAGTTGTTGTTGTTGTTGTTGTTATTATTATTATTATTATTATTATTATTATTATTATTATTATTATTATTATTATTATTATTATTATTATTATTTTTGGATTTTGAAATACTTTTCAATAACATACACTTTCGAATTACATGTAAAAACAAGAAATTTTTGAAGGATTACAAGTTGGAGAATTATTAGTGTACAGTGCACTGTGTCCATGCTATTTTAAAGTTTGCCATGTTTTCTAGCTGGAACACGATTATTATTATTTTATTTTTTATTATTTATTATTATTATTATTATTATTATTATTATTATTATTATTATTATTATTATTATTATTATTATTATTATTATTTTTATTATTATTATTATTATTATTATTATTATTATTATTATTATTAATTTATTATCATCACTACTGTCATGCTATTGCTATTGAAAGGCTACCCCTTTTCCATAGCGGGCATCGAGTTAACGAAAGAGCCCGTGATAGACCAGGCTTGGAATCTCAAAATGGCACTCCTAGAAGCAAATCATGTAACAATTTGCTAACCGGTGTTTCTAGACTAATTTGACCCTGCTGAAAACGAAAATCGCTGTTAGCAAGCTGGATTTTTGGCCGTTCTATGAGAAAACAAGATGGCGGACAAAATGGCGGTCAGTTGCTTCAAATGGCTATAAGTAAAGTATTGTATGTGACAGGAACACGATTTTAGACTCTAAATTAAGATTATAGGGTGCAAGGAATACAATGGAACCAAATACACATATGTAGCACTGCAAGAAAATCAAAATGGCGGACAAAATGGCGGCCAGAATCTTAAAATGGCTGTAAGTGAAGTTATGTATGCAGTGGAATCATGATTTCAGGGTCTAAATCAACATTTTCGAGGTCAAGGAATGCAATGGAAGCAAGGTAACATATGTGGCATTGCACGGAAACCAAGATGGCGGACAAAATGGCGGACAAAATATTAAAATGGCCATAAGTGAAGACATATATGCAACTAAATCATGATTTCAGGGTCTAAATCAACATTTTCGAGGTCAAGGCATGTGATGAAACCAATGTCGCATATATAGCACTGCCTGGACACCAAAATGGCGGCCAAAATGGCGGCCAGATTCTTGAATTGGCTGTTAGTGAATTTCTGTATCTAATGAATACATCAATTCAGAATGTAAATGATAATTTTCGGAATTACTTAAGGAAAGTGAAATTAAAGGCACGGAATATATTATGTGACACTGCCAGAAAACCAAAAACCAAAATGGTGCACACAAAAACTTCAACTGGCTATGAGTGATGTCTTGAACATATACGATGGAGACTAGATTTCAGTCTGGACTAGTAATTTCCAGGTCATATGCTTCCAACAAAATCACATGCAGTGTTATGCAGTGAAATTGTCATACCTATAGTGGAAATTTTTAGTAGCCTATGACTGCAATGCAGTTTAACTATTGCTGGCTTTATGTATATACAGTATGCATGCTTGAATGTTTCATAACTTGACGTATCAATAGTTTCAACTTTTCATGACTTGACGCATATAGGGTACCGAAGAGTCAATTCAGGCCTTGTTGCAGTCAATGCAATTGCACCTGAGTGCACATGACAAGATCGCACTTCGATAGCAGCAGAGTCTGATGCTACATTTGTCAACTTCACATGATTTGCTGTAGCCTATAATAGACAAACTCTATAATGTGGCTTTGGCACATACTGGTAAAGATTACTTTCTTCCACCACACTCCATCTGATGAAGATGAGGATGATATCTGAACATCAATATCTAGTAAAAAAATAGACCTTTCCAAACTGACAGTTTGGTAATGAGCTCATAAGGGAATGTTCCAAATGTAGAAAGTAAGTGGGAACTTTCAAGCAGTTTATTCAAGCATTCTTTCAGCTGATTCCTGCTACATATGTTAAATCACATCCAGTTGTAGCATGAAAGCCACTCAATTCTTCATAGTTACGTGAATTGGATGAGCTTCCGTTCCACTGATGTTCCTGCCATCACCAAAACACCGTTAAATATAAAGCAAACACATATGACCCGGCAGTGGACAACACCTTATCTTTTTTCACGTAACCACCAGCAACCGCTCTAGTCCATATCTCCAAATGTGGCTGCTGAGAGCTGAATGGACAGGAATGAAGCTAGATCAGTCTTTCTTTCAAGCATACCAAGAACATTCACCCAATTTTCCGACAACGGAGTATTTCAAGGCTCCACACAGTGGCAGAGTAGTGGTTGTAATTTTCTGTACGCTTTCACTTTTTAAAAGCAATGTCCACTATATCTATCGAAGGCAATAATTATTAGCCCTCTTGTAGCCAATCAAAAGTAGGCTACCTGTACACAGGCATCCACTGTATCTGTCAGGTCACCAACTGTCTTCGCGTTTGGAGGTTCCCTATTGCTTGAGCCATTGCTTGTCCTACAATAATTTGTCTGCAGCAGGTCGGATGAACTGTCGCGACTTAGCCTATGTGCATATCACAATATTTGGTCATGTCTCATACAATATGCGGGATGTCTTGCATTGGCTCCCTTTCCCGCAGCGGATTGCCTGCAGGCTCTCTGTGTTGCTTAGGTAGTGCCTTGATGAACTAGGCTATAGCCCCACTATGTCTGAAAGAACTCTGTTTTTCAACCTCGGATGTCCAGCGTCGATCTACTCTTCAGTTGGCGGACCAACAAGCTGGGCTGGTTCACTCGCGGTCTGCTATTTGACTTCACTTTTCATTCTCTGTAGCTGGTTCTAAAATCTAGAATGGAATGGCCAACCTCTTTTCACAGCGTCTATTGCATGCCCATGGTTCACTTCACTCTGTTCCTTAAGAATAAAAAACTGTCCTATTTAGTTGTGGTTAAGTGGGGGGCGATTCCGGGCAGCCCACCTTGAAGAGGCACTACGTAAAATATTCTAAATAAACAAATGATATGCCTCTGCTATAGAAATACGGACTGGACAAGTTACTTTTGCAGAGAGAATCCAATCTCATTGGTTTTGAGAAAAGTCCATGGCACAATCGTGTTTTCATATCCATGGGACAGTCAGCTTGATACGATGTAATAAGGCACTGCATGATATACAAATCTTCCTTTATAATTTTGTCAGTGTTCTTTTGAAGAACACTCCTTGGTTTAAGACTTCCTGAAGGCATTGCGATAATTTGAATGATCATATCTGGTCAAATAAGGGAACATTGGAGATAAATTCAACTGCAGAGGTCTCAGATACCATCTTGCAAAGACCTGGGAATTTTTTTATCAAGTTCCCATTGCATGCATGACTTCACTAACATCCATTTTGAAACTCTTGCCGCCATTTTTTTTCGCCATTTTGGTTTCCAGGCAGTGCTATATATGTGACATCACATATTGGTTTCATCACACATCAGAGAGCTTGACCTCGAAAATGTTGATTTAGACCCTGAAATCATGATTTAGTTGCATATATGTCTTCACTTATGGCCATTTCAAGATTTTGTCCGCCATTTTGTCCGCCATCTTGGTTTCCGTGCAATGCCACATATGTTACCTTGCTTCCATTGCATTCCTTGACCTCGAAAATGTTGATTTAGACCCTGAAATCATGATTTAGTTGCATATATGTCTTCACTTATGGCCATTTTAATATTTTGTCCGCCATTTTGTCCGCCATCTTGGTTTCCGTGCAATGCCACATATGTTACCTTGCTTCCATTGCATTCCTTGACCTCGAAAATGTTGATTTAGACCCTGAAATCATGATTCCACTGCATACATAACTTCACTTACAGCCATTTTAAGATTCTGGCCGCCATTTTGTCCGCCATTTTGATTTTCTTGCAGTGCTACATATGTGTATTTGGTTCCATTGTATTCCTTGCACCCTATAATCTTAATTTAGAGTCTAAAATCGTGTTCCTGTCACATACAATACTTTACTTATAGCCATTTGAAGCAACTGACCGCCATTTTGTCCGCCATCTTGTTTTCTCATAGAACGGCCAAAAATCCAGCTTGCTAACAGCGATTTTCGTTTTCAGCAGGGTCAAATTAGTCTAGAAACACCGGTTAGCAAATTGTTACATGATTTGCTTCTAGCAGTGATTTCTAGAGCCCTTTTAGAATTCCAAGCCTTGTCTAGTGAAGGCCACAGCGTTAAAGCGCTGAATCGTAATTGAAAGTCTTTGGAAGAGGAAGGACGTCTCCCTCAGATCGTCCGACGCCTGCGACAGGTGACGACCTAAATCAGTTAGCAAATCAATTCCTCTAGAATTGATGGGACCTAGCGTCTCCAGGGCCAGCGGAATGATGATGATGATGATGATGATGATGATTATTATTATTATTATTATTATTATTATTATTATTATTATTATTATTATTATTATTATTATTATACCATCATTTATTACTTTTAACAAAAGTTCCGAAGAATAATAATTATCGCTACTATGGTTCTTGGTCTTCGCCACCGGGGTCATGCATAAAATTACCCCTAAATGCTATTGCGTTGTGTCGTTGTGTGCAGATATAGACAGACGCTGGAATAGATACATTCATAGATTCCGTGGCGGCAGTCAGCCGACGACCTAATTCCAAAAGGAACTCTCGACCTGACAAATTAACTTGACCTAAAGCTATTGGCACGAAGTTGTGGGTTGCGGGAGCTCTGCATATTTTGCTATTTTGCGCGAGGCGGACAATTATCATTATTATTGTTAATATTAGCCTACTATTAATATTAATATCATTATTATCATTATTTTTTATTATATTCGTTCATTATCTTCGACAAACAGCATCAGCAACATACGGTACAATAAACAAACTAAGCAGTAGCTATTGATTTAAAAGACGATAAAAGTCCCAGTAATTAAACTCTTCTGGATCATTCTGGCTCAGCTAAAGTGCCTCGAAAGGCCAACGAGTTGAAACGCTGGACAGAAAACAGAGATCATTATAATAATATATAATAATAATTAATAATAATAATAATAATAATAATAATAATAATAATTGGAGGAGGCGTAACCGTTCCAGATGTGATTTTTTTTCTGTCTCTGGACAATAATTCTTGTATTGTCTAAGGCTCTAAGGCTCTAAGCGATCATGTCTAACACCGGTAAAATAATAATACTTATAACAATAAAACTAAAGATAATTGTCATATTATCATTATTTGCATGCTACATGTATGCAATGCATGCAAGCATAGATGATAGATAGGGCCTACATGGATAATTGGATATGTGCAATGCTGCGCAATGCGTGCCCACATTATACGCGCACATTCCTATATAATTATGCAACTACACGTGCGGATACGTGCTTTGACTCGAACGCAGTGTCTTATTGAATTTAGCAAAATCTAAACTGATGCGACCGGACGAAAGGAAAGAAATCCATTTCACCATTTTCCCTTTTCTGTGTAATTCGTGATTTAAATGGTAAATACAACACGAAACATTTATCCGATTTCGTTTCTCCAACCTTCCACACATCCTTTTTTTCTATTCGTCGTCTTCCTTCTCCTCTTCCTCTTCCTTTTCTTTCCCTCCTCCTCCTCCTCCTCCTACTCTTCCTCGTCCTTCTCGTCCTCGTCCTCTTCTTCCTCTCCCTTTCCACCTCCAACTACTTTCGCCTTTTCCTCTTCTCCCTCTCCATCTTTCTCTTCTTCCTCCTCCTTCTCGTCCTCGTCCCCGTCCTCCCCCCTCCCCCTCCTTTCGCCCCTTTCCTCCTTCGGTCATCCTGTTCTAAAATCCTCCTACGCTCCACCTCCTCCAACTCATGCGCTTCCCTTTCCCCTCACTCCCTCCCCTATTCCTCGTCCTGTACCATATTGCCCGCCTGACCAGCGACTTTCTCCTTTCTGCTGTCAAATCCACACCTTGCTCCTCCTCCCCTTCCTCCTCTTCTTCCACTTTCCTGTCCAATTCTCATGTTCATTGTCCTCCTCTTCTTCGTCTTCACCACTTCCATTTTCTCCTCTTAATCCTCTTCCTACTCTTCTTCCTCTTCTTCTTCCTCCTCCTCCTCTTCATCCTCTTCTTCTTCTTCCTCCTCCTCTTCCTCTTCCTCTTCTTCTTCCTCTTCTTCTTCCTCCTCCTCCTCTTCATCCTCTTCTTCTTCCTCCTCCTCTTCCTCTTCCTCTTCTTCTTCCTCTTCTTCTTCCTCCTCCTCTTCTTCTTCTTCTTCTTCTTTTTCTTCTCTACCTCATTTTCTCCGCCTTATTCGCCTCTTCCCCTTGTCCTCCCCGTCGTCCTCTCCTTCTCCTCTTCTCCTTTCCTCTTCAACCTCCCCCCACCTCCTCCTTCCCACCTCCTCTCCCCTTCCGCCCCCATAACGCCCTCACATCCAGCGATGCTCACTGCATCTGCACCGGCCCTGGCGCGTACCAGCCGCCTTCAGCCCACAACTAGCATCTCTGCATCTACAGCCTCGCACCAGCATCCGCAGCCAAACCAGCAACATCATCATCAACATCGTCAGTTGCAGCAGCAGCAGCAGCAGCAGCAGCAGCAGCAGCAGCAGCAGAAGCCGAGAGCCAGCGTAGCAGCTGCAGTAGCCAGTGAAATTGACGGATGGCCAGAACAGACAACATGGTCGTTTATGTGTGTATGCGTTGTAATCCGCTGGAGAATATTTAACCCAGCTCTGAGGCTGGCAGACAGGCGGAACGAAATGAAGGATACATGTAAGAAGGAAGTAGGGCAGGCAGGCAGGCAGGCAGGCAGGCAGGCAGGCAGGCAGGCAGGCAGGCAGGCAGGCAGGCAGGCAGGCAGGCAGGCAGGCAGGCAGGCAGACAGGCAGGCAGGCAGGCAGGAACTATTGAAATAATAATTTTCGTTTATTCAACAATCCGGTTGACAGACCGCAACCGGTTACAGTATAACAGTTATGCAGTTATCTTAATTAACATCAATCTCAACTACTGACAGAACATACAGCCTGCAATACAATGGCACTAATAGCAGCATACAAGGCAAGGGTACTTCGGGAATCGAACCCGGTTCCACTGACCTTCATACCAGTTTCTTATCCAATGTGCCACCGAATCCTCTGAAGTGCCTGAGGTGGTGGCCTATTGTTATTATTATTATTATTATTGTTGTTGTTGTTGTTGTTATTTGTGGTGTTTTGTTGCCATTGTTATTTTTATTATTATTATCGTTATTTTTGGCCCCGAGGTTTTATCGACTACGGTTTATGCAGTATATGCCTTTTCTGTGATCGGCCCAGTTGTCTGGAATGGGCTCCCACAGGAGCTACGTCTACTTGCTGGGATTATTACTGAAACATTTTTTTATTATTAAACTCAACACTGTCCTTTTTGCCGTGCTAGAGCCGGGAGCGCTTCTGAGTAGTCCCTTGAAGAAGCGCTATATAAATTCTTGAATGAATGAATGTGTTTATTAGAAATTGACGTAACAGAAGTCTATATAGACTATAATTGCAATAAGATTATTTAATTAATTAAAAATGAGTCTCAGATGTTATTTCGGCGAGCAGTGTATACCAGTGCATCAAATCGTCCGGAAAATTAACTGTCATTATCTATTCATCCATCGTGTTATTCAAGAATTTCTAAGTCGACACAGACTGTTATCATGCTCAAGGCGTCGGAATATATAATATGGTTGCGAATGACCTCTGTATATTTTCAGATTAAGATGTATACATTAAGGTGATGATGATGATGATGATGATGATGATGATGATGATGATGATGATGATGTTGATGATGATGATGATGATGATGATGATGATGATGATGATGATGATGATGATGATGATGATGATGATGATGATGATGATGATGATGAATGATGATGATGATGAATGATGATGATGATGATGATGATGATGATGATGATGATGATGATGATGATGATGATGGTGATGATGATGAATGATGATGATGATGATGATGATGATGATGATGATGATGATGATGATGATGATGATGATGATGATGATGTGAATGCTACTTCGTCTGACATGCTTTTCTCTGACTTAAAACGTGCCAACTTATTCATCACAAATCAGTTGGTGAAATCTACAGAACTTCTGAAATCGTTTCTCGATTTCCCTCACTCGATGTAGGCTAGCCTAACAATGAGACTAGAATCCGTTTCTGGAATAGATATTCTCACGGACCGCGGCAGGGTACATATGCGCGGCCATCATTGCGATGTTCCTTATAATTCAACGTGTACGACGATTATAGTATGCAATGTTGAAGCCAGTTGGATTGAAAATCAAGTCGAACTGTTTGTGGTGGTGAAGATCCGGATGGAGAACTTGGTATTCAGTTGTAGCACAGGACGAAGAATGTTTTACAAACGACTATACGAGTTTCTGACATCCAGATAAATATAGATGTTTGCGTTTTATGTAGTGACCTCATGTTCTCAACGCTGGTCAGTCTTCAAGGAAATGTTTGACTGAGATCCTCCGTCGCCCTTCGTGAATGTGAGCCACGTCAGGCCCCTCCTCCCCGTGAAGTATATGTTCTGTAAGCATTTGAAGATCCATGATATTTAGCTGATTGCATGAGATGCTCTTCGAACAGATCTTGCGGAAGTGCACGGCTGCTCCGGTGATGTCCTTAGGATTCACTTGTGTCTGGTGGATCCTCCTGGATCGAGGTCAGCTGAACCACATCCTCATCGGGGTCCAGCGATGGAAGCATTCGGCGACAGCATCGGATGTTTCGCAGCTGAGAACGGAATCCATCGCGTAAAGCCTTTAGGATTACGAAGCACAGGATCGGTTGTAACGCGGTGGACAGACCGTACACGAGCACAACGATGGCCTCGTATGTGACGGAGTAGAGCAAGAAGCTGTGCAGGGGAACGAACAGGACGAACTGTGACAGGAAGATCATGGACGAAACGATGGCAGTCACCACCCGCATCTGCTCGTCAGACTCGTTTCTCTCCTCGAACTGCGAGAACCCGAACGAGTTCCCTTCCCTCGACGTACACAGAATCGCCAGAACGACGATGAGAAAAATCACCAGCGGCAGACCCCACATTAACGAGATCTCGACTATCAGTGCTTGTGTGTAGGACGCTGTTGCAACGCAGCCAAATCGGGGCACGATTTGCACAAAGGCGAGATACGGAACAGCTACCACTGCCACGGCGCCGAATATAACACCAACGATGATCTTAGTTGCAAACAGCGTACAGTACTTGGCCGCAAACATCGGACATCCACATCTTCTTCTATGTATTAGATGTTCGCGAAGGTAGACATTGAGGAGTAGGGCCACCGAGAGCCACCCAGGAGCAAACATTATGCTCTGCATGAAATGCCAGAGCCTGCACATGAATTCCGAAGTGTTCGGCGGGTAGTAGCGAGCCGAGATGGACAGGAGCCAGATGGAACTCGTACAGAACATCAGAACACCCATGTTCGCACAGAACGTGGCCGCCAGGTAAACGTATCCTTCATGTTTCAACCAGAGGCGACTCTTCACGATAACGACAAGTGCGAGTATGTTACAGGCGACGCCACCGAATATAAGGATCGGCGACACTATCTGCAGCAGGTAGAAGACGGGTCCGATTATCTCGGCGTGAAATGTGAATAGGTCCCACTCGTCATAGTAATCCTCGCTGTTGTTCGTCATCACAGATCTGACGTGATCATCGTACTCCATTATTAAAATCCAGCTTCTGATTGTTATAGCTCTGTAGATGATTCAGCACGAAGACTATATCGAAACGGATCCTATATGTATATGCGTGCAGCGAGCGGTTCAACTGCCAGGGAATCTGCGTGTTTGTTTCGATTCGCTGTTTATCCACACGCTGTTGTTGTTGTGCTGGTTTTTGTACGGAAGCCAAAGGGAGCAGCTGCAATGCATAATATTATAGTTGGTTATTTTCATTCGTTGGATCCTTCAGCATGACATTTCGACCGCTTCAGAGTTGTTGGGCGGATGCATGGTTTTTCTGTATACCGTTGATCCCCATTCCATGACTCAATTCAATAAAAACTTCTGTTGCCAATGAAGTGATCGGGTGATCGGGTGATAATTCGCCATCGCTATTGCCGGTTTGAATGGATATACCACGCCTTGCGAGTTCCATTTCTGCTAACTTCTTATAAGCAAGTAACCAGCGCTTAAAGTGTGGAAAAATAAATACCTAGACGCCCCCTTACCTTTCAAAAACAAGTGCCTGGACGCCCATTACCTTTCAAAACTAAGTGCTTGGACGCCCATTACCTTTCAAAACTAAGTGCTTGGACGCCCATTACCTTTCAAAACTAAGTGCTTGGACGCCCATTACCTTTCAAAACTAAGTGCTTGGACGCCCCTTACCTTTCAAAAACAAGTGCCTGGACGCCCTTACCTTTCAAAAAGAAGTGCATGGACGCCCTTTACATTTCCAGGCTGTGCTGTCCAATAAGTGGCAGGATGGCGTTCAGATTTTAAAAAAGTGCATGGACGACCATGACCGTCCAGCCACACGTTCAGCCCTGCAAGTAACCACTGCAACTTCTACCTGAGTCACTGTTTTATTTCTCATGAAAAAGTCTGCTCTAAGATGCTATACTAGGTCATTACAACGTAATAATTGTCACCTGGTGTAATAACCTATTATAGTATCATAGAGTAGACGCTGTCAAGCGATTTATAACACAAGGACTCAGATAGAAGATGTAACCTAATGGATCAATGATTTCTTGTTTATATAAAGTTAGCTCTGTATTATTATTGTTATATTACAAATGTATATATTGTTATATGCATTTATATAGCGCCTCTTCAAGGGGACTACTATATATGCAACAGTTGTATATATATATATATATATATATATATATATATATATAGGCCTATATATGATATGTATGCATGTATTGCACATAATTATAGTTAATATTAGTTGTAGAAGACCTTTTGGGCTTCCGTACACTTGCTGACAACTCGCCGAATTCTTGGCCCATGGCCAAACGCCGGTCGAGTCTGCCCGAGTCCCTAGGCATATAGATCTACAATATGTTTCCACGGCTTTCCAAATTTCCTGCACGATAAAACTGTGCAGCCTATGGAGCCAGACCTCGTAGAGGGTAGGCCTATCTCTGGCCATCCAGCGTCTGTAGTAGGCCCTAACAGACTTTGGACCGGAACTTTTTCGATCCTTATCGCAAATCTCGGCAGCTATAATTATTGTGCACTGGTCGGATTGTGTCGTGTCGTGCATGTGCTTGCGAAAATAATTGCCGAAGTTTTTTGTTTCAATGGTTCACATGTCGAGTTCGACGGAAATGTTATTTCGGAATGTTAGCTCTAGATGTTATCTCTAAATGTTAGCTCTGAATGTTAGCTTTGGATGTTAGGTTAGGTTAGTTTCAGTTTAACGTCACTGTGTGATAACAAAGATCGTTAGCGACGCCCTCCTCCTTTATCCAGGCATGCGACTGGCACTGGCAGAGTGCAACCAGTGGCGGAGAGGCCAAGTCGATCAGCGAAGCTGAGAGGACGCAGCGAAGTGGCAGAAAGCGGGCATACTTGCGAAGTATATGTAAAATTTACAGATACTTCGCCCACTTTCTGCCACTTCGCTCCGACCTCCTAGCTTCGCCGATCGGCTTGGCCTCTTTGCTCCTATTAATTTTAATAGGCATAATTATGCAGTATATAGGGTGTTCGATAAAGTAATGGTTAGTACGCTGAAGTAATTATTACTAGTTAGAGAGCGGAAGTTAGATTTGGTGGTTGGAGCTTATTATTTTGTGCTTAGCATGCTTAGGCCTATCATGCGTCCCCTATAACCGACTGACCCAGCCACCATGATAATTATGCAAAGGCTAAGAAAGTGAAATGTTAAGTGGTTGACGCTCCATACTCATGGTCATTGGTTGTCTCAGAGATGTATAGTTTAAGGATTTGTTCTTATTTTTCTCTTCTATATTTAGATGAGCCTGTAAAAAAATTTTTTACTCTGTAATTAAGATTACGAGGAAGTTAATGGAGCTGGTGAGATAAGGATAGAAGAATTAATTCATTGTTAGCATCCTAATCGTAATCTCCAACTTCTATTGAGCGTTTTTGTTAAACCGACATTTTCGTCCGCCTATTTGCAAAAGCTACGCCTACATGTAAAAAGATTGGTAATGGTACATGGCTCGTCGAATCTTGTGCAGTCGTTCTTTATTCTGTACCTCTAACAGTGGCGTAGCCAGGAATTTATGATGGGGGGTTGGGGATTTTTTGGCCTGACCGGATGCCCTTTCTGACACCAACCCAACAGTGTTACAGTAAATAAAAGGGAAATAAAGTAACAAAGGGAATAAAGTAAGAAAAGCAATTGTCACTACAAGAAATTGTTTTGTTTTTCTTATTTAAGTGGATAAATAACCTTTTAAAAAACTTTTTCTAGGCCAATGGGGGATTTAACCCCCGAAACCTCCTTGTCTACGCCACTGACCTCTAAGTATCTAGTTTAGGGTGACCATTTTCTCGCCATCAGAAACCGGGACACTTTTGGGGAAATGAACGATAATATTGTAATTCCTTAACTACGGCCACGGATCCATAATGGCTGGGTAGAGGGGACAAGAAGCAGAGGAAGGAAGGCAAAGACCTGTATGACGGTCTATGGAAGATCTAAACTTCTAAAGACAAAGAACAATCGTGAGAGAAGCCGTGGATAAAACTAGGAGCACAACGATTTGGAGACGTCTTGTCGTCAGCACAATGCCTCACGGGGTAGGGGGAGACAAGAAAGAAACTACAGGACTAGGCTTATAGGCCCACGAGAGCTGAGTCCAATCAGGCTTAGGCCAACTACAAAGTGGCGAAAATCAGAAGGGCCAAATCTAAATGACGCAATCGAGATGGCGAAAATGAATAAGGCGATTGTTCAATATTATGCCTAAGGCACAACAGAAGAGAATTCTACTAGTCTTTCATCCTAAAACCACCAGCCAATTGGCTCAAGTAGCCAACGAGAACAAGAGCAAGCGTTGTGCTGCAGTGTGGTATAATGTGTCGATCGCAAGCGACACAAAATATTTATTGCAATAGAATTGGAAAATTAGCTTAGAGGGTCAGGATTATTTCCCCATTTTCCGGATTTATCTTTTTATTTAGACAGTCTTTAAATTGTAGGCTAGATATAAGATTGCTAAAGGAAGCTGTTCTCTGTTACGTTAGATCAGTACAGTAGTCCCCAATCTTTTTTGACTCTAGGGCCACTTTTTGAAAGTTAGAGGACACGAGGGCCATTTTTCTTTTGCCGAAGGACATTTAGGGGGCCACAAATGTAAAATTTAATTAAAATAAAGCATATAAAATTGTTATAATTGAATCAAAATAGAATATTTGATGTTATTTATAGACGTCAAAATAAAATTATTTGTAATATAAAATAATTACGTGTTCTCAATATTTTTCATATATTTTTTAATTCTATGAGAGACGAGGGCAATATTTTTAGGCCTGGCGGGCCACTTTTGACCCACGGGCCACGGGTTGGGAACCTCTGCGCTAAATCGTTACAGTTAGCATCGGCTGCATGGCTAGAGCAATATTTTATAACTGAATCAGTGGACTGATTGCAGGAGCTTATTGTTTATGTACAGTATACTGTCTACACTGCATGCAGTTACTGTAGCCTACAACCTTTAACATTTCATATAGGTCTAAATTGACAACTTGGCTTTCATTACAATTTGTTTTTATGTTACAAACAATAAGCTTACTTTAAGATAAGATAAGATAAGAATATTCTTTAATATACCAATTGTTATCCGCATTTTGGTGTACATACAAAGTATAATAAACAAACGTACATAATTTCTATATCCTATCAATGTCAAAGTGTTTTAGAATAGCATAAAATCCTAAGTCCAAATCCAATATAAATTTTAAATTTAAAAAAGAAGTTCTTTTAATGACCAAGAATTTATGCTGCACTTTGGTTTATATGGTATTATATTTAAATATGATAAAGCATCCTTGTTATAAATGATTTCCTCGTTAGGTTGTCCGCCCTAGGAATGATTCGGTCATGTAGTCTTGGCCTCATGGAATAAGGCTGGGGCCTCAATGGTGGGAGGAGTGGGTTCAATACATGTCCTGGATTAAGTAGGAGGGCAGCGAAGAGCCTCCCGTCCGCCGTGCTACACAGAGCCTCGAATGTAGGATTCTGTTACTACAATGAACAGACTCTTCCATGCAGGATCCAAGTGGAAAAATTTCTTTCCTTTCTTGTCCGAAACCTGGACAATTTTGCTATTTTGCCTAAGTCTTGGGGACACCGGGACACGCAGGGTCGGATTTACATGTAATCCAACAGTACTAAGCAAGTGCTTAGGGCCTCCGGAATCTGGGGGCCTCCAAAAGTGAACTAAAGAAAAAAAACTCAGTGGCTTATAAATTATAAGTTATAAATTATAAGCCACTGATTTTTTCTTTAGTTCACGATTGATTATAATAAATCATTTTATCTTACTTTTTAGTAGAAATTGATGCGGCTAATGCGTAAGATCGAACACACTTGCTCTTAGTCTCAGTTCTTTAATAATTAAGTTGCACGCTTGCGTCTCATCGATATTTATAACTCTATGGATAACGGGCCGGTTTTCAAAGGGTTAAGTGGAACCTCATAATGGAATTTGCTTAGGGCCTCACTCTGTTCAAATCCGGCCCTGGGGACACGCCACAAAAACCGGGACATGTCCCGGAAAACCGGGACGTATCATGGTCACCCTAGTTATACCTGACCGGGACATTCGTTAAGGTTGTCTATTTTCATATAGACTAATTATTATGTTGATGATAATTTAATTATATGTAAATTGTGTAATATAAACCTATAAAACTAATGATGTCTTTGTAACAGTAAAGTAGTCAACAGTCAAAGAAGTTAAGCATGTGCTCTTCGTGAGTTTCGAATGTCATATATTAGGCACATCGCCTTTGTTCTGTAATGTTCTGTATACTCGTGCTGGGTGGTAACCATTAACAATAGCAACAACAACAACAACAACAACAACAACAACAACAATCTATGGCACGAGGATCGATCAAATTTTGTAGATACAATATAATATAAGGATTTTTTCACTTATTAATTTGAAGTTTGCACTTTTGTCTTTTGCTGTTATTCCGTGTTATATTATACTTATATAGTCTATTTTAAATCATGAACGTTGTATACAATCATGTACAGTAAGATCTTAGCCAGGGCCAATATAATTCGTCGGGTCCCAGGGCATTTTCCTACCCTCGCCTCTCAGTGACCCTGTGCTCAAGGCCTATCTTTTTAGCAGTGGCTTGGCTGGGAGCACCTCTGAGTAGGTTTCTTGAAGGGGCGCTATGTAAATTTCTTAAATGAATAAATCAATGTGCTAAAAGGTGATTTGGTGTTAACCACTTTCCTCTGTTCCAAACGCATCGACACGTTTGATGCTAAAGGCGCTACGTAACTTCAACTCCCGACACCTACCCCACCCTCGTAACGTCTCGCAACGTTTTCAGTGACCCCACCCACCCACCCTCGAGCGTTACGTAATTATGCAATGTGACCCCAAACGTTGCATAGTCAAAAATAAGATCTTAGCCCAGACCAATAAAATACGTCGAGCCCCAAGGCATTTTCCCGCCCCGCCTCCCGACGACCCTGTGCTAAAAAGAGTGGGTGTTAACTTTCCTCTGCTCCACTCGCCCTCCAAACGTATCGACTCGTCTGGTGGCTTGAATCGTATAAGTGGATAAATGAAATGTATACCAGCAAACGAAACATTTGCTTCCATTGACGCTTAGGCTGCAGTTGAATTGCTGCCTGTTCAGCTCGATGAGCTCGGTTAGTTTTTTTCATAGGTAGAGTTATGGACCAAATGGATTTCTATCAAAAAGCACACGCTCAGTCCAAGTATGAGAGAACTAATAGTATCCTACGTCCCCTTCCATACGGGCTAGGCTGAGTTGAAGAGCCCTGTGACCTGGTTAGGAGTCCTACACATGGCGTGAGAGCAACAGGCCGACTTATTACCTGCGACACTGTGAATGACTAAGTTATACGGGCAATCTGTATCACAGATGCTTAATGCGTTGGATGCCTGTGGCTGTATCCGTGTGCGCACAAACTGCTCTCGTAGTTTCGGCGACAGCCAAAGTCTCGCAAAAGGTTTTTCTGCAAAGCTGATCTGTGAAAAGTCACAAAGAAGAATATGGCAGATGAAGCGAGTGAGGATAGGTCTGCTATTGTGAATAATTCTACGCATAATCACAGCCACTATTATGATTACGATGATTTCTATCCATTTGAGCACCCCGTCGTGCAGAGATTATGGATTTTCTTCTATTCCATCAGTATTGTATGTCCGATTGCGATTTTTTGTGGCGTTTTCATAAATATCTTGGCCTTCGTTGTTCTCGTGAGAAGTCGTCTGTGGTTGAAACACGAAGGATACGTCTATCTGGCTGCTAATTTCTGTGCCAACGTCGGAATTCTGCTGTTCTGTACAAGCTCGTTTTGGATGACATCCGTCTATGGATGGGGAGATTACTATCCGCCGAACTCTTCGAATTTCATGTGCAAAGTTTGGCATTTCTTAATGACTATCTTCTTTGCGTCCGGATGGCTGTCTGTGGCTCTCTTGTTTAACGTTTACCTTCGTGAACATCTGACGCATAGGAGAAGATGTGGATGTCCGATGTTTGCGGCCAAGTACTGTACGCTGTTTGCAACTAAGATCATCGTTGGTGTCATATTCGGCGTTTTGTTTGTGCTCGGTATACCGTATCTGGCGTTGTACGAGCTACATTATTCAGGGGAATGTGCGTTTTCGCGATTTGGAGATTTGCACGTGGCTCTTCTAGTCGAGACGATCTTAATGTGGGTCATGCCGCTCATCTTGTTCCTACCCATCATTCTACTGATGACGCTTTGCATAAAGACACAAGGTAACACCTTTGGGTTCTCTCAAATAGAAGAGAGATCGGATTCTGATGATCAGATGCGAGTCATGGCTGTAACTCTGTCGTCGATGGTGTTTTTCTCGCAGTTCGTCTTGGTGGTATTTTATTCGGAAGTTGCGAAATTCTTGGGCACGACCGGTCTAGTACTTGTCGAGCTGGTATTCGGCCTCTCTCTCGCTTTCCAGCCTATCATCTGTTTCATAATTCTAAAGGCATTACGCGATGGATTCCGTTCTCAGCTGCGAAGCATCCGATGCTGTCGTCGACTGTTTCCATCGTTGGATCGCGATGAGGATGTGGTTCAGCTGACCTCCATCCAAGAGGATCCGCCAAGTGTAGCCGAGCCTGAGTCATAACCATCTCGGTCTTCCTTAGCCATGAATCGAACTTACGTCTGTCCGGAAGCAGCATTTAAAGTGTAAAAGTAGAAGTGCATTAACGTTCCTTAACTGTCCTGTAGGTGCTGGCCAATAATTGGCCGGACGGCGTTCAGATTTCAAAATAGGTGCATGGACGCCGTCCATGACCGGCCAGCCACACTGTAAAGCCATGTCTGGAAGGCTATTCACTCGCCGGGATTGAACGCTAGCTGAGAGGCGATTTAATGTTTGCGAAATTGTTGTTCTTAGCGTTTGAAGTTGGCGAAAGAATTAATCTAGGCCCCAGGCTGGTTCTTGATTGAAGAACAATCTGCGAACGACTTACAATCACCGTTGGAACGAGATTGTTTTACTTCTGTTGGTTTCATTTATTTTATTTTCGCTCGCATTTTATGAACATTTATTCTAGCTGTCGATTAATTTTTTTTATTCATTTTCTGTAGTAGGCTATTTTTTGGCTTGGTGAGATTACTCACGAGTCTGTTCCTGAAAGCACTTTCATGAAACACTGCAACATTTCTCGACAATATCATATCTTCAATCTGCGCAGTGGTTCCCAACCCGTGACCCGCCAGGCCGCATAAAATGGCCCTCATCTCTCAAATTTTTTTAAAATAATATGAAAGAATTGACACTTGGGACAGCATAGAACACAATTATTTTCTATTGCAAATTATTTTATTTATATGTCTATTAAGGACATCAAGCATTCTATTTTGAATCAATTCTAACAATTTTTATACTTTTAGTTAGTCAAATTTTAGCCGTGTGGCCCCTGATGTCATTCAAGTAAGAAAAATTGTCATCGTGTCCGCCTACTTACAAAAGGTGACCCTCGTGTTATCCTACTTGCAAAAAGTGACCCTAAAGTTAAAAAAAGTTTGGGAACCACTGGGCTACGCGACTTGTTTGCCTGCTGTCTTGGGTTTAAAGCGTGTGGATCTTCAGGACTCTTTACAAACAATTAGGACACCAATTAGAGCTGCGAGAATGAGATCTAAGTTACTTTCGTTTATAGTTGGGTTTGCTACTGATTTACCGTTGTAGAGAGGTACTGTAACACGTAGGTGTGAGTTGCATAAAAATGTGAACTCGGGGTTATGCTATGAGTCTGGAACACCTCTAAAGAGTTGAACACATGACGCCCTGTGAATGACCTAACACCAGTGGCGTAGACAAGGGGGGTTTCGGGGTTAAACCCTCATTGGCCTAGGAAAAATTTTTAAAGGTTATTTATCCACTTAAATAAGAAAAACAAAACAATTGCTTGTATATAGTATCAATCGCTTTTCTTACTTTATTCCCTTTGTTACTTTATTCCCTTTTTATTTACTGTATTACTGTTGGGCTGGTGTCAGAAAGGGCATCCGGCCAGGGCGCCAGGCCATAAAACCCCCAAACCCCCATAATAAATTCCTGGCTACCGCACTGCCAAACACGTAGCCTACACGCGAGGAGCGTTTTCGAGGTTGACGGATCAAACAGCAGATAGCATGATGATCAGGGTTGAAAGTGAGCCGGGTATGACATTCCTTTCCTTGGTCTGCGTTCGCCGGGTCGCAACTGGGTCGCATGCACTTAGGAGTCGACATTCATCGTTTTATACTGTAAAACTCTGGATATAACGAATACCAAATTGTTTGAAGAATGTAAAAAATAATAACATGTAGAGATTTAGACTGACCAGTTTCAAAAGACTGACCAGTTTCGATTGCAAAGGCATAACACCAGAATACAGGGTGGAGATAATGAATAGGTTTGAGATCTTAGAGAGAGACGATACAACGGAAGAGGAGGATGCAAACAAGCTATGGACAAAGATGAAAACTGCGATTCAGGAGGCGGCGGAGAAACATGTACCAAAGAAAACGTCAAGGAAAATTACACCATGGCTATCCAAAGAGGCCATTGAGGTGGCAATGGAAAGGAGAGTAGCAAAAAAGGAAGGGAATAGGGATAGGGTAAAAACATTGAATAAGGCCTTCCAAAGGAAGGCAAGGGAGGATAAGGAAAACCATCTCAAGGAAATGTGCAAGGAGATGGAGGAAGAAGGGAAGAAAGGAAGAACTAAAGAACTGTTCGCAAAGATAAAGGAAATAACAAAGACAGCAGGCCCTAGAATGGGATCACTCAAGACAAAGGATGGGAAGATAATAGGAGACGAGGAGGAGATGAAGGCAAGGTGGAGAGAGTATACGGAAGAGCTGTACAAGGAGGACGAACGTGTCGTGAAGGAAAACATCAAAATAGAGGAAGTTGAAAACGAACCAGAGATATTGGAGGCAGAGGTGGAGTGGGCGATAAAACAGTTAAAGGATAACAAAGCGCCAGGACACGATGGAATACCTATAGAACTGGTAAAAGCGGGAGATGAAGCAGTGGTGAGGACTATTACAAAGCTATGCAATCAAATCTGGAGAACTGGGGAGTGGCCGGAGGATTGGAAAAGGTCAGTGTTCATACCAATATTCAAGAAAGGAGACGCGAGAGAGTGTGGAAATTATCGTACGATAGCGATGATATCGCACACGAGCAAAATACTACTCAAAATAATCCACAAAAGAATGGAGAAGACAATTGAAAGAGAATTACCAGCCAACCAAGCGGGATTCAGGAAGGCGCGTGGAACGCGTGATCACATCGCCAATATAAGGTGGATTATGGAGAGACAGAGGGAGTACGGGCAAGAGGTGCATATGTGTTTTATAGACTACAGCAAGGCGTTTGATTGCATAGACCATACACTACTGTGGAGGACACTAATCGAGATGGGAATTCCGAAGCATCTGGTTAAACTACTGAAAGGCCTTTACGTGGATCAAGAGGCGGTTATAAGAACTGAATATGGAGACACAGAGAAATTTAAAATAAGGAAAGGAGTGAGGCAGGGGTGCATTTTGTCCCCTTTCCTGTTCAATCTGTATGCCGAGAGAATTATGAGGAGGGCTGGATTGGAGGAGGCAACAGAGGGGGTAAGGATAGCGGGGAAAATACTGAATAATTTGAGGTACGCTGATGATACGACATTATTGGCGGGTAAGAAGGACGACCTGGCCGAGTTAATAAGAAGAGTCAGGATGGAAAGCGAAAAGGCGGGACTATACTTCAATGTAAAGAAAACAAAAGTTATGACAACTGCAACATGGGAAAACTTTGAGGTGGATGGAGAAACGATAGAGGTAGTATCGAGCTTCACATTCCTGGGATCTATGTTAGAGAAGGAGGGAAGATGTGATATGGAAATAAGGCGGAGGGTATCAATGGGAAAAACGGCAATGAACGGTCTGGGAAATATTTGGAAAGATAAATATGTGAGCAGGGAAACAAAGAAAAGACTGGTAAGAGCACTGATCTTCCCGGTCGTCCTATATGGATGCGAAACATGGACAAAGACACTGGATATGGAAAAGAAAATCAACGCGTGCGAGATGTGGATTTGGAGAAAAATGTTAAGGATTTCATGGACGGAGAAGAGAACTAACGAATCGGTGGGTGAGGAGCTCGGAATAGAGAGAGATGAGACACTACAGCAAACAGCGACTTGGAGGAAATTGAGCTACTTCGGCCATGTGATGAGATCTAACGGTTTGGAGAAGGAGCTGATGACGGCATGCGGTGAGGGAAGGAGGAGACGCGGAAGACCAAGGAAGAGATGGTTGGATGAGGTACAGGAAAAGTCTGGCATGAACTTGGAGGAGCTGAGAGAGGCAACAAGAGAGAGGGGACACTGGAGAGGATACATCAAGAATATCGCCAGAGCTCCAAGAGCTGACGGCACCAGGTGACCAGGTGAGAGATTTAGAGTGTCGTAAGCAATCGATTAAAAACCGTAGCAACGGTTCAGAAGCACTCGAAATGATATTAAAGAGGATTAATCAGAATTTCAGGAAACTTAGTCGCATTTTTAAGGCAAAGACTAAAAGGCGATCAGAATGAAAATATATAATAGGTCGCCGGGACAACATTTTCGGACAAAGGGTCTCACCGCTCTCTCCCTTCTCAAACCACTTTCAGCCCTGGATATAGTAGCAATACAGATTATATATTATACCAGGAACATCTTCAATTGACTTTTTGAAACACCCCTCCGCATTAGTTAGTGTTGGTGACAGCCAATGGTGTGAACACTGTGAAGTATCTAGCATCAGAGTGTGATGTAGGCCTAAGCGTACTGTGGTCAGTTATCGCTGCTTGAATGAGATATTGCAAAATTTTCTCTCTATTTTTATGTCTTTTTATGTTAATAATCATTATATTTGTAACGATAGTAGGCTATTATTGTTGTTATATATTAGGGGCAGTAATGATAATAATAATAATATAAAAAATAATAATAACTTCATCATTTTTATTATCGTCTCATCATCATCATCATCGTTGTCGTCGTCGTCGTCGTCGTCATGGTCATCATCATCATTGTTATCATCGAAATTATCATTTCGCCTGCCTTTAATTACATGCAATCATTGTTATCGAATTAAAGAACACTCGAATTGGCATCAATAATTAGGCCCTACTCTATTTCTGCCGTTGCTGTTACTGCACTACTCAATTATTCATGTCAACCTTGGCCGAGTTATGGGTGCAATTATTATTTGCATCAACTGAATAACATCCCCATATATAGACGCTGAGCGCTTTCGAACAGGGTGCAGTCGACATCTGCTCTGAATACACTCCGTCTTCTCGAAATAATATACGATCCGAGCACAGGTCTCCCATGTAAATTCAACCTCAGCACAGCACACTGTGTTGACACACCCGGGTTGGCACAGCCTACACGTCGTGCGAACGCGAGAGTCCTCAGGCCGTAATAAGGGATGAATAGTTGAGCAGCCTATAGCACAGTTGTTGTTAGGACAGGAAGCCCATAGGAAGCCGTTACCAAAACCGGAGGGATATGATGGAAGAAATGACCTACATATGAGAATTGTATGTAGGGTGCGGCTGTCCGTTTGTCCGCTAGGCTGACTAATTCCATGCCTGTAAAATGTGCAATGTTCATGTAGGCCCTATTGTATGCGAATCCATCCAGCATGAGATTATTTTGTGCAAAAATAAATTGTGTCAAACTATGATCCACAAAATAATAATAAGTTCTCCTTTATCAACAATCCGGTTGACAGACCGCAACCTGTTACTCTGTACAATTAGGCAGTTGAAGCAATTCACAGGAATTCAGGTCACAGAATAAGCTTACATAAATCTTAACTACTAAGCCTACTAACAGGCAGCCTGCAATAATCGGCGCTAATAGCAGCCTACAAAGTACAAAGCAAGACTATTCTATGGGAGTTTCGGTATTCGATCTCGGTAAGATGTCTCTCGCTCTCCAAGCAAGTGTGCTATCCTATGTGCGCCTCCTTCCCCCCCCCCCCCCATACGTACATAAACACATGCAAGCATATACAGGTTTACGTACATGCGAACATGGCATAACCAAACAACCATTTACGTGTTTATGGGTGTTTCCGGGATCAACTTCAACTATAATGATCCACATTGGAGTTGGGAGGGAAAATAAAACTTTACTATGGCGCCCTAAGAAAGACTAGGGGCGTTGACCCTCTAAACCCCTCCGGAAACTCTCACCCACCCCGTATCTATCTGTCTGTATGTCTATTTGCCTATTATAGCCGTTGATTCCAGCCAACGGTTGTTGTTGACGAGACTGCCGTGTTTGCTGCAGGCTGACAGTGAACGATTAGCTATTATTGCTACTCAGAAATTGAGTGGGAAATAAGCGCAGCCTATATAATGACCTTTACACGGTCCACTTTGTTAGGTACAATTATGGATGCAATTTAGTTAAGTAAAAAGACATAAATAAATACATGAAGGAAAAATAGGACGCGACAAAAAATTAACGAAGACGAAGAACATGGGCGGAGACCTAGGGGGCGAACAGGGGGGACGGTCCCCTCAATGGAAGCGTTGGGGGGACGGTCCATGCATTTGTCCACACACACACACACACACACCCCAATCGTTGAGCGTCAAGACTAAAAAAAAGGTCCTCAACTTTTTTGGCGGCGAAACTTTTTTTAGACATTTCGCCGGTTGTCATAAATTTTTTGGAAAATCTCGCGTCTTTCCGTCCCCCCACCCCAATTCTCGGGCCAGGTCTCCGTCTATGACGAAGAAGACGTAGTCCTACATGCTGATGGTATAGCGGTGGTTGTGCGTGTATAATCGCAATCGCCAAACTTCTAAAGCGCCTCTCGAAAGTCAAGCGCAGAGCACCAGCTTAACGCTGCATGCGTCGAGTCAGTGGAGTCCAATGGAGTCGTTCGAAGGATTTCCAAATCCGGTTTCGTTTCTTATTTTAAACTACTGTTATATTTGAAATAACTACCTTTATATGTATAAACTTAGTAAGTCTTCTTCTGTTGTCAAGTAACTGTTCCCCAAGAAAAAGCAACAAACATAGTACACTATCTTGAGTAATCTCGTAGAGAGACTGGTCTGTTTGTATAATATGAACAAAACTCCCGATTATGAAAATGTGACTGAACGAGAGTCAGATTGCTTGAAGGCAGAGCGTTTCAGGCAAGAACAAAAGACACGAAGCTCATTATACTAACTTACAACAAAAAGCAAACTGAGTGGAATTATTGTCTATAGGCCTAATAATCCTCATTTTCAGGGTTTTCTTTAATTTCCTATTACCCAATAATTAGTAATATTATTGATGATCGGACGATGTCTATTTTTCTCAAGCCTTCAATATCACCTCTTTCAATTTGCTGTACACTGCTCTGTAGCCCTATTGTTCAATATAATTGCACTGCGCTATATACTGTAACCTACAGACTTGTAGCACAGCATTATACTTTGCGATACACTGAAACACAAAAACACGTTTACAATTATACGTATGTCATATATCCAAACTAGTAACAGTTTCTGACTGGTGCAACTCCTCCAGGTGTTTCTACGATGGCAAAAGTATCTCATGTCGACGATCCACCTGTGCGACCAGAGTTTCCTTGAGGTCTACGACGGAACCACTGGACAGGTGAACAAGCGACAGACGTTCTGCGACTCAACTGCGCGTGACCTCAGATCCACAACAAACACGATGTACCTGCGCCTGTTCGCCAGCTCCGTCGAAAAGATGCCTTACTTTACGGTTCTCTATACGTACCTGATGACTGGTTAGTCACGTGCTCACCAGGGCTTTTTTGATGTGCAGTTCTACACGAAATGTGCAGTTCTAAATGGATTCGTGCAGTTGTAGAAGCACTTCTGTCACGTTCCGTGCAGTTAAAACTAGTAAAAAATAAGTCATTTTTCTCAGATTGGGAGTAATAATTATACCATGGAGGATGAGAAAGGAGAGAAGAGGATGTGCAGTTCTAAAAATTTCTTAAAAACAGCCCTGGTGCTCACAGTTGTAAGTGTAACCAATAAGTGTAAAAAATCACGGTTTTATATAGCTACTCTACAGCGTAGACATAATTATCAGAGGCGTTCCTGATATGGAACGATAGAAAACTAGGGCAGAGGAGTTATAAAGCGTTAAATGACATATTGATAACAATGAGACTAGAATACCGATAACAATGAGACTAGAATATTTATAACAATGAGACTAGAATATTTATAACAATGAGACTAGGATACTGATAACAATTGCAGTGATTGTAAAAAATGGTAACATAAATATTAAATAACAATGAGACTAAAATACTAATATAGATAACAATGACACTAAGAATAATAAGGTTAACAATAATTGTAACAATGATAGTAATAACAAGTATGGCAGGCACACATCAAAATGATTCCCTCATTGTTTCTTTTGTTGGTTGTAAGGTCCCTGCGGCGATGACGTTGGGCTGTTTGATTGTGGAGACAAGACTTGCGTTGATCGCAGTCTTGTGTGCAATGGACGACTCAACTGCAACACGTCACGGGACGAATCGCTCTGCAACAATACAACAGAACCATGTACGTAACCATAGGATGACGTGTAGTTGTGGTATAATGGGGGGGTCCGTTGCTCAGTGGAGAGAGCGTTGGCCGATAAACTGAGAGTCATTATCGCGACCCGGGTTCAAGCCTCCCTCAGGGCAAAAATTTATTTGAATTTTCTGTTAGCTGCCAGTGGCGCTTTCTGTTGTGTTGCTTGGCTCGGGTCTGTTGAAAAATAAGTTATCCCCTCCCACTCCTGGATTGGCCGATCAGGAGCGTTCCAACACTTAGGCCATTAGTGTTAAGTTACCGAACCTGTTGTAGCCGACCTGCGTGTCGTGCGAAGCTTGCCGTATTTCGTATAACTTGTACCTGTAATCGTTCTGCGGTGTGTCAGATTGAATTTGAATAAACGAATATTATTATTATAATAATATGTGTGCATTAATATTATTATTTCAATGTAATTTCTGTCTGTCTCAAGGTTACGCATAACCATGTGACGCTGCGGAGTTGTGGTATAATTATGCGTGCATTTATATTATTGTTTCAATAAGAGCTTATAATTTTTGTCTGTCTCAATGTAGGCTACCAGGTTGCGGTTTGCCAACCTGTTTTTGCTCATTAAACGAATATAATAAATAAATATGTTCAGTGCCCTGATGCCGGAAGATTGATGGTTGCAATCTAGGCCTACCTCAAGACGCTGCGTAGGGACCTAGAGCAAGTCCTTCACTCGCAATTGCTCGTGCGCTTCGGCGTGAAACTCCGATTCAATGTCCGTGCTGTATTCTAGTCGGGAGCGCTTCTGAGCAGCCTGCAAATCTTGACGGGAAGCTATTATGACCTCCCTCCTAACCTCCATCTACTCCACATAACCAGTCAATCTTTATTTCTTAAATTCCTTTAAAAAAATTCTTTTGCCATGCCTGGGCTGGGAACGCCTCTGAGTAGTTTCTTGAAGGGACGCTATATAAATTCTAATAATGAATGAATGAAAGTGAGTAACAAGTGTTCGCACATGTATACACAAATCAAACGGGCATCAATATGTACTTATGACTGGCTCGATCTTCCACAGTGCTGCACAGAAGCTTTGCTATGGTCACAGTCTTTCTGGAATAAGTTACCTATTATAGTCTCCGTAATGAACTTCTTTGTCTTTCTTTGCCCCTTTTCCGCAAGTGTTTGAAAACCATTCTCTTTGATTGTGGTTTGGTGTCAGGCAGGGGCGCAACCAGAAAATTTTCCTGGGGGGTGCTCAGAATTATTATTGTAAGCGCCGAAGGTGCGATGCAGCGAGTGCCGAAGGAACGAAGCCAATGCCGACTAGGGGGTCTGGGGCGGAGCCCCAGAAACCAACGCATTTTTTACTTTTGGCATCAGCTACAGCGCGTTTCAGGCTCCTGTTTGCCAGCTGTATTTATGAGCGATAAAGTCATGAAAACTTCTGAAAAACACGGTTTAGGACTTACAAAGATAATGTCCTTTCCCATTTGTTTAGATAAAACAAAGGGTCTTAGTCCTTCTCTGCCTGCGAGTGGCAGAATAATAACCAGTGTTTAATCTTTTGCCCCTCCCCAAAAACCTGTTTTTTTTCTAGTCCTTTCTCTGAGAATCAAGGCTTCTGGGGAAAGGCGAGCATCCGACGGAAAATCTTCGAAGCATGTGGCGCCGAGAGGGCAGGAGCTTTGGGAGGGGATGTGCCCCCACATCAGAAATTTTCATATGTCCATACTGCAATGGCAGCATTTTAAGCTGTCATCTAAAGCAAAATTGCTATACTAGGCCTATTTCATTGCTGTCAAGAGTGGTCTAAACTTCAATGAATATTCTCACAATTATCAGAAAAAATAATTTTTCTGATTTTCCACGTTTGTTATGGTACCATTCTAAGATGTCAACTTAGTAAATAACTCTATTACTTCAGTGCTGATAAAAAAAAGAGTGATTTCAGATTTCAACATAGTCCTAGCAGGGGAATGGGTTTGGGCAGGGTGATGTGCCTCCTCCCCAACATAGAATTTTTGTTTCCACACTGCAGTGGTATCATTTTAGGGTGTTATTTTAACGACATTTATCATGATTTCATTGCTGAAAGACATGGTGTAAGATTTCAATGCCCCTCCCCATTGGTTTATTTTTTAATTTCCATACTGTAATGGTAGGCTTTTAAGCTGTCATCTTAATAAAATTGCTCATTTTTAATGCTGATAGTCATAGATTTTCATTTAAAATTTCAGAGTGTTGCCTCACAATTACTTAAAGGCCAAGGTTTGGTCCAAGTTTTCTCGGGGTAGAATGGGCGTGACCTATAGAGACCGGCTTGTCAATCAGCGTCTGCTTCAAGTGCCCAAGTTTGGCTGACAGAGCGGTCATCGTTGCTATATCCCCAAGAGGTTAATCTGGGTGGACTGTACAGTGTACACCTCAGGCTGACTTGCTGGAGTCATATGCAGATTAGCTTGGCCTACGTCTGGAGTGCCTGGTTCTGTCTTTATCTCAGCGTATGCCATGTCATGTGTACCTGTGTTTGTATACATATTGCAGGGATTCACCTGAGAGTGGGCCATGTTATATTTTAGTATATCAGCTGGTCAGCTCACCATATAGAATATATATATATATATATATGCCTTGTATAATACTTGTTCCTTGCATGGTTGCATGTTGTGCATTGCATTGATATGCATCACAATCCGTAAGGGATTTTATATTATTAGACAATGTCTAAGCAGTCAAATCAGTCCAGTGTTCATTGCAATGAAGGTGCACATTATGGCTATAGCAAAACGCTTGGAGTTTATATTGTTGGAACCATGCAAAAGTACATCCAGGCCCATTTTGAGGCGCATTGGACGATCAAATACCCGCGGGCGCGCGAGCACACACGCACACAAGACACAGACATGTGAACACAGGCCGTATAGGGGGGGGGGGGGGGTAAAGACAGAACCAAGCACTGGAGGTAGTACAAGCTAATCTGCATACAGATACCCACTCAGAGGAGTCTATAGATATTGGGTGACAGAACCAAGCACTGACACCAAGACTCCCTCGAGTGTACATTATGCAGATTAGCTTGGTCTACCTCGAGCGTATACCGCCTGTGTGTGCATGTGCGTGTACCACTGACCGCCAAGATCAAACCTTGGCTGACCACTGTTCCAGGTAGCTAGGCTTTATAAACTAGGTCGAGGATAATAATTGTCCCCAAAGATCTGTATACTCCCAAGGTTCTTTCAATACACTGCTCAGTGGCATCTGTATGCAGATTAGCTTTGCCTACCTACAATACAATACTGTGCTTTGCTATGCTATGCTATGTTATGCCACGATACACTGTACTATTTTTGGATTTATAAAGCGCCTCTCACAGTACAACCTAGTCAGAGGTGCTCAATATATATTTTCAAACAATACTATGCATATATGACTATATGTATACGTACATATCACCCATAGACAAAATTGTATCATTCTTGCATAACAATGAGCCAAAGCTGTTTGTATTCCAAATGAGAAAGTTGTGCCTGTTGCTTTGCTATGGAAATGGGCCTACGCTAGCATTTTTCAAGCCTTTCAGCTACAGCTTGGTACCCCTACATCACCAATGAATTCAATCCAGTGTCCATTGCAATGAAGATGCCAATATGCTTAGTAAGGCAATTATATACGGGCGATATATATAAAATTTTGTGTAATTGTATATTGTATATAGTATCGGTTGAAAATATATATTGAGTGCCTCTGACTAGATTGTACTGTGAGAGGCGCTTTATAAATTAAAAAATAGTACGATGTAGCGCGGCATAACATAGTATAGCATAGCATGATATGCTATGCTATATGCTATGCGCGGTGGTGTGGGGCGCGGTGATGTAGTGGTGGCGTCGTTGCATTGAAGCCGGAAGGTTCGAGGTTCGAATCCACCTCACGTCGCCGCGTAGGGACCTTGGGCAAGTCCTTCACTCGCAATTGCTCAGCGCTTCGGCGTGAAACTCCGATGCAGTGTCCGCTCTGCAGTCGGGAGCGCCTCGATCTGAGTAGAGAGCTTGAAGGGGCGCTATAACAAGTGCGCATACAAACAAACAAATATAGTATGGTAGAGTATAGTATTGGTTGAGTATAGTATAGCATAGTGTAGTGTAGTGCAGTGCTGTGCAGTATAGCACAGTATAGTATAGCATAAGCATAGCATAGTATAGTATAGTACTGGAGGTAGGCAAAGCTAATCTGCATACAGATTCATTCAATACACTGAGCAGTGTATAGAAAGAACCTTGGCAGTCTAAACATCTTTGGGGGGGGGAACAATTGTCCTCGACCTAGTTTAGAAAACCTAGCTACGTGGAACAGTGGTCAGACAAGGTGTGTGGATTGATCTTGGTTGACCGTTGTACACGTACATACACACACACACATGCCGTATACGCGGATACGCGCTCAAGGTAGACCAAGCTAATCTGCATAAGGTACACTCGAGGGAGTCTGGGCTGCACAATTCGTCAACCTGATTTAGATAGCCTTGCTAACTACATGTATGGCAGTGGTCAGTGGGCACTTGAAGCAGACGCTGATTGACAAGCCGGTCTCTATAGGTCACGCCCATTCTACCCCGAGAAAACTTGGACCAAACCTTGGCCTTTAAAAACTTCTGATTTGGACAGTGCACCGTGACTTTTAACTTTGTTTTAAGGCTGGGATTTTTACAAAATAACTCATGATTTTAATGCTCAGAGATGTGATATAAGATTCCAATAAATTCCTCCTCCTATCGTCTAAGAATTGTTTTATTTAATTTACACACACTGTAATAGCAGCGTTTTAGGCTGTTGTCTTAACCAAATTGTTCATTATGGATAAACAGTGGATAACATTGCAGACATTTTTAATAATATTTATGAAATATTTATGACATATTGGGGGATATAAGCATTTCCGTCCTCTTACCACAAACTTTGGGGGTTTAAGACTTCAGACTGTTGCCTAACAATGCAATGACGACAATTCCTATGGCCCCATTACACAGCCATGCTGCCACAAGGGCGCCTTGACCAAGACAAACACACATTCAGAGACAAGCGATCGACGGACTCTATAGAGGCAGCCACATACAATTACTTACGTCTCCCACTCTCCCCTATCGCCCTAAATATCCGCCGTACCTTAAGTTATGCACATTATAATATCATATGATAGTTTCATTATATTATAGTAATAAATAATAAAATTATAACTAGACTATATAGTAGGAAATAAGATCATGGTATAATATGGCAGTTATGTAAGACAATAATTATAATAAACATGCAGCAACTAAAAACTATTATCATTTGGTCAAATTTTGCCAAAAAAAATTGCACACACGGTACTATCGATTAAGTCTTAACATATATAATAAATAAATTGGCGAGATACTGTAATGTAAACGCACAGGCGTATCGCTAACGCGTTTAATTCATCAATATAGGCAAATTCTCGAGACCCAGACAAACTCAGGTAGACCATGCAGCTATAGGCTAAACACTAAAATCAAGTGCTTCATGAACCAAGAATTTGACTAAAATTATAATACAGAAGAATGAAGAAACTTGCTTGATTGTGTAATCTGAAAGACTGAAATACCGAAAGACCCCTACCCCCCCACCCATAAAAAACTCATCGGATTTGGAAAAATTGCGTGGGTCACCTTTTTAGCCCTGGGGGGTGCTCAAGCACCCCCCAGCACCCCCCTGGTTGCGCCACTGGTGTCAGGTCGGGAGCGCCTATGAGGAGTTCTCTTGAAGTGGTGCTATATAAATGTACGATTACAATTACAATTACAAGAAACACACTCACAAAGCATAAGACATTGTGTTGTATTGAAATGCATTGTGACGAATTAAATTGTACTGAAAAATAATGCATTGTATTGCATTGCATTGTATTGCATTGTATTGTATTTCTGATCACGTGAGGAATGTTTGTCGCACTTGCTTCTACCATCTTCGTCAAATTCGCTCGGTACGTCGCTCACTTACAACCAAAGCTGCCACTACTCTGATGCATGCATTTATATGCACGAGAGTTGACTATGGTAGTGCCATCTATGCGGGCTTAACACTTTCACGCATTAAGAAGTTGCAATCTGTCCTTAATGCTGCGGCCCGCCTGATTGGCGGCATACCAAAGTTTGGGCATATATCAAGTTTTATACGGGAAGAACTGCACTGGTTGCCAATGCAAAAACGTATTGAGTTTAAGATTTTAATGTTCATGCGCAATTGCCTAGCAGGCCAAGCTCCGATCTATCTTATGGAACTCTGTGTACCTGTGCTGTCCATCCCAGGCCGTAGATTCCTTCGCTCTGCTACGCATGGTGACCTGGTTGTCCCAAGGGCTCGATCTTCCACAGTGCTACATAGAAGCTTTGCTATGGTTGGTCCGTCTTTCTGGAATAAGTTACCTATTAGTCTTCGCAATGAACTTCTTTGTATTTCTTTGCCCCTTTTCCGCAAGCGTTTGAAAACCATTCTCTTTGATTGTGGTTAGGTGTCAGGTCGGGAGCGCCTCTGAGGAGTTCTCTTGTAGTGGCGCTATATAAATGTACGATTACAATTACAATTACAATTGTATTGCATTGCATTGTATTGCATTGTATTGCATTGCATTGCATTATATTGCATTGTATTGTATTGCATTGCATTGCATTATAATGCATTGCATTTTATTGCATTGCATTGTATTGTATTGCATTGCATTGTATTGTATTGCATTGTATTGTATTGCATTGCATTGCATTGCATTGCATTGCATTGTATGGCATTGCATTGTATTGTATTGCTTTGTGGTGTATTGCAAATTATTTGCGTATCAGAGGAGTAGAGAGAGGGTTGAAGGGAGACAGAGAAGGAGAGAGAAGCAGTGAGAGAAATAGGTACAGAGATAGGAACGAACGAAGGAATACATGATACAGAAAATAACTAGCGAGCAGAGGGGGCCCTCTTTTCGTTAAGTTATTAATTTGTAAGTTTTTATTTTGTAAGTAGGCTACTTGAGGTTTATGGCACATAAGGCGATTAGAGACCAGCGAGATGACCCATGGCATGACACTATTGGTGAACCACCGTCAGAGCACTGGCAGTGGGTATACGCATGAACGTCAATAATTACGTCATCAGTATGAAGCTGGTGAAAAAGACCACAAGCAGTGGTTATGTGTCAGTCGCATAAAAATAAAAATCAATGGTCCAAAAACAGAAGCCTGCGAGACTCCCACTGGACAGGAACCCAGACGGATCAGGAGATACCAACAACCAGAAGTCAACCCTATTCAATACAAGACTTCATTACCACCAAGCATCATAAGATCAAAATTGTTATTCGAGCAGTACAAATAAATAATACTACATTATAATATTGACAAAAATACGGCTGATGAGGGCCTTAGTGTGGCCAGTAGCAACATACGGTTGTGAGACGTGGACTCTAAAGAAGGAGGAGGAAAGAATTATACAGGCTTTCGAAAACAAATGCATTAGGAAATTACTACGTATTTCATGGACAGAAATGTTGACTAATGAACGAGTTTACAAATTAGCAGGAACAAAATGCGAGTTGTTAGGCCATGTCAAAACCCGGAAATTACGATACTTTGGCCACATCCTGCGACAGCCGGACAATATTGAAAATAGTGTCATGACGGGACTGGTGGAGGGTGTTCGTAACCGCGGTAGACCAAGAATATGCTGGTTCGATAACATCACGTTGTGGACCGGTCTATCGGGAGCGGCGCTATTGAGGACTGTAAAGGACAGAACTTGCTGGAGTACATTGGTCCGATCATGCAGCCAACCGTCGCGAAGCGACGTCGGCGCAATGACATGACATGACATGACATTATAATATTATACATTGTATCTACCCTAAAACTTGCTACCTAGTGACGAAGGGCTATCCGTAAAGGAGCAGCAATGCTCCGCTGCCAGGGAACCACATTTTCTTCGACTTCAAGTAGGTTGAAAAGGTTAGCAGCAGTAGCCAAAATTATCACGAAAGGTATTCCCACGTCCGACATAATTTATTCATTCCAACGCTTATAATACCTTAAGTTGACGCATTAGGCAGAGAATTCCATAGGCAATGTCCACGAAAAGAGATAGAAAACTGTCTGGTCTTAGAACCTGCACAATTTTTATTGTATTTTTGCAGTTACAAGATCTGGCGTTTTATACATGTATAGCAATGAACGTCCATATTGCAGTAGAAGCAATTAGCAAACCATTCAAGCGATAGCTTATGTCTAAATCTATAAATAAAATAAATTAATGTTGTAACCTGGATCTAATATTTATTTTTGACAATGACATTATTCTAAATTTCCTAAAGCAAATAGAAGTGACCTACTTCGATGATACGTCAAGTGCACAAATAATCCAAATAATTATATATTTTGCCTACCGTATACACATACCCCGGTATACATGTAGGAAGAGAATGGTTGGATGAGGTACAGGAAAAGTCTGGCATGAGCCTAGAGGAGCTGAGAGATGCGACAAGAGAGAGGAGACACTGGAGAGGATACATCAAGAATGTCGCCAGAGCTCCAAGAGCTGACGGCACCAGGTGACCGTATACACTTCTGTATAGTTACAGCCTGAGTCGAGTCAAATGTGAATGATAGTTTGACAATAGGAGAAGTAAGGAAGAATAATTATGAGTATTATAATGCATAACAGTTTTATCAGGATGGGTCTCTGTAGCACATGTGTCGAATCCGGGAGATGATCTTTAACAACATATTTTGGCTATAATTGCTGAAACATGGTCAACGAAAGTCGGATATGTTCATCAACATACATGTACACACCGAAATGTTTGCCGTCATTATTAGATCCACACAATAATCACAAATACGGTGGCAGATGGAAAGGACTAAGCCACGTCAGTTTTTCTTTTCCAGTTATCGAACCTGGGGTTCCGGGTACGATCCGCTACCACACCCTCATCATCGGGATCGTCGGGGGCGCCGTTCTCACCATCACCCTCCTGTCCATCTGTGCCGCCTATCGACAGACGAGCAAGGACCGTCAGATGCGCAGACGACGTCGCCTGGCCGCGTCGAAGATGGGCAACCATTGCAGCAGCGGCAGCGGTGGTGGTGGCACCACGAGCAAGTTCGAACTGACGGAGATGCAGATCGAGTCGGCACTGGAACCAGCATCCCCAGGGGGCTCTCAGCATCACCAACAGCAGCAGCAGAGTCAGCATCTAGGGATGATGATGATGATGACGACGCCGCTGGTCGAACCAGATTCCTGTTCCTCGCCGGCCAACCACTTCGATCCGCGTCGATTCCGTCGTCTGTCGAACGGAAGTCGACCTGGAACGACGTCGAGGATGCTCCAGTTCATCGGTGGCGACGTTTCCGGTGGTCTCGACGGATCCGGATCGACGGAGATCGACGGTGAAATCATCTTCAATCCAGATGGTGGGATTCGAAGGCAGCAACAGAGTTGTGAGACGACCCCGCCGGTGCAGAACGTCATCTCAGCCGTAGCCACCATCGAGAAGCTCCCGTCCTCGCCCCCGGTCCGCGGAGGAGGAGGCGGGGTAAGCAGTGCAGGGGTTTCAAGGGACAGCTGGGCCGCCCGTCGTGACAGCACTCCCAGCCCTCGACCCGATGTCGTTCAGGACGAGAAGTTCTTCTCCTCCTGTATCCCAACGCTGAGGTCGTCCGCCGGTCGCGGTGGCGGCTGCGCCCCTTCGCCACCCGTGCGACGCACCGCCGCCGTGGACGGGAGGTCGGGCGGCTCAGCCAAGCGGGAGACAGTGGGGGCAGCGGTGGGGAGAGCGTCCTGCAACCGGACACGATCGGTGGAGAACGCCACGACGACGTCTTCCAACATCTACTACGATGACCACGATGGACGTCTCGGGGGTAACGGTAGGACGGGGGAGTCCGCCGCCGCGGCGACGTGTGGGTCCTACAGAGATCCGGAGGTGATCCGTAGCTACCGGAGACTGGACTTCGACGACGACCTCACCGCGGACGATTACTTCCGGAGGGACGCTCCACCCTGTTCCTCATCTTCCTTCTCCTCGAAGGCGTTCGTTCGTTTCTCGCCCGACTGGTCGGCGGCCGTCACGCTCCGACGGCCGCCGTTCCCACGCGACTACACGGGACTAGAGTCATCGGCCGTGTCGGCGCGATCCGCACCGTCGCTCATACTCCCGCTCTTCCAGGGCAAGAACGTCTACGGGTCGTTTCAGCAGGGATACGGCAACAGGATGCCACCGGCCCCCGCCGTCGCCGCCGCATCATCTACAACGCATACCGGTGCCTTCACGGCGGTGCCTTCCTCATCCTGTGGCGGTGGCGGTTCTGGGTCCGCTGTGGCCAGGTCGTCCGCCGCAATTCCTCCTCTAACCCCCTCGTCTATGATCCCCGTGAATAGGACTGCTGGGACGGTTCGTGTCGATCCCAGTGTCGGCCCTTCTGGTTCATCCTCGAAGGGTGCGTCGATCCCTAACTCGTGCACGGCTGGAGTGGCCAGACATTCTGGTGGCGTAACGGGGGCGTTTGCGACTCTCGGAGATCCGAAGAGCGCGTTGAAGTCAGCCGCGGCGGCGTCCGGCGTAAGAACGACCGACGGTCCGAATAAGTCGAGGCGACGTTCGAAGTCGCCGGATATTTTCTACACACGACCCAACCGCGGAATCCTGAAATCCTAATCAAAGTCCAGAAACATCTCTCGTATGGTCAGTGCTTAAAGTGTGGGAAAATAAGTGCCCGGACGCCCCTTACCTCTCCATGCTGTGATGGCTAATAAGTGACAGGACGGCTTTCAGATTTTAAAATAATTGCATGGACGCCGTCCATGACCGTCCAGGCACACTTTAAGCCCTGCATATGGTCATCAAATCGAAGGAGAAATCCGAGTCCAATTATATCAGTAGAGTCTTTGAAGACGGTGACATCAACCTTAGCAAAGCATGTCGCTTCTCCTGAAATATTTACCTCTCCAGCGCTTTAGCTGTGTGACTGTCCGTTCTCGCCTTCAGTACAATACCAAAGTGTGACTCTAAGCAGTAGGCACGGCGGCGTCATTGTGTTAAGGCAGGACAAGTCGGTGTGTGTAGTGACCGTGTTGTTTCTGGAACTTAGACCGACTTGCTGTCGACTTCTGCTGCTTATCTGACACTCTGAACAGTGTATCGTACACGTGAGAGTAGCCTACCAGCCGTGAGTAGGCTACCAGCCACGAGTCTCATACCAGCTGTGAGTAGGCTATATACTGGATCGGTTCGCAGTAAATTCAGTTGACACGCAATAGGGAACCAGACGTTCTTAACTGTTAAACGTGAATGACAGACTTCGTTGTTTGATTTAGGTTTATTTTGTTCCTAGCAAGGTCCTACCAGTCGAGTCATCTACTTCTGCCTGTGAAGATCCTTTCCTACACCAAACAGTACGACAGTAGGCCTACAGTGCATACCAACTTGCAATTTTTCGAACTTCAACAAAACATAGGCTGATATGATAAAAACAGATTTCGCATCTTGATATTTGTGTTGCACTACCAATTATTATTATTAAAATCAGCAAATTGGGTAACATTTACTGATTTTCAGTTATGATATCGAATATTTAAACTTGCTGATTTTCCATAGCCTATCATAGTTGATATTAGGCTACTGCCAAAAATTTGATTGATTCACGTTTTAACATTCAAATAATTGTATGCAATTCAAAAATCTGCTAGTTAACTTATTTGCATTATAATTCTAAACCAAATTTGCATTTCATAATGATTTTACGTACCCGGTAGCCAACTATTCACTCCGGTTTGGGGAAAAATAGCCATGAAGCTGAAGACATTTTGATTCCTTTGCGAGAGGGAGAGACAATAAGAGACATACACGATATCACAGGCAGACATATCCGAAAGTCATATCTTAGGACAGACGCATCCATTAAAAAAATGGACGGAGTACTGTAGGAAGCAGTTTTCATTTCGATATTCGTTGGCCACGCATCGCAACGTGTCCGAAAAATAAAAATTAGTTATAAGCTAAGGGGCCGTCCATAAAGTACGTCACGCTCCAGGGGAGGAGGGGGTGTAAGAAAGTGTGACAGTTTGTGACAGGGGGGAGGGTCAGCCCATGTGTGACGTCACACATTTATTTTTTAAATTCTTTTTTATTATTTTTGTTCTTAGTACCTAAAATCCGACCCGGCCCGGCCAGGCGTGTCTAAAACCCGGCCTGGCGGGATAAAAGTTGATTTCCCGTCACTATCAAAGCGTTTAGGGACACACGTCACTGTCAGAGGGATTAGGGATAGTATCCTAGGGTTTAGAGGGTTTAGAGGGTTAGGTAAATGGTTATGTTTTAAAAAAAAATTCCGAAAGTGTGACGTACTTTAGGGGGGGTCCGAGATTTGTGACAGTTTGTGACAGAGGGGAGGGAGGGTCAAAAATGGTCAAAAATAGCGTGACGTACTTTATGGACGGCCCCTAATATCGCGACTATAAATGCAACATAACGGATCGATCGACTAAATATTATATCATCTCCATCATCAACTCTCGGTTTAATTCTGAACACAGTCAGCTTTATATGCTTAGCATTGAACAGGGGCGGATCCAGGAATTTTGGAAGGGGGGCCAAGAAAAATTTGGACTGGGGTCGGAAAATTTTTCGTTGATCTTTCGCTGAAAAATCTGATGAACTTTTTTAGTCGTTTTTGGCCGAAACCAGAGTTTAATTTAGCCCCCACCTTTGGTGGGATTGAGGTTTCCGGAGGGGTAGATAATTGACCGTCTGGAAGACAATCATGAGGCGTGCAGCGCCGAGAGTGGTAGGGGAGGGGTGTGGGGAGGGGATATGCCCCTCCCCACCAGAAACTTTTTGAATTTTCACATTGCAATGGTAGCATTTTAAGCTGTTATCTTAACAAAATAGCTGTACTTTTCAGTGCTTTTAAGAGTGCCATAAGGTGTCAATAAATATAGACTTTACTTAAAAACTTCTTTCCCGAAAACTAGATGTTCTTTTTTAAGTAATCCGCCTAAAATCTTCAAAAAGGGAGTTCAATTTTCCTTCCCAAAAAACTGATGACATTTTTTGGTCATCCTTGCGAAATCTTAAAAAAGGTGTTTAATTTTTCGTCTAAAAAGAGTGACGACTTTTTAGTCTTACGTGCGAAATTTTGAAAAAAGGGTGTTCAATTTAGAATAAAAAAACTGATGACCTTTTGTAGTCATCCGTGCGAAATTTTAGAAAAGGTGTTTAATTTTTCGTCTAAAAAGAGTGTTGACTTTTTAGTCTTACGTGCGAAATTTTCAAAAAAGGGTGTTCAATTTAGAATAAAAAAAACTGATGACCTTTTGTAGTCATCCGTGCGAAATCTTAAAAAAGGTGTTTAATTTTTCGTCTAAAAAGAGCGATGACTTTTTAGTCTTCCGTGCGAAATTTTCAAAAAAGGTGTTTAATTTCGCATCCCAAAAAACTGATGACTTTTAGTAGTCATCCGTGCGAAATATTAAAAAAGGTGTTTAATTTTTCGTCTAAAAGGAGTGATGAATTTTTAGTCTTCCGTGCGAAATTTTCAACAAAAGTGTTCAATTTAGCATCCCAAAAAACTGATGACTTCTTGTAGTAATCCGTGCGAAATCTTTAAAAAGGTGTTGAATTTTTGGTCTAAAAAGAGCGATGACATTTTATTCTTCCGTGCGAAATTTAAAAAAAGGTGTACAATTTCGCTTCCCAAAAACTTATGAATTTTTAGTGAACCTTCAGAAATCTTCAAAAAGGTGTTCAATTTTTCTTCTAAAAAACTGATGACTTTTTAAGACTAGAATAAATAAAATACTTCCCACTACTGAATGAAATATAGTAAGATATAAATATAAACAAGGAGTAAACATGTGTTATCATTCACCGCATTTTCTTGCACATATAGACTAAACTCAAAACTTAACATGTTTCGCCCTGAAATTTTTTGGCATCTGTAAAAAATAAATTACATCCCAAACACTGTTGTTAGTGTTAACTTGATTTGTAATTAATAGTTAGTTGTACTTAGTTATAATTGTGTTTATTGGTGTTAATGTTTTTAAAATTTACTACGAATATATACACGAATAACATACATTGCATGCCATAAATCATAGTTGGATACTGTTGAAAGATTGTTTCATTTCGATGCTTTATATAAAGACAATGCAATTGCGTGAGAGACTTAGATTAGATTTTAATTACATTTATACATTATTTTTATTATAGATTTTAATTACATTTATACATTAATTCTCCTGTGCATGACTGACACCCTGAATTTTTTTCGGCCACCATGGATGGGGGCCACGTCCCATGGTGATTTGAAATGGGGGGCCATGGCCGGATTGGCCCCCCCTGGATCCGCCCCTGGCATTGAACTAAGTCGGTTCCATCACCAAAACTACGAGATATGGAACCGAAGGAACGAAGGACTCAACAATATAATATAATATTATAGGCCTATTGTATGTCTGTGTAGCCTGTAGGTGAGTGCAGGGCCGTAAATCTGCTTCTACAGGGTGGGCCATAAAAAAGTAACCCCTACGGTTTTTTGCCAATATCTTGACCAAAATTGAGAATTTCCAAATGAAATTTTACAGGCTTATAGACAATTCATATTTACACGTCATGGCCAAATTTCATCAAAAATATTTGAAACAGAGAAAAGTTATGCCACTATTATGGAGGCCACCCACCGTTTTTTGACGATTCAAAAACGTAACGCAGCAAAAAGTAGGTTTTTGCCAATATCTTGGCCAAAAGTAAGAATTTCGAAATGAAATTTTACAGGTTTATAGACAATTCATATTTACATATGATGGCCAGATTTAATAAAAATATTTCAAACAGAACAAAAGTTATATCACTTTTAGTGAGGCCACCCTACGTTTTTTGATGATTCTCAATTTTGGTCAAGATATTGGCAAAAAACTGTAGGGGGTTACTTTTTTATGGCCCACCCTGTAGATGTGGTGAGGGAAAATTTCCTTTTCGGAATTGTGCGTATATAGTAGGCTTTACATCCCTCACGAAGTACACCATTGATCGAGTTCAGTGACACCCTATAGATTAAATTAATTAGTGTTAAAATGGTTGACTCGCAGTACTGCATATAGCCTTTTACATGTTCGAATTAGGCCTACAACACAACTTGGGTCTCTTACCAAACCAAAACAGTTCAAAGCATTGGGCTTACATGTATTTAGCCTCTTAGTTTTTCTTCATTTTTATTTTCTGCATCTGAATGGGTTAGTAACTTAGTAGGCCTATATTTATCTTCCTGTAGCAACTCATCTGCAGGTCCTGCTATAGGCCTAAATTTTGATGTTGCAAGCTTCAAATGTTTGATCATCAACTCAATCAATCAATCAATCAATCAATTTTTTTATTGGTCCATATGTATCAAGCACACTGTACTGAAATGACTTTTGTACTAAATGGCGGTCATGAAGTACCTGGTGGCAGCGGTGCTAATTGAGCAGCAGGCTAACTCTTCGGGGGACTTTAGTTGCAGCGTATAGCACGTGGGTGATGTTAATATAACGGAGACATTGAGACCTTTTGATGTTTCTCGTATTATTATATAATGTACATTGTACAACGTATTTACAACACTGATGAATAGAGCATTTCTCGAGTTATCAACTTCGTTTCGCTTACGGTCAACTCCTTTTGCGAGTTGCCTCCAACCTTCTCGGCGAGCTGCTGTTTGCTAACTCCCTTCCACGTTACAACCTTCTCGGTGAGCTGCTCCTTGCTCACTGCCTTCTCCTCATCCCTTGGCTCATTCTCTCTTTTCCACTTCCTTCGACCTCCACCTGTCAATCAGCCTTCTCACCCCCAGCCACGCTCCTCTCTTCAACCCCATCGTCATACCCTGGCTCCTCCCCTCTCTATCTCTGACAGGCGTGGTCACTCAGCTTCCTTACTTCATTCCTTTAAACATGTTTCACGTCAATCAAGTTAATTAGCTAGTTATATATAGGCTAATAGTTCATATCGGCACACAAACAATATATGAATAAAATATGGCCATCAAATATCGTCGGCTCGTTTTCACTACACACACTAAGATATAAGGCAGGAAAATAGTTACATAAAGCATAACAAGTAGGCTATCACAAATTAATCAGGCAATAATCGAGGTGAGAACTAATTAGTTAACGCAAATTATACAAACCTTTGGCCTAGATTGAGAATACCCCCCAGAAATAAATAAGAGGAGATTATTTAAACCCGGTGGCTATAGGATTGAGTGATACCAGTGTGAACAGTTAGCCATAAACCTGGAGTGCGTTAAAGAGAACTCTAAAATACAGATTTAGGACACAAAGGGAGACCCAGAAGGGAGGGAATCCCGCTAAGTAGGGCCCCCAAGTAGCCATGAAGACTTGTAATTAATACACACCACAAATTGATGAAAAAATGAACCAAAAGCAACAGCAGATGAAACAATTAAGACACACTGAACAGACAGACATGCTGAAAAAAAACCCACACAAAGCAGAAGGAGCCCTGAAGATTGTTCACCAGGACACACCTATGACATCAAAGCAATGTGCAGGCACAGAAAACCAACACACAATGCAGAATGTGAAAAAGTGAACCAAGAACAACAGTAGATGAAACAATTAAGACACACTAAACAAGCCAACTCACAATGCAGGAGGAGCCTTGAAGAAGGAGCACATTTGTAATAATTTGATAACTAATTTAAAATCGGTTATGGTTAACTAACTATTAGCCATTTTCGTAGGTTTATTTTAAATAGGTTAATGTTAGGAGAGGCCTTTAGGTTTTGTGGCAGACTATTCCATAATAGTGGGTCCCCTAATTTTATGGAGAATTTGCGGGAGTTTGTTCTAGCAAATTCCGTTCTTAAGGAAAGAGAACTTCTTGTTTCATGTGAATGAAAGTCAAAGCTTGACTTAAACAGGTTAGTGTATTCATTTGGCAGGATATTGCGCAGCGATTTGATAAAATCACATGATTGGTAGTCAGTAATCTGGTTAAGTTTGAGAATCTCTAAGTCAATAAAACGCTGGTTAGTATGGGCAGTATAAGGAGAGCCAGTTATGATACGAACAACTCAAACAACAAGTCGGTTATATTCTTCAAAAATGCGTTAACCAGGGTTTAAGACGTGTCTAAAAGTTGAGTGAACCTCAGTCAATTATATAGGCCTAGATAGTCTATATAGCTTAAGGTGGATAAAACTAAATTTAATTGTGCATTACTTCCTACATGCATAGGATATAATCTACAACGATAAGCTTACTTCATAACATTTTGTCGTTTTTGCCATCCCTTAATTGCCTGTCGATTTTGTTAATGGCGGAATTTCTTTTGTCTGAAACCCCCACGACTTAATATCTTCAATCAATCAATCAAATCATTTATTGTTCCCACAATAAAACATAACATACAAAAAATAATGTAACACAATTAACAGTTGAGTAGACAACTTTGTAACCATCCCAAAAGTAAACATAACATACAAAAAATAATGTAACACAATTAACAGTTGAGTAGACAACTTTGTAACCATCCCAAAAGTCAAGGGTACTGAAAAATGCGAGGAACATCGAACAATTGCTCTCATTAGTCATGCAAGCAAGATATTACTTAGAGTCCTACTTAACAGGATACAGGGAACGGCGGAGGAGGAACTGGCGGATGTGCAGATGGGTTTTCGTCGAGGGGTGGGCACTAGAGATCAAATTTTCAATTTGCGAATCATTATGGAGAAAGCGCGGGAAGCTTCGGTCCCCTTATACATGGCCTTCATTGACTACAAGAAAGCGTTTGATTCGGTAAGCCATCGTAAATTATGGTCAGTGCTGAAAAGGATGGGCATGAGTAGTCACACGGTGGATGCAATCAAGAACCTATACAGCAATCAACAAGCTGCGGTTCGGGTGGACAAAGAATTAACGGAATGGTTTAGGATAGGAAAAGGTGTGAGGCAGGGCTGTCTGGTGTCGCCGCTGTCTTTCAACTGCTACTCAGAGTACGTGATGCGGGAGTCGGCGGACGAGCTGGGATGGATAGGAGTTACCATAAATGGACGCACAATAAACAACCTGCGTTATGCGGATGACATTGTTCTAATTGCGACGTCAGCAGCAGCACTTCAACAACTGATAGACAGGATAAATGAGGTCTCAAAGGAATACGGTTTGGAAATAAGTATAAAAAAAAACAAAAGTTATGGTAGTATCCAAAACGAGAGAAACAATTCAGATCACCTGCAATGGGGAACCTCTAGAACAGGTTGAGGCTTTCCGCTACCTGGGAGCGTTGATAGATGACACTGGAGACGGAAGCCGAGAAATCAGGGCTAGATTGGGGATGGCTCGGACGGCGATGGGGTCACTGGACTGCCTGTGGAAAGATCGTTCGGTCGGAAATGCACTGAAGAGGAGGGTTATGGAGGCGATGGTGTGGTCAGTGGCATTGTATGGAAGTGAGGCATGGACTCTGAAGGCGGCGGATAGAAGAAGATTGACGGCATTTGAGATGATGACGTATAGAAGAATGATGCAGGTCGACTGGAGGGAACACAGAACAAATGCCTCGATTTTAGCGGAGCTGCGGCCGAAACAGAGACTGCTGGAGAGGGTGCAGAAAAGGAAACTGCGATACTTCGGACACCTGATGAGGGCAGACAACATATCGACACTGCTAATACAAGGACGAATTGAGGGTACCAGAGCACGGGGAAGACCAAGGAGGCGTTGGATGGACGATGTCTGTGACTGGACCGGATTACCACCTGTGGACTGTGTTAGACGGGCGCAGGACAGAGAGGAATGGAGGAAGCTGCTGTCGTTATCTCTGGTCTCCGACCCTCAGAAATGAGGATGGACAGCATCATCATCATCAGACAACCAATGTGATTGCAGAAAATGATCAGTAAAACAGTCTTGCGGGGAGTTAGGCCATATTGGGCGTGTGACGTGTCATGGCCTAATTATAATAAATTCCTCCCTCTTCATGTCATTGACGAGAGATTCTATCTCTCGGATTTTGATCCTACAAAGCAAGCTTTCAAGCAATGTGCAGTCGACTACAGCTTGCCTACCCTAACATTTGTGCTGCAGCTGAGAAAAAGTGGGGAGGGAATTCCTTCACGTTCCCTCCCCAGGTTTAAAAGTGGGGAGGAAATTACGGCCCTGGGTGAGTGTCGGTGTGTAGGTGTGTGCGTGGTGACAGTGAATCAAAATTTACGGTTTATTCATCTAAAGAAAGGTTCAAATTGAGATAATGTGTTGACAATCTCAACAATAATTGCTAGGTATATAATTAACTAGATGTGTTACCCGGCGTTGCCCGGGAAATTTAGGGTTTTCAACACTACTCCTCTGGGGTACCCAGCGTTGACCGCTAAATTTAGGGTTTTCGGTAACCCTCCACCCACCCCGCTTCCCCAAAAAGCCAAACATGACCCGTCCCTGAGTGGCTGGTGTGCGTGCTGACTGTGGCCTAATACAATTATTGCAGTTTGTCTGTTCTAACTAGCAGCATGAGCCCAACCTGCAACTGTCGCTAATAATGACATCCTCCATTTAATTTCGTTACTGCCAGGGTAAGCCTTCGCGTTAGACCCTCTGATGCATACACGTGGCCTGTAGCCTAATAAACACGGGCACCAAAAAGAGCGCCAGCTAGCGTGTAAGACTTGCGCCCTGGCATTGGGCTGCGGCTGTTCTAGTAGGACTACTCTATACCCGCTTGCGTGCAGACTGCTTTCACAGATTCGCCAACAACCGAAGTTACACGTAGGGATTGTTTGCTAAAACTACATTGGAGAACATCCTACGAAAAATATGGAAACTGGAGACCATGGTGAACACGATGAAATCACGCCTCACAACAATACTACAAAGGATTATGCATATGAGCATTATGATGATGATCGTTGGGATCCTTTTGAGTACCACAACGCCGTCTACGCGCTTAGAAACTCGTTCTTCTATTCCGTAAGTATCGCCTGTCCGATTGTGATACTTGGTGGTATCTTCGCGAATCTTTTGGCTTTCGTTGTCCTCGTGAGAAGTCGTCTGTGGTTGAAACACGAAGGATACTTTTATCTGGCTGCCAATTTCTGTACAAACCTCGGAATTCTGCTGATCTGTACAAGTTCGTTTTGGTTTACATCCGCCTATGGACGGGGAGATTACTATCCGCCGAATACTTCGGTTTTCATGTGCAAGGTTTGGCATTTCTTAATGAGCATCTTCTTTGCATCCGGTTGGCTGTCTGTGGCTCTCTTGTTCAACGTTTACCTTCGCGAACATCTGACACAGAGGAGAAGATGTGGATGTCCGATGTTTGCGGCCAAGTACTGTACGCTGTTTGCAACTAAGATCATCGTTGGTGTTATATTCGGCGTTTTGTTTGTGCTCGGTATACCCTATCTGACGGTCTACAAATTGGATGCCATGTTTGGCTGTTTTCCGTCAGAATATATAGTTTTGAATACAACTCTACTGGTCGAATCGATCTTAATGTGGGCTCTACCGTTCCTCTTGTTCCTACCCATAATTCTAGTGATGACGCTTTGTATAAAGACACAAGGCAACACCTTCGGATTTTCACAGATTGAAGAGAGATCGATTCCTAATGATCAGATGAGAGTCTTGGCTGTTACGTTGTCGTCGATGACTCTATTTTCGCAATTCGCTCTCGTATACATTCACCGTGCGTTTTCATTCAGGGGCGATATCGGTTTAGACGTACATGTAGCTGTCGAACTGGCATTCGCATTGTCGATCTGTCTACAGTCGATCCTGTGCTTCATTATTCTGAAGACGTTACGCGATGGATTTCGTTCTCAGCTGCGAAACATCCGATGTTGTCGTCGACTGTTTCCATCGTTGGATCGCGATGAGGATGTGGTTCGACTGACCTCCATCCAAGAAGATCCGCCAAGCACAACTGATCCATATCCATCTGAGGCCTAAACCATGTACTCATCTCACCATGTACTCATCTTTTTCGGAATGCCAACCCGTAGTCGCAGTGTAATCCGTCGTTAACATTAGACGCTAAATGAACTTTCTCAGATGCAACGTTCAACGTTAGGTTGCATCTTGCGACCAGGCACGCCTTCGACTGTTAACATTTAGAATAGATCCAGTTAACGCTATTCTGGAATAGCATCTATAATCATTACTTGGACAAAGTCCGTTGTATTACTTTCATTTTCCATGAAACGATCGTTTTTTAAATTTAAAAAACGCTAATGTAGATCTACATAGCATTATCATATTAAGTTCCTGCTTTACTATCATTTTAAACTATATACAATGTCATGTAGCCTACAATCTCCTTTGCACAATTTATGAAAATGACTCTGTATTATGATTTCGTCATTGCACTTTTGTGAAATGTTGTATCTTTGAGACAGTAAACTATTGCAAGCAGTTGTTGCCATTAGTGTTAGGTTTGGAGATAATTTTCTAATGTAGGTGAAAGCTCCATAAAAATAACTTCAAATAAGCCTCTAAGATTTCTCCTAGTATTTTGGTCAACTGTACGAATTTTAAAATCACATTTTGCAGGATTAAAGATAATGCATTGACGTATTACGGATACATTTCCCCAAAGTCTTCAAGCAAAGCAAAAGTTATGTCACTTTTAGTGACTTCAATTACTGTTTTTTGACGATTCAAAAACATAACACAGCAGCAAATCACAATAAGATTGAAGAAATATTATTATTATTAATTAATTGGGGGTAGAGTAATGGATAACACGCTGGCGTAGAGTGCGAGAGGTAGCGAGTTCGAGCCCCCGTCGGGCGGATTTGTTTGTAGGCTGCTATTAGCGCCGATTATTGCAGGCTGCCTTCTCAGTTAGTATAGTTAAGATTTGTGTATTCTGTGCTCTCCGTTCTTGTGAATTGCTTAAACTGCAGTGGCGTAGCTACCATGTGTGCAATGTGTGCAAAGCACACGGGCCCACGACCTCCATGCTGAGATTGTTGACTTATAAGTCTATCTTCTCCTTTTCGTGCTCTGCCCTGGTTCGAATGTTTGACGTCTCCATTATTAGCCTATAATCTAACCTAATTAGTAACTCACAATTTGTTGTGACAGATGTAGTTTTTTGTGTACATACTTGCATTAGGCTACATCACTACTTTACTGACGTCTGTCAACTGCCGTGCAGGCAGACAGGCAGGTAGGCAGGCAGACAGGCAGACAGGCAGGCAGGCCTATACTGAATTCCCTTGAACTTGTTTTTCGTCGCGAGTCATAACGTTCAAAAGTTGAATGCGCAATTACGCTAATGTGCGTGAACGACAATTATATAATTATAATAGGTCCAATTCAGTTTTAAGCTGAGAACAGTAAACGAATCATACCCGCATCTGATTTTCGTTCACAAGCTTTCCTTTGCAAAGGTCAAAGACGGGCATACATGTATGCTATACCGTTTAGGGTAGGTGCGATCATATCCGCCTATTTGTCACGTTCTTGTAGTGCAATTAATTTAATTGTTCGCCGCAGAAACTTCATACTTGTCACAGGCATGCTCGTGTATTCTGGTCATATGCTGGATATAGTAACGGTAGTAAACTGACATCTCCCTCAACCAGAGTGAGAATTGCCCGGAAGTTTGAAGTCGTTCAACCCTCGCAATATAGTCTTTCTTAGGGGCACATAGTTAAGTCTTTTTACCTTTTCACAACCCAACTCCACGTGGATCATAGCATAATCCCCCAGTTATTTTTCAACAATTCTCATATACTGCTCTCAAATCTTCTCAGCTCTCACCAGACTCACCCCAAAATCAGACAGACATCAAATTGAGCAAGTGTGGATCAGGGTTCTAGGAATTCATGCATTTGCCCCAAATTTTGCACTTCTAAAGAATATTGCTAACATATTTTTAGCTAGGGCCTACTATAAAAAAAGTAATGATTGCATCGTGTTTGGTGTGCAAATTGCAAAACATGGACCGAAAAGTAACGGATCGATCGACTAAATATTAGATCATCTCCATCATCGACTCTCGATTATATCGCTTTAATTCTGAAGAATATTGCTATTTACACACCAAAAACGATAAAATCATTACTTTTTTTTATAGTAGGCCTTAGCTAAAAATAAGTTAGCAATATTCTTTAGAAGTAAGCAATATTCTTCAGAATTAAGTCAGCTTTATATGCGCAGCATTAAACTAAGTCGATTCAGCCACCAAAACTACCAGATATGAAACCGAAGCAATATATATATATATATATATATATAGCCTATAAATATATATATATATATATTATAGGCCTATTATATGTATGTTTAGCCTGTAGGACTTGTAGGTGAGTGCCGGTGTGTAGGTGTGTGCGTGGTTACAATAAATCCAAATTAACGGTTTATTATTTATCTAAAGAAAGGTTCGAATTGAGATAATGTGTTCACATGCTCAAAAATAATCGCTATAGTCTATAATTAATAGGCTCATGACCATTTTATCTTCAACATCCGCTTAAATGCACTAGGCCGGAGAAACAGCTGCTATATAATTTGCCACTCATGTGCTAGTAAATGCATTCTTTTGTTTTTTTACATTTTCCATTTCGGGGGGTGTTCAAACACCTAAAACAGCACCTTAGCTACGACTTTGCTCTCCATTATTATCGGTTTAATCCTGAGCACAATCAAGTTTATATGCGCAGCATTGAATTACGTCCGTGTCGCCACCAAAACTACGAGATATGGAACCGAAGGAACAGAGGACTCAACAATATAATATGTATTATAGGCCTATTATATGTCTGTGTAGCCATTGTGGGGCGCGGTGGTGTAGTGGTGGCGTCGTCGCCTTGAAGCCGGAAGGTTCGAGGTTTGAATCCACCTCGCCGCGTAGGCAGTGCCGGCGCTAGGGTACCTGAGGCCCCCCAAAAAAACTTGAGGCCCCCATACCTTGAGCTGTCATCTCAGTAAAAAAATTCATAATGTAAGTGCTGAAAGACATGGTGTAGGCCTAAGACTTCAATAAATGTATCCCAATTGTTAAATTTTTGGAATTTCTATGCTGTAATGATAGAATTTTAACCTGTCATCTTTACAAAAATTGCTCATTTTTCAATGCTGTTAGTCGTGGTTTAGGACTTCAGAGTGTGCCCTCTCCATTGTTTAAATTTGTCCGATTTGCCAACTGTAATGGTAGCATTTAAAGGCTGTCATCTTAACAAAATTGATCATTATTGATGGGCAGTGGATGATACTTATGAAATATTTCTGAAATATTGGGGATACAAGGATTCCGTCCCAACCATAAATGGTGGGGCCGTGCCCCTGTCCACACCCCCAAAGTCTCCTCTTTGGTTGAAGGACAATGCTCTATTAGTTTGCGTAATATTATTTTGTATGATTTGCATTAAAACATAATTCGGTGCGTGATTTCAGGAATGAACAGTCATGAAAGGTGTAATTACCAGCTACATTATTATTTTGAGGCCCCTTGCAAACTTGAGATCAGACACATATACCAAGGACATCTGGGACCCTACACAGGCTTTAATGTTTGGACCTCACGCATGTTTTATTTGGAGGCCTCATCCAATTAGCAATTAGAATCAGTTACAATTTATAAACATTGTGTTTGAGAAAGTGGACGAAATTGCCTGAGTAAGTTTAAATGGGTTTAAACTTACGCCCATAATCGGTGCGATATTTGCATTAGGTCTGCTATGGTAGTGCCATACATGTAGGCCTATGTGGTTAGCTGAGGCATGCACCAGACCGGATCTGTAGCCTACAGTCACAAAATTAATAGGCATAATGACCAGCTAAATTTGGGGGGCCCCTTTCAAACTCTAAAGGCTTTATACTTGCGCCCAAAATCAGTATGATATTTGCATTAGATCTGCTATATGGCAGTTCCTAGATAGTTAGTTGAAGCATGCACCAGACCGGATCTGTACAGTCACAAATAGGCATAATGACCAGCTAAATTTAGGGGCCCCCTTCAAACTCGGGGCCCCCCGGCCGGGGGGTACGGGGGGTGCTAGCGCCGGCACTGCGCGTAGGGACCTTGGGCAAGTCCTTCACTCGCAATTGCTCAGCGCTTCGGCGTGAAACCCCGATGCAGTGTCCGCTCTGTAGTCGGGAGCGCCTCTGAGTAGCGGTTGAGGGCTGGAGGAGGCGCTATAACAAGTGCGCATACAAACAAACAAACTGTAATACGACTAGCGCAACCGTATAGAAAGAACCCTCGATCGTTTCGATTGCCTATACTCGTGTTTAATTAAGGTACTGTTGCAGTTGATGATGATTAAAGTTCCAATACACACGAGATAAATTATGCCTAAACTGATGCGCTGATGAGGGTAATGATCATTATAATGGTACCGATGCTGGCGCTTACGACGATGATGCTAGGGATGGTTGTTTTGGGGATGGGGGGGTGGGGTGGTTGAGGTTGTGGTCTTGGTGGTGGTTGTTGTTGTGCTGGTGGTGTTGGTGGTGGTGGTGGTGGTGGTGGCGGCGGTGGACACTGGTGGGGCGATGATGATGGTGATGATGATGATGATGACAAAGGTGACGAAAGAAGAGAGAAAAGATACAGATAAAAAGTATATAGCGGAAATATAAGATGGAAGGAAAATGTGTCGGATTGCCCAATCCGATTGATCAATGGAAGAATTGAGGTAAGATAATACTATGTGTAACAAATTCTGTGGGCTACCAACATTTAGTGAAAGTTATTTTCCTTTTCCTGTTGTCTCTTGCAGCGTTACGTTTTCATTTTGCATCAAACTAATTCACGAAATAAATTTACATTGATTGCCTATAATAAGAGTCCACGCAAATACTGCTGACACCAACACTGCCCATATTTCCATTACTGGTACGGTTACTGCGGCAATTACCACTTGATATAGATCAAGTGCTGCATCTCGAAGACTTTCAGTGATCTCCCTATGACTCTTTGCTAAATAATAACAATAATAATTAGTTTTTATTGTCGTTGCTTTTCAATAATTCATCATGGATATAATCCTAATCCACATCAAATTCATTGTAATTATTACGATGATATATATTAGGATTTATTATACGATACAATTATTATTCTTGCTGTGCTTTTTGAAATTTTCGCATTAGTCGACTTTTGGGCGGCGTTATTCTTATTATTAATACTCTATTATAATAATAATAATAATAATAATAATAATAATAATAATAATTATATTTATTATTATTATTATTATTATTATTATTATTATTATTTTTATTATTGTTATTATTATTATTATTATTATTATTATTATTATTATTATTATTATTATTATGAAAACCATCATTTATTTCCAATTCAAACAGTGAAACGCCAACTGGCTGTGCCTGATGAACATTGAACGCTTAGCAAAACCCTAGCATAATGTGTTAATAGTTTTCCCACAATTGCATACCTGTTGTTATTGCATTATTATTATTATTATTATTTATTATTATTATTATTATTATTATTATTATTATTATTATTATTATTATTATTATTATTATTATTATAATCGAGCCACCCTAATGTCTAGGCTACTATCGACATATTAATGTGCCACACAGTCTCATCTGCTGCAGGTCGCTTCCTTCTGTCGTTCCACGGCTCGTTTTGCCGGATTGCAAATATCCTTCTCGTGTCGATCGGGGAGCGGTGGCAATGTTCCGGAGAGGCAGATGGCGTTCCCCCGCTGAAGAGCCACAGAAATCCGTTGGAATAAGTACGGCGTTTCCATAGGGTCATGGGTAGCGGCAGCAATTCTCCTCCCAAAATCAGAAATGAAATCCAGTCCTTCTTTGCACCAAGCGCCGCCGGTCCAAAAGGCGACCGCCACAAAAGCGTGGGTATTGGTTATGGTGGAATACTTGATATTTTTCAACGCAGCTGCGCGTTCGTCGGCTTCGCCAGCTCCAATGGATGTGTGTGGAAGGTGAGACAGGGCGAAATTATTATTATTATTATTATTATTATTATTATTATTATTATTATTATTATTATTATTTGTTATTGTTGTTATTATTGCTATTATTATTATGATTTATTTTTCAAAGAAATATTATTATCATTATATTATTACTATCATCATTATTATATTACTATTATCATTATTATTCTATTAGCGGTATCAATGGTATTAGGAGCAGTACACTTTCATAATTATTATTGGCCTATCAATTGTTATAACTTTTCTTAGTAATGCAGTTCTTGCGACCACTCGAAAGTTTTTAACTAGCTACAAGTGCCTGGTTGTATGGTAGAATTAAGGGCTAAATAGAACCACTATTTTGGCTCAGCCCATCAGGGACGTCATTTCAGTTTTTTTCAGGGGGGGGCAAAAAATTTTGCGGGTCAAAACTCCACACGCTTCTTATTTAGCCAACATGTGCAAAACTGCGGTTAAATGAGATGTTTTATTCATGCTCTCATTTACTAAATTTAAATATGGGCCTATTTGATTCAGTGATGAGGTAGAATTTAATTGCCTACTACTTTAAATAGACTAAGTTCTTTGCACTTGTTATTATATACCGTGATATTATTTACCATTATATGATTATAATAATGGTATTATCTATTATGATATATGGTAGTATCATATTAAAAGAGTAGGATTTATTGTTAATATTTGTATAAATACTATTTTTGCACAATTAAAATGACAGAAATAACCTTCACCCACAGAAAAATTTGACAAAATGATAATAGGCTAGCTATTGTTCCAGCTTACATTATTGTATAACATAGAATTGCATTACATAGACCGGGCCATTATAATCTATCATGATATTATTTATTATATAATTATGATATTATTTACTATAATAATAATATATGACATTATCATGAAAAAAACAATTTACTGTTAATATTTGTAAAAAATTACAATTTTTTTACCATTTAATGTCTTATCTCCACTCTCCAGTGTAATCTTTCAAATTTCAAACTGTAAAATTTCAAAATGTTTTGTTCCTTGAAACATTTAGTAAAACAGCATTATTACATATGCAACAAGGGTAAGCTTATCCCAGAACAACAAAGTAAGCCTACATAATTATACTCCCGTCTGCTGTTATTCATTGTTAATTTGTAATAGTCCAGTAGGCCTAGCAACAGAATAGAGTTGTCTAACTTGATACACAAAGAAATTATTATAGCAATTATAATTACATTTTAATATTCAAATATTAAACCACTCCTTTTATCAGCACTGAAATAATAGAGTAATTTTGTCAAGATAACATCCTACATGCTTATTGAATTACGGCTCAATAGATCATAGATGACCTTCAGTGGCATAGCTAGGATTTTACCATTGAGGTGGGTAATGTAAATCCAGTAGTCTGCCATGAGCCTCTACAATACATAGGTGGGCTGGTGATCTGTGCAGCGATCTCCAGAGGCATACATTAACATAAAGAACTTGAGGAGTTGGGAGAGCAAGCAGATAATCATGAGTGATTATATCAACCTGGAAAATATATGACTGAATATCAACCTGGAAAAGATAGGACTCAGGACTCAAAGAAATTTTTAATATTCAGGACTTCATGTATAGGAAGGTACCATTGCACTAAAACACAGTAAGTTTGTGTAAGTTCCAGTTCAATTGGATGTCACATAATAGGCCTACCTTGAGTGCTTTATGGTAGAATGACGATACAAAGACCCATAGAAGGCTGCATGGTTTCCGGCAGGACTATTATGTCCTTTGGTCCGTTTTTATCCACTCTTCAGTTCTCAAGAAAGCCCAATCATCAGTTCTGCTGACCGCCATTTACCTCCTCCCTCCCCACAACTGCTGCAGTCAGCCCCCTTGTAATGCATCTTTCTGAACTTCCCGCTCATTCGTCCTTGCGGGCTACTTGCCCTAGAGGTCGTCGGTGTTGGGAGGCGAAATCGCTCCAGCTCCCGGTCAGACGGGGTGGGGTGCTTGTAGGCTCAAAGGGAGAATCATGCCTGGCTGCTGCATGTAATTGGGTGTCGGTTTGCACTGTGTGGCTCATAGGGCCCACACATCTGGTGACCTTACTGACCTGGGACCAGGTCTTCTGACTCTTCTCTTTATCTATCGGGAACAAACTGTACGTCTTTTGAGTATCAGCCAGAGCTCATTCACTGTGCAGACAATATACACATAAGCCAATATTTGTGGCCTATGAACTGTGCACCGTGTGCAGCTCGAATCTGCCCTCACATACAAAATTACAGAGGTCGTGAAGACACAGGCCTTTTAGTCTTTTGAACAACGTGTGACGTTGCAGCATATATCATGTGTAAGAAAAATCGGTCAAATTCAGGGGGACAAATGCCCCCCCCTGCCCCTCAAATGACGTCCCTGCAGCCCATCAGACTCAAAAGTATTAATAATGGCATCCTACATCTCGTTACTGCCAGCTAAGGTAAGCCTCAGCGTTAGATCCTGATGTGTAGGCCTACGCGCAGCCTGTAGCCTAATACACACGGGCACCAACAAGAGCGCTAGTTAGCATGTAAGACTTGCGCCCTGGCATTGGGTTGCCGGTGTCTCACATATTCACCAACAACCGAAGTTTCGCAAAGAGATTGTTTGCTAAAACTACATTGGAGAAAATCCTACGAAAAATATGGAAACCGGAGACCATGGTGATCACAATGAAACGACGTTTCACAGCAACACTACAACGGATTATGACTACGAGCATTATGATGAGCGCTTGGATCCTTTTGAGTACTACCACAACGTGCACAGAAACTGGTTCTTCTATTCCGTAAGTATCGCCTGTCCGATTGTCATACTTGGTGGTATCTTCTCGAATGTTCTGGCTTTAGTTGTTCTCGTGAGAAGTCGTCTGTGGTTGAAGCACGAAGGATACGTTTATCTGGCTGCTAATTTCTGTGCAAACCTCGGAATTCTGTTGTTCTGTACAAGTTCGTTTTGGATGACGTCCATCTATGGAAGTGGACATTACTATCCACCGAACTCTTCGAATTTCATGTGCAAAGTTTGGCACTTCTTTATGAGTATCTGAGGAGTTGATATGCAAAACCTGATAAATCCATTTTTTGCATAAATGGACTTAAGGGTACCAGCGTGTTCAGCTTTTTGAAATACATCTATGAAAATTATTTTGAGATGCAGAACCTGATAATTCCTTGTTTAATTCTATGGCAAACTTTGGTTTGTAATGCAAAACCTGATAACTGAAGGCTGATATTTCGTGCACAACCTGGCAAATCCGTCGACCAATAGAAAGCCACCAGACAATTCCATTGACCAATAAGAACCGACGTTTCTTACGGTAAACAAAAATGGACGACTTGAGCGGAACAAAATAAAATGAACCGATTTAGGGATAGTTTTGATAGTATTCTGATTTATAATGGTAATAAAGAAAGTAGTAAACGAAAGGCAAAGGGTTTATACCGAAACTTCTGTAAATAAAAGGTTCATACAAGCAAAAAACCTGAGCTTATGTGCATGGTAAGTAAGTAAGTAGCCTTGACGAGCGCACACGCATTAGGCCTACATTGCATAAATTGATTACGCCGCCTAATCATTAGGTCTGTCGTTTGTTCATCGGGACAAATCACGCACTAATTTCTACAGTCGCATGCTTTTGCAAGTATCAGCTTAAGGACCCAAAAAACCGATATTAAGCTGAAGGTTTTGCATAAAATGACTTTATGCTAAAAGTTGCATGAAAATGTTAAAATAGGCCCAATATATTAATCCAATCATGTCTGTGTCAACCATAGCAGTTGTAATTAAGTTATGGAAAGTGTTGAAGTAAAAAAAAACTATGCTATCTCGCTTCCAGCCCTACAAAACCAGGTGCACAATGAGATTTGATGTGCAAAACCCGATAATTCCGTATTTTAAATCTTCATAAAACCTCTCCCAAAGTGACAGGATTTTCAAAAAGTGGTCTAATTAACTCAGGTACCTTGTAAACAATCAGAGGAATTCATATATTGTTTCAGGTTTGTCAAATTTTAGTGTTCTCAGTTTTTTGCATTTTTCTCAGAATAGTGAAAAGTGGAGTTATCAGGTTCTGCATTTCAACTCCTCATCTTCTTTGCTTCCGGTTGGCTCTCTGTGGCTCTCTTGTTTAACGTTTACCTTCGCGAACATCTGACACAGAGGAGAAGGTGTGGATGTCCGATGTTTGCGGCCAAGTACTGTACGCTGTTTGCAACTAAGATCATCGTTGGTGTTATATTCGGCGTGTTGGCTGTGCTCGGTATACCGTATCTGGCGATTTACGAGCTTCATCCCTCATTAGCATGTTCATGGCGTGGGTCGATTCACGTGACTCTTATGGTCGAATCGATCTTAATGTGGGCTCTACCGTTCTTCCTGTTCCTACCCATCATTCTAGTGATGACGCTTTGTATAAAGACACAAGACAACACTTTCGGATTTTCTCAGATCGAAGAAAGATCGGTGCCTGACGATCAGATGCGAGTCTTGGCTGCTACTCTGTCGTCGATGACTCTATTTTCGCAGTTCGTTCTCGTAATCCTTCGTGCGTTTTTATTTCACTTTGTCGGGCTAATCGTAGCTGTCGAACTGATCTATGCTCTGTCCCTCGCTCTGCAACCTATCATCTGTTTCATTATTCTGAAGACATTACGCGATGGATTCCGTTCTCAGCTGCGAGACATCCGATGCTGTCGTCGACTGTTTCCATCGTTGGATCGCGATGAGGATGTGGTTCGACTGACCTCCATCCAAGAGGATCCGCCAAGCACAACTGATCCCTACCCATCTGAGACCTGAGCCATGTAGGCCTACTCATCTCACATGCATTCCTTTTCGGAATGCCAACCCGGCGTATTCCGTCGTTAGCATTAGACGCTATATGAACTTTCGCAGATGCAACGTTCAACAATTATAAGCTACATCTTGCGACCATTCACGCCTTCGACTGTTAACATTTTAAAATAGATCCTGTTAATGCTGCACATGTTCTGGAATAACGGATCTCTAGAATATCTATAAACATTACTTGGACAAAGTCCGCTGTACGTATTACCTCCATTTTCCATGAAACGATCTGCTTTTTAAATTTAATAAGCATGGATGTACATAACATTAGTTACATTACTTTATTAAGTTCCCGCTTCACAGTCGTTAGACTATAACCTATAATTATGCATGTAGCCTACAATCTCCTTTGCACAAATTATGAAATTAGCCTACTTTGCGTATGATTTCGTCATTGCATTTTTGTGAAATGTTGTCTCTTTCTGACAGTGAAATATTGCGCGCAGTTATTGCCATTATGCCTACGTGACTCAAACTTGTTATTTGAAGCCAGTGATGCACTCAATATGGTTTGGAGATATTTTTCTAATGTAAAGAGATACTAGCATGTAGGTGAATGCTCCATAAAACGTAGGCCTAAGTCCCTAAGATTTCTCCTAGTATTTCGGTCAAATGTACGAATTTTAAAATCGCATTTTAAAGGATTAGGCTAAAGAGAATACATTGACGTACATGTATTATAGAAAAATTTCCCCCACGTCTTCAAAAAACGAAAGTTATATAACTTTTAATGACTTCACTTACTGTTTTTTTGACGATTCAAAAACATAACGCAACAGCAAGTCACAATAAGATTGAATTAATTAATTAATTAATGGGGAAGGCGGTAGAGTAATGGATAACACGCTGGCGTAGAGTGCGAGAGGTAGCGAGTTCGAGCCACCGTTTGGCGGATTTGCTTTGTAGGCTGCTATTAGCGCCATTTATTGCAGGCTTTTTCCTCAGTTAGCATAGTTAAGATTTGTGTAGCCTATTCTGTGATCGCCGTTCTTGTGAATTGTTTAAACTGCATAATTGTAGGCCTACACTGTAACCGGTTGCGTTCTGTCAACTGGATTATTGAATGAAGAGAATATTTTAAAAAATTAATGAAGTAGGCCAATAATCACAAATAGCTGCTATCAATTAAATTCGATACTGACAGATAATTATTGTTATCATTATTATTTAGAACAGAGACAGGGCACGGTGCACCAGCGTAGCTGCTCGTCACTGTGAAGTCACTTAGCAAGATGACGATCAAATTGATAAATAAAGAATTTGTCAGATATTGTTTTTACTAAAGCTATGAAATTCAAAAAAATAGAAAGTCCAAGTTGTCAATGACAGACAAAATGCGTATGCGCTCTATTCATGGAAACAAAGCCATTAGGCTATAGTTCCATACTCTGATAAACAGTGAATACTGAGTGGCCTACCTTTGCGAAATATACCGTCGATGAAAGGGCATTGGTTCAATGTCAATAATTTGTCCTGGTTTCATTGTGAAGAACCATCCCCAGCCCCAAATCTTCGGACTTGAATCCGATGGATTATGACTTGTGGGCATAATTTATGTGCTGGAGGAACACTACAATCTGCGGTCAAAACCAATAGCGATTAGGAATTAAAGGTCGCCATGGATTTGGTACGGGAAGATTTAACTCTGGAAACAATTATCATGGACAAAAATAGGCTACGTTGAAAAGAGACTCAGAAGTCAAAACACTGGTGGTGAACACACTTAACACAAGTCAAGTTTATTGATCCCATCATCAACACAAGTTGTGAAGTATTAACAAGTAACCTGTGTTTGATAACAATTAGGCTTACTTGAGATGTGATTTGATAAAATTGTTTTCTATTGCTTTTGCTGCGTTTGGGGGTTTTTTCCTTAAAAAAACCCGTGGGCTATAGTTCACTAAAAATGAAACAATTTTTCTTCTGCTTATAGGTGTGGTTCGTGAAATTTGTCTATTGCACGCAAATATGAATTGCCTTTAAGTCGGTAAAACTTGATCTATACATTCTCACTTCCGGCGAAGAACTCGACAAAAACCGTAGGAGATTACGTTCATGACCCACCCTGTGGGTGCGTGTTTCGGGCGATTATGGGTCGCAGAGTTAATAAAACAATGTGGTGGCAGTGGCGGCGCCAGGATTTCAGTTTCGGGGGGGAGGGGGCTGAAGCCTCGCGGCGAAAATTTCACATTTTCATCCGTCAATATTTCTGACGACCTTTTTTTAGTCGTCAGCCGAAAATCGTGGATTTTTCAATGTAAAAAACTCGGATGGCCCTTTTTTAAGGGGGGCTGAGCCTCTTGTAGGGGGCTTAGCCCCCAGCCCTCCCCGTAGCGCCGCCACTGTGTGATGGAGGCACGAGAGAAAACGTTTCGCAACGAATGGATCTAATTCTGTCTTGATGTTGGAAGAAACACCACGGAGAAGCGAGCATCTGGTTTCTTCAGTATGCCTGCACCTAAAAAATCGTCTGAAATAAGTCAAGTTGACAAGATAGCAACACGATTAACACGGCTACAAGATGAAGAGAAACGTGGCTAAAAATTGGTTACGAGTAGCATTGACTGTAAAGGTTGTGGGACGCGGTAGTGTAGTTGGTATGTTCGTCGCCTTGCAGTCGAAGGGTTGCATGTTCGAATCCACCTCAAGTCGCCGCGTAGGGACCTTGGACAAGTCCTTCACTCAAAATTGCTCAGCGCTTCGGCTTGAAACTCCGATGCAGTGTCCGCTCTGTAGTCGGCAGCGCCTCTGAGTAGAAAGCTTGAAGGGGCGCTATAACAAGTGCACATACAAATAAAGTTGCGTGATGAGAATGAATCTGGATGGTATAATAGGCTATACATAACACATATATAATGTACATCTTCACATAGTCATATCATATATTAAGTGTTTATGTGTTGGGGTTGTTTGCGTGTAGGCATGTGTGTGTATGTTTAATATACCCATCTTTTTTTGGGGGGGGGGTTTAGATGGAAGGTTCGACTTCACGGATGTATAATAATTTTTGGTAGCCGGGTGCCACTTAGTAGATTCACATGCTCGGTTGTAATTAATCACTGGAAAGGTTAATAGGCTATGTCCTTGTATCTTTATAGCATCCGTTTGGTGTAGGCCTACTTAAATAAAGAGTCCGGTCGTTAAATAGAACCACTGACAGTTTTATTATATATAGTTTTGTCCTACTTGAACTGCTAAATATCAGCGAAGATAATTGTTGGTACAGCTGCTGCGGTTGATGATGACGGCAACGTGGCGGATATAGTGAGAATGAAATGGTGTTGTTGACGATAACGACGATGTGCACGATGATCATCATGTGGTGACGTTGATCATGCTGTCACAAGTGACGGCGATGAAAGAAAAGAATAATAAGGGGAACGGAGAATGTCTCAGATAGCGCTATTTGGTAAGTGATTGGAAGAATTGAGGGAAGACTTATTACGTGTAGCAATTACCTTACCACTCGTTCCCAAAACTTAATCGAAGTTATTCTTTCTCCGTTTAGAATGAAGTATGATTTTTGTTTTAAAGTGTTCTTGGAATAGCTTTACACTGATTGCCTACTCCATGCGAATACCACCGACACGGTTTACCAACACTATTTATTTCTTCATTTAGTTAGCGTCACTTTAGGCTCACTAGGACTACTCAGTGGCGCTCCCGACTACAGCGCGGATACTGCATCGGAATTGCGAATGAACTGGGAAGGAATTGCTCAAGTGGATTTAAAAGTTGCGGCTTGTAAAGGTTGCAAAATGTCGACCAAAGCGCCACACAAAACCGCGCCCGCAAGAGCCAGGGTTTTTGGATCAGGGCTTTTTAAAAAGAAATTTGTGCAACTGCGCAACCAGGAAATTATTTTGGTGCGGCTATGTTTGGCGAAAATTTCTCGTTGCTTCTGACAAATTTCTGAAATTTGTCCCAAGATTTTGCCAGAAATATCGCAAGTCGTCGACGAAAAAACTGTGAACACTTTTTTATTTTGCTTATTTTTCACTATACAATTGCCCATGTCCTTCTTCTTCCGTGGTAAACCGGCCTGCAATTAATTACCTTTTTCTAATGATTTCCACTGCACATAACTACTTTTATAACTGCGCGAATTCATTTAGGGGAGAACGGGGCTGGTTGCAACACGTGTTGGTTGCAACACCATCGATATTTCGGCGCTACATAATGGCAACTCAAAATTAAGCAAACTGTTTTGTAAACGATACATTTTAGGCCAATGTGTCCTAATTTCTTAGCAGGCAATTGATAATGACTACCGAAAAGTTTGAAAAATCATTTTTAGCAAGCGAAAGTAATTTTTTCGGTTTTTTGTTTTTTCGTTCTATAGTCGAATGTTTTGAAGAAATATTTTTCGGTTTAGTTCTATTAGTTGCACAAGTAATTAAGCTTGAAAATGCATTTAGTCATTTTATTTATAATCAGTGACGTCGAAATTTTGTTCCATAACACTGTCTAGGCATTGCTTTGGGGTTGGTTGCAACATTTTTTTCGGGGATGGTTGCAACATGTTACACCCAACCCCATACACTTATTTCAATAAGCCGCTTTCATTGCTGGCCTGCCCGTCGCAGTTAGAGCATATTGTATTAAAATATTACAGGCTATATGAATTCTATAAATTGGCAAACTGATTGAATTATGTTAAGCCATGTCACATGCTCTAATCAACTGACCTTTGTTGGTCTATTTTTAATCTCTAAACTATCCACGATGATGAGAAATTGTTAGCGAAAACTGAGTGCGGTTCTGCTAGTAAAGAAGCAATTATCGGTGTAGAAAAAGAACTCACTGATAGTGGTGCTAGACTTGGGCTGTGATTATTCAACATTGTGGCGATATATTCAGGAAGTAAATTTGCTTACGGGAACACCGACTCATCCCGTAGGTAACCAAAATCATTTGCTGACTATAATATTGCTGATGGCTGGTGTCATGTATTATGGATTATTGTGGAAGCAAGTGAACATGCTGTATTTACCAAAGTGCCACTAAGTTTAATATGAACTTCCTTTCAATGGTGTGCTAAGCCTGCCGCTGCTGCTGAAGACTGGCTTTCGGGATTTAAGTTGCGAATCAAGGTTCAGCGAATACCAGAGGCTTCCAGTTTAGAAAGCTTCAATGTAGGGCTGCCAACCCTCCCGGATTCGCCGGGACAGTCCCGGAATCGGCCCTGTGCGTCCCGTGTCCCGGATTGATCTCAAATTGTCCCGGAATTCGTGGTAGAGATGCACTTAACAAAATGTTGTTACTTTGCACAATTATAAACTCGACAAGTTGTGTGGTAATTTTGCGTTCTGCGCGCTATTTAACCTAACCTTGTTGGCTGAACATCGTTTTTTATACACCGCTGGGTTCAAGTCTTGAAAACTGTACAAGCCACTGACACTCAGTAGCATATTGTGTCCTATGTAGGCCTACTGTTAGTCCATTCTAATGCATTTTGAGAGATGACGTGCTAATTTCCATGCCTACGCACTACATGTGGACAGTGTAAATTGGTATAAATGCCTAGTAACTGCAGGCGTCCCGGAATGGCAAAATCAAGAGTTGGCAGCCCTACTTCAATGAAAGTGCTATAGACTCATGATGAAATATCTTCGGTTAAACTTGCCAAGCATCTGACATTTAGGCCTACATTTTACAATCTCGATGAAACCGAGTGTTCAACGGATTTTAAAAGTTCCAACAAACAGAAGCATAAAGCAGATTGGTGTGTTGACATGCGGTGAAAGAAAACAATAATTATTAGAGACTTTGAGGTTTGCGCTGGATGTTTGTAGGAATTCTTTGCCTCCATTGTTTTTTTGAGCGAGTTAGCTTCATGAAACATATTTCTATAGATGTTCTGATTGCCAATCCTGCGGATGGATGACAAACACAAGCTTCTTCATCTGTTGGCTATGAGACGATTTCTTGGGCATATAATAAATCAAGTTTACAATCTCTTTGGTGGATGGACAACCATAACTCTCACACTGGAATCGATTCTACATGTCCCTGAAAACAACTCTGACGACTTGGAATAATCCCACATTTTAAATTTAATTTTGAATGTCATTAGCCCAATTAGGTAGATGTAGCCAGTCCAACTCTATCAGTTATAGGCCACTGGAGAATATTTATCAAACTTTTCGCATGACGATAATAGGTACAAAAACAGTTTTCGTTATCTTTTTGATGCTCTCGATATATACTCTGAATTTTTAAATTTGTTTAATTATTGCAATCTTATAATCTAGATGCATAGCCAGGCCTCAGTTGGCTCCAGGGTTACGCAATACGCAGCCTTATCTGAATATCTAGACTACTTTCAATACTGTTGCAACCTTCCCCGAGGGTCGTTGCAACCAGCACCGGCCCGGGGCTGGTTGCAACATTTTGGAGCCCTCTGTTCAGTTAGTTATTGTGGGTACATGCTTGGTCGCTGAGATCGGAACTATAGCTTGTTTTGATGCTGAGATATAAAGGATTCATATGGGCTAAATAGTTTTCAGATAGCTCTAAAGATAAAAATGTTACACATGAAAATGTGAAAAATGTTGCAACCAGCCCCGGTCTCCCTACAACTGCACATTTTGTGTAGAAATGAGCGTTAAAAATGCCCTGTTCTGGATCGCTTTCGCTGCGAGGTCTCTGAGGGTCACCCTCATGGTAATCGACGACTTGACGGTTTCTTTAGAGGCCGAGTTTGGACAATCTAGTCATGGTAGGCAGGCACGCTTATAGACGATATGCTAACGACTTCCTTTTGGTCATATATCAATGCCTGATGAATTCCGAATGCTAGCCTGCAGACAGGGCCGTAGCAACAATGAACGTGGCCCCCTCCGAACATATGTCCGGGGCGACGGGACCCCTTGCAATGCAGAAACTGGTAGGCT
>OX457047.1:3023781-3213781 GCA_949752735.1 Lumbricus terrestris | reverse complement strand
CACAAAAACCTAGCGACGCCACTGGTCGACACGTGTCCGAAAAATAAAAAGTAGGCTAGTCATTAGCTAATATTGCGACTATAAATGCAACATAACGGATCGATCGACTATATATAATATTAGCTTTTCTTGCAACCGTAACAAACGCCAGCATATATATCTGATGCCAAAACCATGATGTGCTTTGCAAACTTGACCCTTTCGATTGCCAATCGAATTTCGTGAAAATCGCGCTTTTTCCGTAAGACAAAACGACCAGTTCCTGCCTCTTTTCCGACATCTGATCTTCGTTACATAAATACGTTTACAAATAGCCTTCAATGTGCTCAGGCTCCACTTTTCGCTGGGTATTTTGCTATGACTACGCGATGTCCCAGTATTTCACGCAACGTCCGAGTTCCCATTTTATCTTCCGCAGAAACTTTGCCCTTGACGTTCAGTAATGGATTCGCGAATTCAGACCGTAATCTATAAATTTCTCATCAAATACTAACAGTTTGCTTCATAAAAAGTTTCTTTACAGCTCATAGTGAGGTCGTATGACATCATCATCAATTTGTGTGTTGTAATTTGCAAAAAATCTTAATGAAATCACATGTATTGGAGCATGATTCTCCGGATATTTAAAAATGGAATTGAAAGTTTAAACAGCTGTAACTGTTGCAAACATGATAAATTTCAAGTGAAACTTTCAGGGGTTGTTGGAAATTCATTCCCCTGCAAATTGGAAAATTTTCACAGAAAAATGTCAGTCGGTTGCGAAGTTATCGCATTTTATCCGGTGGTAAATTTTTTTAGCCACCCTGTATATTATAGGCCTATTATATGTCTGTGTAGCCTGTAGGACTTGTAGGTGAGTTTCGGTGTGTAGGTCTGTGCGTGGTTACAGCAAATCCAAATCTTCCTTTTTATTTATCTAAAGAAAGGTTCCATTTGAGATAACGATTATTGTGTTCACATGCTCAACAATAATCGCTATATAATTAATAGGTTCATGACCATTTTATCTTCAACATCCGTTTAAATGCACTGGGTCCGGTGAAACAGCTGCTATACAATTTGCCACTGCAATACGACTAGCACAACCGTAAACAGGACCCTCGATCGTTTCGATTGCCTACACTCGAGTTTAACTAAGATACTGTTGCAGTTGATGATGATTAAGGTTCCAATACACACGAGATAAATTATGCCTAAACTGATGCTCTGCTGAGGGTAATGATCATTATAATGGTACTGATGCTGGTGCTTACGACGATAATGATGCTAGGGATGGTTGTGCTGGTGGATGGTGGATGCGGTTGTGGTCTTGGTGGCGGTTGTTGTTGTGCTTTTGGTGGTGTTGGTGGTGGACACTGGTGGGGTGGTGATGATGGTGATGATGACGACAAAGGTGACGAAATAAGAGAGAAAAGATACAGATAAAAAGTAGCGGAAATATAAGGTGGAAGGAAAATGTGTCGGATGGATCAATGGAAGAATTCAGGGAAGTTATTACTATGTGTGACAAATTCTCTGGGGATACCAACATTTAATAAAAGTTATTTTCCTTTTCCTGTTGTCTCTTGCAGCGTTGTGTTTTGATTTTGCATCAAACTAATTCTCAAAATAAATTTACATTGATTGACTATTATAATACTCCATGCAAATTCTGCTGACACCAACATTGCCCATATTATTTTCCACCACTGGTACGGTTACTGCTGCAATTAGCCTACTACTTGATATAATTATATCAAGTGCTGCATCTCGATGACTTTCAGTGATCTCCCTATGATTCCTTGCTAAATAATTCCAATAATAATAATAATAATAATAATAATAATAATAATAATAATAATAATAATAATAATAATAATAATAATAATAATAATAATAATAATAACAACAATAATAATAATAATAATAATAATGGTGGGGGAACGCCATCTGTTTCTCATCCACATTGCCTTTGTAAAAATGATATAAGCTAGATAACTGTGAGATATAATAATAATAATAATAATAATAATAATAATAATAATAATAATAATAATAATAATAATAATAATAATGCGGTGGCATTCCGCGGCTCTTTTCCTGCACTGGATTTCAACGACGACTACATGTAGGTGCCGTTCCAGATGTTTTTACTTTAGTAATAGAGTGCAAGTCCCTGAGGGATCATATGTACCTCGGGGCAAAAAAATAATGAGTTACAGCTGCAATTACCATTTGAGTTGCCACCCCGACCTCCACCACACCACACTGCACTCCAGCCTCCACAGGTACGCCACCCGTGAAATTTGTGTAATCGGAAAATTCCCCCCAGCACTATTTCCCACCCCACCCCATCCCACGACACCCACCAACCACCACCCACCACACTCCGACCTCGACCGGCACGCCACCCGTGAAATTTCGGTTTTCTGAGAAATTTCCCCCACCGGCCCCTCCCCTCACCTCACCCCCACCCATGACCCACCCGGCCCCTGCGGGCCGAGGTGTTCGCTGAGTAGAGGCGAGGTGGCCGGCGTAAAATCTGTCTAAATGTGTGAAACTATGGGAATGGAATGTAAATTTATAGCGAAAATTAGGGTTTTCGCAACCCTCCACCGTGGCCCCCATGGTGGTAGAGATTCACCAACCACTCCACCGGGTGGCTCTGATGGCCCTCTGTCTAAGTGCAAAGCTTCAGAGGAATTGCTGAAAAAAGTGAAAAAATTTGGGGTTTCGCGCCCCACGCTGGCCCCCATGATGGTACTTAAACGCCAACCCCTCGTTGGGGTGTATCATCCTGAGACCTACAGAGTACTGGTAGTGAAGGTTTGGAGTGAAAAGCTCAAAAACTGTGGAAATGCATCCCGGCCAAACAGACACACAGACAGACAGACAGACAGACAGACAGACAGACAGAATCTTCTCTTTATTTATATAGATCATTATTATTATTATTATTTATTTATTTATTTATATATTTTTTATTTAGCACCCGAGGTATTATTAAATGATCCCTCAAGCTTTAAAAACAAAATCATGTCCTGCTCCTAATAGCACTTTCATAATTAGCCTATTATTAGCCTATAATTGTTACAACTTTTCTTAATAATGCAGTTCTTGCTACGACTCGACAGTTTTTAACTAGCCACGTCAAGTGCTTGATCAAAGGTTGTATGGTAGAATTAAGGGATAAATAGAACCACTGGCTCAGCCCAGCAGACTCAAAAGTGATAATAATGACATCCTAGATCTCGCTACTGCCAGGGTAAGCCTCAACGTTAGACCCTGATGCATACCATGGGCGGAGACCTAGGGGGGGACAGGGGGGGACGGTCCCCCCCAATAAAAGTGTTGGGGGGGACGGCCCATGCATTTGTCCCCCCCAATGTTTGAGCGTCAAGACTGTTTTTGGCGGCGAAAATAGAATTTTTTTTTCGGAGATTTGGTCGAAATTTTGGCCGGATGACTAAAAAAAAAAAAAAACACAAAAAGGTCATCAACTTTTTTGGGCGGCGAAAATAAATTTTTCCCCGGGATTTCGCCGGTCGTCAGAAATTTTTCCGAAAATCTCGCGTCTTTCCGTCCCCCCCAATTCTCGGCGCAGGTCTCCGCCTATGATGCATACACGCGGCCTGTAGCCCAATACGCACGGGCACCAACGACAGCGCCAGCTAGCATGTAAGACTTGCGCCCTGACATTGGGCTGCGGGTGTCTCTAGTACTCTAGATACCCACTTGCGTGCAGACTCTTTTCAATGATTCACCAACAACCGAAGTTTCGAGAAGGGATTGTTTGCTAAAACTGCATTGGAGAAAATCCTACGAAAAACATGGAAACTGGAGACCATGGTGATCACAATGAAACGACGTTTCACAACATTAATACAACGGATTATGAATACGATCATAATAATGAACGCTGGGATCCTTTTGAGTACTACCGCAACGTGCACAGAAACTGGTTCTTCTATTCCGTAAGTATCGCCTGTCCGATTGTCTTACTTGGTGGTATCTTCTCGAATGTTCTGGCTTTAGTTGTCCTCGTGAGAAGTCGTCTGTGGTTGAAGCACGAAGGATACGTTTATCTGGCTGCTAATTTCTGTGCCAACGTCGGAATTCTGTTGTTCTGTACAAGTTCGTTTTGGCTTACATCCATCTATGGATGGGGAGATTACTATCTACCGCACTCTTCGAATTTCATGTGCAAGGTTTGGCACTTCTTTAAGAGTATCTTCTTTGCGTCCGGATGGCTGTCTGTGGCTCTCTTGTTTAACGTTTACCTTCGCGAACATCTGACGTATAGGAGAAGATGTGGATGTCCGATGTTTGCGGCCAAGTACTGTACGCTGTTTGCAACTAAGATCATCGTTGGTGTTATATTCGGCGTACTGGCTGTGCTCGGTATACCGTATATGGCGATTTACGAGCTTCGTCCCTCAGGAGCATGTTCATGGCGTGGGTCAATTCGCGTGGCTCTACTCGTCGAATGGATCTTAATGTGGGCTCTACCGTTCGTCTTGTTCCTACCCATCATTCTAGTGATGACGCTTTGTATAAAGACACAAGGTAACACCTTTGGATTTTCACAGATTGAAGAGAGATCGATTCCTAATGATCAGTTGAGAGTCATGGCTGCTACTCTGTCGTCGATGACTTTATTTTCGCAGTTCGTTCTCCTGTACCTTCACTTTGTGAATTCATATAACTTTGTCGGAATAATCGTTGCTGTCGAACTGCTATTCGCATTGTCGATCTGTCTACAGCCGATTCTGTGCTTCATTATTCTGAAGATGTTACGCGATGGATTCCGTTCTCAGCTGCGAAACATCCATTGCTGTCGTCGACTGTTTCCATCGTTGGATCGCGATGAGGATGTGGTTCGACTGACCTCGATCCAAGAAGATCCGCCAAGCACAACTGATCCATCTGAGGCCTGAGCCATGTAGCCTATGCTCATCTCACATGCATTCCTTTTCGGAATGCCAACCCGGTGTAACCCGTCGTTAACATTAGACGCTAAATGAACTTTCTCAGATGCAACGCTCAATATTAGGCCACATCTTGTGACCAGGCACGCCTTCGACTGTTAACATTTAAAATAGATCCAGTTAATGCTGTTCTGGAATAACGAATATGTAGAACATCTATTATAGGCCTAATCATTACTTGGACAAAGTCCATTGTATTAGCCTACTTCCATTTTTCATGAAAATTTAATAAGCATTAATGAACATAACATTATTATATTAAGTTCCTGCTTTACTGTCGATTATGACTTGTGGGCATATATGCTGGAGAAACAGAAAACAATCTGCGGTCAAAACCAAAATATCGATTAGGACTTGAAGGTCGCCATGGATTTGGTACGGGAAGATTTACCTCTGGAAACCATCAACATGGACAAGCGCCTCAGTAGGGTGAACCGTTCAGATATGATGCGTTGCAAAGAGACGTCGGAAGTCGGAACAAGTGTGGGGCACTGGTTGTGAACACAATTGACACAAGTTGTGAAGCATTATCAAGTTTATTTGATAACAATAATTACGTGAGATGTGATTTGCCAAAATTGTTTTTTATGGCTTTTTTGCGTTTTGTTTTGTTCTTATCGTAAAAAAAATGGGTTAACTCACTAAAAGTGAATCCATTTTTCTTCTGCTTCGTATGAAATAAGTCAGGCTGACAAGTGACAAGACGCAACACGGTTAACACGGCTACAACATGAAGTAAGGCGTGGATAAAAAAAAAACTGGTTGCGAATACCATTGCCTCTAAAGTTTGCAGCCGAAGGGTTGCAGGTTCGAAACCACCTCAAGTCGCCGCGCATGCGAACCTTGGGCAAGTTCTTCACTCGCAACTGCTCAGCGCTTCGGTGTGAAACTCCGATGCAGTGTCCGCTCTGTAGTCGGGAGCGTCTCTGAGCGAAGAGCTTGAAGGGGCGCTATAACAAGTGCACATACAAACGCAGTTGGGTCCTTCGCTAGCACTGCGTTATATGGATGAATCCGGATTATCTATATAATATATACACATATATATGTTTGTGTGTATGAATGTGTGTTGGTGTTTTTGGTGCGTGCGTGTGTGTGCGTGTAGGCGTGTGTGTGTGTGTGTGTGTGTGTGTGTGTGTGTGTTTAATAGGCCTATATCCATATTTTATTGGTTTAGTTATGTGATGGAAGGTTCGACTTCACGGATGTATGATAATATTGTTGGTAGCCGGGTACCACTTAGTAGATTCACATGCTCGGTTGCAAATAATCACTGGAAAGGTTATGTCCTTTTCATCTTTAGCATCCGTTTGAATGCACTTGATCGAGAAGACAGCTGCACGTTTGCTGTACTGAAATAAAGAGTCCGGTCGTAAAATAGAACCACTGACAGTTTTATTATAGTCCTACTTGAACTGGTTAAAAAACGAAGATAATTATTGGTGCAGCTGCTTCGGGTGATGATGACGATAAAGTGGCTGATAGTGAGAATGAAAATGGTGTTCTTGACGATAGCTTATTTAAGACTAACTAAACGTACTTTGAACTTCAATTATTCTTTATCACTCATGTTAACATTTTCTGCGTTATTGTTGTAATAGCGCTATATAAACATATGCAATAGTGCGCTATGTAAACAGTTAGGGTTCGAGAGTAGAACGGGTTTAGCGGGACAGGATTAATGGCGGTAGCGATTTGTTGGACAATAAAAGGTGTTGTTTAATAACTATTACAATTGTCAGAATGTCTTTTTCTCAATAAAACGAATAATAACAATGATGATCATTATGTGGTGATGTTGATCATAGGCGGAGACTTGCGGGAGACGAAAACGAGCGGTCGAAAGAAGGACGCTAGTTTCTGGGCGGACGAATGGCCGAGTCGCTGACGAAATTTTCCCATTTTTGCCGGGCAAAATTTGAAAAACCTAATTTCTCTGTCAGAAAAGTTGATGACAATGGTAATCTACCCTTTTAGCGTCGGTAATTATTCGCTAGTTGCAGCATTGCTATTTTTAATCAATCCAACTTCTAGTTTGGTGAAAATCCTTTTCATTCATCCAGCTTCTGTTTAGGCAGGGGTTATTTTAAGGAATTTTCTCAACTGCACATAAATGACGTATTTTGAGACTGGACATAAGAAAGTCCTTGACCAGGGATTTGTCCCCCAAAGCTGAAGCAGCTTTTGGTGAGCGCTCTTTTATAAGCTGGTGCTTTGTGCTTGGCCTTCGAATGGAGCTTTAGATGTTTGAATATTAAGATTTTCCGACTTTATAAAAATTCATATTAAAGATCAAAATCAATTGTTATGACAATGTTTGACTCAAAGTTCATCATGGCAAAATCTCCAAATGAATTAACGAATGAAATTAGCTAGACGTTCTTAGACGTTAAGACTTTTCAATATCCTTAATCGACTAGAGATCCATTACAGATTCTCTGCTGTTGCTCAGGAAGATTGTTAAGTGTAATAAAGTTAAATGGTCCTATGTTCCTGGACACTTCCAAAGTTTCGCTAGTAGGCCTATGCAAGGGTATGTCTGAATGTTGCTTTTATGCTCTGAAACCCTGGTCATAAAGATCAACATGATATTGTTTTGCTAAAGCTAAAGCTAGTAGACAAGATGAGACAATTATTTCCCCAAGAAATAAAATCTTTGAGCTAATTTCAAATTTTGTATAAAATATAACCCACTAACTACAAAATACGATGTAAGACCGATAAATATCATTAGCAAACCTCCCAAATGGTCATTATCGAACGATAGGCTTACACTGACACCCACATCAACACGAATAGATCTAGGCCTATGTACTGTTTAGGCCAATAGCAGTTTTAACCAGGAGCCGCGTCGCCGATCTACATGTAAATGATATTTTACCACACCATCACTTGGTTTAGGGTAATGCTGGAAATTTTATATGCTACAAGCTCTGGTGTCATTCATTCATGAAAACCAGAATGTGTGTGCGAACATAGCCGCAGACTTGGTCCTGGGTTTGTGGAAACGAACGAGCGACCGAAGGACAATAATTTCCAATGCACGCGCATCTAGCTGCATGGGTAGGGGTTTTGGAAGGTGACGTACCATTCCCATTTTCGAATTTTGTTTAATTTCCACACTGCACTGGTGGTATTCTAAGTTGTAATTTACCGAGGTTGCTAATCATTTCAGTGCTGATAGTCATGGTTTAGGACTTTAATAGGTGTCCCGTCCCATTGTTTAGCCTAGATATATTTTTTACAACATTATAATGGCAACTTTTAGACTCTGATCTTAAGAAAATTACTCACAAATTTCACGCCAAAAGGCATGGTTTGAGACTTCAATAAATGCCCCTCCCCTTGTTTACATATCTGAATTTCCACACTGTAACTGTCATCTGAACAAAATTGCTCTTTTTAAATGCTGACAGCTATGGTTTTTAGAGTTTAGAGAGACTCCTCCTTTTTGTTTATTTTTTTCATTTGCACACTGTTAATCTGGCATTTAAAGCTGTCATGGGGGGCCCGGTAGAGTAATGGTTAACACGCTGGCCAAGAGTGCGAGAGGTAGCAGGTTCGAGCCCCCGTTGGGCGGATTTGCTTTGTAGGCTGCTATTAGCACCGTTGTAATTGCAAAGCTGTCTGTTCAGTTAGTAGTTAAGTTTAATTAAGATTACTGCATAACTTGTAAATGTAAAGCGCAGTGCGTCTTGCAGGCGCTCAATTAAAGAAAAGATTATTATTATTATGTGAAAAAATTATTCATAATTTTCTTTTCTCGTCCATTGTTTGAAAAAAAGTCATTTGCCTACTGTTGTAATAGCATTTTAAGCTGTTACCTTGACAAATTCAACCATTATTTTAGTGCTCAGAGGCTAAGACTTGAATAATTCTCCCTACCTGTATCTTAATTTTTTGTATTTACACAACGTAATGGTGGCAGTTTAGGCTGTCATCTGTATCGAAATTGATAATTATGGACAAGCAGTGGATAACACCGTAGAAATCTATAATAATGTTTGTGATAACATTTCTGAAATATTTGGGGATATAAGATATAAGCATCTCCGTCACCACAACAAGTTCCGGGTTCCGTTCCTCGATCCTATCCCATCTAAGTTTACACCTCTGTGCAAGAGGCTAGTTCATTAACAATTGCTTACGTGTATCTTTAAGATTCTGAGGATGGTGATTTTTGGATGGGATCACATAAACTCAAAAAGGGTGCGTGTAATATGGGGATATATGGAGAATTTGGAAGGAAACTTGAGTATGCATTGACCTACAATCCTACATCATGTATGTATATATTGGATAGCCTGTGTGGCTGAAAGGCTAGCTCAGTCTGGATGCCTGCCTGATTAATTCTTTTCTTTTCGTCACCTGTCTCTAGTTAGATACTTGGGTTGTTATACTATAGTAGACTATTTTGCTTTATGCGTCCGACTGTCTACGTCCCTTCCTGCTTCAGCTTGTCAGAGTAAGCGGCAAAAGCAGGAGTAAGTATATACTACGATGGCCAAGAAGTTGTCATTATGGTATGAAGGATAACCCCGGCATTTACAACTTTATCAGGATATCAACCTACAGCAGGCCTTGAATCTGCATCCGCCCATACATTTAGCCTACTGCAACTTGCAGTAGGCTAAATGTATGTAGGTGTCATGCTAGCAGAGAAGATACGGTATTTGGCGGAAGCAACCATCTTCAGCGGTGACCTAGATCAGCGTTTCCCAAACTTTTTGGGCCACGGAACCCTTCGTGTCCTAATATTTTCTGGCGGAACCCCAATCTCAACTAAGCGCATTGAATCAAGCAGAACGCACGGGTAGCAAAGGCTATCGATAATGAAAAGCTTACATAAGCTACCAAAAATTAATACTTGAAATTAGGTCTATATAAAATTTATTTTTCTTACAATATCATGAAAAATTAAATTGCACTGTTTTCAAAACCATGATTTGTGGATCCCACTGAAAGTATGCCCTACATGAGGTCAGAATGTGAAGGTTCATTGGAATTCTGCTTCATTCACGTTACGTCACTAAGAAGTTCGTAGTCTCCTTTAGAAGAATTGGCTGCTTTTCACCTTCATTGAATGGTTTCGCATCCTATTATTATCGCAATTCATGAAAAGAAAGTATTTAACCAAGTTCGCTTTCAGTTCGTGAATAATTATGATATGCAATTTCTGAAGGATGGTTTCCTTAAGAACATCATCCATTAAAAAATCGTGTGAGTTTGTAAACGTCCCACGTTTCTAAATTAAATAAAAGAGGCTTTGAACCCTATGGCTAGCTTACGTAGAAGTTACTCAATTTTGACAAATGTTTTACACAAACAAATAAAACTCATTATTTGTTACTACTGCTGCAAGATCTGACTTGGCGATACTTTTACAACTTTCGTTTAACGGTGCTCAGACTAGTTTCATCGAGATAGACTAAGGTTAACAAAGATGACTGCGTCTCTGTTCAGACTTAGGCCTAAAGCTTTGAGCTACGTTATGTTCAGCAGTGATGTCTAAGCTTATATATTATACATGTCAATCGGATTGCTAATAATCACTGAAAGGTCATGTGAGGACAAAACACAAAAGACGACTGACTCTAGTTTAAAAATTCCAGTGCATTTTCAAAAGCTGCTGTATTGCAGTAAAATTTCTCAAAAAATTATTTTTCTCAACTTCTCGCGGAACCCTTGTGCTCGCCCCGCGGAACCCCTGGGTTCCGCGGAACCCACTTTGGGAAACGCTGACCTAGATAATGGACTGTCCTTCTGGGTGGATCGACAGAGCTCCTATCCATCTCTGGCCCTGATTGCAGAAGACTTCGTATCCGCGCCTGCTTCACAAGCATACGTTGAGCGCGTCTTCTCAGTTTGTGGGGACTTGTGTGCAAGAAAGCGAAACAGATTAAGTGTAAACCTGGAACGTCGTGTGTTCCTTAAAGTCAACCGACAATATGTAAAATCAGATTGATCTCCTATTCAACTTTCTGGGAACTTTGCGCAATATGTGTGACTGTGATCAGTGTCTTAGTAGTTGTGACGTTTGAATATACACGTAATAACTGTAACTGAAACTGTAACTGAAAAATAAGAAATAACTGTAACTGAAACTGAAAAATCTCATTACAGTTAACTGTAACTGAAACTGTAACTGAAAAATAAAAAAATAGATAACTGTAACTGAAACTGTAACTGAAAAACCACAACTGAAATAACACTGACTGCAAGTTCTTCTGTCTGCAGCCTATATAATATGTGTGATTTTTAGCAGAACCTTGTCTTCGATTACATCACCCATTTTCCCCGCTCTTACTTCATGCACACAGGTGACCTTCACCGTACCGTATCGGTCTAATGCTTGACTTGAAAACTGCATGTAATCACCATATCTATTATAGTTCACGACAAATTTCAACAGGCCTGCTCTTTTCCTGAAATATCACCCAAATAAACCGCCTCAAAGATGTTCACTTTGGGCTGTTACTATCATGTTTGTGTCCAACTTTTGCCACTAACTTCTCGTCGGTTCACGCAACTAGGCAAAAAGTAACTGCACAAGATCTGATTTTCAACTGCACAAATCTCTTTCCCAACTACACACTTTGTGTCCAGCTGCACGTTAAAATAACCCCTGTGTTTAGGCAATAATTAGTCTGATCAATCCCGCTTCTATTTCGTCAGCAAATACTTTTCATCAATACAACTTTTATTTAATTCAAAATTATTGTTCATCAATCCAGCTTCAATTTCAGCAGGATTGTTTTTATTAATCTCGCTTCTATTTCATACAAATTATTTTCATCAATCCGACTTCTATTTATCAATAATTATTTTCCTCAAACCGACTTGTGTTCGGCCAACGCTAAAACCCATGCAATGGCGAATAATTACCGACGCTAAAAGGGTAGATTACCGATGACCTTTTTTAGTCATTATCTTATTTGTTCGAAGACCTCTACTTCTATCTTCTAACGTCGTTATCACCTCGCAGTGTGTTTCGTGAAGTGTGTACATGTCCTAACACTTGACGGTGGGGGGGGGGGACAAATGCATGGGCCGTTTCCCCACCACATCCATTGAGGGGACCGTCCCCTCTGCCCCCATAAGTCTCCGCCCATGATGTTGATCATGATGTCACAAGTGACGGCGATGAAAGAAAAGGGTAAGAAGGGAATGGATAATGTCTCAGGTAGCGCTATTTGATTAGTGAATGGAAGAACTGAGCGAAGACTTATTGCGTGTAGCAATTACCTTATCACTCGTTCCGAAAACTTAATGGACGTTATTTCCTTTCTCCGCTTAGAATGAAGCATGATGTAAGAATTTCCTACATCATGGAATGAAGTATGATTTTTGTTTTAAAGTGTTCCTGGAACAGCTTTACACTGGTTGCCTACTCCATGCGAATACCACCAACACGGTACACCAACACTATTTATTTATTTCTTCATTTATTTAGAACCCTTTTAAGCTCACTAGGTCTACTCAGTGGAGCTCCCGACTACAGCGCGGATCAGTGGCGGCGGCAGGATTTCAGTTTTCGGGGGGAGCTGAAGCCCCCCGGAGGAAATTTTCCATTTTCATTCGCCAAAATTTCTGACGACCTCTTTTTAGTCATCCGGTCGGAAATCGTGCAAATATTTAAGTTTTGCATGTAGAAAACCCGAATGGCCTTTTTGTAGGTGGGGCTTAGCCTTTTATAGGGGCTTAGCCCAGTGTTATTTCTATTAACTGAAACTGTAACTGAAATAGCAGAATAACTGAAAAATCTTTGCCAATTAACTGTAACTGAAACTAAAACTGAAAAATGTTGAATAACTGAAACTGTAATAGAAACTGAAAAACAATAACTGTATAACTGAAGAATCAAAAGGAGTTAACTTGAAAATAAAACAAGTGCTTTTTTCATATTTACTGATTGTTTTCTTTTCTTTTTGTTATGAAATGAGATTATTTGTAACTGTACACAATGTCAATCAGCTGCTCGCTACTGCACAGCTTCCTTCTTTGCTGTTTCTGCCTCCTTTTTCAGTCCTGTGAGTCTCTGTCCCCGACACGTGCTGCTTAATTTGCACCAGATAGCACATCCCCACACAGGTGTCATGCTAGCAGAGAAGATACGGTATTTGGCGGAAGCAACCATCTTCAGCGGTGACCTAGAATCCTAGATAATGGACTGTCCTTCTGGGTGGATCGACAGAGCTCCTATCCATCTCTGGCCCTGATTGCAGAAGACTTCGTATCCGCGCCTGCTTCACAAGCATACGTTGAGCGCGTCTTCTCAGTTTGTGGGGACTTGTGTGCAAGAAAGCGAAACAGATTAAGTGTAAACCTGGAACGTCGTGTGTTCCTTAAAGTCAACCGACAATATGTAAAATCAGATTGATCTCCTATTCAACTTTCTGGGAACTTTGCGCAATATGTGTGACTGTGATCAGTGTCTTAGTAGTTGTGACGTTTGAATATACACGTAATAACTGTAACTGAAACTGTAACTGAAAAATAAGAAATAACTGTAACTGAAACTGAAAAATCTCATTACAGTTAACTGTAACTGAAACTGTAACTGAAAAATAAAAAAATAGATAACTGTAACTGAAACTGTAACTGAAAAACCACAACTGAAATAACACTGGCTTAGCCCCCTAGCCGCCCCCCCCTAGCGCCGCCACTGGCGCGGATATTGCATCGAAATTGCGAGTGAAGGACTTACTCAAGTGGATTTAAGAGTTGCGGCGCAGAAGTTGTAAAGGATGCATAATGTCGACCTGCTTAAACCAAGGCGCCACACAAAACTGCGCACGCAAGAGCCATGGTTTTTGGATCAGGTTTTTTAAAAGGAATTTATTGAACTGCACAACCATAAAATTGTTTTGGTGCGGCTTTGTTTGGCGAAAATTTCGCGACGTTTCTGAAAAATTTCCCAAGAAATGTCGCAAGCCGGCGACGAAAGAACTGATGACCTTTTAAAAGTCGTTTGTTCAGAAGTTTTTCCAAGTTTTTTGCAGAAATATCGAAAGTCGTCGACTGAAAAACTTTGAAAACCTTTTTATTTCATCTTCATGCTTATTTCTCACTGCACAATTGCACACGTCCTTCTTCTTCCGTGGTAAATCCGGTCTGCAATTAATTACCTTTTTGTAATGATTTCCACCGCACATAACTGCTTTTACAACTGCACATGTTGTGTAGAACTGCACGCTAAAAAGTTCTGTTTTGGATCACTTTCGTTGCGAGGTCACTGATGGTCGCCCTCAATTACCCTCATAGTAATCGACGAGTTGACGGTTTCTTTAGAGACCGAGTTTGGACAATCTAGATCTGGTAGGCAGGTACGCTTATAGACGCAAAGGCTAACGACTTCATTTTAGTCATGGCGCACTTCAATGCCTGATCAATTCCGAATGCTAGCCTGCAGATATAGAAGCATCGGATGGTTCCGGTGTCACGATATAAAGTCTCTCCCTCCCGTCGATACTAAGTCTCCTCTGAAATTGAGTCTGAGCCTCCTCTGGCTGAAAATCTATATATTGGAAGACATTTTCTGGTGTAAAAGTATATATTTTCTTGTTAAATAATTTAGCAACGTAAACTAACAGCTGAAGATATCTATAAATAATTTATGCGACTGTAGCCCAGTTCACGTTGAACGGGGAAAACATTATTTCGTAGACGGAGGAAGCAGGGGCGGATCCAGGGGGCCAATACGGCCATGGCCCCTCATTTAAAAATTGCATGGGACGTGGCCCCCCATTTTGGTTTCAAGAAGCCATTAAATAAATGTAGTGGGAGAGCAAAACAGGACATCAGGCCCCCAATTAAAAAAAATTGTATGGGACGTGGCCCCCCCCGTTCGATTTAGCGGTTCAAATGGTAACCCAAAAAATTGGTCGATGACTAAGAAAGAAAAAAAGGTCATCAACTTTTTGGGCGGGTGAAATGGTGTCTTTTCTTTTTCCCGGAAAATCGGTCGATCAACTTTTTGGGCGAAAATCAAAAAAATTGTTCCTCTGTTCCTCTGTTCCACCAACAAGACCCAAAATGTTGGCCCCCCTTCGAAACGTTCTGGATCCGCCACTGGGAGGAAGTATTCTCTCTTTTCCCCCCAGAGACTTTATTTCAGCATATACAGCATATACTCTCCATTAGAAACTCATTTGATGCTATGGAGTTTGTCAAATAAATGATTGAAAAGTCAGGAATTGGTTAATATTGAGGCAGAAGAGCCATTAATTTAATATTCGCAAGTTGCACGACAGCCAGCTTCATGAATTGAAATTAGGTAAAAGGTGATTGGAGAAATGTATCAATGTAGAAAAGCACCATTAGAAATTTATGACAACGAGGGCATGTCATGGGCGGAGACTTAGGGTGGGACAGAGGGGAACGGACCCCACAATGTTTGTGTTGGGGGACCGTCCATGCATTTGTACCCCACCCTCACAATGGTTAAGTGTTAGGACACGCACATTTGATGAATATATTGGTGATGTTATAATAATAACGTTTTGAGAAGAGATTTTCGTCTAACAAATGAGGAAACGACAAAATATGTCGTTAACTTTTTTTGGCAGAGAGAAGAGGTATAATGGTTTTCAGAAAGTTTCTACCAAATGACAGAAGAGAAAGTCGTCAGAAATTTCGTCGATGAAAATGGAAAATGTCGGCGGTCGGCGACTCATCTTCTTCTTTCCCTTCAGGCTACGATTATTCCCTCTGGCGAGGGGTCAGCCACTCGGATCCTTCTCCTCAACTTGTCTCTGCTTCCGGTCGGCGACTCATCCGTCCGACAAAAATGTCGCACCTCGGCGGTTGTGCTTCAGTCGCTCGTTCGTCCCACCCAACTTCTAGACCAAGTCTCCGCCTATGGGACATGTGGTATTGCACTGCAAAGGCGACTCGTTTGCTAGAAATCAAATGACTGGAGTATTAAGTAATAGTAATGGCCGTTATTATTCCGAGCCGACAGACCGCAGAAGCATTACAAATCAAAGGCATGAACGGATAATAATAATTAATTATTACAAGTTATTACACGAAATGGATTTAACTGTTTGGCAAGCAAGCAGACTCTATCACATCCTATGCTGATCAGCGCCATTAGGCGAATGAGGCTAAATCCCGAGTCCTATAGTTGATCTTCTTTTTGTGCCAGAATGTTTCCATTACCCCAAGCCTTCACCAAGGCACAGTTAGTATTAGCAATAGTCAGGAATAGTTAAATTAGTGCGCAGACCACGATTAGGCGCACAGAATCAGAATTTGTGGACCAATTATATCAGGATGTTACCGGGAGACTTAGCAAATATTCCATTACAGCATCAGTTTAAAATCCAATTAAAACTATCCTACTGAACAATGAACATTCCGTGTCGTTGAGACCCCAGCGTTTCATAACCTACTATTACTTTGATATTGGAATAAATGTGAATAGATAACGCTTGACGCTTTGGCATACAACGCAAAGGTTTATTGCTTCGTGAATGTGCTTTACTCCATGATAGACCTATGATACCCCCTCTAACGCATGGGCGGAGTTTGGTTTCCGTTCTTGGAGGGGCTAAATTTGCTGGGGCCGAGACTCGGTCCAGAACGAGTGGCACCGACAAATATTTTCTCGGCCACAAAAAAGTTGATGACCTCTTTTGTCCTCGGGCTGATATCTAGCAGAAAAATACTAATTTTCCCGGCCAAAAAGGTTGATGACCTTTTGTCATTCGGAAGTATCGCGTTTTCTTGGGTGAACCGTCGAAATAGCCCGATCAAAACAGCCCCGTCAAAAGAGCCCCGCCAAAATCGCCCAATGACAAAATAACCCCGTCATAATCGCCCAAAGACAAAACAGCCCAGAAAAAATCAGTTCCCGACAAAATAGCCCCGTCTAAATCGCCCCGTCAAAACAGCCCGTGTAAACAGTTTTATCATTCATCCAGCTTCTATTTAATATATAAAATACCTTCATCCAGCTTCTATTTCTTAAGCGTTTTATTATTCCTCCAGCTTCTATTTAAGATCTATAAAACCTCCATCCAGCTTCCATTTCTTAAGCGTTTTATCATTCATCCAGCTTCTTCTTAATATATAGGCCCTAAAATACCTTACTGCTCATTTTGTCGTCGTGGAAGGCTGAGTCAGAAGTTTACGGGACTATTATAACGGTAACCGAACTTTCGACCTTCTGATTAGGCTTTAACCATTCAATTATATCTCCCTATTTTTTTAATTTTCTTGGAACTGCTGCAATTAGTTTTCAAATCAATCATCCCCAACCCAAGTGTTTACGACCAGTCTCAAGTACTTTGTCTAAGAGTCAGGTCTCTAGTATTATTGCACGACTGTCAACCGAAGTGTCGGATAGAAGAACTGTGGCGACGCCAGGATTTCAGTTTTGGGTGAGGGGGCGGTTGTGTCATTCGCCAAAATTTCTGACGACCTTTTCTTTAGTCGCTAGTCATTTGTCGAAAATTTCAAGAAAATAAGAAAATATTTCATTTTCCCTGTTCCCCAAATCCTGATGACTTTTAAGGGGGGGGGGCGCTTAGTCGAAATCTCATGAAAATATTTCATTTGCCTGGGCAAAAAAACCTGACGACCTTTTTGAGGGGGGATAAGCCCCCTAGACCCCGGCGCCGCTACTGAAGGAGAAAGTTGTTGAATATTTTCAAACGATTCTCGGCTTATTCGATTGGAATGAAATAATATGGCAGCACTCCGTTAATGGGGAGATCAGAGCGCTGGGAAGACGACTGGTCACCAGCCATCTAAATCCGGAGCCAGCAAATCAAATCACCAGCGCTCCATAGCCATTGCTGTCTGTTGGGATAGCTTAGGGATGTTGCTCAGAAGTTTATGGGACTAGCGGTAGCCGATCCTTCGACCTTCTGGTTAGGGTTTAACAATTCAACTAGCCTATCTATCTACTATCTACTAACTAACTAAAGAAATTTCTTTGCAAATCAATGGGCATCATATTCATCCCCAAAACTTAATTTGCATTCATACATATATAGCCTATATAATATGTCTTCTTCTTCTTCTTCATTGTCCATGGGCTGACAGCCCGTAGGTGTCCACTGCACACTTGACTACTCTCCTCCATGATTCTCTGTCCCGTGCTCGGTGTGTCAGCTCCTGTGCATTCATCCCACACCACTCTTCTATGTCCTGCAACCATTCTCTGCATGGTCTTCCCCTTCTCCCCGTTCCCTCCATGATTCCCGTCATTATGCTCTTTATCTTTCTATCATCGCTCATTCTTTGGATGTGTCCGAATAGTTTCAGTTTCCTTTTCATTATGGTTTCTATCATATCTGATTTGCTGTTGAGTCTTCTTCGCACTTCTATGTTAGTTATTTTCTGTGTCCAGTTGATCTGCAGTATTCTCCTATAACAGTACATTTCGAAAGCCAATATCCTCTGCTTGTCCTCCTTTTTTATTGTCCAGGTTTCGCATGCATACAATGCCGTGCTAAATACGCATGTTTCTAGTATTCTTTTCTTTATGCCATGTGACATTGTTTTACTCCTCCATATGTTGTTGAATCCCGCCATTATCCCTTTAATATGTAATATTATAATAAAATAGGTTTATATGCAAATACATAGATAACATGCACGACATCATGTATTTGCAAGGATAATAATTCTAATGATATTAATGATGCCTGTGTCAACCGTGCATTTGATAATCGCCTGACAGCCATATCCCTCTCATACGTGTCGTGTAAGTTCACTTAATCACGTGTTTTCCTTAAAACAACACCGGAAACTGATCATTATCATTAGTCATCTATAATGATATTATTGAGTCCATTATATTTTGAGAGTTCTGGGAGATGCGCATCAAAAAAATAAGGACACCAGAGGCCTAGAAGATAAGTGGTCAAACATCCAAAAACGAACACATGCAGCAGCCCACAGAATATTTGGAAGAGCCTGCAAGAAAGCGCAAATCCAGTAAATATATCAGACGAAGTATTAAATCTCGTGGAAAAGACGAGACTTAGCAAAAACAGCAATCTTACATTGCTGCAGGCTGGAAACAATTAAACTGGTTCACAAGAGAAATCAGACAAAAACTCGTCCGACGAGACAAAAAGGCTCTAAGGCAATGTTTCCTCTAAGCTGCGCGACCGCGCAGCTCGTTAGAAAATGCCGCGCACTAGTTTCAAATTTTCGCGCAAAAATCTTGCTAGAAGGTGCATATTAGAGTCTAAGGAACAACGATCCAGAGAAGCTTTCAGGATAAGCAGAATGCTGGAAGTATTATAGTGGGATACCATACAAGCGTACAAACAGAATGGCAAACTTCGAGACTTGTAATAAAGTAAGTTATAGATTTGCATGACATCTGAAGATTTAAATAGTAGCCAACTACTTCCGTTATTATTGCAATTCTACATGAATGTAATAAATTCATGGGCGGAGTTTGGTTTCCGTTCTTGGAGGGGCTAAAAAAGAACTTGGGCTTTGCAGGGGCTGAGACTCGGTTGAGAACGAGCGGCGCCGATAAATATTTTGTCGGCCTTTTTTAGTCCTCGGGCTTAAATCTCGCCGAAAAATAAAAAATTTTCCCGGAAAAAAATTGACGACTTTTTTAGTCATTCGCAAGTTACGCGCTCGTTAACAGAACCATTCCCCCCCCCAAAAAAAATTTATGATTCTGCGCCTTTTTGGACGGGGGGCTAAGCCCGAGAAAAGATACAGTTTACACGGTAAAAAAAACTGAATCTGGGTCTTCTTGGGGAGCTTAGCCCCTCCCTACCCATGATAAACTCCGCCATGGTAATTACATTCATGTATAATTGCAGTGATAGCATATTAGAACGGTTTTTATAGATGCTACCCGGTATGATGGCAATACAACATGCATATTATAATAAATACATGTATAAGAGACGGAAGCGGCCACAGAAGATAAACATCCTCTCAGCGATAAGGGTTCGTTTATCATTAACCAGATAAGCTTGTATGCATTGATGCAAAACATCGGATTCCACATTAGCCTGTGCAGCAAGTGAGCAGACTTGCCTGTAAAAAAGGATCTTTTCCCCTTTCTACTCGAACGCAATTATTCGGCTAAAGTGTGATAACGATGCTGATGATAACGAAAATGAAAAATGGTACTCAACATTTTTTGTAATTAATGTTATTGCTAATTTGCTGCTGTTATTGTTATGAATAATGTTATTATTATCATTATCATCATCACTGTCGTAATATCATTGCTATTCTGATTGCTATGACTGTTGTCTATGATCGTTATAATCATAATTAAACATTTTCTTACCAATAATTATTAGGCCTACTACAATCAATGTTATTGTCATAATTAGTAGCTTTATCATTATCATTATGATCATTATGATCATTTTGATCATCATTACAATAATCATAATCGATCACAATTGTAATTATTACACCAATAATTATAGTTATCATTATCGTAATTGTTATAGTCGTCGTCACCGTCGTCGTCGCCACCATCATTTTCAATACTTACAAAAGCCTGTCTAGTTTTTTTCTAGGTAGGCTAGAGTTAAGGACCAACTTGAGCAACAGCTAAGAACTGTGACTATAGAGCAAACAGAGCCGTCGTAAACTACTGGCCGAGCGATTACAGGAAACTCTGTATCCTCGTGAAGACTCCTGCGTCAAGAGTCACTCGTGAGATGTGGGTGGATGAGCATTTCCTGCACCCGTTTGCGCAAAAACTGTCTTCATTGTTTCGCTAACAGCAGAAGTCTCGCAACGTGTTTTTCTGCTCAACCGATCAGTGTGAACGTTAGACGCGGAGGATGGCCTACGACGCGAAGGACGGGGATTCTTTTGGTTCGACGCACGATAATTTTGAAATATTGGATCCGTTTGAGAATCAGAGAGTGCAGAAAAACTGGTTGTTTTACACCATCGATGTTGTATGTCCGATTGCGATATTTGGTGGCGTTTTCACAAACATCTTTGCTTTTGTTGTCCTCGTGAGAAGTCGTCTGTGGTTGAAACACGAAGGATACGTTTATCTGGCTGCCATTTTCTGGGCCAACGTTGGAATTCTGCTGTTCTGTACAAGTTCGTTTTGGATGACATCCGCCTATGTATATTACTATCCACCGAATACATCGAATTTCATGTGCAAGGTTTGGCACTTCTTACTGACTATCTTCTTTGCGTCCGGTTGGCTGTCTGTGGCTCTCTTGTTTAACGTTTACCTTCGTGAACACCTGATTCGTAGGAGAAGATGTGGATGTCCGATGTTTGCGTCCAAGTACTGTACTCTGTTCGCAACTAAGATCATCGTTGGTGTTATATTCGGGATTTGGTTTGTGCTCGGTATACCGCATCTGGCAATTTACGAGTTTTATCCTGGAGAAGGATGTTATCCGTCTCGACCGAAGTCTGTGGCTGACGCTCTACTCGTGGAAACTATTTTAATGTATGCCCTACCGTTCCTCTTCTACCTGCCTATCCTGTTTAGCGTGCTTTGTAAAAATGGACAAGGTATCGTCATTGGATGGACAGAGGCTGAGCAGAAATCGATTTCTGATGATCAGATGCGATCCATGGCTGTTACTCTGTCGTCTACAACTCTCTTGTCGCAGTTCGCCAGGGTCCTCCTCTACTTTGAAACCGGACGTTTCCTAGTGGCGAGTGTCCATATACAGATAGAACTGTTGTTTGGAATGTCTATCGCTCTGCAACCTATCTTCTGCTTCGTCATTCTTAAAGGTTTACGCGATGGATTCCGTTCTCAGCTTAAAAACCTTTGTTGCTGTTGTCGCCGACAGCTTCCACCTTCGGATAGCGGTGCGGAAGTGGTTCAGTATAGAGCCATCCAAGAGGATCCTCCAAATCCGGCTGGATCCTAAGTGATCCATCTGGATCTTCGCACATCCACTGAACTTACTTATGTCTGGAAAGTCAAGTCACCGTTGCAGTGCATAGCCCGTTGTGAAGACTAGACACTTGAAACTCTTTTCCTGATGATGCTAGAGTCGGGATGCGTTTTAATTAGTTTTACCGCATTCTGCTTAATGTAATTATGGCTTTTAAAAATTATTAGTGTTTTAAGTGTTGAGCGAACGGGACATCATTTGTAATTATCATTTTTGTGACCAACGCCATTGCTATATTTTTTTTTGGGTGAAGCACTATATTGAGTAGCCTATATATTATAATGTTGTTCTCCTTAATTTTGACAAATAATTATTAGTTACGGTAGCATATTGTATATTGTAGGCCATGTTGCGATTATTTTCTGTATGATCGCTATAAGTTGACAAGAAATTCCGTATACGTATGATTTTGTGAATGGGTCGATTGTGAATTGTTTCAACTTAGATTAAGTAACTAAAAATGGAAGCTGGATTGATTAAGTAACTAAGTAAGTAAGTACTAGCCCTTATTACTCCATTTGCTTGCGCACAATGGGACATTGACAAATTATGCGATAACACGCATAGAAGTAATAATAAAGTATAGTAGTATGCATGAAATGTAATGAAAAACAAATGTTAGTAATTGTAAAACATTCTATCAATGAAACCTGTTCTTGTGTGAAAGTCAGAATGTGTAATTTGAGGTTGTGTAAACCTGGACGCAAGAAGTCTTGAGATTCATGAAGTGGAGGGAGTAAATCATGGAGGACATGCATTGCCCTGGGTTAGCTAAAACAGTGGAAAATAGAGCGCGGTCGGCTTTGACGCACAACTCTTCCAAAGTAGGGGAGTTGGAGGGCAAAGTACCAAGCTTGATAAGTTTTTGCATAACAGAATTATTCCGTTCAAGCTCGTTCAAATTAGCAGATCCCCACCAGGCAGGAGAAGAGTAGGCTACACCATTCGCGTGACAATGGTAGAGCGAACTACATGTGCATCGAATAGACGAATGCCAGTTAGCCCATGAGCTACCAGGACACGCAGCGCAAAACGGGACTGGTCTTGTGTGCATAGGTGCCATAGCCTATGAGTTGAAATTTTGACAGCGAGACAGTGGGAACCAGACCGAGTGTCCGAGTCAGATACACAAGGTTCAAGATTGAGGCTTTTCGGCATTTATTCCACCGTTAGAGCAAAGATTACAGAATAAACACCACACATATTATCCCAACACATTTCGTCCGCCAAAATAGTTGATGCCCTTTTTCTTAGTCATTTGTCTCGAATTCTCAAGAAAAAGGTACCATTTCATCTGCCAAAAAGCCAAAACAGTTGATGACCTTTTTGTCGTAAGGACCTCGTGTACGGACCTCGTGGGTGTGGGGATGGGCCTGCGGAACTCTTGGGGGGGCACGTCTACTTTCCGATACAAAATAGCTGGTCAAAATAAAGACATTTCTAAATGGGGGGCATGGCCGGATTGGCCCCCTCTGGATCCGCTCCTGGGTGTTCTGACTTGTGGACATGGGCGCCCGCACATAGGAGCAAGAAGTGACACTTGCCTCCCTGGAAAATTGACACCTACAATGTATGTTTTTAACAACTACTTTTGGGTTTTTAACAAATTTCTTTGTTTTAATGCACCAATGATACGAATGATACAGACAGTGAAAGTCAGAAATCTACGTTTGGAGATCTCTATAGAAATAAACATGCTGTAATAACTTTCTGCCTTGCATGTTCAAGCTCTTTCTAAAAACTGTAACAATGACCATTGGCTTTCAACCTTTCTGCGGGCGCCCATGCAAACAGCATGCCTATCGATTATGGCCTACTTGAGTGGAATCTAGCTGTAGTGCAAATAATTACAACCGTCAAAAAATTTAAATACTAATTCAAAATTTAAAAAATTCTCAAAGTACACTGAAATTACATCAGGGAGATCTGCTTATTCACCAGCATTGTAATTATAATATTATATAAAGTTAGAAACCAAGTCTGCTATAAACCAGGTTCCATTTTGTCCATTTTGCAAGCTGCCAGTACAGAATCCAAGGAGGTCAAACTGTAGATAAACTTGGATAAGGGACTCTGGTTATCACGCCACAGGATTTACACCCAAAACTGACAAAGAGATCTGTTCAAAAGAATTGATACACACACTCATCTGATCCTCGGATCCTTCACCTTCCTATAAACGACACTCGCATTAACAGCTACTCTGGCCCTCTGACTGCCAGACTCGGACCTCTTTCTGGCTACTCTTTGGAATAGACTTGTGACTTGATGCAGCACATGTGAAAAAGCTGGTGCCCTGCGATTGGCTTTCGAGTGGCGCTTTAGAAACAGCTGTAGGAGCACTTGCCCCTTGAAAACTGACACCTACCTATTTTTAGTTCATTTATTCATTTATTCATTCGTTCAGTCTATGTACTTATAGTCTATAGCAAACCTTTTGGGAACTACCTCTTAACATCTACTTTTTGTTTCTAACAAATTTCTAAGGAAATTATCCATATCAAAAATTATACACAAAACGAAACTGAGAAATTGACATAAGAAATCTCTTTGAAAAATACCCGTTTTCTTAATTTCCATCTTTGAATTTTTCAAGCTCTTGCTACTAAAAAATTTAACCGTGATTATCGTAAAAATTGTGCCCCCCTGCATAAATTTCTGCGGGCGCCCATGCTTATGAAATCAACGAGATGCTGCCGTTGATGGAACGAATCGAGAGAACAGCAAACATCGCTGAAGGTTGGCATTATGAGCTTCAGTGCAGCCATCGGACGATGTGGACATTCACCAAGAGACTTGGAGAGCGACTGTGCTCAACAAAAGGCCGGTTGCTTACGCGGGGCGTTACATGAGTTGTTTAACCGTCTGTTAAAAATAACAACGTCTTCGGGAAATGGTCGCTCTCGCTGTTGCAACAAACGGACAAACGCACGTGTTGATGTCTACCTTCGCGCCATCAGTGACGTAGCCAGGAATTTATGATGGGGGGGTTTATGGCCTGGCCGGATGCCTTTTCTGACACCAACCCAACAGTATTACAGTAAATAGAAAGGGAATAAAGTTTAAAAAATTGTTACAACAAGCAATTGTTTTGCTTTTTCTTATTTAAGTGTATATATATATAGCCTTTAAAAAAACCTTTTCCCTAGGCCAATTGTTTTTTTACCCCCGAAACCCTCTTATCTACGCCACTGCGCGCCATAGTAGCCTACATTGTTTCATGCTAAGCTTATAAATATTTTACTATGTTTGGTTTGAACAAGACATCATAGAGGTTAATTCTTCATTTATACGTTTATTTAGATAGTGCGAAACTGATTATCATTCAGCATTCATTGCTACAAATTGATTGTTACAAAACCATTAATTTAAAACTGATGTTTTTTGTTTAACTGAATAGGCCTATGAATCATATTTTTGTTATTTTTAAATTTGATCAACACTCCTATGCTCAATGATCGCAAATCGTCCCTTTGGAACAGACGCTACATAAATTGAATTAATTAATTGTTGAATAAATTAATAATATTATTATTACAATTAGTAGCTGTATCATTATCATTAGCTTCATTTTAACCAGTGCTACAATTATTATAATCACTAATAATTAGCCTATTATTTCATTATCGCAATTGTTATCATAATCGTCATCGTCGTTGTCATCGTCGGCCTTTTCGTCGTCGCCGTCGTCGTCACCATCATCGTCAATATTTACATAGGTTTGTCCAGTTTTTCTAGGTAGAGATAAGGATCAGCTTGATAAATATACACGAACGCCGGTGTCACGAAATAGAGTATCCCCTGTATTAATCGTATCCCCCAAATAAAGTCGAAAAAGCCACTTCCGCGTGTATTTATTTCTTGCAAATTAATTTCCATCTACTTTGTTTTGAATGATGACACGAACAGGTATGTTTACTCCTACTAGATAATTTTGTTTGCTTTGGTTTTAGAGCACTTAAAACTTTTAAAGCGCTTAAAACACTCAGAGTCACTAAATAAATTCGAGTTGCCTTTCTCTGAACATTGTTTAGGACATCTAAAACAATTAGAGTCACTTTAAATTTTGACCACAGCATAAATTTTTTCAATTATACGCATTTTTCAATAAAGAGGATAGAATGGTTTATTCCCCCCCCCCGGATAGTCTAGAACGGTTAATTCCATCCGGGGGATAGAGTAATTCATCCCCCGGATAGCTTTAAGGGGGGATATAATATCATGGGATACCGGCTGAGCAAACAGAGCCAATCCCAGACCCTTCACCACCGGATGAGCCGTTGCAGGAAGCCCTCTAGCCTAGTGCAGACTCCTACTCCAAGTGCCACACGTGACGGGTTAAGAGCTGCGTGCAAACCGAATCAATCTGCGCAAAAACTGTCTTCATTATTTCGCTAACAGCAGAAGTCTTGGAACGTGTTTTTCTGTTCAGACGATCTGCGCGAACGTTACACGCGAAAGATGGCTTACGAATGGAAATACGCAGATGCTTTTGATTTGACGAACAGCAGCATGCATGAAAATCTTGAAAAAAGGTTCCTGTTTGAGTATCACATTCCGGACTGGTTGTTCTTCACCGTTAGTATTGGATGCTCGGTTGCGATATTTGGTGGAGCTTTCACGAATATCTTTGCTTTGGTTGTTCTCGTCAGAAGTCGTCTGTGGTTGAAACACGAAGGATACGTTTATCTGGCTGCTAATTTCTGTGCAAACCTGGGAATTCTGTTGTTCGATGTGTACTCGTTTTGGATGACATCCGCCTATGGCGGGAGATATTACTATCCGCCGAATACATCGAATTTCATGTGCAAGGTTTGGCACTTCCTAATGAGTATTTTCTTTGTGCCCGTCTGGCTGTCTGTGGCTCTCTTGTTTAACGTTTACCTTCGTGAACATCTGACGCATAGGAGAAGAAGTGGATGTCCGATGTTTGCAGCCAAGTACTGTACGCTGTTTGCAACTAAGATCATCGTTGGTGTTATATTCATCTTATTTGCTGTGCTCGGTACACCGTATCTGGCGCTTTACGAGATTCAATTCGGAGGCACATGCTTTACGTCACAGCCCGGATCTCTGTACGTATCTGCACTAGTCGAATGGTTCGTGATGTGGGTTCTACCGTCCGTGTGCCTACTCGTCATTCTACTTGCCATGCTGTGCACAAAGAAGGGAGATAACATCGTGGAATTCTCACAGATCGCTGAACGATTGGTTTCCGACGATCAGATGAAAATGTTGGCTGTTACTCTGTCGTCGATGACCCTGTTTCCGCAGTTCCACCTGATCTTACAGCGCTTTGGCTACGTTAACAGCTGGTTAGCGCAGATTGTTGCCGAACTGGCCTATGGTCTATCAATCGGTCTGCAACCTATCCTGTGCTTCATCATTCTGAAGGCTTTACGCCATGGGCTCGTCCGATGCTGCTGCCGTCGCGTTCAATCTCTGGATCGCGACGAGGAAGTGGTTCAGCTGAATAACATCCAAGTGAATCCGCCAAATCCAACTGGATCTCTTCATACGTCTCGACATTAACACAGCCACCGAGCTTAATCTACTTCTGACTGGATCGCCGAGCCACTATAGGTCGCAGTGTAGAATATTGTGAGGGCCGGATTAAGATATGTGGGGCACTGTTCAAGAAATTTTTTGCGGATCTTCGGCCAAAAACCATTTTTTAAAAGGCGTTTTTTTGACATTTGCTAGGAAATAAAAAAAATCGGAATTTTGTTCCCCGCATTGTGCCCCCCTAAAGTGCGGGGGCTCCTGTTCGGCCGAACGTGTTGAACATGCCTTAATCCGGCCCTGAATATTGTTCACGATGTTTTGTAAGGTATAAGCTTACTCTTTTAACGGCATGGATGTGATACAGCGCCCTATAAGTTGTCGTAATTGTTATTATTAAGACTGGAAACTTAAAACCAATGTCCTGACGACAATTTTATTATAGAGCTAAGATGCGTTTGAATTATTTGTGCGACATCGCTCTCTGCTTCTTTTTGTTTTGCTTCTAACTTTTAAATTGGACAAAAGTTAATGGTTTGAGCGTTTAGCGATCGACGAAATACTTTTTTAAGTGTATTATAATGTTGTTAACATTTGAGAAATAATTACTAATTAGTATACTTTAGGTTGCCATTTATTTCCTGTGTAGATCTAAGCCTGATCTGTTTTGCTTGGTAGGAAACGTTGCATAGCCTAGGCTACGTAGGGCCTATACGTTTGAATTCGTGAATGCGTTGCTTACGAAATTAAAAAAATTCCATACAGAATGATTAAGAATTGTATAATTATCAAGACTTGTATAATTATGATCAAGACTTGTATAATGATCAAGACTTGTATGATGAGAAATACCTGTATAATGACAAAGATTTGTATAATGATCAAGACTTCTGTAGGCCAACTGAACAAGACTTATATAATGATCAGGACTTCTGTAGGCAGAATGATCGAGACCTGTATATGATCAAGACTTGTATAATGATCAATACCCGTGTAATGATCAAGACCTATATGATGATCAAGACTTGTATAATTATCAAGACTTGTATGATGGTAAATACTTGAATAATGACAAAGATTTGGATGATGATCAAGACTTCTGTAGGCCTACTGATTAAGACTTGTATAATGATCAAGACTCCTGTAGGCAGAATGATCAAGACCTGTATAATGATCAAGACTTGTATAATGATCAAGACTTGTGTAATGATCAAGACTTATATGATGATCAAGACTTGTATAATGATCAAGACTTGTTTAATGATCAAGACTTATATAGGCTAATGATAACGACTTGTATAATGATCAAGACTTGTAAAATGATCAAGACTTGCGTAGGCCTAATGATCAAGACCTGCATAATGATCAAAACTTGTATAATGATCAAGACTTGCGTAATGATCAAGACCTATATGATGATCAAGACTCGTATAATGATCAAGACTTGTTTAATGATCAATACTTATTTTGACTAATGATAACGACTTGTATAATGATCAAAACTTGTAAAATGATCAAGACTTGTGTGGGCCTAATGATCAAGACCTGCATAATGATCAAAACTTGTATAATGATCAAGACTTGCGTAATGATCAAGACCTATATGATGATCAAGACTCGTATAATGATCAAGACTTGTTTAATGATCAATACTTATTTTGACTAATGATAACGACTTGTATAATGATCAAAACTTGTAAAATGATCAAGACTTGTGTGGGCCTAATGATGAAGACCTGCATAATGATCAAGGCTTGTGTAATGATCATGCGTGATTTGAAACTATGACAGCGAGGTAGTGGAGGACCAGGACCGATACACAGCCGCGTAGGGACCTTGAACATTGAACAAGTCCTTCACTCGCAATAATATTGTTCATGCATTTCGGCGTGAAACTCCGATTAAGTGCCCGCGTTGTTAGTCGGGAACGCCTCGGAGTAGCAATCGTCAAGGGTCCTGGCTGCGAATTCAATTCGTGACCAATTAAAAACACACGCAGGCGATTTATTTATTATTATAGGCCTATGAGATTTAAATCTATACTGGAGAGGCCTAATGCTGATTGGTTGCATCAGTTTTGCTGGTGCATGTATAGACTTAAACGATGGAAGGATGTTAGACCTGGGAGTGACTTTGGTCAGCTAATCTGACCCCACTTGACCCTAAAGTGACTTGAGGTCGACTTGAAGTCGACTTCTCGACGTCAAAACGACTTGACCCGACTTGGCAGAAAAACAACTGACTTCCGACTTGAAGTCGACTTCTGACATGGTATACTAGCCATTAGCATAGGTCTACGTACGGCTACTAATGCAAGAAGTCAAGCCAGTTGTTTTCCTGCAAGCATTAATTTAATTTAGGCCTACAAATGAATAATGAGACCCCAACACTTAATTGATGCTTAAATTTTTTAAAGTGTTATTAAGCCCATTTCAAGCTGTTTGTGTTTCAGTTTGAATAGTTTTGTGATGCTTTGGACCATCTAGTAGCCTAGACAATGCGACGGCAAATTATTAGGTCTATGAATTTTAGCTTGTCCATTGTCTATGATTATTCAGATTACACTCATTATTATTATTTTTTAATATTAATAATAAATAAATTTGTAAAAAGCGATATTTAAGTTATCTAAGATAAAAATAGCGGACTGTGGACTGCATGGTTGCACTGAATGGCGTGTTATGATAAACCTAATTTGTAATTCTGTTTTCATAATTATTTGGCCACTAGCATCATTTCGCAACTTATCATATAGAATTGCAAGCGCATCATCCTACAGTAGGTTACTGCAGCTAATAGGCATACTCACTGACAGTAAAGTCTTTCATTGTTCAATTGGCCCTACAATAGTTTTTCCGTCTGCAGACAACTCCAGACTGATGCAGCGCTCCAAAGTAGCGCCAAACTATCGATTTATTATAGGCCTTGTAGATCCAGCTTTCTTGGCGCCGAATTTACTTACCACTAGAAGTTCACCTATTGCTTGATAAGCACACGTGCTAATATTCTAGTAACATTTTGTTTCACCATTTTAATTAAGCGCATGCCTAAGCGTGACGTTTAGTAAAATTGCAAATTATATGAATAGATCGGCAGACTGTAGTCTGCACGATAGCCTACCGGCAAAATAATCACTATAGCCTAGCCTAAGTCTATGTTTAGCAAAGGTCTCATTCATTCTTGTAAAACACTAGGCAACAAAAGCTGCTCAAATGTTGTCACAATCATTGGTTTGAAGTGACAAATTTAACTATGTTTGTGTCTGAAGTCGGTTTAAGTCGACTTGAGGTAAAAACAACTTCAAGTGACTTCTATCTACAAAATTCGACTTGGGGTCAGTTGCGGTGAGCAGAAACGACCCGACCCGACTTGGGATGACCAAGTCGACTGGGGTCGACTTATTGGGGTCGACTCCCAGGTCTAAAGGATGTGATTATAATATTACCCGGCCAAAGTCCATAAGCGGATAGACAGGAATGGCCAGAATCGGTCGAATGCATCTAAATAAGTAAGCAAAGTACAAAATATGCTATTCTTTGTTATACTACCAGGCAAACTGTTTTTCATATATTATATGAAAAACACAGTGTGGCTGGTAAACAGTGTCGACGCGTAATGCAATGATAAAAATCAGTGCATTATATGACTGAAAGTAATATTTCTGTCACTAGAAGGCGGAATTATCTTTTCATTATGAGTTATGGATTTTTTGATGTGACCGCATGCCATGTATTACTACGTCATTGTGTATGTCACATCATGCAATCTATACATAGTATACGGTATCTATGAAGGAGAATGTGTATGGGACCATGGATATGTTACCACAGAGTGCTAACCAAAGCCACCCATTGGAGATATTGGCCAATCCCCCTCGCCAAGGGGGAGGGGTGCGGGGATGACGAAGTCCCCATCTTGGACTTGTAAAAACCGAAATTTACCGTGCAACGCATGGAACAGCATGCAAATAACCAAAATTTACCCAAGAGTGGTTTGGACGGAGTGGGTCGGATTGATGATGGGGTGTGGTCAGGTAATGGAACGGTGTGGGGGAGCGGGGTGGGCGAGGTGGGGGTGGGAAATTGAGAAAAATGATCGATATTTACCGTACAACGCAGGGTACCGCCGGCGAATAACTGAAATTTGACCTAACGCTGAGGAGGATGGATGGGGCTGGTTTGGGCGAATTGGTGGTGGGTGAGGTAGGTTTTGGGGTAGGGCGAGTTGAGGGGTAAAGTGGTGGAGGGTTAAAAACCGAGAAGCGAAGCGAAATTTACCATGCAACGAAGGGTTCCAAAGCAAGTGTATTTATGCAGCCGTGTATTGCGCACGTTAGATGTAATCGTTATCGCACAACAAAGTAAGAATAATTAGAGGTCGTATCAGGCCAAGCTCAAGGTCATTATTAGTCCCGTTCAAGGTCGATCCATGTCTAAATACTTCCACGTGCTTGCCCAAAAAAACATTTGTAGGTGTGGATATAGGCCTGACAGTAAACGTATATAATATTATATAGCCTATACACATAATTATAGGCCCATATATATGACGCTTACGGGACTAAAAAGCCGTGGCAGCGAAGGGGTTAATGTGAAGTCGAAAAGAGTCGCAAATGTTGGAACAATTCTCTGCTGCCATGCAATAAACTTTCTTTTAGTTTCGGCTACCATTATTGCAGTGTTCATTTTAATAATAAGAAGAATAAATTGCACAGAAATCTCGTGAGCATCCAAGTCGTATAAAATCAAATCTATGGTAAGTTGCGGTAAGTTGCGGCAACTTGCTTTGTGTTATAAATAACGTTCCAAAGGTCAAAACAAAAGTTCATGACTGTTCGTTGCCGTAATTACAATCTATGCTATACTTTGAAACTAAACGCTGGGTATCAGCTTATCCACTAGCGCTCAGAAGATCCGAGTCCGATTGATAGAAAGACAGGAGATAGGCGGCAGAAGAGCTGTCTGAAATACCGCACATCCATGCATGCTGTATCTCCATTGCAACTGCAAAATTAATGGGTCGTGACTCGCTTCTACACATTCACCTGGCCACTCACATTCCCGGTTCTTAGACACAGTGGCGTAGACAAGGGGGGTTTCGGGGGTTAAAACCCCCCTTTGGCCTAGTAATGTTTCTTAAAAGTTATTTATCCACTTAAATAAGAAAAGAAAAAAAACAGTTGCAATGCTTTTAGTTTAGACTTTAACTGAATAGCCCTATAAATCATGATGATAATGATAATGGTGCTCTGCCCGAAGGCAGGTTCATTGGCTTTACGCCCCTGGGGATGAGATGAGTGAGGTGGTTTCCCGTTGCCTTCCCACAGACAATTATGGGTAAGCCACTTGCCCAAGGTCGCTCCGCAGAAGCTTGCGCCCCTGCGTCCCATGTGTGCTAGCCCGAGATATCAGTTCTAAATATCTGAATGTCAACTCCCAACCCGGGGCTTGAACCGCAGTCCGTTGCAACCAACAGACGAATGCAGCTGTCGCTTACCGGTGTAGCTAACTAGGCCAGTTAATATATAAATCATATATTTGTTAAATTTAAATTTTTATCAACAGTCTTATGCTCAATGGTTGCATATCTTCCCTCTAGAAGAGAGACGCTACATAAATTGAATTAATGAATTCTTGAATGAGTTAATATTGCTATAATTAGTAACCGTATCATTATTTTTATCTCCATTTTAACCAGTGCTACAACATTATGATCAGTAATAATTATTATTTCATTATCGTAATTGTTATCATAGTCATCATCGTCGTCGTTATCGTCGCCGCCGTCGTCGTCGTCACAATCTTCGTCCATAATAATTATGATGATATTATCATCGTCAATATTTACAGAGGCTTGCCCAATGTTTCGCTAGCAGCGGATGAATGAATTTTGAATTAATTAATATAGTTAAAACCAGTAGCTGTATCATTATCATCATCATCTTCATTTCAATCAGTGTTATGATCATTACAATCACTGATAATTATTATTTCATAATCGTAATTGTCATCGTTGTTGTCATCGTCGGCCTTTTCGTCGTCGCCGTTGTCGTCGTCGTCACCATCATCACCACTATCATCGTCAATATTTACAGAGGCTTGTCCAGTTTTCCCAGGTGGAGATAAAGACCAACTTGGTAAATATACAAGAACGCCGGCTGGAGAGCAAACAGAGCCAGTCCCAGACTATTCACCACCGGCTGAGCCGTTGCAAGAAGCCCTGTAGCCTCGTGCAGACTCCGACTCCAATGCCACACGTGACCCGGTTTATGGCTGTGCGTAAACCGAATCAATTTGCGCAAAAACTGCCTTCGTTGTTTCGCTAACAGCAGAAGTCTTGCAGCGTGTTTTTCTGTTCAGCCGATCTGTGCGAACGTTACACGCGAAAGATGGCCTACGAGTGGAAAGACGCAGATGTTTTTGATTTGACGCACAATAGCATGCATGAAAATCTTTACAAAAGGTTCTCGTTTGAGTATCGTGTTCCGGACTGGCTGTTCTTTACCGTTAGTATTGGATGCTCGGTTGCGATATTTGGTGGAGCTTTCACCAACATCTTTGCTTTGGTTGTTCTCGTGAGAAGTCGTCTGTGTTTGAAACACGAAGGATACGTTTATCTGGCTGCCAGTTTCAGTGCAAACCTCGGATTTCTGCTGTTCGATGTGTACTCGTTTTGGATGACATCCGCCTATGGCGGGAGATATTACTATCCGCCGAATACATCGAATTTCATGTGCAAGGTTTGGCACTTCCTAATGAGTATTTTCTATGTGTCCGCCTGGCTGTCTGTGGCTCTCTTGTTTAACGTTTACCTTCGTGAACATCTGACGCATAGGAGAAGATGTGGATGTCCGATGTTTGCGGCCAAGTACTGTACTCTGTTTGCAACTAAGATCATCGTTGGTGTTATATTCAGTTTATTTGCTGTGCTCGGTATTCCGAATCTGGCGCTCTACGAGATTCAATTCGGAGGCACATGCCTTGCGTCACAATCCGGATCTCTGTACGTATCTGGACTAGTCGAATGGATCGTGATGTGGGTGCTGCCGTCCGTCTGCCTACTCGTCATTCTACTTATCATGCTGTGCACAAAGAAGGGAGACAGCATCGTGGAATTCTCACAGATCGCTGAGCGGTCGGTGTCCGATGATCAGATGAGAGTGTTGGCTGTTACTCTGTCGTCGATGAATCTGTTTTCACAGTTCCACTTGATGCTACAGCGCCGTGGCTACGTGAGCAACATATCAGCGCAGATTGGTGCCGAACTGGCCTATGGTCTGTCCATCGGCTTACAACCTATCCTGTGCTTCATCATTCTAAGAGATTTGCGCGATGCATTCATTTCCCAGATGCGAAACATCCGATGCTGTTGCCGTCGCGTTCAATCTCTGGATCGCGACGAGGAAGTGGTTCAGCTGAACAACATCCAAGTGAATCCGCCAAATCCAACTGGATCTCGTCATACGTCTCGACATTCACACAGCCACCGAAAGTAGGTTACTCTTGACTGGAACGCCGAGCCACTAACTCGCAGTGTAGAATATTGTCAGGGCCGGATTCAGAAATGTGGGGTCCTGGTCGGGACATTTTTGCGGATCTTCGGCCGAAAACCATTTTTTTTTAAAAAGTCGTTTGGTTGAAATTTGCTAAACAAATCTAACAATTTTTTAAACATATTTTCCCGTACGATATGTGTGGGAGCACCCTAAAGTGTGTGGACTCCTGTTCGGCCGAACATGTTGAACATGCCTTAAACCGGCCCTGAATATTGTTTAGGATGTTTTGTAGGGTAAGGTTATACCCTTTAACGGCATTGATGTGTTATATCGCCATATAAGTTGTCGTAATTGTTATTATTAAGCCTGTGTGAACTTAAAAGCATTGTCCTGATGGCAATAGAGCTAGGATGCGTTTTAACTATTTGTACGACATCGCTCTCTGCTTCTCTGTGTTGTGCTTCTAACTGTTAAATTGGCCAGAGTTAATAGTTTCAGTGTTGAATGATCCTTATTGTTTTGGTCAGCGATTGTTATACAATATCCTTTATCGACGAACACTATATTAAGTGTATTACAATGTTGTCAACGTTTAAGAAATAATTACTAGTTAGTATACTTTAAGTTGACTGTTGACATTTATTTTCTGTGTAAGCCTAGTCTATTGTGCTTGGTAAGAAACGGCGCATACAGAGACGTCTGAATTTGTAAACGTGCTGTTTATCAAATGCGTCAATTTCCAGACAGAATGATCAAGACTTGTATTATAATTTATGATCACGACTTGTAGGCTATATTGATCAAGACTTGTGGAGTGATCATTATCTGTATGTTGACGAGACTTGTGTTTTGGTCAAGACTTGTATAATGATCAAGATTTGTGTAATGATCAAGATTTGTATAATGATCCAGATTTGTATAACGATCAAGACTTGTATAGTGATCTAGACTTGTATAATGATCAAGATGTGTGTAATGATCAAGATTTGTGTAATGATCAAGATTTGTATAATGATCAAGATTTGTATAACGATCAAGACTTGTATAGTGATCAAGACTTGTATAATGATCAAGATGTGTGTAATGATCAAGATTTGTGTAATGATCAAGATGTGTGTATGATCAAGAATTGTATAACGATCAAGACTTGTATAGTGATCAAGACTTGTATAATGATCAAGATGTGTGTAATGATCAAGACTTGTATAATGATCAAGATGTGTGTATGATCAAGACTTGTATAATGATCAAGATTTGTATAATGATCAAGATGTGTGTAATGATCAAGACTTGCATAATGATCACGATTTGTATAATGATCAAGATGTGTGTAATGATCAAGACTTGCATAATGATCAAGATTTGTATAATGATCAAGATTTGTGTAATGATCAAGACTTGTATAATGATCAAGATTTGTATAATGATCAAGACTTGTATGATGATCAAGACTCACATGCTTGATTTGAAACGTTGACAGTGATGTTGCCTAGTGGAGGACAAGGACCGAGACTCAGCCGCGTAGGAACCCAGAGCAAGTCCTTCACTCGCAATTGCTCATGCACTTCGGCGTGAAATTCCGATTTAGTGCCGGTGTCACGAAAAAAAGTATCCTCCCTGAAAGCTATCCGGGGGGATGAATTAATCTATCCCCCCAGATGGAATTAACCGGTCTAGACTAGACTATCCGGGAGGATAAACCATTCTATCCTCTTTTTGAAAAATGTGTAGGCCTATAATTTAAAAATTTATGCTCTAATCAAAATTTAAAGTGACTCTAATTGTTCTAAGTACTCTAATTGTTCTAAGTGTCCTCCTAAGCAATGTACAAAGAAAGGCAACTAGAATTTATTTAGTGACTCTGAGTGTTCTTAAGTGTTTTAAATGTTTTAAGTGCTCTAAAACAAAAGCAAAACAAATTATCTAGTAGGAATAAACATACCTGTTAGTGTCATTGTTCAAAAGAAAGCGGATGAAAATTAATTTGAAAAAATAAATACACGCGGAAGTGGCTTTTTCGACTTTTCTTCATTTGGGGGGGATACGATTAATACGGGAGTGTTGTAATCTGGAACGCTTCTGAGTAGCAATCTGAAGGGCGCTATAACAAGTGCTCATACATACATGCATACATACTTACCTACGGTCGTTCGTTCGTTTGTTCATTCACTCATTCATTCAAATCGTTTCGTTTATGATGGCTTTATGGCCTAAAGCATACCAGCGTCAAACGGTAATAGCCTACAATTATTTTCAGTTATCGTAAGCTTATTGTAGTTTCGTATTTTTTTTCTCAAGAAAATTCGCTGCTAAAATGCGGCAATTAACAACAGTTATTGGGCATCAGTCGTTAATTTATTTTTTACCTGAATAGTGCCACATTATCATGGCTGGTAGTTCGCGTAACGTCAAAGAGGGCCTGTGTTGGCATACCTTGTTGGCATATAGCCTACTTCGCTTGCCCAAGACTTCAAAATGCATGCAGATATTAATATTTAGGTTCGATGTGTTACAGAGATAGAAAACAGAAATAATGTACAAACTCTGTTAAGTGAAAGTTGACAAAAAATACCTCTTTCCTAAACTTTCGCGATGTGTTTGGCACTTCCGACTTAATATTTAGGCCTATGAGATCGACACGAGATAATTCTATGGCGCAATACGTTCAGAACTAAAGACATTTTTTACGATACCGGTAGCTATGGAAACCGCTCCAAGAACAAGACCTTAGCTTCAAGACAATGTCCAAAATGTCCAGAAATTACCACGAGACCGAATCGAGACAATAGATTACGAGATGGATGCATCGAAAATCTATCTTAAGATTGTTTTGAAACCGAGATTTAGTCTCGAGATCATACAACTCTGATATGAATCATATGATCTTGCACACAATCATGTCACTTATCGTTTTGAAGCCATGGAGTGATGAACTTAATAGTATAATAAATATTTAAGGCTAGATTTCTCTACTGTATTCTGGATAACCGGCCGTCGATCGATGGTTGAATGGCGTGACTCTTGTTTCGGGTGCGAGGAGTAGCCCTAGCAGAGCATTTTTTTTAGCGTGCAGTTGTACACAAAATGTGCAGCTCTAAATGGATCTGTGCAGTTGTAGAAGCAATTTTTGTGCAGCAAAAACAAGTGAAAAAGATCATTGTCCTGCGAGTGGGAGTAATTTACCATGGAGGATGGGAAGGAATAGAAGTGGTTTGTGCAGTTCTAAAAATTCCTGCCCTGGAAAAGATAGCCCAACATGCCCTGTATAGAATGGCACAATTTGTTTCTCTTCAAAAATTAATTTTGGATACGTTACAATAGAAAAAACGTGGCAATTTTACGAAGATAAAACCTATTTGTATATATTTTAATTTATTTTGAGCAGTTCCGGTTATCAAAAGACATATTGTTTTGAATGAAAATGTAGCCCCACATTCGCTCTATAAAATGGCATAATTTGTGGCCCTTCATATTAAATGACGGATAAGATAATTATAGTCAATAATCTAGGGGTATCCATCCCCTGGTACCTTGGGTTTATCGGGTATAACTTTTGAACGGTATGGGTTACCTTTACAAATTTTACCTCAAAATGTGTCCCAATGAACCCCCTACAGCTACGTAAAATGGCATAATGTTATTCCAAACGAAACAAGTAGGCCTATTATTTGAGAAAAACCTAGGGGGTGGATTCCACCCATCTGGTAGCCCGAGTTTAAACCATGACTATCAACATTGAAAACTGATCAATTTATTTATTATAGATGACAATCTAAATTCCTACAATTGCAATATGGAAATTCAAAAATTTGCAAATTATGGAGTGGACATTTACTGAAGTCTTTATTCATGTATTTCAGGAATGAAATAATGAGAATAGGCCTATGTGTTGAGATCACACACTAAAATGTTTACATTACAAGTTGGAAATACAAAAAATTAAGCAATGAGGGGAACTTTTAAAGTCTGAAACTAGGACTATTTGCACTGAAATGTTTAGCAATTTCATCTGAATTTACTGCTTAAAATGCTAAGATTGCTGTATGGAGATTCGAAACTTTTCGACATGGGGGAGACTGTCTTAGACCAGGACTATTGGCACTGAAGTGATGAGCAACTTCGTTAAAATGACAGCCCCAAATGCATCAATTGCAGCTCGGAAATTCTAACAATTTTCGACATGGCGGACACTTTAAAGTCTTAGCACTGAAATGATGAGCAACTTCGTTAAAATGACAGCCTAAAATGTTACCATTGCAGTGTAAAAATTCATTGCATTTCTATTGGGGGTGGGGGAGAACTGAAGCCTTAAAACCAGGACTATTAGCACTTAAATGATGTGCAACTTCGTTGATATGACAGCCTAAAATGTATCCATTGCACTGCGAAAATTCACCAATTTTCAACATTTGAGGGGGGAGAGACACATCACCTTGCCTGAATCACTCTCCTTCTCGGCGCTTCGCGCCTAGGCGATCGTCCTTCGGCCGCTTGTCCGTCCCTTCATAGTCCGGACCAAGTCTCCGTCTATGGGTCGTGGTCACATATAGGCCTATAATAATATAGGTCCATTAGATATAATAGTTAATAGCATCTTCAAATACTGATTGTGTTGCTTATTCAACAGACTCGCTTCAATTCAGACAGAACAATGTCGTCGTGATTCTCTGCCTGTTGCTGCAACGTGCGATAACACAACAATGTAAACCCTAACCCATTCTCAAAGGTGGAGGTGGAGGTGGAGGGGCAGTGCCTCTCTTGCCCCATGCCCTTTGTGTGAGACGCTGTAATCCATCCGCTCACTTCTAGGATGTTGTGCACATGGGCGGAGACTTAGGGGGACAGAGGGGACGGTCCCATCAATTAATATGGTGGGGAACGGCCCATGAATTTGCCCCCGCCCCCAATAATCTGCAATCGGGTTTAGGTCATCATATGTATTGTACGTACACACACGCACAGTCGCACACACTTCACGAAGTAATACACGGCGAATAACAAACGACCGAAACGAATTGACGACAAAAAACAAAGGTCAACTTTTTGGCCGGTGTCACGAAACGGAGTATCCCCCTTAAAGCTATCCGGGGGATAAATTAATCTATCATTCCGGATGGAATTAACCGGTCTAGACTATCCGGGGGAATGAACCAGTCTAACCCATTTTTGAAAAATGCGTATTATTGAAACAATTTTGCTCTAATCAAAATTTGAAGTGACTCTAATTGTTTTAAGTGTCCTAAGCAATGCTCAGAGAATGGCAACTCGATTTATTTGCAAAAAATACACGTGGAAGTGACTTTTCTTCATTTGGGGATTACGATTAATACGGGGCATACTCTTTTTCGTGACACCGGCGGAAATTTTGACTTTTCATCGACAATTTGGACGGACGACTACAAAAAGGTCATCAGAATTTTTTCCCGGCAAAAAGCTCGAAACTTTTCTTCGGCGTCCCAACCGTTCGTCAGCCAAAAATCGTCGGACGCCTTTTCGTTCGTCCTCTTCAAGTCTCCGCCCAAGTCTTCGCCCATGGTTGTGCATACAATTATTTCCGTGACATCGGGACAAACCACTTAATAAAGTTAGGCTAATATTCGTCTTGTTGCTGTGGTCCAATTCCGACAACGGCGCAAGATGTTGATGTCTGTTTGCAAATTCGTTTAAGCGGCCGACTGTTGACTCGTAGTCACAATGAAGATGGCGCATGCGCGCAGACATGACGTCATGATGACGCAGGAGAGCAACGCAAGTGTCGGGACAAAAACACTATAATCTATATCTATAAGAAAGGAATTGGCGGACTTTGTCCAGAATGCACGCTCACAGTTTTGCAGCTCACCTTGTCACCTTGTGCTGTCAACTCGTAGAGATCTAGCGATCATCCTGACACACATTCTCCATTGTTCTCTGTTCGCAGACCAGTTCCTCAGTTCTTCCAAATTCATGCCAGTTATGACGTGTATCTCGTCCATCCATTTCATCCTTAGTCTGCCGAGTCTTCTGCTTCCCTCACCGCAAGCCAGCATCATTTCCTTTTCCAAACCATCAGATCGCATTACATGCCCGAACAATCTTAACTTCAATCTTGTCGCGAGTTGTTTTAACGACTCTTCGTTTTCCAATCCAATTTCCATTCTTATAGATTCGTTCGTTCTTTTCTCAGTCCAAGATATTCGCAACATCTTCCTCCAAATCCACATTTCGCATGCGTTAATCTTTTTCTTCATATTCTTTGTCTTTGTCCATGTCTCGCAGCCATATAATATCGTAGGGAAGATTAGTGCTCTCACGAGCCTCTTTTTAGTAGGCTATCTAAACTTACACGTTTGTCCTTCCATATCTTTTCCAGTCCAATCATTGCGGTTTTCCCTATAGATATCCTTCGTTTTATTTCTGGATCACATTTCCCCTCTTTTTCGATCAGCGATCCCAAGAATGTGAAGCTTTTTACCACCTCTATTTCTCTATTTCCTCTCCATCTATCTCAAAACTAATCCAATTTGCTGTTGTCATGACCTTTGTCTTGCTTATGTTGAAGCATGCATAAGCCGGCTTTTCACTTTCCCTCCTCACCATTCTTATCAGTTCTACCAGATCAACTTTCTTTTTTGCCATTAATGTTGTGTCGTCCGCATATCTAAGATTATTCAGTGTTTTGCCAGCAATTTCAGCAAAAAATTCTAAATGACACTCTATAGAATGTCAGAGTATGTAAGTGGGATAAATTATCAATGTTTCCTGAAAATGTTAACCAATTCTACGAACAGAGTCCGAAGTTATGCACATTCAAATTCGGGCAAAGAAAATTTTAAGCGTCCAACGTGTAAAATATATAAAATTATTGTTTGCAACAATTGCTGTTCTTCAAAGCTGATGTTCAAAATGTTCTTCATTAGCTCGAATGCACGCTCTAAGGCGCTTTCGCCATTCATAATTCATTGATTGCATTGTCAACAATCCTTTGATCAAAAATGATTCCATTCTTCCACAATTCGCTGTTTGAGGTGGTCAACGTCACGTAGGCCTATATGCGAGTTTGATAAACGCGTTCTCGAAGGACGTTCCATATCTAGTAGTCCAGTGGATTATAAGATCAGGGCTATTGAGGCAGGGGCAAAGAGTTGGTGAAATGAACTCTGGAGTTTCTCTTGAAAGCAGACCAACAGTTTCTTATGAGGTCTACCACCACCATAACGTTTTTCTGCAGATCCAGTTTCTTCAATTTTTGCAATCAGTCGAATCAAGGCTGCGATGGACAAGTTTCTGTTTAAAAACCTTTATGCACCGTAATGTTTTTCTTCTCTAAATTTTTTATTAAACTCAAATCACCTTTGCTGAAAAGTGAAAATCATTTTTATTATTGTCCCCGAACATGGAAATGACGGAAATATGACGCCATATTTTTAAAAATTAATTTAGACAGTAAAGTTGCAAACAATAATTTCCTATCTTTTAGCCTACATGTTGGAAACTTAAAATTTCGTGAGCATCCTCGTTAGCATCTAAGTCGTATAAAATCAAATAATATGGCATAGGCTATGGTAAGTTGCGGAAACTTAGCCTACTTTGTGTTATAACGTTCCAAAGGTCAAAACAAAAGTTCATGACTGTTCGTTACCGTAATTACAATCTATGCTACTTTGAAACTAAACGCTATATAGGCTTCAGCTTATCCACAAGCGCTCACAAGAGTCCGATAGGTAGAGAGACAGGAGATAGGCGGCAGAAAAGCAGTCTGAAATGCTGCACAACCAAGCATGCTGTAGCCTGTATCCATTGCAAATCCAATTGGGTCGTGACTCGCTATTACAGTCTACACATTCATCTGGCCCGGCTCTTAGACATATCGCTTTGAACTCAACACGGACGAGAGCGATCAAGGTTTCAGCTGTAGCACGAATATCGGAATTATAATTGGTCATCTGTATTATCCGAAAAAATAAAGTCTGTTCATTCAGTTGAAATCTGATCACCACGACGTCGATGTAGTGCTAATAGTCCTATATCACGCATAGCACCTACGCCTCGGATGTGATTGTCGGATCCTCTTGAATGGCGCTCAGCTGAACCACATCATCATCGCCATCCACCGATGGAAACAGTCGGCGACAGCATCGGATGTTTCGCAGTTGAGAACGGAATCCATCGCGTAACGTCTTCAGAATAATGAAACACAGGATCGACTGTAGAGAGAGGGAAAGACCGAGGATCAATTCCATAGTGACACGTGGGTGGAATTCTCTCCAACGTAGGCCTACCTGATGAAAAAGAATCACGGCGATTTCCATAAAGACGGTCATCGACGACAGCGTAACAGCCAAGACTCTCATCTGCTCATCAGGAATCGATCTCTCTTCGATCTGTGAAAATCCAAAGGTGTTGCCTTCTCTCTTTGTACAAAGGATGATGAGTAGAATAACGAATAGGAATACGAGCGGTACAACCCGCATAATGATCCATTCGATGAGTCGAAGTTCGGTCAAAGGCATATGCTGTTGAAACGGATGGCATACCTCTAAGGAATGAAACTGAAAGATCGCCAGATATGGTAAAACGAATATAAACAAAACGCCGAATATAACACCAACGATGATCTTAGTTGCAAACAGCGTACAGTACTTGGCCGCAAACATCGGACATCCACATCTTCTCCTATGCGTCAGATGTTCACGAAGGTAAACGTTAAACAAGAGAGCCGCAGACAGCCAGGCGGACGCAAAGCGGACACCCATAACGAAGTGCCAAACCTTGCACATGTCATCCCATGCAATCGATGGATAGGGTAGTTCATTGACATATGCAATCACGAATGAGCTTGTACAGAACAACAGAATTCCGACGTTGGCGCACAGCTTGGCGGCCAGATAAACGTATCCTTCGTGCTTCAACCACAGACGACCTCTCACGAGAACAACGAAGGCCAAGCTGCTCGTAAAAACGTCACCAAACACCACGATCGTACAAACAATACCGCCGAAATAGAGAAGCGAATCTACATGATCGTGGTTATAGGCGCCATACTGGAACGGGTAGAAGCTGTCGTCAAAGTATTCTATGCTATGATTACTCGTCGAATTATCATTATATGCCTCTACTAACATAATTATTCGCGTTATTGCTTCACAAAAGCAACCTGAAGTAAAGACAATTTGCAAGAATACGTTTTCTACGCAACTATGAAGACCGACTGCACGGCGAAAAGAATTTCGGAGTATTTCGGATGATGTGTCGCATTTGAGCACGTTTTAAAGCCTTCAAGTAGACCCTGCATAGGCAGATGCAAGGTCGCCAATATCACACAGGGTGTCCTGCACAGGAACTGGGTCAAATTGGGTGTAACCGCAGTCTCAATTGGCTCCACACGTCCCTAAGGTTTGTGCAGGAGGCGGGTCTAGGATTGGTCGTATACGCAGTGGCGGCGCCAGGGGGCTAGAGGGCTAAGCCCCCCTAAATGCGGCTCAGCCCCCCCCCCCAAAGCAAAATGCTGAAAATGTCTATAACGGCTTATTTCTTAAATTTCTGATAGTTTTTGGATAGTTTTGCTGCCGGATAGAATTTCGCAGTACACCGGCAAATGGACGAATCCCAAGATTCTGGACACGGGACACAACAATGTACATGTAGTTGCCAGATTTGCATCATGTTTCTCTTACACACCTCAAAATGAGTGTGTGCTCTTTCGGTATAATACGATATTCTTGTTGAGTAGATCAACTCTGTCTGGAAATGTACGTTTGATATAATATTATGGCCAGCCTAGAAGTCCTATTGCTATTAGCATATAAAGCATTCATGTGCAGTTAATTATATGTAGGCTATCTAATATAATAATATATTTTGGTAACTTTGTGTGTTTGCTTGTTTGTGTGCTAGCAATGCGCGGCCACACCTTTCAAGCAATCGACCACAATCCTTCGCAGGGGACCTGGCTCGACCCGACACTGGTAAAGGGGGAGCGGTCGGCGAATCTCTCCCACCATGGGGGCCAGGGTGGGGGGCTAAACCCTCATTTTCCCTGTGGGCCGTTTCCCTCACAAGTTTATTACAGTACCTTTCTTTCGGTCCCATACGCATAAAAGCTGTACACCGTTTTAGAGGTGTTTATGGCCAGCGATTTCTTTCGGTCCTATACGCATAAGAGCACAGGCTGACACCATTTTAGAGGTGTCTAAGGCCAAAGTTTTTATTTCGGCCCATACGTATAAAAGCAGCGGTTGACATAGTTTTTGAGGTGTCTAAGGCCAGCGCCTTTATTTCGGTCCCATACGTTTTAGAGGTGTTTTAGAAGAGATTTCCTTTAGGTCCCAAACGCATAAAAGCAGCGGTTGACACCATTTTAGAGGGTTTAATGAAGGTCAGTGCCTTTCTTTAGGTTTACACCGTTTTAGAGGTGTTTAGGTCCAGCGCTTTTATTTCGGTCCCATACGCATAAGAGCAGAGATCGACACCGTTTAAGGTCGTTTAACGGTGTTTATGGCCAACGCTTTTCTTTCGGGCTCATGCGCATAAAAGCAGCGGTTGACATCGTTTTAGAGGTGTTTAAAGCCTGCCTTTTTTCGGTCCCATATATATATAAATGCAGCGGTTAACACCGTTTTAGAGGTGTTTAAGGCCAGCCCTTTTATTTTGGTTTACGCCGTTTTATAGGTGTTTAGGCCAGCGCTTTTCTTTCGGTCCCATACGCATAAAAGCAGAGGTTGACACCGCTTTAGAGGTGTTTAAGGCCAGAAATTTTCTTTCGGTCCCATATACATAAAAGCAGAGGCTGAAATCGTTACAGAGGTATTTAAGGCCAGCGCTTTTCTTTCGATCCCGTACGCATAAAAGCTTTACGGCTTACACCGTTTTAGAGGTGTTTAATGCCAGAACTTTTCTTTCGGTTTTTACCGTTTAAGAGGTGTTGAAGGCCGATCCTTTTCTTTCGGAAACGCATAAGAGCAGAGATTGTCACCGTTTTAGAGGTGTTTAAAGCCAGAGCTCTTCTTTAGGTTCCATACATAGAAAAGCAGATGTTTACATCGTTTTAGAGGTGTTTAAGGCCAACCCTTTTCTTTCGGTCCCATCCGCTGGGGAGCTTACGACGCTCCCACTAACCCCTTAGTCGGTATGTGCTAATTCGTTCTTGCATTCGGCACTCGCAGCATCACGCCTACGTTGATTGAAATATGACTGCCCGTGGAATAAAATTTTCTAGTTTCGTCCCTGGGAGGTAGGAAGGGCATGGGGCTTCAGCCCCCCAAACCTGAAACCCTGGCGCCGCCACTGCGTATGCGCGCTGCCTACTAGCATCTCTCCGGCTCAATCCCGTTTGGTGCCAATTGTTTGGTTTGAATTAGCCTTTACCAGTTTGGATATTTATTGCTAATCTCAGTAGGCCTTTCTACATTTTCCTACAGTTTTTATAAGAATTTTCGTAGCTCGGGATCGATTTCATCATCATCGGCATTTTTTTTTGGTTTGTCCTGTTTTAAATCACCGCAAAACTCGGAGGCCAACTAACGTCGCATTTGTTGTATTTTTAATTCATACATTCGTTAAGTGAATTTGTATACCAACTCTTCATGGCGACTACTCAGAGGCGCTCCCAGCCAAATAAAACTGTCTTAAGGTGAGAGAGGAAAGCCTGAGAAGATATTATAGGAAGTGAGCGGAGCATCGATGGAAGGTCCCTATGCCAGGTTGAGGATGCTACTACCTAGAAGGTACATGTATCGTTCTGCACAGGTGAGGTACGAGCAAAAGATGGGCAGTGACGAGACTTTGTTCAGTCGAACATTGTGTGAATACTGTTTCTGCAGTAAGCTATTATAGTCATTATTAACCTTGATCGAAATATAGCTATGATTATAATTATGTGTGAATTGGCCCGTTCAATGCGCATTGGACATCTGTTTTGAATACTCTATACGTCAACTCGCTGTATGATCCGAGCCTGTATCTTCTCGTTTGTGCCAAAAATGACTCAACGCCTGTGCACACGATACATGCACTCTGCGTGTCGCCACACCCGGGGTACACCTGGTGCGGACGTGAGAGTCCTCTGGGCTATTACAGTATGAGGCACAATTGGTGGGACGCGAAGCGGTAACAAAAATTGGAGGGAAACATTGGAACTAATAAAACGAATATTAGTTTATCAGATGTCGCTGCCTATTTGTCTTACGGCCTGCCAGCCTCTCTGCATGCATGTCTGCCTGTCTGTCCGCCCTGTACGTTGATGCCAGCTTGACATATCACCGCAAGGGGGGTTGTGGCTGACGCGACAGCCGCTGCATCGTGGCTGGCGATGGTAGAGTTGCTATAACCATAACCGCGTAACCATAACCACAGTTTTCATTGCTCAAAGTGACAATTGACAAAACATCTTTATTACATAAAAACGGATGTAGAAACTAACAAAGAGCAAAAGGAGAGAACCCCTAAGGGACTGTTGTCCCACTGGCAGGGTTTCCCAAATACAAGTTCAAATAAACAGCAACAGGTTATGCAAATTATAAAGTACCGAGGTATAAGGATTCATTCATTCATTCATTCATTCATTTCAGGCATTTATATAGCGCTTCTTCAAGAGTATCTACTCAGAAGCGCTCCCGACCCAACCACGGCTAAAGAGAACAGTCTTAAGAGCAGAGTAGAACGTATACTCTCAAAGGCTCTAGGCACTAGACGTAATTCCACAGGAAGCCCATTCCAGGTTGTAGGGCCAACGACAGAAAAGGCATTAATTATTATCTTAACTAGTCAACTACATCCTGGGAAACTGTATGAAGGTGATGTTGAGTGAGTCAATTTAGAAAAGTCGTTAAAAATAAAAGAATATAAGAAGTAACATAGATGGTGATCGGTAGATTTATCAGGAGACAGCATAGAGTAAATGACTTTTAAGTTTACGTTTAAACAAGGTGAAGCAGAGGGAATTCCGAATAAACGAAGGGTAAGTTGTTCCAGGTCCTAGGACCCGCACTTTTAATTGAGAACAAGCGAGTATTAGTTCTAGTGATAATCCTTCTATAATTAGGCCTAAGTGCGGATCTCAAGTTATAGGGAACTAAATCAGAGGTTAGAGTAAAGAAACCAGCAAATGCATGAGGCAAAAGATTATGCATAATTATGTTTGAACATACGTTCGGACGTTTGGATGATTCTTATCTGATCGATGGCAAGTATTCTTAATTTAGCTAAGAGGAGATGTGAATGAGAACGGCGGGAGAGTCCCATAATAATTTTAGCAGCTGTTTTGAAGTGAGGCAGAGAGCAGAAAAATAACGAGTATTGCTATCCAGAAAACGAGTGGAGAAATAAGCTTCTGTTTTCATTCTGGATTGCTTATCGTTTACAACTTACCCTTGCTGCTTTACCTGTAAAAATGTATATTTTTGGGTTCAATAAATGAATTGAATTAATTTTAATACACGTAGTTAATCACTTCGTCTAACGTTTGCATCTAGTGTCAATTTTGAACTACGTATTAGTGTGAAGTCGAAAAGAGTCGCAAATGTTCGAACATCTCTCAGCAGTCAAACAAGAAACGTTCTTTTAGTTTCGGCTGCCATTATTGCAGTGTTCATCCTAAGATGAGTACATGTAGTTGCACAGCAATCTCGTGAGCATCCAAGTCGTATAAAATCAAATCTATGGTAAGTTGCGGTAAGTTGCGGAAACTTAGCCTACTTTGTGTTATAAATAACGTTCCAAAGGTCAAAACAAAAGTTCATGACTGTTCGTTACTGTAATTACTACTTTGAAATTAAACGCTACATAGGCTTCAGCTTATCCACAGACGCTCAGAAGAGTCCGATAGATAGAGAGGGTGATAGGCGGCAGAAAAGCAGTCTGAAATGCTGCACAACCAAGCATGCGGTAGCCCAGTGGTGTAGGCAAGGGGGTTTCGGGAGTTAAAACCCCCCATTGGCTCCGGAAAAAGAGTTTTTTAAGGTTATTTATCCATCTAGGTAAGAAAAAATAGCAAAAAACAGGGAATGCGGCCATAAACCCCCCACCATTAAAATTCCTGGGTACGCCACTGCGGTAGCCTATCTCCATCGCAAATCCAAATGGGTCGTGACTCGCTTCTACAGTCTACACATTGACCTGGCCCAGTTCTTGGACATATCGCTTTGAACGCAACACTGACAAGAGCGACGACGGTTTCAGCTGTAGCCACGAATATCGGAATTATAATTATGTGGCATGCGTCTGTATTATCCGAAGAAATAAAGTTCGTTCAATCGGTTGAAGTCTGATCACCACGAAGTCGATGTAGATAGTGCTAAAGCCCATATCACGTAGCACCTAAGCCTCAGATGTGACTGGCGGATCCTCTTGGATGGAGGTCAGTCGAACCACATCCTCATCGCGATCCAACGATGGAAACAGTCGGCGACAGCAACGGATGTCTCGCAGCTGAGAACGGAATCCATCGCGTAACGTCTTCAGAATAACGAAGCACAGGATCGACTGTAGAGAGAGGGAAAGACCGTGGATCAATTCCATAGTCACACGCGGGTGGAAAACACTCCAGCGTACCTGATTAACAAGAATGACGGCGATTTCCATAAAGAGAGTCATCGACGACAGCGAAACAGCCAAGACTCTCATCTGCTCGTCAGAAACCGATCTCTCTTCGATCTGTGAAAATCCGAAGGTGCTGCCTTCTCTCTTCGTACAAAGGATGATGAGTAGAATAACGGACAGGAATACGAGCGGTACAACCCGCATAACGATCCACTCGAGGAGTTGAAGTACGGTCAAAGGCATAAAAAACTGGTGAAACGGATGGCATACTTCTAAGGAATGAAACTGAAGGATCGCCAGATATGGTAAAGCGAATACAAACAAAACGACGAATATAACACCAACGATGATCTTAGTTGCAAACAGCGTACAGTACTTGGCCGCAAACATCGGACATCCACATCTTCTCCTATGCGTCAGATGTTCACGAAGGCAAACGTTAAACAAGAGAGCCACAGACAGCCAACTGGACGCAAAGCGGGTACCCATAAAGAAGTGCCAAACCTTGCACATGTTATACCATATAATCGATGGATAGGGTAGTTCAATGACATATGCCATCAAGAATGAGCTTGTACAGAACAACAGAATTCCGACGTTGGCGCACAACTTGGCAGCGAGATAAACGTATCCTTCGTGCTTCAACCATAGACGACTTCTCACGAGAACAACGAAAGCCAAGCTGCTCGTGAAAACGTCACAAAACACCACGATCGCACAAACAATACTGCCGAAATAAATAATCCAATCTTCATATCCGTGGCCATAGACGCCGTCGAACGGGTAGAAGTTGTCGTCAAAGTATTCTATGCTATGATTACGCGTCGAATTATTATCATTATAGGCCTCTGCCGACATAATTATTACTCGCGTTACTGCTTCACAAAAGAAGCCTGAAGCAAAGACAATTCGCAAGACTACGTTTTCTACGCAACTATGAAGACCGGCTGCACGGCGAAAAGTATTTTAGGCTTAGATCACTTTCGGATGATGCGTCGCATTTGAGCACGTTTTAAAGTCTTCAAGCAGTCCTTGCATAGGCAGACGCAAGGTCGCCAATTATATCACACAGGGTGTCCTGCACAGGAACTGGGTCGAATTGGGTGTAACCGGAGTCTCAATTGGCTCCACGCGTCCTTATGCTTTGCGCAGGAGGTGGATCTAGGATTGGCTGTATAATAGGGTGCTCCAGATTATGATGCATTTTCAAAACGTTTCTCAAAATTCTGCTCCCTGGCAATTTTCCCATTCCATTTATCATTTTGATCAACTGTACCAATTTTCAGACCAATTGAAAAAGGTTGACCTGACAGCCGCTGCATCCTGACTGGCGATGGTAAATTTGATATATGATTATTGCTGCCCATAAAACGAGTGGAAAAATAACCGAGGCCTGTTAAGGATAATTTTGTGGATGCAATTTAGCTCAGTTTAAATAGTTATATAAACAACAACAACGCAACCGAGGAGATACAATGAATATGTGAAGAGAGAGGCGGTGATGAAGGCCGAGATGGAGAAGACGAAATTGGTGGAAGTCTGGGTCGTAAGAGAAGTCTCCACAAGCACAGCCGTGTTTAAGGTTCTTCGAGTGTCGGTGCAAAGTGTTACAGCAGAGGCAAAGTGCCGTTCGGCAGTCTTACTACAAGATTAGTCATTTACAAAAATCCGCTGTTCAATAGGTTAACCTACGCGGTTTGTCGGCTGTGGCGGGTCAGTAAGCAAGCACGCAACGTCGGTGAACTTGATGAAATTAATGTTTTCTTACATTCACTGATTTTACAAAAGGTTTAAGTAACACTGAGACTCGCAAAAGACATTTGGCCAATGGCAACAAAACTCTCGGTTAAGATCTATGTTAAACACGGCCCTGCCTTAAAGCCAAGCGCAGAGCACCAGCTTAAGTAGGCTATTATAGCTACAGTAAAATCTGTGGAGACACGATTAATTTTGTTTTGACTCACCGTGTAGACCTTGGTGGTACCAGTACTGCAGTTTATGCAGATCAGAGTGCTGGCGTCTACATTGTACGTAGAGAAGACGAGAGAAGATTGCTGGAGGCTTGAATATTCTGGCTGAGGAGAATAAGAGGCAAGAGGAGAAGGGAGAGAATCAGGAACGAGATGACAAGAGCAGAAGAAACGGTAGTGGATAAAATCAGGAAAAGAAGGCTCAGATGGTTCGGTCATGCGGAGTGAATGGCGGGAAAACTACTACCCCTCGCGGTCCTGCACGGGCATATAGAAGGAGAGAGAAGCAGAGGAAGACAACCAAAGATTTGGATGGACAACATCAGGGAGGATCTGAAGGAGATGGACATTAGTATGTTAAGAGCAAAGGATCTCACCAGATACAGACAAGACTCTGGAGAAGTCAGGTGGGAGCCTCATCGTCGTCGCATGACTGACGGAAGAGAGCAAAGAAGAAGAAAACCGTCTAGACTAGCTAGACGCATAATCGTATCGTACGTATAAAATCAAATCACTACAACAACTACAAATTATTGTAGGCTAATAATTCTACTATTAACGTTGTTGGCATTAAATAGTTATATAAAATTGTGTGTAGGCTATAATATGCCATACAAATCGTTACATACTTAAAGATATTTTCATAATTGAGGGGTTTATGCGTAAGCCTGTTTTAGCTATTACATCAGGGGCGGAGACCTAGGGGGGACAGGGGGGACGGTCCCCCCAACGAAAGTGATGGGGGGACGGCCCGTGTATTTGTCCCCCCCAATCTTTGAGCGTCAAGACTTTTTTGGCGGCGAAAATAGAAAATTTGGTCGAGATTTGGCCGGATGGCTAAAAAAAAGTCGTCAACTTTTTTGGCGGCGAAAATAGTAAATTTGGTCGAGATTTGGCCGGATGACTTAAAAAAAAGTCATCAACTTTTTTGGCGGCGAAAATAACATTTTTTTCCGAGATTTCGCCGGTCGTCAGAAATTCTTCCGAAAATTTCGCGTCTTTCCGTCTCCCCCAATTCTCGGTCTAGGTCTCCGCCTATGTATTACATGTAAGCCTACGTGGCCGTCTCTTATCACTATGTCGTGTTCGTTTTCTTCCAACATTCATTCGTATGTAGGACAATACGGTCCATAGATCGGGTCCTATTTATGACGTCTATTAATATTAGGCCCTAAGTGCTTTGTATGTGCACTTATTATAGCGCCACTTCAAGCACACTACTCAGAGGCGCTCCCGACTGCAGAGCGGACACTGCATCGGAGTTTCACGCCGAAGCGCTGAGCAATTGCGAGTGAAAGACTTGCTCAAGGTCCCTACGCGGCGACTTGAGGTGGATTTGAACCTCGAACCTTCCGACTTCAAGGCAACGACCCCACCTCTACACCACCGCGCCCTACAAAGTGCGCTAGGTTCCTGCCAAAATATGCTTGGTCTCTGTTCCTTTCTACGTAAATAGGATACCACAAACTTGATGACGACGATGATGATAATTATTGGTGGTGGTTATGACAATGGCAGAAATATAGGCCTAACAGTAGGTCAGGCCTATTAGCTTAATATATAGCCCTAACAATACAATCGTTGTTCGCATGAGGTCTGCCCGCCGTGTAATTCCACATGTAAATTTAACGCAGACTCTTCTGGGACCTTGACGAAAGCTGGACTAATCTGAACTAGAATAATTATTCATTCATTCATTCGGACATTTACATAGCGCTCCTTCAAGAAAAAACTACTCAGAGGCGCTCCCGACTCCAGCGCGCACAAAAAGAACCGTTTTAAGTTTAGTAAGGAAGGATCCTGGTAGAGTCCCAGGGTGTAGGCGTAGCTCAAAAGAAAGGCCATTCCAGACCACTGGTCCAACCACAGAAAAGGGTCGATTCTTCATGGTAGTAGTACGAGCAAAAGGAACTAAGAGGACTCCGTTATCAGCAGAGCGTAGCTGACGACGTCCTTGGATAGGCCTACCCAATGTAAAGCTGCAAAAAATAAAATCAATTATACGTTGTGATAACACCGGTGAAAAAGGTGCGTAGCCTATACCACAGAAAATAAAGTCTTTTAGCATGAAACAAAAATAAAATAATGAAATTGTGGACCGAAACGCTGATGTAACGAATTTTCAGATAAAGGGCGTGTCGTAGTGGATTAGGCTAAATGATATCTATTCGAGGATTGATAAAAACTGGGTCTTTTAATATAGGCTACACCGCAGTCTACCGAGTCGTGGTCTACTATCGACTTGGTTCGCGCGACGATCGACTTCGTCGACTCGCCGACCTCTCGACGACTCGATCGACTTGATTCGGCCGACGATCGACTCGATCGACTGCGGTGGTATATTTTCATCGTCAACCAGTTAATGGCCAGTGCTTAATCTAGACGTCTCTGGAGAAGAGCCCCCTCAGAAACGGAATTTTCCCTGGTCAGAGCCGCGGGCCTCAGACGTTGTTTGTCCTGGCCCCCTCCTAACCTGAACTCTCTGCCCCCACCACCAAAGCAGCCGCTTACGAACAGTTGACAGTGTTGAAAAGGCTGAATCACTGTGGCTCAGCCAGGAAGATATAAATGCCAATGTCGAATACGCATAGCACTGACGCATGGTTGTTACGGTCAATGGGCAATAATTATTCTTACTGAAATGTTCAACTAATTCATGACCTTTTGCCAGACATTAGTGGGAAAACTGGGTATTTCATCTTCCAGTAGGATACTAGCGCTTCGGCGCCTAGACCTCGGGAGACTGATGAATTACTGCAAACTGATTGCATCCCGCCTATAGGCCTACCTCATAGCCTCTTATAGCTGCCCTGAGTTAAATTTAGACTTTAGAGCTTTTGAGTAGCATTGAAAAGAGATCATACTTAAGATATCGGATACACAATGTCAACGATAAAATTATCATGCGTCATCGAATTGTGGAGGTGGAGAACGACTTAGATCATCGCATCATTGATGAGTCAGTGAAACAGTGGCCTACTCGACTTTGCGTATGCGTGGAAGTCCAAGGAGGTATTTTTGAACTTGAAATTTAACCTTATCGACGTGCATTAATATCTCTTCTTTCTATACACTTAAAATTTCATTGACATAATCTGATATCGGAAGTAGGCTATAGCTACAATAATTAAGACAGCCTAAATGTAGACACATGGTTTGTAGACACCGTGTATAGGCCTATAATTATTATTATTATCGTATCAATAAAATCTCTACAACTAATAGATAATGAGCTAGGCTACCTGTCAAAAGCTAATCTTTGCTCTTTTCTACCTGAAACGATATAGTTATCATGCGTCATCGATACTATTATAAGCTTTGATGACGACGGACATGGTGGTTACGAAAATGACGATTATAATATCAACAATGGCAGCAGTAATAGACTAAGTAGCATTAGGCCTACATAAAAATATCGCAATCACCATTCGCCCGAGGTAGACCTACATGTACGTGTATTTCCTCAGAAATTCAACAATAATTATAAGGAACAACATTCTATGGAATTGTTATAGGCCCTGTTTCCTTTTTCATGTCGAGTCGAGTTCATATATTTTATAGTCTTTCTAGACTATTTCTGCAACACGTATTATTATGACTTATTTATTTATTACAGTTTATTTGGTTGTGTGTCCATAGGCAACTCCAGGGTATTGACCTTTCTCAACTTGCTCTGCTCTTTCCACATATCTCATTTTCCCTCACGGTCAGTAGGCCTAATCTGGGACTCACCCTCGATTCTGAGCTCTGTCCCAGCATGCATGTGAGCTCAGTTGCGTGGAGTGCCTATTATCAGCTTCGCCAGCTCCGGGTTATCTTTCGCTTAAAGGCGTAGGGGACATTTCAGCAGTGGGGGGAGGATTGCTTTTCCCCGAAAAGATAAATTCGTAACAATTGACGTAATGTACTTATAATAGGCGTACTGTAGCGTATTAAATCGCTATTATCTATCAAACTAACTTGTCTGATATTATATGTTAATTCTAAGTAGGAGTTAAGCTAGATAATTTAGTCGGCGTATCTAGATTAATAATTTGGCGTCTAGTGGATTAGTAACTAGGAGACCACGAATCTTGCGTACATGAGCGAGGCAGTCATGGTGACGTCAAGCGGTTACTACGGACGCTTACGTAAGCGAAAACATTTGCATTGACGCGTAACCAATTAAAAGCATCGAAATGAGCGTAACGGACAGAATTGAATGGAAACAGCCACGTCATTGAAATTCGACATAAACGGTTGATTCCTTGCTTGAACATTGAGAAAGATGGTTGTTCAGTTGTGGCTGGCAATTCATTTGAAGTTTATTCAATGGTGAGGATGATGATTATGCTCGTATCTGGTCGTAAAACAGTACGAGGCATTCGTGTGAGAGTAGAGGCGATTTAGAAATTCGAAGTTGCGAACTCTAACGTCCGTGAAGTCTACATTGTGATCGTGACGGTTGGTGAGACGATATTCGTGTGTTGAGAAACGATTTTGGGCTCGTTGTCTCTGGTTGACATTTCAAGGTCATTTTCAATTGGGAAGGAAATTCTCATTGGTTGGAGTGTGATAATTTGATGCTACGGAAGTATTGAATATTGTCTTGTCTGGTATTCGATCTGGATTCCACAGCTTGACAGTATCTCATTATCCTTCTTCAAATATAGCACGAGGTTGCTTATCTTCATTCAGTGAATCTACGGAGAATCAGCAGAACTATTTCTTCAAATATAGCACGAGGTTGCTTATCTTCATTCAGTGAATCTACGGAGAATCAGCAGAACTATTTCTTCAAATATAGCACGGGGTTGCTTATCTTCATTCAGTGAATCAACAGAGAATCTACAGAACTATTTCAAGACCGTTTACACTACAGAAACGACATGTCATATATCTCAACTGTGGAGCACAGATAAGCTAAAAGATAATTATAATTAGTGATACGCCAAATAAGTAAATAGGAATATTGCGTAATTGTATTGTGTATTTAATAGTTTCAATTATATCATACATTTATAAAGAATTGGTGTCTCTTTGAACAGATCATTTAAATGCAGTACATTTTCAATTACCCGCTAAAATAAGCATAAAAACGGAGACGTTACAAATGGGATGCTCGCGTCGGGATAAAATTGACAATATTATTGTTGATTAGATTGAACTTTACTGACATTTATATTGAAGAGACAAAGCTAATTAAAATGACGATCTATTTGGAAATTGTTAAGCATAGCGCAACGCGCATGTATAGATTTTAAGCATTAGAGTCGGTGCGATAATCCTTATTGCTTAACATATACCAGAGATTGTATCACGTTAAGAGGGAACACTAGTGTGACGCTTAATAATTTTAATAATTATTATAAGCGAGTGTGAAATTGTATAGCGCATAGTTTAGCGTTAAATTTATTACTACTTAACCAAAAGTGAGTAAGTAAGAATGTCAATCACAGACTGGCAACAGTGGTTGGATATGGGACGTTCATTCTCATTGGAAGGTGAAGAGCTGAAGGCGTTTGTCAAAGACAGACAGAACGAATTCAGACAGCAGAGGGCGGATGAACGAGAAGAGAAAAAGGAAAGTGAGCTACGTGCAGCTGCAGAAGCTAAGGCTAACAGAGAGAATGAATTGGAGCTAGCGCGTGAAGCGGCTAAGTTAGCTGATACCAAAGCAGCCAGAGAGAGTGAGTTGGAACTAGCGCGAGAGGCGACTAGATTAGCCGAAGTAAAGGCAGTTAGAGAAAAAGAAATAGAAATAGCGAGGATGAACGAGGCAAGGCTTACGCGAGAAGCCGATGAAGTGAGACAGGCAAGGGACAGAGAATTAGAGAATAAGAGGCTTGAGGTTCAAGTGAGAATGAGAGAGATAGAATCGGGAGATAGACGAAACAGGGATGATGGAGATTCCTACATGACGATGGGTGACAACCACCAAGGAAACCAAAGTCATAAGGGAATGAAGAACATTAAGTTCCCAATATTTAACGAGGCAAAAGACTGTCTCGATGCGTATCTTCTTAGATTTGAGCGGACGTGTACGACATACGAGATACCAAGAGATGTATGGTCACTGATGCTAGCGCGACATCTAGAGTCGAAAGCATTAGAAGTGTACCAGCGTTTGTCGGCTGAAGAAACACAAGACTACGATTGTTTAAAGAAGCATCTCTTGAAAAGATTCCAATTGACAGAAGGAGGGTATCGTAACAAGTTTAAGACTAGCAAGATGGAACAAGGAGAAACTCCTTCAAATTTCATTTACAGATTGCAACGATATTTGCAGCAATGGTTGCTACAAGCTGGATTTGAGCAGACCTACGAAGGAATCGAGGATCTACTGCTAAAAGATCAATTTTTCCTCACTTGCAGTAACGAGTTGAGGATGTTCATTAAAGAGAAAGGAAAAATGAGCTTAAAAGACACATTGACGTGTGCAGAATCTTACATCGAAGCTCATGGGTACAGATATGCAGAGAATTCTGTAAAACCTCAAGGGAGATTCAATAATGACAGAGGTAATGGAAAGCCATTTGAAGAGAAATCGAGAGAGAAATTCCAAGGAAACATGAACAGAGGAAGAGTCGAAACGCGACAGAACAAAGAGACAAATCACAGTGGAAATGTGAATAGAGGATTTAGTAGAGATAGAGAGCAGGCAGCGGAACACAAGATAACTTGTTTTGCATGCGGTAAGGTAGGTCATAAAGCATATGATTGTGTGAACAAAACTAAAGGGTTTGTTAAACACACAGCTGCAGCAGTACAGATTTACGAGAATAGGGCGTACAGGGCTGTACAGACAAATGAAAATACGAAATCGAATGAAATTGACAGAACAGTAGAACGCCAGGATAGGAAAGGTAAAGAAGAAGTACCGAAACATATGGCAGCAAGTACGGTAGTTACGGAACGGAAAGATGGTTGCATTGACATTGAAAGTATAGACGAATGTCAAGCGAAGGTCAATGGCGTAGACGCCAATTGTCTTTACGATTCTGGAGCGAGTACATGTATCGTGAGGAGATCGCTAATCAAGGATAGTGATTTGACTGGGAAGGAAACGCACTGCATCCTAGTTGATGGGAGCTTAAGGTGTTTTCCTACAGCCAATGTAAACATTGAGAGCGAGTATTTTACTGGTGAAGTTGAGGCAATGGTTATGGATGAACCAGTAAAGCCGATAATTATTGGACGCGTGAGAGGATTGAAATATACAGTAACGAATGAGAACACGGATGAAAATGTGATTAATTGTGACAAAGGAGAGAAAGTGGATGGGACGATTATGAGTGAGAAACAAGAAAAAGTTGAGTATAAAGGAATACTCAAGGGAATTGTGAATGCTAATTCACGTTGGCAAGATGCCAAGAAGACAGTAAGATTTGAGAGTGATGAGATGGGCACAGAGTATGATGATGTAATAGAGAAAGTTGTAAGTGATGACGTCATGAACAGTGACGCACATCAAACGACAGCAACGGTAGAAACGAGAGCTGAGTCGAAGAAAGTGGTGAAATATAAACCACTCAAGGTCACCGAAATACCCGATTTAAATATATCCACAAAAGAAATAAAAGAATTACAGAGAGCAGATGAGACATTGAAGAGTTGCTGGGATAAAGCATCTGAATGGAACGGTGATGAGAAGAGAACGGACGAGGTTCTCGAAGTAAAGGAGAATGGCTTGTTGGATAGGCCAAAAGTGAGAAGGCGTTACAAAGGTGAACCATTGAAGTTAATAGAGACACCAGATAGATATATGATCACAGGTGGTAAATGTGAATCAGGTAACGTTAATGAGAATAAGAAGAGATGTAGAAGACAGCAAGTGGATTGGAGGAATAATGTGAATAATTACAGGAGAAATGAGATCCAATCTAAGAGACAAGATGGATGGATGTATGGAAGAGATACATATGATAAAGAAGTGAATAGGAGAGGTGTAAGTTGGAACGAGAGACATGTGAATAGTGATAATAGGAGAAATTGTAGACAAAAGTCTAGAGAGTTCAACAGGAACAGTGGATTAGACAGTGGTAGGTCTAATAAATCAAATTGGAGATGCAGAGAAAATAGTGATAGTGTTGAAACTATGGGAAGGTATTGTGGAAATAAACCATACTGTAGAAGGACATATGGTAAAGAATCTGTGAGTAGACAGAGAGAAACACGTGGAGGATACTATGATGAGAATAGATGGAGAGGAAGAACATGGAATGACAAGAAGAGGTCATATCCTAAAGATTTGATAAATAGAAGAAAGAATGGTAATGACTATGATAGAGAGACCGAGTCATTAGAAGAAGTAAGATGGAAGTCCTATGAGAATTTAAGTGAATACAGTTGGGAAGAGAATAATCCTAGGGAATCAGAAATGAGAAATGGTAAAACATTGAACTTATATAAAGGTAGTACATTAAACTCAAGTGTGGACCAAATGAGTGGTCAAGGCAAGAGGAGAAAGTCATAGATGAAAGATGGTAGGTGTATCCATAGATGGGATAGTTAGTTAAGACAGTTGTAATTAAAATACAATGCAAGTTTAAGTTGAGTTGAATTGTTCAATTAAGTAGTTATGTAGTTTGAGGATAGTTCATTAAGTGGACTGAAGAATCAAATAGTTTAGTAGTATAAGGGTTATGGATGATTAGTTAAGAGATGAAGTAAAAAGGAAACTAGTTAAGAAGAAGTATTTGAGTGGGTGTCTTGATGAGACATTCAAGTAAATCGAAGTTAATTCGATGAAAAGAGATGAGAGTGAGTCATCATTTGAAATTAAAATTAAGTAGATGAGTTTTATTTTGTGAGAGAAGGTGTACAATGATAAAGTGTTTTAAGTTGAATAATAAGGAATAATAAAAAGACGTTTACCATTTGGATTGGTAAACAGTGCTTCAAGCTATAACAGACTGATAAGGAAGATTTTGCATGGAACCGAGAATCTGGAGAGTTATGTTGATGACATACTAGCTCATACAGAAGGATGGACTAAACATATGAAGATTTTACGAGAATTTTTTCAAAGAGTGAGAGATGCTCACCTGACTTTGAAACCAAAGAAATGTTCGTTAGGCTATGGACGCATAGATTTCTTGGGTCATACGTTAAACAACGACGACATTAGTCCTAAAGGAGAATCGATAGATAAGATCGTGGAGATGCCACAACCGAAAACGAAGAAACAAATAAGAAGCTTTTTGGGAGCAATAAACTATTACAGAAAATTTATTCCTCATTGTGCTGAACTGATGGCACCATTAAGTGATTTGACAAAGAAGTCAGCAGCTAATAATGTTGATTGGAACGAGGAATTAGAAGAGAGTTTTAGTAAGCTGAAAGCAGCACTTGCTAAAACACCGATTCTAAAGTTACCAAACTTGGAGAAGGAATTCGTGATTCAAACTGATGCTTCGGGAAGAGGAATAGGTTGCGTCCTGATACAGCAGTACGAAGGAGTGAACCACCCGATTGCATATGCGAGTAGGAAACTATTGGAAAGAGAGATGAGATATTCAGTTGAGGAGAGAGAATGTCTAGCGATAATGTGGGGAATTAGTCGGTTTGACAGGTACTTGTGTGGAAAGCAGTTTGTGATTGAGACAGACCACTGCGGACTACAGTACATGAAAGAAGGGAGAATGAGAAATGCGAGAGTCATGAGGTGGAGTCTAGCACTTCAAAATTATTGCTTTACGATACGATATATCAAGGGAAGCAATAATGTTATGTCTGATTATTTGAGTAGAGGAATTACATAGTACTTAAATATATCAGTAATGTATTATAATAATGTAGATAAGAAGTTCAGTAATGTTGTATTGTTGTGTAAGATAGAATAAGGAAGTTGATAGAAATTTAGTTGATAGATAATTAGGTGAGATTGTAAAGCCTGATTACAGACTTTTGAAGGACATTTGTAACGTCTCCGTTTTTATGCTTATTTTAGCGGGTAATTGAAAATGTACTGCATTTAAATGATCTGTTCAAAGAGACACCAATTCTTTATAAATGTATGATATAATTGAAACTATTAAATACACAATACAATTACGCAATATTCCTATTTACTTATTTGGCGTATCACTAATTATAATTATCTTTTAGCTTATCTGTGCTCCACAGTTGAGATATATGACATGTCGTTTCTGTAGTGTAAACGGTCTTGAAATAGTTCTGTAGATTCTCTGTTGATTCACTGAATGAAGATAAGCAACCCCGTGCTATATTTGAAGAAATAGTTCTGCTGATTCTCCGTAGATTCACTGAATGAAGATAAGCAACCTCGTGCTATATTTGAAGAAATAGTTCTGCTGATTCTCCGTAGATTCACTGAATGAAGATAAGCAACCTCGTGCTATATTTGAAGAAGGATAATGAGATACTGTCAAGCTGTGGAATCCAGATCGAATACCAGACAAGACAATATTCAATACTTCCGTAGCATCAAATTATCACACTCCAACCAATGAGAATTTCCTTCCCAATTGAAAATGACCTTGAAATGTCAACCAGAGACAACGAGCCCAAAATCGTTTCTCAACACACGAATATCGTCTCACCAACCGTCACGATCACAATGTAGACTTCACGGACGTTAGAGTTCGCAACTTCGAATTTCTAAATCGCCTCTACTCTCACACGAATGCCTCGTACTGTTTTACGACCAGATACGAGCATAATCATCATCCTCACCATTGAATAAACTTCAAATGAATTGCCAGCCACAACTGAACAACCATCTTTCTCAATGTTCAAGCAAGGAATCAACCGTTTATGTCGAATTTCAATGACGTGGCTGTTTCCATTCAATTCTGTCCGTTACGCTCATTTCGATGCTTTTAATTGGTTACGCGTCAATGCAAATGTTTTCGCTTACGTAAGCGTCCGTAGTAACCGCTTGACGTCACCATGACTGCCTCGCTCATGTACGCAAGATTCGTGGTCTCCTAGTTACTAATCCACTAGACGCCAAATTATTAATCTAGATACGCCGACTAAATTATCTAGCCTAACTCCTACTTAGAATTAACATATAATATCAGACAAGTTAGTTTGATAGATAATAGCGATTTAATACGCTACACGTACATTGTATAATAATAATTTTCGTTTAAACAACAATCCGGTTGACAGAACGCAACCGGTTACAGTGTACAATTATACAGTTGAAACAATTTACAGGAACTCAGATCACAGAATACATAAATCTTAACTATGCCAACTGAACAGACAGCCTGCAATACATGGCGCTAATAGTAGCCTACAAAGCATATCCGCCCAGCGTGCACGGGCTCGAACTCACTAGGCCTAACTCATCTTCACATCCGTCCAGTCAGAAAAATAAGCTTTGTACTCGAAGCTGTTACAAAGTGTAGCCTAGGCCTACATTGCACACTACTCAGTTTTTACTTTTCCATGTTCGCACCTACTGCCAGACCGCGTTACAAGAGGCCTATGCAGTTATTCGCTACCTTATTCAACAAAATCTTAACTACTACCAGAGCATACAGTCTGCAATACAACGGCGTTAATCGCAGCCGACAGGCACGTATATCCTAAGGGCAGGACTGAAAGTGGTTTGGAAAGTTGACAGACGAGCCGACGCGTTTGAGCCGAAAATGTTCTGACGACCTTTTTTGAGTCAATTGTCGAAATTTTTCTTAAATAAGACCATTTTAACATAGTTTTGGTATAATTATCATAGTCTTTTCCAATAGTCGTTTGCCCGCAGGTCACGAAAATGAATGCCGAATACAATTTTGGCGCCGTTACCATGACAGCGACTTTATAACAATGAGAATTATAATTCAATTGTTAACCAGTGACAGCGAAATGAGCCGTGCGTTCTTTCACGAGAAGCTATAAAAAGTCTTGTGTGGAATCGATTGAGTTAATTACGATATGTTTCATATCTTTTTCTACCTTTGCACAAGATTTAATATTACAACACCAACTGCAGTTCAAGCGTCATTACACGATCGACAGACGGAGTTAGATAGTAGCAATGCACTTACCAGGGTCAGTGGTACTAGTCACATCCGATAGTCGTGACCTGCAATGACGCATAATATTTTCTTTCACGTCGTATTCTTAATGCACAAATTACACCCAACCAACATCTACACCAACAAAGTACAATGCATGCTGATCCATATGGACGTCATATCGGGCCCACGTGGAATGGATCCCGAGATTCGTCTCGTATGTGCAAAACCATCTGGACTTGATATGATATCCACGTGGCAGCTATGCATGGTACCAGGCTGACCATTGTGCGCCATAAAGATCCAAATGACTTACAATAACCAGTAGGAATATAATAGGTGGTCTATTATGCAGCAAACTTGTCTACACCAGATGATCTATCAATTTGCAGACCACATGGGATTTATACGATGTTTATATGCAATCCACTTGCCGGTGTCGGTTACATGTGGATGCCGTGTATATTCTGTATGGAATACAGAAAGAGAAATCATTTCTGGGGTCTAAACGCATACACTAATGGTGTAGATATGTCGTTGCTTCGTAGACATATCTGTTAGCTTCCACTGGAGCAATTATTGGAAAATCATTTGAATCGATATGGCATGCATGGTGCCTATATGCAACCCATACACCTTCTCAAAATCCTGTCTTAATCATCTAGAGTTAGAAAAAATTCAGAAAAGGCTGGTATAGCCGTGAGTGGAAAATGAAAGCATGGCTTCTGTAGGCCTACGTGTGTGATTGTGTCTATTTTTCGCTCACTACCGCTCGATCATCATCATCATCATCACCACCACCACCACCACCACCACCACTACCATCATCATCATCATGCGCAGAGCCGTTTTAAGGAGTTTTGGGACCCTAAGCACAAATCCTTGTCCTAAACCTAAGTATGAGTCTGATCTAGTCCCTCCTCTGGTGGTAGAAATCAAGGTTTCTGAGGACGGAGAACCAGTATTTGCCGGTCGATCGCTGAGACGCGCATCGTCGAACGGGTAGAGTCACGGGGTGGGAATGTGCTCCTGCGACCCATAAAATTTAGAATTCCCACATTGCAATGGCAGTATTTTAAGCTGCCATCTTTACAGAATTTCTCAACTGTTTTACTCATATCACACTGTGATATGAGTAGGCCTACAAGTCTGAGACATCAATAAATATTTTGCAATTGAAGGGCTTGGAGCAATAACAAGGTATGTCGACATACCTATGTCTTGCGAAACAGTATGCCACAGTGAGCGGAAGATGGTAATCTATCAACTCTGTAAATTTGGTACAGATCTGAATAGTTTTGAGCGCTGTTTTTCAAAAAACGTTATGTCAACATAACATGTTATTGCGCACTCGTCAGAGTTCGACCATAACTCTAATGCAATATCCCGGTATGACGACATACATTGCCGTGTTTTCTTACAAACATTGTATTGAAGCCGGTGCAACAATGAAGTTATTTGACATAATCTGTTATTGCTCCCACTTTCGTTTAAATTGGATGCAATTTCTACAGTTATGTCATTAAAACTTCTTATTGCACTGTTTTTACATATCAAATATATCGACAGTACAACAGTTATGATGACTTACCATGTTATTGCACGATTCTCGAACTGTGTAATAGAGACAGTTCAGTGCAATAACAAGGTATGTTCACTTATTCCAGATGACATGTGTGGTATTGCAGCTGCTAAAAAACGCTTTGTCGACATAACCTGTTATTGCACCAGAAATGATACTGATGACTGAGTGTTCGCGTTGCAACCCGATATGATGCAAAATGTATAAAAAATAATAATAATTTCATCTTTCGCATTGAAACATTTACACATTTCGTTAAAAACAATTTTAAGGCACATATTGCTTAAAACAGTTTGTCGATATGTGATCAAATGGCTTAGATACGGCTGTTTTAAGTGGTAAATCTTTGAAGTCGATTTCCCAACATTCATGATTTTCGACATACCTTGTTATTGCTCCAAGCCCTTCAATTATAATAATTTTTGTCAGTTTCGACATTGTAATGGCAGCATTGTAAGCTGCGATCTCAGCAAAAAAATTGATACTTCAAACATTCAAAACACCACCGCCTTGGCAAGTTGGCACGCTTAATGTTGATGATCGCAAAAATTATCATGCCTATCTTGATCCGTGGCTTGGGATTGGACAAGGACTCCTATATATTTAGCGCCTGGACAGATAGGGTAGAGCCCCTAATGAGCTTTGCTAGATGGGTTGAGGCCCAGCCGTGCCAACGATATTTCGACAGAGCAAGCAGGCTGGGGAAGATTCCTCCCGGCTAGCTGGTGACCTGCCAAGACTGTATGCCAATTTACCCTGTGTGCCCCCAAGCAGACTATAGACCACCCTGTACACTTGCACTCAGTTGCTGTGAGAAATTAATTTGCTCGAGTTCGGATATATCCATTTTCGAATATACAATTATACATGTAGCTGTTACATAGGACGTACACAAACTTAGTCTATCTTTAGTGTCGTCAAACTCTGGATTATTCCAATTCTTTGCCGTTTTACGAGTTTCATTGTGTGATGAATATATTCGTTGTTCTGCTTTACTGGATTATCCTCATCAGTGTTCTTGTTATATAGTTGTTTACTGCGCAGGAGAGCAAAATGGTGAACAAGTGTGCAGGATTTGGCTGTAGGAGTGGGTATAAAGGTTGCTCAGGTGTTGGAGACGATGGAGAAAAAATAACATTTCATGTTTTTCCAATTAGTAATCCAGAATTATGTGAGAAATGGACTCGAGCCAACCCTCGCAAAGAATTCATTCCGACTAAACATTCGAGACTCTGCTCACTTCATTTTCAACCAAGTGACTTCATCCAAGAGTGGCATGACACAAATGTAGCCAGGCAGAAGAAGAATGCTGCTGTGTCGGATAAACCAAAACGAAGGTTTCTTAAGGATGATGCTGTACCTTCTGTTTTCATCAATGCACCCTCTTATCTCTCGAAAGCACAAACTGCTCCACGGTTGACATCCAGAACCACATCATCAAGCAGATTCCAAGGAGAAATTGAGAGACTAGAAGGTCTCGAACAGTCCTTTCTGGAGGATGACAACATTTCTAACCTCACATTAACAGAAGTTGAAGAGCGACTAAAATGTGAGACAACTCTGCCTGAAGGCTTCATGACTTGTCTTATTCAGCAAAGTCTGCTAATATATCTTATCGGAATAACTGCAGATGATGTGCCTTATATTACGGCCAGCATTACTGTAAAAGCTGACTTTGCAGTAAGTGTTACAGTGGACAGCAAAGTTGTTCCAGCATCACAATATGCGGATCTGGCCAAGACTTCAATTCATTGCTTTTCACAGTTGTCTAATCTGATGGCTCGCGTTAAGTCATGGGTTGAAAGTCCACAATCCAGATCCACTGATTTCATCTTGAAAATGGCCGTACAGCTACTGAAAACATCTATCGACAGATTTAGCGATGACAGTGATGAGCACAGAAAGATCAGTTTTATAATTGAACAGCTCAAGTTACTTTCATTGAGTAAATTCAGTCGTGTATATTCCCCCATGCTTGTAATCATGTCGTACATGATCTATGCTGCGAGTCCAGCTGCCTATGCAGCTCTGCAAGAGCAAAAAGTGGTTTGTCTGCCTTCAACAACCACTCTCAAGAAGGTAACACGGCGTTTGAATTGTGGCACCGGACTGGACAACAGCTCATATTTGAAGATGAGACTATCAAAATTAAATCAATTTGAGAGGACAGTCCTTCTCATAATTGACGAAATCTATATCGCAAAGCGTGTTGAGTACACGAGTGGGGAGATGCAAGGACTTACTCCTGATGGATCAGTTGCATCGACACTGCTTTGCTTCATGATAAAGTCGCTTGCTTGTAAATACAAGGATATTGTAGCCATGATTGTATCCAATGGCAAAACTGACTGCATCCAAACAATACGACTGTTACTTGGAAGTAGCAGCACTACTGAGAAGTGTGCCATTCAATGTCATTGCCATCTCTGTCGACAATGCAACAGCAAATCGGAGGTTCTTCACTGAATGCCTGTGCAAAGGAACGCTCAAGACCAGCATAGGCCTAACCGACACCGTAACTGGCCAACCTTTGTTTTTGCTCTTCGATCCTGTACATGGTTTTTAAAATGTATATAACAACTTCCAGTCTCGGAAAGTTTTTGAGTGTCCACCAATGAATAGAAATCTGCCTGATGGATGTCGTGCAAGCTTCCATGACATCATAGACTTATTCAATTTAGAGTCTGCAATGACGCTCAAGAAAGCACATAGGCTTACAATTAGCCATGTTGTACCCTAAGAGCATCGAAAAGACATCGGTGAAGCTTGCAACGTCAGTCCTGTCAGAGTCTACACGTGATGCCCTGAGCTTTTATGCAACCCACGAGGGCAAAGTGTCATGGACTGGGACAGCAGATTTCCTTTCGTTAATGATAAAACTCTGGAACATTCTCAATGTCAAAACTCATACAAAAGGAAAACACAAAAGAGACTACACCATGGACCCAGTGCGCTCATCACTTGATTGGAAGCTGGAATTCCTTAGAGAATTTGCCAGATTCCTGCAGAACTGGGAAGAATCAAAGAAGCCAGGGCTCACTCGAGAAACATTTTTAGCAAAGCGGCACACGTGTTTGGCTCTGGCATACTGTACATCCTATCTACTGGACCATCTTGGATTCAAGTATGTTCTCCTTGGCCATATGCAATCTGATGCAATCGAATCTCGCTTTGGTTGGCTTCGACAACTAGCTGGGGCCAACTACTACATCTCAATGAGACAAGTGCTTGAAGGAAATCGAAAGATTCGTGCATTATCTCTTCTCAAGTACTCAGGTTTCTCAGTGGGCGAAATCGATACTGTCATACAGGCTGATGCATCAAAGATGATGAATGCAACTAATTCAGCAGAAGATGCCTTAGCTGATTCAATGGCTGAATCACTGCAGCATCTCATATGGCCATCATCCAACGATGCTAAGTTGCTAACATCATTTTCTATGTGAGTGGTGCCATGGCAAGGTCAGTGTTTCGCATCACCAGATGTGAACACTGCAAAGAAGAGCTAGTTAATCCAGACCCGTTGGCCCCACTCGAGATGGATGAGACGTTTGACTATGGAGCTGCCACGCTTTTGGAGGATGTCAACCGTGGAGGACTGACAAGACCTAGTGATTACAGTTTTGAGTTGGCAGTTAATTGTTGGCGAATCTTTGAAGGAATTAAATCATCAGCAGCTTTGAAAGCTCAGCTTCTTGCTGCTGAATGCCAACGATCGCTATTTCTCAAAATCGTCGATCGTGTCACTGACATAAGTAACGGTGGACAACCGCTTGTCAGTGAGAACTATTGCATCAAGGGCCATGATCTGAAGTCATTCCTAGTTCAGCGACTCTTCAACTGCTTTGCTAAGAATGCAATAAAACTAATCAACACTGAAGCAAACCAAGAATCTCGCCAGCCAACAAAGCGCAGAAAGATTACCAAACTGTCTAGTTCTTCTAATAACTGAACTAGTAGAAGGAATATACACGCACAGAAGGAGCTATATAAATGTTAATCGACATGGACATATGTGTAGCTAGCAGCATGTAAGTAGGGTTTATCCATTATCAGATATTCGAACAATCATTATTCAGTACGATTCTTAATCGTAGGCTACTAAATAGACTACCTTAAACTTTTCAATTTCAAACTTTGTTTGAATCAAAGCACATAATGAAATAGATAGAAAAATATATAATGTCCAGAGCTGATAATTAATTAAACAAGTTAGCATATAAGCAGTCCAATGGTTTCAGGTTAACAAGCATAAGTTCATAAACTATCGGACATTATAACTCGTGAGGAGCAACAGCAAGAAGAAGCAGAATCTGCTTAAGTCATGCTCACATACACTTGCTGAAGTGTTCCAAAGTTTAAATATAGATCCTTTTAATATTGATATCTGTTGTCTGATCATTAGAGACCAGTGTAAACATTATTTTAATACATTTGGAAGCATGGAGGTTCTAAAGAATAGCTTAAATGAATGGCCTCAACCCGTCTGGACCATTATCAGCCTCTCTGTCCAGATGCAATGTATCTAGATGTCTATGGATTGGACTAGTAGAAATTTTCGAGTAATACAAAGCGTCAATTCCGCCACCTTTGGCACTTGGCTTGGATCCTGTAAATTTCCCCGGTTCTAGGGCAATTACCCCTTGGACAATTACCCCCCGGACAATTACCCCCCGACAATTACCCCCTGGACAATTAACCCCCAGGACAATTACCCCCCGGGCAACTACCCCCCCGTGCCAATTACCCCCCCGGACAACTACCCCCCCGTGCCAATTACCCCCCGTACCAATTACCCCCGGACAACTACCCCCCGTGGCACAGTGGACATACATTGTCCATTATTTGCTTCTTCACCCCAAGCGTATCTTCATAATATAGAGAACGAACATTCTCATGGTCATGGTCTTACGTATTTTTCAGACCTTCAGCGCTGCCAAAGCCTATCCTAAAGTAACTTTACTGTGTAGACATCTTTCTTCATTGGCTAACTCTACAATACTTACTGTACACACTTATACACACTCCTTGCTATAATACTACCATTCTATCTCATCTGATTCTCATCTATCTGCGTACATACCTCCTTCTAACACTCCATGCCTCTCTGTTCCTCTCTCTGTCTTTCTCTATGTATCTGTTTATCTCGCTCTCAGGCATACGTTACCTGTACGCTCTTGCATAAAATTTATCTGACCATTCAATGCAATACTCACAGTCTGCTTAATTTATCCATTTCTAGTCATGATGGAATTTTATAAATCCGAGAGAGGGAAAGATAAACTTAGTTTCGAAGGTTTTATTTATGTAAAACAGAAGAATTTAGCAAATGGTGTCGTTTCGTTGAGTGCGAAAATAGATGAACATGGCATAGACTTCTTTATTGGCGCGGGGGTAATTGTCCGGGGGGTAATTGGTACGGGGGTAATTGTCCGGGGGTAATTGGCACGGGGAGTAGTTGTCCGGGGGGTAATTGGCACAGGGGGTAGTTGTCCGGGGAGTAATTGTCCGGGGGTAATTGTCCCCGGGGATAATTGTCCGGGGGTAATTGTCCGGGGGGTAATTGTCCAGGAGGTAATTGTCCTGTCACCAATTTCCCCAAATGCCACAAATTGCCGCGATTTTCTGGCAATTGCGGCTTGTTAATTTTCATCGATTTTCACCATTATTTTTGAATAATGCCACCGTGAAATTAGGAACTTTCTCCGCGAATATCTGCTGATATCCCAATCCATGGTGATTGTGAGGTACCGGTAGTATCTGACTAATTTAGGGCCCATTGGAACTGGGAGACAATGTGGTGTCATAATGAGCATTGCATTTCATGCATAGTTTGTTTAATATTTTCCGATGATGATGATGATGATGATGATGATGATGATGATGATGATGATGATGATGATGATCATGTAAACAACAACGCAACCGAAGAGATACAATGATCATCATCATCATCATCATCATCATCATCATCATCATCATCATCATCGTCATCGTCATCGCCATCGCCGTAGCCGTCGCCGTCGTCGTCGTCGCCGTCGCCGTCGCCGTCACCGTCACCGTCATCGTCATCGTCATCGTCGTCGTCGTCGTCGTCGTCAACGTAGTCGTCGTAATCGTCAACGTCATCATTGCTTTAATGTCGAAAATGTCGCGAAGAAATTGTCGCGGTCAAAATGTCGCGGACAAAATGTCGCGGATAAAAATGTCGTTGATATATAATGTTGCCTTACAAAATGTCGCGACATTTTCCCCGCGACAATCTGACCGTATGACCGCATAACACTAAACTATGAAGAACGAAATTTGAAGACAATTTAAAAACTTTGACCGTTTAATACTAAACTATTAAGAACGAAATACGAAGGCAATTTTAAAACTAGAATGTTCGTACTAGAAAAATAGAAGGTTCGTACTAGAATGTTTGTATAGAAAAATATAATGTTCGTGCTAGAATGTTCGTATTAAAAAGATTTGGCGGTTTCTTACATTGTTGGCTCACTTGAGCATAGGCTAAACAAGATGCGAAATTGTGGTACATCAAACGATATAGATTTCGAGGTTTCAAGAATCGCTGAATTGTGCACAAACAAGACGCGAAATATGTTTGACATCAAAAGATTTCGATTTCGAGGTTTCACGCTTCGCTAATTTTGAGGTTAAAGACATTGCTGGCTGAATTGAGCAGACTGTAAACAAGAATCGACGAAAATTTGAACGGCGACATTGTGTGTGCGACATTATAATTCGCGACATTATGCATCAGCTACATTTTTATCCGCGACATTTTGTCCGCGACATTTTGACCGCGACATTTTCTTCGCGACATTTTCGATGGGAACCCTCCAGCTTAAGCGTCACCACCATTATGAGTCATTGCAGAAGATAAGCTTAGTCTACTTTTACAGGTTGAGATAAGGACCATCTAGATCAGATTTAATAGCCACACACACCGGCTAAGAGCAAAAACGACCCAGCAGACTGCGTCCTATGTACTGCTAGTATGTAGTCCAATCGTTGCGAGAAACCATGTGGTGTCGTACAGACTTCTGATGTCTGGAAAATGCGCGAGGGTATACCTGTCAAAAGCTAATCTTTGCTCCTTGCTATCTGAAAACGATACTATGAATTAAGCTTGCGTCAAGTAGGCTACTGCTCGTCACAGCTTCGATAATATTCGAAGTCTCGCCACGAGTTGCTCTGTTGAGTCGATCTGTGATCTGCGAGAAGGTTAAACACGAAAGATGGCATACTACGAATCGAAAGATGAAGAAGATTTTGGTTTGACGCATAACCCAATTAACATGCATAATGGTTCCGACAACAGCCAGTCTGAGTATCACGTGCCGGACTGGATCTTTTATACCACAAGTGTTGTTTGTCCGATTGTGATACTTTACGGCCTTGTCACATATATCTTTGCCTTCGTTGTTCTCGTGAGAAGTCGTCTGTGGTTGAAACACGGATACGTTTATCTGGCTGCCAATTTCTGTGCCAACGTCGGAATTCTGTTGATGTACACAAATTTGATTTGGATGACATTCTTCTATGGAAATGGACAGTACTATCCGCCGAATACTTCGAATTTCATGTGCAAGGTTTGGCACTTCTTAAATGGGGTAATCCGTGCGCCCGCTTGGCTGTCTGTGGCTCTTTTGTTTAATGTTTACCTTCGTGAACATCTGACGCATGGGAGAAGATGTGGATGTCCGATGTTTGCGGCCAAGTACTGTACGCTGTTTGCAACTAAGATCATCGTTGATGTTATATTCAGCGTTTTGTTTGTGCTCGGTATACCGCATCTAGCCATTTATGCGTTCTCTCCTAATGGAGAATGTTTTACGTCGCAACGCGGATCTTTGTACGCAGCTTCGCTCATCAAAGGGATCTTTTCATGGACGGGTACCGTCGCCCTGCCAATCATTCCACTTATTGTCATTAGTACATGGAGAAAAGGCAACACATTGGAATCTCGAGAGCTCGACGACCGATCCGCCTATGCTGAACAGATGCAAGTCTCGGTTTTAGCCCTATGGCTTTTTTTAATAATTGAACTCTCGCAGATCGGCTTGGCGTTTCTTGACGATAACTATTTGGATAACGTAGTAGCGTATGTTGCTATCGGAATGGCGTTCGCTCTGTCCCTCGGTCTACAGCCGATTATGTGTCTCGTACTTCTGAAGACGTTACGCGATGGATTCCGTTATCAGCTGCGAGACATCCGTTGCTGTCGTCGACTGTTTCCATCGTTGGATCGCGATGAGAAAGTGGTTCAGCTGACCTTCATCCAAGAGGATCCGACCAGTGCAACTGAATCCTATGTCGCCGATTTGGATCTTCGCATACGCATCGAACTTACTTCCACCTCGAAAGAAAATTCACCGTTGCGGTGTACCACGTTGTAAAGAGGAAGATACACTTAAAATCCATGTCCTGACGACATTCGAGCTAAGATGTGTTTCAATTACATTTGCGACATCGCTCACCTTCTGCCATAATCCTTTAAAACGGAAAAAATTAATGTTTTTCATGGTTGAGCGATCAGGACATCGAATGAAATCTTCATTTGGGAAAACAAATCCAATGTAATATCCTCTTTCAATTAAACACATTAATGAGTGCGTGTGTATCAATAATAGAGTCTATGCTGTTCAGAATAATTATGAGAAATAATCTATTAGTGTAGCCTATTAATAAGCGAGGACCTGCTTCTTCTGTGTAGGCCTAATGTGTTTGCTTTATAAGAAACTTTGCATATAATATACGTATGACTGCGTAATAGCGTTGTTTATGAAATTTGTAGGCTAACTTCGAGACTGTAGAGCTATGATCCATACTTGTAGCCTATGCGTAACTTGAAACTTTTAAAGCGATACAGTGGGGTAGGTACCGAGTCCGAGACAGTGGGAACCAAGACTGAAAACGTCACCAACGTCAGGAAATGGTCACGAGACTAAGTCCGATTTGACATAGAGCCGATGCATACAGAAACCGGTCTTTAGACTCCTAAGACCGAGACTTATTAAATAGTCTCGAGACCATGCAACTCTGATACGATCTTGAACGCAATAATTAGTTTACTTATCTTTTGAATCCAGTGACGCACTTAATGGAATAATGTTCTACTGTAGGGGGGGATAGCAGCAGCACGTTGGGCGTTGGTCTGGGTTTGTAAATCTCGTTTCCGGTGCGATAGGAATCCTAACGTCGAAGCTCGATGCATTTACCAAAATCCTAATACGTACGACGTTGTAACATTTTTAAAAGACATACTTTAACAATGTTTTCATCGCTAATCAAACAACTACTTCTGCTGCAAGTAATTAGATCGTTTATCCATCTTATAGTTTCCTACAATAAATTTTACTATAAATACCATTGTAGCCTAATAATTATCATTCAATCACCCAATTTCCAATTCTGCTGTGAATATAGGCCTAATTAATTAATTAATTATTTAATTAATTTAATAATTTACTTAATTAATTTATTATTTCTCATAAATTATTATGTGAACAGCATAATTATTATTGATACAAATGTACTAGTCAATAATGAATTAATGTCAGCTAGTGATTGGTTCAAGGCAAATAGACTTTCATTAAACCAATCTAAAACTAATTATATCATATTTCGTTCAAATAAAAAATCAACACCTATAACAAATAATGAGCTTCTTATTGACAACAAAATTATTCCTCAAGTTTACACGACAAAATTCCTTGGCGTTCATATTGATCAACACCTAAAATGGAAAGTCCATATAGATGAAATAAGTAAAAAAAAAATCCAAAAGCATAGGCATTATTAAGAGAGTCTCTTACTTGCTTCCCTCTCATGTGCTTATCAATCTATATTTCACCCTAGTCTATCCATACCTTAGTTACTCTAATTTAATTTGGACTTCTACCTATGATACCCATCTCCATGTTTTAAGGACCTTGCAAAAAAAGTCATACGAGTTATCACTAAATCCACTGTTAACTGTCATACTGGTCCCCTATTTGCTGAGCATAAACTCCTAAATATTAAGCAGATTAGATTTGAACAGACATCTCAATTTATGTGTCAATACATCAATAACCTCCTCCCTTCTCCCTTTGCTTCCTACTTCTCTCCTGCATTGCATCCTGGACTCACTAGAGGTAATAGAGACTTCAGTATTATTTTTGCAAAAACAAATGTTCGGAAATTTTCCATTAAATTCCAAGGCCCTGTCATATGGAATAAAATTCCGATTCACATTCGTAAGGCTACTCACTTTAAACACCTTTTACGTGTGTATACATTATGTAATGTTTTCTGTTAATAGCATGAAGGGTTACCCATGCTAATGCTGATTTATTTGATTGTTTGATTGCTTTTGCTTTTATTTTGTTCCTTCTCTGAACTTTTCATGTAGTGTTTATTACATTAGTTTTTTTATAATAATTTTTTTCTTTCCCTAGTTAAGTAATATCTCTGCATTCAAATACTCCCTTCAGCTTTCACTTTCTCACTTCACTTTGTTAATTAGGCCCCTGCTTAGCGGGACTAGTCCCTTTTGGTGTGCCTATTTGCTCCCTCACTCTTATAATAGGCCTACCTATTCACTTTGAGTATTTTCTTATTGTGAATTATATCTATACTTTGTTAAACATACATGTACAATTGTTGGGATCAATAAAACCATGTCTATGTCTTAGCCTATTCACTCAACTTCTAAAATTACTGCAATTGTTCATCCTCGATACCTCAATGCCTTGTTTTCATTGCTCATCCAACTTCGGGTTTTCCATGACATAATATTATATACGATCTGGTGTTACAGCATAGCATAATACAACTAGGCCTATACATGCTGGGATGAGACCAATAATAATTTGCAATAAAGTATGCTGCAACCGTATCATTCATCGCAAAACTGCTATACATTTATATAGCGCCTTTCACAATAACGACTGCGTTCAGTAATTAGTAGCATCAGTTTGACTGGTCTTCTTGATCGCAGGCCAGTCAACTAGAAGCTAACTACATTACACGAATAGATTTTGGAGCAACTCCGAGAGTTTGATATAAGGCGACCCATAAAATAATGAAAAAATGCGTTCGCGTATGCGACGTAGGGCTTACGGTTGAAGGATCATGATCACAGGCGTAGGCAGGGTGAGAATTGCCGGGGGGTTGGGGGTTTCGACCCCCCCAGTCTTTCTTAGAGCCCCATGTTAAAGTATGTTTTTTACACTCCAATTCCAAGTGGATAATGGTCCAACCCCTTCAGTTATTTTTCCACAATTCTCACACTGGGCGTAGGTTATGGTACACATGAGCAGAGATGGCTTAGGCCTACCGGTACCATGACAAAACCGTACGCCCATTAGAATTGGTAATTCATTGGCAGGGTCGCCCGCAGATATTTCTGCAGAAAGGGGTAAAACACAAAGGCTAAGGTTCAATTCGTAGCAAGAGCTTGAAAAACGCAAAAGCAGGAAAATTAAGAACATCGGTGTCTTTAAAGTTCCTGAATGTAAATTTCTAATTTTCATATTGTGTATCATTATTCTGAAGGTAAATTTCTAATTTTCACATTGCTGCATCATTGTTATCATTAGGGTAAAAAAATTGTTGAAAATAGAAAATGTAGCTGTTTAAACAATAGGTGTTAATTTACTGGGAGGTGGCAAGTGCCCCTTGCTCCTAAGGGTGGGTGCCCTTGCTTATTGGAACCTGCGTTCAGTCAAAACAAAATCGCTATAGGCAGGCGAGGCAAGTCGGATCGCGGGCAGGGAGAGGGAGTCAGTGAAGTTGTTCGATCATAAATGTAGAGAGGTGGGAGAATACTAGTCCTATAGCCCTATACTACTACTACTGCTAATGATGCCCGTTCGACTACCACTACCATTAATAATAATAATAATAGGCCTAATAATAATAATAATTATTATTATTATAATTATTATTATAGCAATAATCATTATTATTATTATAATAGTAATGATGATGATGATGATGATGATGATGATGATGATGATGATGATGATGATGATGATGATGATGATGATGATGATGATGATGATGATGATGATGATGATGATAATTGTGAGTTTATTCCCTCGCGCCTTTCCAGTCTCTTCAAAGTTCAACGTTGTCTAACCCTATCCTGCGTTAACTTTACTTTGGTAGCTAATGGCTAATTATAGGTATCTACAGTTCTTTAACTTCGTTACACAAATCAACGACAAGTTTTGATTATTTTTGTTCTTCAAAATCCAGCAGTAGTAAATGAACACAAGCGACACGACAACGATTAATTTTACGTGTATCAAAACAACTCAACGTTAAGACTACATCGCCATCTTATATATATATCTCTCTCTCTCCCTCTCTCTCTCTCTCTTTCTTTCTCTCTCTCTCTCTCTCTACACACTCCTTATACACACGACTGGCACTCCTATCCAAGACTATCTCACTCTTAGCGTACATACCTCCTTCAGCCGCTCTGTCCCTCTCTCTTTCTCTCTTGCTCTCAGGCGTACGGCCGCACAGCAGCAACTTTCCCGCCATTCAGCCACTTGACCTACCTTATCTGTGTGCTCTTGAATAATTAGCTGACCATTAAATATTATACAAAATTAGCTTACAACAACAACAACAACAACAACAACAACAACAATGATAATAATAATAATAATAATAATAATAATAATAATAATAAAAATAAAAATAATAATAATAATAATAATAATAATAATAATAATAATAATAATAACAATAGTAGTGACCATATGTCTGTTTTTTTTATCTCTACCTGCCCGTATTTAATTCGAACTTTTTAATTTAGGATCTTAGCTCCAAATTGGGTCTTGCTCACAGGTATCTTTGTGATCTACAAGAAACCCACTAAGAGTCGTTCCCAGCCCAGCCACAGCTAAAAAGTAGGATTTGAGAGACTTAAAGATGCAGGGGAATTTAGCCTGGGCATAAGGCGCCAAAATCTCCCCCGTTGTCGCAGGACGAAGAGTTGGACGGGCTGCAAGGTCTGAGACAGGTCGACAAAGGTTAGACAAGTATGATGGAGCACAAGAAAGAAGGCATTGCCAAACAAGTGCAGCAACTCGGTAGGAAATGCGCTATGAAACAGGGAGCCAGTGAAGAACGTCACACATATACATGTAAGCAGAGACGGGGGGGCATATTTTAGAAATGCGGCCAATGAGGTGAGCACTGAGCAGCCGAACAAAGAACTCGTTCAAGGTGTTCAATTAGTCCAAGTGGCAGACCAGCGAGTACCGAACTGCAGTGATCAGTTCTACTGGTGACAAAGGCATGTAGAAATGTCAGAGTAGCACAGCACTATGAGAGAGGGATCTTGAGACAACTCGGAGCTGCCGAAGCTGGTATTAGCAACTACGAGTTACCAAATTGATGTGCTTTGAGAAATTGAGCTCTTGATCCAAAGTAATGTCAAGGTCTCCACTGTGCCACTTCATTGCGTCCCCTTAGATCTTCTGATCGACTAATTGACATCTCTGCTCCCCGCGCCCGAACTGCCATGCCCCAATCCAGTTGCTTTGCATGCACAGGTCCCTCTCTTTGGAATTAATATTTCCACCATCAAGTCATCCTCACCGTCTTTCCTCATCCTTCTCGTCTCGAATCCGGCATTTCCTCTCGGGGTCGCAGACACTGGGAGCGCTTCTGAAAGGCCGATCAGAAGATTTTGGCGCCTTATGCCCAGGCTAAATTCCCCTACATCTTTAAGTCTCTCAAATCCTACTTTTGCTGAGAGAAGCGCTTTATAAATGGTCATATTCAAAACAATACGATTATAATTATTAATAGTCATTATTTTTAGTATTATCATGCACAGTAGTTAAGCCTATCGTTGTGAATTGTTAATCACAAAATGGTTATAGGCGCTCAAAACTCAGTCAGGTCGAAAAGAAGTGTTTGGACCTTCACAGAGCGACTAACTAAGATCGTTCCTGATTCATACATCGCAGCAGTATGAGAATTGTGGAAAAATAACTGGGGGGGTTGGACCATTATACACTTGGAATTTGGGCTTGAAAAACATACTTTAACATGGGGCTCTAAAAAAGACTGGGGGGGTTGAACCCCCACCCCCCGGCAATTCTCACCCTGCATCGCAGGGTCGCGAGATAATTCACATATTTATGCAGCTCATAACTACCGATTCTTCCATGGATACAGCGTTTATACCAAGTAAAATAAATCATACAGATAATTACAACACATAAACTATAGCGTTGATTTAAAATATACTTGGTAGAGTACTAGAGTCTAATAATTGTTTTTTAGAATTAATGTGAACGACAATGAAACAACGAAAACAACAGATGCTACGGAGTCGCTGCCTAATGACAGGGGCGGATCGAGGGGGGTCAGCCCGGCCATGCTCCCCCCCATTTAGAAATTTCTTTATTTTTGACCAGCCATTTCAACACGAAAAGTTGACTCCCCCCATGAGCAGCTCCGTAGGCCCCTCCCATGCCCACGAGGTCCGTACAAGTGGTCCGTACGACTAAAAAGGTCATCAACTATTTTGGTGGATAAAATAATATTTTTTCTTGGGAATTCGATACAAATGACTGAAAAATTAAATGGTTTATTTTCCTGGGAATTCGAGACGAATGACTAAAAAAGGTCATCAGATTTATCGGCAACCAAGACGAAAATTTTTCCCTGTTCCAAGCAGTGGCGGCGCTACGCCAGGGCATGGCAGGGCAAATGCCCTGGTAAAAAAGCCTTTGCCCTGGCTGTTGCCCTGGTCGTTGCCCTGCCAGAAATTTTACCATTGGAGAATTTGTTCGGGCATATTGCTTCTTACTGTTCACGTCCGTTCGCTCTCTGCATGGCAGGGCAAAAGTTCTGGCAGGGCAGAAGTTCATGAAGAGAACAAAATCTGGCAGGGCAGAAGTTCTGGCAGGGCAAAAGTTCTGGCAGGGCAAAATTCTGGCAGGTCAAAAGTTCTGGCAGGGCAAAATTCTGGCAGGGCAAAAGTTCTGGCAGGGCAAAATTCTGGCAGGGCAAAAGTTCTGGCAGGGCAAAATTCTGGCAGGGCAAAAGTTCATGAAGAGAACAAAAACTGGTAGGGCAACTTTCTGGCAGGGCAGAAGTTCTGGCAGGGCAAAAGTTCTTGAAAAGAACAAAATCTGGCAGAGCAACTCTCTGGCAGGGCAGAAGTTCTGCATGGCAGGGCAAAAGTTCATGAAGAGAAAAAAATCTGGCAGGGAAATCTTCTGGCAGGGCAAAAGTTCTGGCAGGGCAAAAATTCTAGCAGGTAAAGATAAAAAATTTTGGCTTTTCAAACTATCTGACAGGCAAAAATTCTGGCAGGGCAAAAATTCTGGTGGGGCCGTGGGAAAAATTATGTTGCAGTTTATCCACATTGCCGTATACAACTAACAGCGTAGCCCAGCTGTCGCTTTATTGTTTTTCAAATGACGCGTAAGCATTTGCGTAGAGAATAGACCTATGTATACCTGACTCCGTTACTTTATTTGCTGAACGCTTTGCTTTCGAAATGCTGCTCGAAAGAAGATTTGCAATGCTCCACTAAGTCACAGAGATTGGTCTACAGGTTGGGCCATAAAATGACCCTAAAGTTTTTTGCCCATAATCGTGGCCAGAGGTAGTAATTTTAAATGAAATTTTACAGGTTTGAAGACAATTTATACATAATTACATATTTACACATGATGGCCAGATTTCATTAAAATATTCAGACAGAACAAAAGTTATATCACTTTTAGTGAGACCACTCACTGTCTATTATGACGATTCAAAAACATGACGCAGCAAAAAAGTAGCAAAAAACGAATTTATTGTAACATCTCAAACAATTGGTGTCAAATTGTTATTGACAGAAAATCGTTGTTATTATTTAGAAAAATCAAGTAGCAGCATAGCTGCAGCCTGCAAGTCGCTGTGACATCATTTAGCAAGATGACGGTTAAATTGGTAAATAAAAATTTCTCTGATTAGTAATTTTTTAAATAATAAAAATCGAAATTTCTATAAAATTAAATGACCCGCAAAATTTGTATTCATACGCATCATGAGCTAGGCCTTGGAGATAAATCTACAATCGCCGCTTACTCTGATACACAGTGATTCCAGAGAAATGAGGAGCTAAATTAAAATAGAGAGTTAAGAAATGTGCCGTTTATGAAGACTTTCGGTTCAACGTCAATATTACTGTACTGGTTTCATTGAGAAGAGCCAATGGTTCCAAATATCCGGATTTGAACCCGATGATTTTATCAACTCTGGAGAGCTATTGCTCGAGAAATACCGCAATTTGCAGCAACAAAACCAAGAACGATAAGAGACTGAAAATTGATGGTCGCATTGGAGTTGATTGGGAAGATTTATCTCTGGAACACATCACCAAGTCCATCAAAACTGTGCAAAAAGACTCAAAACAAGTGTGGGCATTGGTGGTGGACACATTGAACACAGTATGTGATGTACTATCACGTTAATTTGATAACAACAATATTATTATTTGAGATGAGACATAAAAAATCGCTGTGTTGCTACTTTTTGTTGCTTTATGTTTTTGATTCGTCAAAAAGTCGATTGTCTCACTAAACGTGATATAACTCTTGTTCAGTTTGAAATATTGCGGTGAAACCTGGCCACTCTGCTGAGGCTAAATATGAATTGGCTTTAAGCCTGTAAAATTTTATTAATTTTTTTAACTTCTGGCCAAGATATTGGCAAAACACTTTAGGGGGGGTCTTTTTATGGCTCACCCTGTATAAGGTTTCTAAGATTTCAAATGTCAAAGTGTTCAGTTTTATGGTTTCGCCCATTTGACCCTCTGACCAGCCAACCCTAATAGTGTAATAGGTGGGTGATTTATGGCATGCACGGTACCTAGCGCAAAATTATAGGCCTATGTAAGTCCGTACTACCGTGCACGCGACTCGCCCTCTGCCCTGGTTACTTGTGTGACTGCCCTGGCTATGCCCTGGCTACAAAAAGTGTCTGGCGCCGCCACTGGTTCCAAGACCAAAAATTATGGCCCCCTTCGAAAATTTCTGTATCCGCCCTTGCCTTATGATGACTCTAAATGCAACAGGCCTACAGTTTGTACGACACAGAACTGTATTTTTTTTCAACGGATTTCAGACACTAAAAGCAAACACCAAAAGTGAATTAGGTACCGGTATCATAGATCTATAATTATAAGTCGAAAAAATGTTGAAATGCCTTCAGATAACATGCTAGTCATCTGGCTAATTGAATCTTATAAGACTACAGAGATCTAAGTCTATACTGGTGGACGAGATTTCAAGGCAGATGCAAGTTCGGTGCATGTGTGGAGATCTAGATGGACGAACTCGGATCGGATACAGTTGGATTGGACGGATTCACTTGCGTGTAGGCCAGTGGAACCACTTCCTCGTTGCGATCCAAAGGTGGAAGCAGCTGTCGGCGACAACAACAGAGGTTTCTCAGTTGAGAACGGAATCCATCGCGCAAACCTTTAAGAATGACGAAGCAGAAGATAGGTTGCAGAGCGACAGACATTCCAAATTCCACTTCAACATGTACGATGACAGTCGCCATAAAGCGACGTCCAGATTCAAAGTGAAGAAGAACTCGGCAAAACTGCGAGAAGAAGGTGATCGACGACAGAGTAACAGCCATGACTCGCATCTGATCATCAGAAACCGATTTCTGCTCAACCTCTGGCAATCCGACGACGATACCAGCTCTATTTTTACAAAGCTGGCTAAGCACGAGAGGCAGGAAGAAGAGGAACGGTAGGGCATACATTAGGATAGTTTCCGCCAGTAGAGCGTCTTCCGCAGACTTCGGTCGAGACGGAAAACATTCTTCTCCAGGATAAAACTCGTAAATCGCCAGATGCGGTATACCGAGCACAAGCAATACGCCGAATATAACACCAACGATGATCTTAGTTGCAAACAGCGTACAGTACTTGGTCGCAAACACAGGACGTCGACTTCCTGTTCTCTGTGTCAGGTGTTCACGAAGGTTAACGTTAAACAAGAGAGCCACAGACAGCCAACCGGATGCAAAGAAAATGCTCATTAGGAAGTGCCAAACTTTGCACATGAAATTCGAAGAGTTCGGTGGATAGTAATTCTTCTCTCCATAGGCGGATGTAAACCAAAACGAACTTGTACAGAACAGCAGAATTCCGACGTTGGCACAGAAATTAGCAGCCAGATAAACGTATCCTTCGTGTTTCAACCACAGACGACTTCTGACGAGGACAACGAAAGCAACGATATTTGCTAGAACGCCACCAAAAACCGCAGTCCCACAACTAACATTGACGACATAATATGACATCCAGTATGCAATCTCGTCCTCGAGGCTGGTGGCAGTTGTGCTCTCGGGCACCGACATAACATCACCGTATACAGTTGGCGTTGGTCTATTTCTCCCGTACATATTTCTCTAGTAGACCTAACTGCTTTACAAAAGCACTGAGTGAAGACAAACAAGCAAGTCCTAAGACTTTGTAGTTTAAACTGCGAGAACAACCTAACTGTGCGCAAACGGATCTCGCTTTCCAACGATATCTAGCATTTTCCGCCTGGTTAAGATATTCCACGGGAGCAGTCTATAGGCCTACGCAGACAGAAGCAGTCTATGGGCCAGGCCTTCGCAGACAGAAGCAAAGGGGAGTGTGCAGCTCATGCAGGGTTGTGCAACCAACACAGAGCCCGAGTGAGGCCAATCGATATCCGTGTTTACACTGTATCGCGGCTAGCCAAGGCGCACTGCATGAATTAAGTGGCGTGGTCGTCGGACAGGCTATTCCGCCAATAGGCTAGAGAGTTGCATCCGCGTCTGGCACCACAATAATAATAATAATATTGGGCTTGTTGTTGTTCAACGACGGTGCCATATCAAAGATAATCAGTGTCGCCCTTCTCAGGGGCGGATCCAGAGGCGTAGCGACCGCCCTCCGTACCCTCCGACCGAAGGGGGCCCCGCACGGAAAGGGGGCCCCTAAAAGTGGCAAAAAAGTTAAAGCATAACTAGGTAGCTGACATTTATTGACGCTATTGTACATGCTATGTCAGTTTTGGTTTTACTTATAAAACCGCGAAGTAAATACGGAATAGGGAATACATGCACAGTGCAGGTCCCATACAATACAAACCCTGTATATTGCATGAAATAAATACCACATTCCAGTTTCGGCATTGTAAAGGGTCCCGCCGCCCCGGACATATGTTCGGAGCCTCGGAGGGGGCCACGCTCTTTGTTGCTACGGCCCTGGGCGGATCCACGGGGCCAATCCGGCCATGCTCCCCCCATTTCAACGGAGCATAGGACGTGGCCTCCATTTGGTTTCAACAAGCATTGAGTCAATGCAGCGGGAGTGGAAAGTAGGATACGACGACTAGAGAGGTCATAGTAGGCCTATAATAGGCCTATTGCTTGCAGAGATTACGTCGACAATTTTCCCTGACAAAATAACTGATGACTAAAAAGTTATCAGTTATTTTGGCAGGGAAAATTGGTCTATTTTCAAAACAAGAACAGGTCATCAGATTTTTCTGGCAAAGATCACCGAAAATTTTGGTCCCCCTTGGAAAATTTCTGTATCTACCCCTGGCCCTCTCTTTTTTTATCAAGACTTGGGACTGGCACTGGCCGAGTGCTTCCAGTGGCGCAGTTACCACAACATTATGACTCAATATTATTAATCCTTCATTCCTTTCGTTTCAAGCCAACCAACTGTTGTAGCTGATCGCTGATGTTAATGAATCGCCCATAACTGCGTCGAATGCAAACTAACATGCTGGGTCAATTGCTTCGCAGTAACTCTTTAGTAAAGCCCCAAGAACAGTGCAGCCCAGTGGCGCAGACAAGGGGGGTTTCGGAGGTTAAAACCTACCCATTGGCCTAGCAAAAAGTTTTTTGAAAGGCTATTTATCCACTTAAATAAGAAAAACAAAACAACTGCTTGTAGTAACAATTGTTTTTCTTACTTTATTACCTTTGTCCCTTTATTCCCTTTCTATTTACTGCTATGCTGTTGGGTTGGTGTCAGAAAGGGCATCCGGCCAGGCCATAACCCCCCCATAAAAATTCCTGGCTACGCCACTGGTGCAGCCTGTCAATTCCGGACTACGTTTGATACTAGCCTAGCTCTGGTTTTTTGCCCGACGTAATCCAGTCAATATATAGATGCAGGATGAGAATTGCCGGGTTTCAACCCCAGTCTTTCTTAGAGCTCCATAGTAAAAAGTCTGTTTATCACACTTCAGTTACAAGTAGATCATAGTCCAACCCCCACTCCAGTTATTTTTCACAATTCTCACACTGTATATAAGTCATAACAAGATGTCTGTTGTCAGAACAAGCTGTACATTTGAAACCTGATTGAACGGACGTTCTTAAAATAATACAGATATATAGGCACATAGGCATAGGCCATAGAGCAGCGATAGACGGCCGAACTTTGCCTGCTTGCTGGAAGCGTAGACCGACTGCATCACTACAGTAACTCTTTCCCTGAACGGAATAAAATATTCTGTAGGTAACATCAGGGCTGTACACGAGGGTATACGCGGGTATACAGCGTATACTCACCTCCGGGGAAAAACGGCACCTTATACTCACCTCCCGAAAAGTAGGGTATACGCGGGTAAAAAGCAGGGTGTACACCGTACACGCTAGTAAATCATGCACACGCGGCGCTGTTTTTGGGTCGGATGACTAAAAAAAGTCGTCAGATTTTTCGGACGGGGAAATGGACGAAGTTTTCACAAGATTTTGGCTGGATGACTAAAAAAAGTCGTCGGATTTTTCGGACGGGAAAATGGACGAAATTTTCCGACGTTTTTCCCGAGATTAGGTCGTCGGAAAATTTTCTCCCGGTCAGCGTGTACTCATCTCAAAATTTACCAATACAGCCCTGTGTAGGTTCAAGGCGCCGAGTGGTCCACATGATAATTTTTTAGTGTGGCCTGATTCTAACTGGCTCCTGCAGTCCCAGGCTGTGCGCGGAGATGAATGTCCCTTATCTTCTCTAATCCAACCGCTCAATGCATCCGCTCAATGCAGGGCTGTTGTTGTTGATGCTGCTGCTGATGCTGCTGCTGCTGCTGCTTATCGATGCTGCATACATTGTCGGGAAATTGGGACAAACTACTTATCCTTCAACTTGTAGCTTTGGCTCAATGCCAACAACGGTCCACATTAATGTCGATGTCTGTCTTCTGCAGAATCGTTTCAGTGGCCGACTGCTGACTCTTACTAACACTGAGGAGGGCGCATGCATGCGCGCAGACCTGACGTGGAAGAGGAAGGAAAACGTTGAGGCAAAAATTACAGGCATACAGTCCTACTTTCGTTTTCGTAGAATTGATTGCGTGGGTTTTAGCTGGCAGTGGCAAGTGGCAACTGATTCCAAGCTTAGGCTGACTGCAAGGGATTGGGCGGAGTAGACTAAAGGCTATAGGCAGGGCTGTAGCCTACTCAAGGGTATACGCGGGCATAGGTCGTATACTCACCTCCGGGGAAAATGACAGCGTCAGGGCTGTTTTTAAGGAATTTTTAGAACTGCACAACTCCTTTCCCATCTTCCATGGTAACTTACTTCCAATCGGATGAAAATTACCTTTCTTGCTGGTTTTAACTGCACAAAACGTGTGACAGAAGTGCTTCTACAGCTGCACAAATCCATTTAGAGCTGCACATTTTGTGTACAACTGCACGTTAAAAAAAGTCCTGGACAGCGTATACTCACCTAATAAAATGAGGGTACACACGGTTATACAGCGCGTATACCCACCTCAGTAAAACCAAGTCAAACACGGCGGCAGCGTGTACTCACCTCAGAAGTTCTGAGTACAGCACTGCATATCGACAGCCATCTCAGTCATATGTCGTGTGCGCATGCGCAGTGGGTCGGGTCGAGCTCTCGCGAAAACAAATTATACATTTACTGAATCTGTTAGAATCAGGGCTGTACACGAGGGTATACGCGGGTATACTGCGTATACTCACCTCCGGGGAAAAACGGCATCGTATACTCACCTCCAGAAAAGTAGGGTATACGCGGGTAATACGCGCCTAATACACCGTACACGCTAGTAAAATAGACGGACGCGGCGATGTTTTGGGGTCGGATGACTAAAAGAAGGTCGTCAGATTTTTCCGACGGGAAAATGGACAAAGTTTTCCCCGAGATTTTGGCCGGATGACTAAAAAAAGGTCGTCAGATTTTTCGGGCGGGAAAATGGACAAAATTTTCCCGAGATTAGGTCACCGGAAAATTTTCTCCTGGTCAGCGTATACTCACCTCAAAATTTACCAGTACAGCCCTGGTCAGAATTGTAAAACACGCACAACACGCGTGACAACAACTCTTCTTTCTTTTTACATTTGATTAATGTTTAATCCACAATTCCGACAAATGTTCTTAAAGCATCAACATTCCAACGCTTTAATTATTTTAAACCATTGATAACCTTCGCGTTTAATGCAACTTCATGCAGAAGTACGTGTAGCATTATTATGTCACTGTGGTGGAGAATAAATTATTAAGTCGCTGAGATGTCGAACGCGCTTATCATGTGCATTGTGCAAAATCAAGGTTTCGGCGGGGAGGGATGCGAGGGGGAGGGCGTCCAGCGCGCGATATCCTATTTATATACCTAATAATAATAATTGTTGTTTTAGTTAAGCAAAACATGTAGGCCTATGGCGTTGAGGACTTCGCTGTCAAATAAGAGCAGCCTATAGGGTAGTGGTGGATCAACCTAGCACTTTATTTGTTTGATTCCTCACAGATCAGCTTAGCAGACGTTGACGAAACTACGAAAACACAGTCAGTCACAAACATATAAAACAATCGGCGACACCGATAGCATTGTGAATATGACGAAAAATCAGAGCAGTCACGATGATGACGAACTAAATCCGTTTGAGAATCACGGAGAGCAAGAAACAGGGTATTTAAATTACTTAGAGACTATTGCAGTCTATTGGGTTCCCGTTAGTGACGCTTGGTGGCGTTTTAACAAACATCTTGGCTTTCGTTGTTCTCGTCAGAAGTCGTCTGTGGTTGAAACACGAAGGATACATTTATCTGGCCGCCAATTTCTGTGCCAACGTCGGAATTCTGCTGTTCTGTACAAGTTCTTTTTGGATGACATCCATCTATGGAAGTGGAGATTACTGTCCTCCGAACTCTTCGAATTTCCTGTGCAAAGTTTGGCATTTCTTAATGACTATCTTCTTTGCGTCCGGCTGGTTGTCTGTGGCTTTCTTGTTTAACGTTTACCTCCGTGAACACCTGGTTCGTAGGAAAAGATGTCGATGTCCGATGTTTGCAGCCAAGTGCTGTATGCTTTATTGCAATTAACCCATTAGTGCCTGATTTTTCAAATTCATCTCAAAACATGAAAACTTTGTTGCAAATGATGAGTTTGGACAATACCTAACACAAATTCTGCACAATTTTAGCTTTTCATGCTTTAGGAGCAGTTTTTTGAAGCGTCCCATTTTTGGGGACGCTAGGCACGAATGGGTACGTGAAGATTTACATTGTGATGTGTGCAGGTTACATCACTCAAGACTGTTGATACAGTCAAATTAAGAAAACTGGTAAATAATTTGCACTCAGAATAACTTAAAATAAAATGTATGTGCAAAATTGCAACAAAAATGGTATGTTTGAATGCATTTATATGCCAAATTGCTCACATTTTGAAATGAATTGCTTACATGCAGCAAATCATGGTAATGCTGTTCATGTCTCAGATCAATATCCTGTAGCAATGGCAACCAACACTGTTTCAGAAGGCTCATAAAACAGTTACATGAAGCTTTTCAATTGCTAAAGTACTAGTGACTAGTCTTGTGTAGTAGATTATTGGCCTAGCCCTCCTTATGTGGACCGACATTTCATTTATCCCAAACTTTCGCAGACTTTCATTCGCACAATGCATCTGAGTTACAACAGATGGGATTTGGTGCTAGCAAGTGAAGTTCATACTTTCTGGTTTGTCCAACCAGCTTATCCTTTCCCTGACAGACAACTGTGTGTTTAGATCCATGCACTGGCCCTCCCTTTTCTGTTTTGTACAGCTCGACCAAAGGAAGTGAAAATCTTCACATTTGTTGGCTTGCATTGTCTCAATCGTGGTATGTTTTGCTCATCTGCTGTTTCAGTCACAGAATGGTAAATAAGCAGTCATAGCAGCCTACACAATAGAGTTGTTGCAATGAACCAACCGCACCAAGTTGAGGACCCATGGACTCCAACTCCATTATAGGTCTAACTGAGCAAAGTAACCATGTGGTGTATTCAATGAGCATTCTGTGTAGCCAACATAGGCTTAGTTACAGGCTGAGAGTGGTAAAGAAGTGGTAAAGGACCACTAGTTGTTAGTAGGAATCAACTGAATTGACAACCAATATGCCACCCGAATGACCCGACTAATCAAGACTTGGGATCCATGTACCAACTCATCCACATGAATGGGAATCAGACCAAAAGCCGAGTGGTGTATTCAACATAGTGCGGTAGCCTACCGTTGCCTAGTCATTAGGCCAACCTGATATTGTAGCAGGCCTAACTGGAAAATGTTACAGGAAAGTGATGTTCATTACAATGCACAACGGCATTTCTTGAGTTTGGGTGACACCTTGGACTAGAATGACAAATTACACGGCGACTGATTTTTTTCTTATTTATTTCAAATAAATTTTAATAAATTACATTATTAAATTAAATTTTTTAGCAACTGCATACAACAGAATGAGTGCATTTTGAATATTATTTTTGCACTACATTGCATAGACCTAGTAGGTTCTGGACGATTTCTATCCATGTGAAATATTCATGTAGGCTATACATGTATACATTGGCCTAATGTGGCCTACAGTTGAAGTTGTCAATAAATATTTGAGTCAAATAACATCATAATAACGCTAACTCTCACTGCAAGTGATACTTCTGCCTACAAACAGCCATTTATACTTCTTTTCAAACAATATCTGACTAAAATACCACACAAGATGCAAAACTGCGTGTGTTGAACTTCACGTACCCATTCGTGCCTAGCGTCCCCAAAAATGGGACAGCGCTTCAGTGATAAAATGCACATGTTATATTTTATTAAAATGAGTTTGATATAATTATTTCTGTAATAGTATATACTAACCTTTGTGAAACCAAAGACAGATCTGTAGAAATGCGCACACATTTTTTAAAATAAAACGCGGAAAGTCCGCAATGTTTACATTTGCTAAAGTAGGTCAATGGCGTGATTAAAAACACAATTTTCAGTCGATAAAAATATTTTTGGTGCGCATTTTGTGTCAGAATCACTTTATCAGCATGTTGGCATAACGGCTATAACATTAAATTGCATCTTCAATGCAGATTTAATTTTATGCGAATTTTTGAAGTGGTGTCCCATTTTTGGGGACGCTAGGCACTAATGGGTTAAGATAATCGTTGGTGTTACATGTATATTCAGGGTTTTGTTTGTGCTCGGTATGCTGTAACTGGCGATTTTCGAGCTTAATCCTTCAGGAGAATGTTCATGGCGTGGGTCAATTCAGGTAGCTCTAATCGTCGAATCGATGGTGATGTGGGTCCTACCGTTCGTCTTGTTCCTACCCATCATTCTACTAATGACGCTTTGTATAAAGACACAAGGTAACACTTTCGGATTCTCTCAAATAGAAGAGAGATCGATTCCTGATGATCAGATGCGAGTCATGGCTGTAACTCTGTCGTCGATGGCTCTATTTCCCAGGTATTCTTGGTATTCCTTCGTCTAGTTGAAACTTACATTCACGTGCCTGTACAAATCGAACTGACTTACACGTGCAATATAACCCATGCGAGCCCTCTGCGGAAAAACAGGAGCCGCAGACACAGCTGTGCGGTTCGCAGAGAGTAACGCCGAGGCGCAAACCAACTGCGACTCAGACCGCCTCATCGTCCAGTGTCAACCCGCAAGAGGTGATGGAGAGAGCAAATAAACAATCGCTCGAGTGCGGGGCGGAGACTGCCCTAAAGCGCGCCTGATAGTAAGGGTCTGTTAGAGTGACCTTCAGATCCGAAATGACTCGATCCGTCTATGAGAAGCTTATCCCAGTATAATTGCTTGTGGATAAGGCTGCTGTCTTCTTGTTGAACTGAGCTTATACCCTGCCACTGGGTCAGAATGGCCCCGTATCGTGGGTCGGCAGGGAATTGGTCACCGAACACGGTGGACTGAAGCGAAAGGGTGCCCGCAGCTGAAGCCAAAAAGGCTGGAAGTGCAAGCGAGGCAGACAGTCGAATTCCAAGTCCACCAGCGTTGATGAGCAGAGAGGCCTGAAACCACTGACCATTCGACAAGGGCAAGTTTAGTACCCTGCAGAGGCCCTCCCTCATGACGGAATCGTATCTCTCAATCCCCGGGTGACCAGCGCACGGGAAGCATCGCAAGATATGTGGAGAAGTTTGCAAGAGCTCAATGAACATCTTAAAAGCACTATATAGAGCGCAGGGCTGTACTGGTGAATTTTGAGGTCAGCACACGCATCTCTGGCTATTGCGGACTTGATTTGATATAATAGCGCCGGTGAATAAGCTGGTCTCCCTGACGTGGTTTTTGTGGGCGCTGAGAAATTCTCGAAGATTTACATTAGGCTACATTACATTACATTACACGCTGACCGGGAGAAAAACCGACTTTTTTGGGCAAAACATTTCTGGCGGCTGTCATCCGGGAAGAAATTGACCCAATTTCCCGTCCGAAAAATCTGATGACCTTTTTTTTAGTCATTCGCTCCGGAATTTGTGAAAAATACACCTAAATAGCCTTTGCCTTTCTCGTGCGTATACCCACACGCCCTTTGTGAGGTGAGTATACGCTGTATACCCGCGTATACCCTTGATTACAGCCCTGCTAGAGCGCCATGTCGAGCAATGAGCTCCAATCTCTCCATGGCCCGCGAGAGCTCATCTGCGCCCCTAGCGCAGACAGTGGGGCACCTAGAAGAGTAGCCATTTCAGGTTCTACAATCTACATGTGAACAAAAACTTAACACAACAATAACTACTTTTCAACGAAGGAATAACTTTATGTAGACCTAGTTTTCAAGGCGCCGAATAGTCCGCATGATAATTAAATGACTCTAATTGGCTCCGGTTTTCCCACTGTGAAATGGGAACAAACCACTTATCCTAGATCCAGTTATTGGCCCAATGCCAAGTGCCAACAAGGGGCACAACATGGCACAAAATGACACAACATGGCACGAAATGTCTGTCTGTAGATTCGTTTCAGTGGCCGACCTTCGATGTTTCTGACTGAAGATGGCGACTGCATACATGACGTGGTAGAGCGACGCAAACGTTGAGACTATCTTAACCACCACCACCACCACCACCACCACCACCACCACCACCACCACCACCACCACCACCACCACCACAACAACAACAACAACAACAACAATAACTACCATCATTGCTACCAACATCACCACCACCGCCACCACGGCTACCACCACAACAACAACCACACTACCGCCACTATTGTTACTATTACTAAGTGAGTGAATGAAATACATCCATACCAAAGTTAATAGGCGCTAGACAATAGTAGACATCATTTATACAGTAGACCCTATACAATAATTATAATTTTCCCCCTGCGGGTTAAGCTTAGTTGCAGACACTGAGCTAGTTTTTTAGTCGTGGCCAATGATATCATTAGCGATAGGCCTACACAGGCTGAAGTCCAGTAGACACGACTGTCGGCTTCCAAGCGCCTGGAGTTGAGCCATATCCAAAGTCCTGTAGCCTAGCCTTGATTCCCTCAAAAGAGCGGGAGACAGCCTTGGCCTATTTAGCATTTTATTATCTTGTGCAGAATGTTTCTATAGTTTCGGGAACAGTTGAAATCTCGCGACGAATTTTCCGTTTTAAGCTGATCTGTGAGAAGTCGAATGAGGAAGATGGAAGGTGAAACAGACGCTGTCACCGATGGTGTCATGAATATGACAACAAATCACGATGATTACGAACTAAATCCGTTTGAGTATCACAGAGAGCATTATACATCGACTCTATTTAACTTAGAGACTTTTGGGTTTCCGTCAATGATACCTGCTGGCGTTTTCACGAACATCTTGGCTTTCGTTGTTCTCGTGAGAAGTCGTCTGTGGTTGAAACACGAAGGATACGTTTATCTGGCCGCCAATTTCTGTGCCAACGTCGGAATTCTGCTGTTCTGTTCAATCACATTCTGGTTGACAATCGATTTTGGAATGGGACCGTACTATCCACCGAATACTTCGAACTTCATGTGCAAGGTTTGGCACTTCTTATTGAGTAGCTTCTTTGCGTCCGGCTGGCTGTCTGTGGCTCTCTTGTTTAACGTTTACCTTCGTGAACATCTGACGCATAGGAGAAGATGTGGATGTCCGATGTTTGCGGCCAAGTACTGTACGCTGTTTGCAACTAAGATCATTGTTGGTGTTATATTCGGCGTACTGGCTGTGTTCGGTATACCGTATCTGTTCGATTACGAGCTTGATCCCTCAGGAGATTGTTCACGGCGTGACTGGCAGACATCATTTCACGTAGCTCTATTCGTCGAAATGATGGTAATGTGGGTCTTACCGTTCGCTCTCTTCCTACCCATCATTCTACTAATGACGCTTTGTACAAAGACACAAGGTAACACCTTCGAATTTTCACAGATCGAAGAGAGATCGGTTCCTGATGATCAGATGCGAGCAATGGCTGTAACTCTGACGTCGATGGCTTTATTTTCGCAGATCCTTTTGGTAGTCCCTTTTCTTGTAATCGAGATGCGCATACACTTGTCTGTTGAAGTCGAACTGCTCTACGGTCTGTCCCTCGCTCTACAGCCGATCCTGTGTTTCGTTATGTTGAAGACGTTGCGCGATGGATTCCGTTCTCAGCTGCGAAACATCCGTTGCTGTCGCCGACTGTTTCCATCGTCGGATCGCGAGGAGGAAGTGGTTCGACTGACCTCCATCCAGGAAGATCCACCCAATCCAACTGAAACCTAAGTCATCCATCGGCATCCTCACACATGCACCGAACTTCCTACTTCTAACAGAAAGACAGCGCTATAACCGGTCGTAAAGACTGGAAGACAGTGGAAGTTCAAAAGATGGACTGACGATAAGCGTTTCGACATTAATTTTGCGACATGAAACGTCTTCTGCCCTTAACGTTTGAAATTGACAAAGAATAGTCCTACTAACTGTACGCGGTGCTTCGTGAAACAATCTGAAAAACGTTTACGATCGGTGTGGAACATTGAAACAAACGAAGTGAAGCGCTTCACTTTCTTTTATTTCAATCTCGCTCATATCAAATTAGCAATAATAATCATAGTTGACAGTTTGACACACGTCACTTAACGCTTTATTTAGCCTATAGTTTATAATGCTCTCTGACGAAGGCCTATCGGAAGGTCTATATATTTTTTATCCTAGATCCAGAACAAGGGGCGCAACAAGAGGCACAACAAGAGGCACAATTAACATGGGGCACAACAAGGGGCACAACAAGGGGCACAAGGGGCGCAACAAGGGGCACAACATGGCACAAAAATTAATTCTGTCGATGTCTGTTTGTAGATTCGTTTAAGTTGTCGATTGTTGACTGTTCGGTTCTAAGATAAGATAAGATAAGAATATTCTTTAATATACCAATTGCTATCCGCATTTTGGTGTACATACAAAGTATAATATACGAACGTAGGCCTACATAATTTCTATATCCAATCAATGTCAAAGTGTTTTTGAATAGCATAAAATCCTAAGTCCAAATCCAATATAAATCTTAAATTTAAAAAAGAAGTTCTTTTAATGACCAACAATTTATGCTGCACTTTGGTTATATTATGGTATTACATTTAAATATGATACATACATGACGTTGGAGTGCGACGCAAACGTTGAGTCTATCATCACTACTACGTTTGCGTTTACTACTACTACTACTACTACTACTACTACTACTACTACTACTACTACTACTACTACTACTACTACTACTACTACTACTACTGCTACTGCTACTGCTACTGCTACTGCTACAGCTGCTGCTACTGCTGCTGCTGCTACTACTACTACTACTACTACTACTACTACTACTACTACTACTACTGCTACTGCTACTGCTACTGCTACTGCTACTGCTACTGCTACTGCTACTGCTACTGCTACTGCTACTGCTACTGCTACTGCTACTGCTACAGCTGCTGCTACTGCTGCTGCTGCTGCTGCTGCTGCTGCTGCTGCTACTACTACTACTACTACTACTACTACTACTACTACTACTACTACTACTACTACTACTACTACTACTATACTACCACTACTACTACTACTACTACCACCACCACCACCACCACCACTACTACTACTACTACTGCTACTACTGCTGCTGCTGCTGCTGCTGCTGCTGCTGCTGCGATACCACCACCACCACAGCAACAACTACTACCACCACCACAACCACAAGAACAACCACCACCATCATCACTACCAACATCACCACCACCGCCGCCACCACCACAACAACCACGACAACAACCACCACCTTCACCACTACTGTTACTACTACTACTAAGTGAGTGAAGGAAGAACATCCATGCCAAATGTAATAGGCGCTAAACATCCTTTATACAGTAGAATAGTTTACCCTACAATAATAATAATGTCCCCTGTTTAAGCTTAGTTGCAGACATTAGGATAGCTTTTTTAGTTGTGGAAAAGGATCGTTAGCGATAGGCCTACACAGGCTGAAGTCAAGTAGACACGACTGTCGGCTTCCAAGTGCCAGCTACCACACGGGCCGAGCCGTGGCCAAAAAGTCATGTAATGTAATGTAAATGTAATGTAGCCTATATAGCTTGGATTCCCACACAAGACTGGGAGCTAGCTAGGACCTATTTAACATTTTATGATCTTGAGTAAACCTTCGGAAAAGCTGTATCCTTTTGCGCACAATATTTTCATAGTTTCGCCAACTATACAGTCGAAATCTCGCGACGAGTTTTCTGTTTTAAACTGATCTGTGAGAAGTTAAACGAGGAAGATGTCACGTGAAACATACGCTGTCACCGATGGTGTTATGAATATGACGCAAAATCAGAGCCGTCACAACGATGATGACGAACAACATGTAATTCCGTTTGAGTACGGATTCACAATATCAGGGCTTCTATATTACTCAGAGGCTATTGGGGACCCGTTAGTGACGCTTGTTGGCGTTTTCACAAACATCTTGGCTTTCGTTGTCCTCGTGAGAAGTCGTCTGTGGCTGAAACACGAAGGATACGTTTATCTGGCCGCCATTTTCTGGGCCAACGTCGGGATTCTGCTGTTCTGTTACAGCTCAATGTGGTTGATATCGGACTATGGAAGGGAACCGTTCTATCCACCGAATACTTCGAATTTCATGTGCAAGGTTTGGTACTTCTTAATGAGTATCTTCTTTGCGTCCGGTTGGCTGTCTGTGGCTCTCTTGTTTAACGTTTACCTTCGTGAGCATCTGACGCATAGGAGAAGATGTGGATGTCCGACGTTTGCGGTCAAGTACTGTACGCTGTTTGCAACTAAGATCATCGTTGGTGTTATATTCGGCGTACTGGCTGTGCTAGGTATACCATATCTGGTCAATTACGAGCTTGATGAGTTAGGAGATTGTTCACGGCGTGATTGGCAGACATCATTTCACGTAGCTCTAATCGTCGAATCGATGGTGATGTGGGTTCTACCGTTCGTCTTGTTCCTACCCATCATTCTACTAATGACGCTTTGTATAAAGACACAAGGTAACACCTTTGGATTCTCTCAAATAGAAGAGAGATCGCCTTCTGATGATCAGATGAGAGTCATGGCTGTAACTCTGTCGTCGATGGTATTTTTTCCGCAGATCCTTTTGGCATTTCCTTTCCTTGCAGCCCAGATGCGCATACACCAGACTTACATAGTCAATACTGTGCAAATGGAAGTGACCTACGCCCTGTCTCTTGTTCTACAGCCGATCCTGTGTTTCGTTATTCTGAAGACGTTACGCGATGGATTCCGTTCTCAGCTGCGAAACATCCGATGCTGTCGCCGACTGTGTCCATCGTTGGATCGCGATGAGGATGTGGTTCGACTGACCTCCATCCAAGAGGATCCACCCAATCCAACCGAATCCTAAGTCATCCATCGGCATCTTCACACATGCACCGAGCTCACTACTTCTAACAGGAAAGGCGGCACTGCAGTCGCCATGTAACATAGTTGCATGTAGCACATCGTGAAGTTCTGCAGACACCTGCTCTTACTCAGTTAACATGTTAGCTTAAAAGGTTTCTCTACAGCTGCGACCTATAATCTTCTTCTGCTGTTAACGATTGAAATCGCTAAAACAATGGGTACCATAGGCGCAACCACCCTATGGGACCCACGGGACGCGTGCCCCCAACTTTTGAGTGGTCCCATTGACTTTATCATTATGGTCCCCACAACTTTTAGGACGTGATTCATTTGGTCCCCCCAAACTTTTAGGACGTGATTGTGCCTATGTATCCAGCTATATGCTGGAGACATTACGCTGGCTTCCTACTCGGCAGCGCATTGAATTTAGGATCGCTGCCCTAGTTAGGCAGTGCCAGCTTGGAATTGCCCCACACTACTATTGGTTCAAGTCACACTGAAGTGGCTAGGCCTACTATGCAGGGACCTTGAGTTGTGCAAGTCCTTCATTTGCATTTGCCAAGGCCTGTCAACATATCGTAATCGTACATTTATATAGCGCCCCTTCAAGAGAACTCCTCTGAGGCGCTCCCGACCTGACACCAAACCACAATCAAAGAGAATGGTTTTCAAACGCTTGCGGAAAAGAGGCAAAGAAAGACAAAGAAATTCGTTACGGAGACTAATAGGTAACTTATTCCAGAAAGACGGACCGACCATAGCAAAGCTTCTGTGCAGCACTGTGGAAGATCAAGCCATAGGGACAACAGATGCTGGGTCCTCTTGATAGTGACACTTAATAAATGTGATATTATAATAACAACAACGACAAATATCTCCGCACAATTTTATTGCCTCCCGAGGGATCATACTTACATATACCTCAGGTGAAGATACAAATAATCAGAATAAAGTCGCTCATCACGGCCTACCATACGAAACAGACCGGAAACATTCCATCCTTAATATAGTAAACCTCATCCGCTCAATAATACTCCCTGCATAACGCAACATCCATCGTCCATCTCTTCAACGGTCTCTGATTGCAAAACCCTAAGTTCAACACCTTTCCCCGAGTCATCCATCATCAGTAGCCCGGCCACAGCGGAGGGGGCCCCGGTGCCCTTAACAGAACTCTCGGTCTCCCATTAAACGGTTCGGGCAGCCCAAACGGAGTCATGCCACTGGGCGCACGAGCGTAGTACACCGCTGGTGGCAGGGGTGACGCTTGCGGCGGCGCCCCAAGCAACGACGCCAGCGGTTGGTGGCGTGGTGTCAACGAGACCGGGGGCGCCGAAGACATGTTGGGCCTGACCCCGGTGAGGCCCTTCAGGACGGGGTTCGAGACGAGGGCGCTTAGAACCTGCTGAAATGTGGTGTCGTCGGTGCCGCCGGACGACGTCCCCCCCGATATCATCGCCGTGAGACTGGCTAAGGTGTCGTCGTCGTCTCCGTCGTCGTCGTCGACCGGTTCGCCCTTGAGCAGCTTGAAGATCTTCGCCTGCAGCTTCCTCTGCTCCTCCTCCATCAGCTTCGCTTCGTCGATCGGCTCCGGTTCTGCAAAGAGACAACACAACAAATGATATAATAATATTCCTTTTAATGATTCAATCTGACACACCGCAGAATGATTACAAGTACATGTTATACGAAATACGGCCCGCTGTAGCACGACACGCAGGTCGGCTTTACAGCAGTGGGTTCGGTAACTTAACACTAATGGCCTAAGTACTGGATCACTCCTGGTTCGGCCAAGCCAGAAGTGGGAGGGGCTATCTTTATTTTTAGCAGAGCCCGAGTCAAGCAACACAGCAGCAAAGCGCCAATGGCAGCTAACAGAAACTTTAATAAATTAATGCCCTGAGCGAGGCTTGAACCCGGGTCGCGCGGATGACTTTCAGTTTAACGACCAGCGCTCTCACCACTGAGCTACGGGACCCATTGATTCATTCATTCATTATTAGAATTTATATAGGGCCCCTTCAAGAAACTACTCAGAGGCGCTCCCAGCCCAGCCACGGCAAAAGAAAAAAGATTTAAGGGGTTTGAGAAATAAAGATTGACTGGTCAGGCGGAGGAGATGGAGGTTAGGAGGGAGGTCATTCAAGATTGACGGCCCCACGACCGAGAAGGCTCGGCGCTGTCTGGTAGCTAAGCGAGCCCGTGGAACAAGCAGTTGTCCGTTCGCAGCAGAGCAAAGGGCCCGAAGCGCTTCAATATCAGAGACTGGGCGACAGAGAACGCGCAGGTAAGATGGAGCAAAACCAAGGATACAGCGAGAAACCAGAGCAGCAATTGATATCTATCATTGATGTAAATATACAGGCACCTGTGACGTTTCGATAAGGAATCGGCAGTATTCGATTCGAAAATGATGTCATGATTTGAAAATTTCTAATAAATCTTTTTAAACCGAACGGTACTTGTTATGTATGATCCTCAGGCGTTGCAAACTTTATCCGGAAATGGGAATATTGTTGTGTACTCTGGAACAGGGTTGCCAGATTTAGGGAAAACTTTATCGCGAGAAAAAGTTGCAAAAATCGCGAGATTATCGAGCCTTTCTACATGCCTTACAAAACGCTTTGTCCTCGCCGGAGGGATCGCTGGACAGCCATCACGTCGTAAAAAACACGTCACTAATGATTTAATGATGCACACCATGAGTCTTTCCGGGAGTCTGTTACACATTAAGTAATTTTGCATTCAGTAATGAATTTCCCAACGAACGAACGATTCAAAATGGTGTCTGCACCTGGAGAGGGTGTAGCCGGCTTCGGAAGAAGTGGCAGCTTGGTGGATCCTTTCCTCGGCTTTGCACCCTGTACCTTTGCGAGCTCACTGCGTCGCTGCTCAAAGTAGTCGATCACCTTGTCCATCTCTTCGACAGACAGGAATTTCTTGTCGATGGCTAGATTCAGGAGGTACTTGAGATTTTCGTCCGGGGGCGTGAAGACAGGCTTGGCCGCAACAACACTGGCGCTCTCTCCCACCGTTGTCTTTTTCAAACTCTCCTCGGTGCTGACTATTAGTTCGACCGCGTCGTCCAACGGCATGTTACGGTGCTCTGGATTGCAAAACAGAAACAATATAGGAATATAATACAATGGAATACAATACAATGGAATACAATGCAATTGAATATAATACAATGGAATACAATGCAATTGAATATAATACAATGGAATACAATGCAATTGAATAGAATACAATGGAATACAGTGCAATGGAATATAATACAATGGAATACAATGGTTTAAAACGGGTTTTTCTGCCTTTCATTCCATTTTAATCGGATCTAATTAACGCGTACGATTAATGCACTAAACATTTTAATCGCAAATTAATTTTTTAACGCGTTATTATCGCGATTAATCAACAGCCCTAAATACAATGGAATACAATGCAATTGAATATAATAAAATAGAATACAATACAATAAAATGCAATTGATACTTTGATAAAATAGAATACAAAATAAAATACAATACAACGTAATTCAATGCAAGAGAGCACAATGCAATTTAGAATGCAATAAAATTGAATACAATGCAACATAATAGAAAGCAATACAGTAAAATATCATGCAATTGAATACCATAGAATACAGTACAATAAAATATAATACAATACAACTGAGCATGAGAAAATACAACTGCATCCAATATTGCTCTACTACTACAGATCAGGATTGCACAGGGCACACCTACCCTGTGGCACTCCTTTAAGAATATGAACGGTGATGGAATGGTGCATGGCGTTCATCTCGTTTATGGAGCACGCAAATTTAAGTCGGCGCCGACCAGCATCCTGAACGGCAGACGCCATATTGCCATCTGGTCGTGACACCAATCGAATCTGTGCGACGATGCCGCGCTCGCTCAGCCGGCTCTTCACGCTCTCTGCGTACAACCTGTCAATCAATCAATCAAACTGGCACCTGTCAATCAATCAATCAAACTGGCACCTGTCAATCAATCAATCAAACTGGCAGCTGCCAATCAATCAATCAAACTGGCAGCTGTCAATCAATCAATCAAACTGGCACCTGTCAATCAATCAATCAAACTGACACCTGTCAATCAATCAATCAAACTGGCACCTGTCAATCAAACTGGCACCTGTCAATCAATCAATCAAACTGGCACTTGTCAATCAAACTGGCACCTGTCAATCAATCAATCAAACTGGCACCTGTCAATCAAACTTGCACCTGTCAATCAATCAAACTGGCACCTGTCAATTAATCAATCAAACTGGCACCTGTCAATCAAAGCAAAGTCTAAGAAATCTGGTTGTCAATCACAGTTAATGGTATAAGGTAGTTTGGATCAGTGCGATATTTAAAAGTTGATCGAAATGTGAATCACGTACAGTTGGAATGAGTTTACTTTCGTATCAAAGGCTAAACTAATAACCCGTTTTTCCTTATCTGTCCCTCACTCTTTCGGGGATTTATTTTCCCCAAAGTTTTTGGGCTGAGAGCGCTTCTTAACCCTTTGAACACTGAGCTCCTGTAACTCTATAGATAACGGGCCGGAAAACCGGCCCGTCGGGTTCAAAGGGTTAATACGTAGACAATTTGCGAGAGGCGCTATATAAATTTATAGATACAATGCAGCAGTGGTTCCCAACCCGTGGTCCGCGAGGGCAAAAGTGGCCTGCCAGGCCTAAAAAAAATGGCCTTCCATCTCTCAAAAGAATTAACAAAAGCATATGAAAAAATTAACAATTTGGAAGGATATAAAACAATTATTTTCTATTAAAAAATTCTTTTATTTTGACGTATATAAATAACATCAAATATTCTATTTTAATTCAATTAAAACAATTTCAATTGCCTTTAGTTATTTAAATTTTAGCCTTGTGGCCCCCTAATGTCCTTCAACTAAGAAAAAGTGGCCCTTGTGTTCTCCAACTTAGAAAACGTGGCTCTAAAGTCAAAAAAGGTTGGGAACCACTGCAATACAGTATGGAATTATAAGCTTTGAAGATCTTTTTGGTTCCTGAGGCACAGTGATTTCTCTGGTTTCTTTCATGATTTGAACTCGTATTCTGGACTGTCCTCTGATGCAATAAATAAAACAAGTAAATAAAAGAAAATAATTTTATTAATTAAAAATAAACGAATAAAATTAATAAAAGCAAAACAAATATATATAAAATAAAAACAAAATAAATATATAAATAATCACAACGAATGCCAATCTCTCAAAAACCAACAGTCAATCAAAGCCACCAATCAAACACTTCCAATCAATCAAAGCAAAACATCAATAAGCAACCCATCGATCACAACCATAAACGACCAGTCAATCAATGCCACACAATCAAAAAACCAACCGTCAATCAAACCCAGATAACGTCACATGATCAGCAATGAAGACAAGACAATCAATCCACTTCAATAACATTAATAAAAATATTTGTTTATTTTCAAAAACAAACGCAATGCAGTGTGATCACAATCAGTAACAAACGGATGGTCACAAGCAGCGGAGGAGACTTGCGGGGGACGAAAAAGAGCGGCTGAAGGAAGGACGCTAGATTTTGGGTGGACGAATGACTGAGTCCCCGACAAAATTTTCCAGCTAAAATTTCAGATGACCTTTCTGTTTAGTCATCGGTCCGAAATGTCGATGAAAAAACCCAATTTTTTTCTGTCAAGAAGTTGAGGACCTTTTCTCATTTGTTTGAAGATCTCTACTTCTATTTACACGTTATAACCTCACAGTGTGTTCGTGAAGTGTGCACATGTCCCAACACCTAACGATTGGGGGTGAAGGGGGACAAATGCATGGGCCGATCACGTGTTCAAGCGTAATTCAGAGGGTTCACCATTAAAAAAATCCCCCTCCCTATTAATCATAAATCCCTAGCAAATTATCACAAAGCCCACTCCATAACTAGCAGTGAAAAGCGGACATAGGTACGAAAGAAAAACAACCGTTGTTTGTTGTCAAGCGGACATAGAATTTAGAATAACATAATAATAATAGAATAACGAAAGAATAACAACCGTTGTTTGTTGTCAAGGATGATGACTTCGACGTCAGGAAGCGTTGTCACGAGCGTTGGCATCGCAGCCGCAACCATTCCCGGCGTCTCGAGAAGACTGCGCCGTGGTTGAACCGCTCTGAAAACGTGCAACATTCGACAGTCTTCTTCAATTAGTGCAATTATTCCATTTTACTACATGCAGACAAGTCATTTACAAATAACTCCGCCACTGGTTGCACTCTGCCAGTGCCAGTCCCAAGCCTGGATAAAGAAGGAGGGCATCGCTAATGGTCTTTGTTACCACACAGCGACGTTAAACTGCAAATACATATACACACATTTACAAAATAACTCTACATTCTATAGTGCCACTCGTAGCCATGGCCATTAGTAGCACTCCCAGTATGCACACATTGCACAGTCCAAGAGAGAAAATAAGGTCTTTAGAGGACAGAGAGATGTAGCAAGAAGAGTACTTAACGTGTCAAATACATGGAAAGTAATTCCATAAGAACACCATTGATGGTAAGGATCAAGTTTTACGGTACTAGCAATAGTGGTCCTAGCTCGTGGGGACAAACAGTTTAGACAGGGGTTCCCAACCTTTTTTGACTGTAGGGCCACTTTTTCTAAGTTGGAAGACACTGGGGCCACTTTTTATTAGTTGAAGGACAGTATGGGGCCCCAAGGCTAAAATTTAATTAACTAAAAGCATATTAAATCGTTATAAATGAATAAAAATGGAATGCTTTGTGTTATTTATAGACGTCAAATTAAAATAATTCGTAATAAAAAAATAATTATGTGTTCTGTCCAAATTGTCAATTTTTTCATATATTTTTGTTAATTCTTTGAGAGATGAGGGCCACCTTTTAGGCATGGCGGGCCACTTTTGGCCCGCGGGCCACTGGTTGGGAACTGCTGAGTTTAGACCTGTCCAGAGAGCGGAGAGGTTGATGAGAAGATGCAGAAAGGGAATAAATGAGATCCCCGAGATACTTTGTCGCAACACCCAGATTGGACTTGGAGACGAGATCAAGGACTTCATATTGGATGGGGATGTCAGCCAATGTAGTTGGTTGACATAAATGATGATATATGAGAGCAATTAGGAAGTATTCAAGTGAAATAAGATAACAGAATGCTCACCGAAAGAAATTGCTAGAAATTTTTTTAGAGGACCTCAGGATATGCAAAACTATCAAGGATGACATTTGTTCTGGGATAGCTAGTCTTAAGCGTTGTTTTGTTATTGGGGGCAATGATATGTCAGATAGCAATTGCAGCTCATGTGCTAGATGGCAATCAACATGTTTCTAAAGAATTACACTCCAAATGGACACGTAGAGAGAGAGCACAACTTCACTGAATCCCACACAAGAGAGAAGTGCTTTGTAAATGGCCATTATACAAGGTGCGCAAAAACGACCCCCTAGGTTTTTGCCAATATCTTTGCCAAGAGTAAGAATTTCGAAATGAAATTTTGAAATATTTTGATTAAATCTGGCCATCATGTGTAAATACGAATTGCCTAGATAAGGTTTTTTTATGCACCCTATACAGTAAAATACAATACAATACAATATTAGAATACAATACCATAGTCACCTGTAAGGGTCCGGAGGAGGAGGAGCAGGTAGACTGTGACTGATGTATGGATCTTCAAATCTACTTCGTCGAGTCCGCGGTACACCATCAGCGGCGTGTCTAACATGGAAAGGATTTAAATGTTTTTCAATTCAATCTCAAACCACGATTTAATCAAACTTAATTTGCAATGTTTAAATAAAATTATAAGCAAAAGTAGAAAAACTTAAAGTGTAAGAAGGCATCAAAACGAATGTAATTTAAGCATACCTAGAAAGTCAACAATAAATGCAATCATGGTTAAGATAATATCTTTAATTATGGGCTGGTACTTGTTAACACATTCACTGCCTACACGCCATGTAAAATGACTGGCTGAAGTACGTATATATACGTACGTGGCACTGAATGTGCTAAAGAACTCTCAATCAATTAATTGCAAATTTGGCAGCTCCTACAACAGTTTGTTTGTTTGTATGTGCACTTGTTATAGCGTCCCTTCAATCACTCTGCTCAGAGGCACTCCAGACTGCAGAGGGGACACTGCATCGGAGTTTCACGCCGAAGCGCTGAGCAACTGCGAGTGAAAGACTTGCCCAAGGTCCCTATGCGGCGACTTGAGGTGGATTAGAACCTCAAACCTTCCGGCTTCAAGGCAACGACGCCACCACTACACCACCACGCCCCACAGGGTGAAAAACTGTTTAAAATTAAGCTATTTGTCTTTGAACCTACGATAATTCCAACTTTTAATTCGAGTCTTCATTAACAGAATCGTCTTTTCGAAATTTAACTTTTCGTTAACGAAACTACACAATATAATGACCATTTGCAATATATATATAAAAATATACAAATAAACAAAATAAAAAATCAGGCTGGACGTGTGGGGCCAATAGCACATCCTGACACGGAATTTCAAATTGGTACACAACCCTGTGGCATAATCCGTCAATGTTCTGGGTAAAAAATCGTTCATTAGTCACCGCAGTTAAAAAAAACGACTCATGATGTCCTCAGAGTAAGTTACTTACGTGTCAGCATTTCCAAGTGGTGACCTGTCTCGAACGAGGTGAGGCGGTCGCGGTGGCAATCCGAGCGCAAACGTCGGAGGAAGTCGACCGTCCATTGACATCACCGTCTGAAATCTACCGCAGATCAACGATTATTACACTCTGTTAAGCGACAGCATCCAATGACCAATCACTAGAATGCTTTACACAAGTTTAAATTAACAATTGTTTTACATTACTTTTCATGTATATTACTATACTTTATCATTACTACTATGTGTTATATTGCATTTGTTTGTTTGTTTGTTTGTGCACTTGTTATAGCGCCCCTTCAAGCATTATTGTCGATGTCCAAATTTTGTGCGCTTGCAAATGGAGTAATGAAGGCTATACTTACTTACTTACTTACAATTGTCAATCGATAAGATATAGCGAATTGTTTACAGCGCTCAGCGTTTCCCAAACTGTAGGTCACGAAGCGCTGAGCAATTGCGAGTGAAGGACTTGCCCAAGGTTCCTACGCGTCGACTTGAGATGGATTCGAACCTGCAACCCTCTGGCAGCAAGGCAACGAACATACCCAATACACCACCACGCCCCATACAATGACTCCATTCTGGCCAGAGTGAACATGCATACGCTTCTCAGATGACTATGTGCTGAATTTGCATGTTTAACAAATAAATAAAAAAATAAACACAGCAAATTCAGCCCTACACCGGAAGCGAAAATGATATCGAAATTATTCTCAATTTTGCGAACAGCAAAGCTTCCTTGTAACAGCATAAAGCAAAATGGATCGTCACTTACTAACTTACATCACAACTCACCCTATTATTATTACAGTTTTAGCTCATAATGATACAATAATCGCAAAAAAGTTTAAAATCAGAGACAACGGTCGTTCTCTTCGGCAATCTGCACAAAACATCTGCAGAGCCACCGAACATTAATAATAATTATTTATCAACCGAATCTGCAAATAATCCCGTTATCGTGCGATCAGGTAAATAAGCCACGCTATTTTAATTTTAAAATAATAAAATTCAATGCTTCATACCGAATTTTGATCTGATTATTGTACAATTGTACAAGAGAATTAACGATACGAATCAGTGAGCGATATTCGAATATTTGATATTTTACAGAGATGCCATTGAGTTGTGACGTCATAGTCACTAGAAGCAAGGCACGGGCACTCGCTTTTTCACGAGCGCTACGTTGAGTCACAAAGATTGTCCGTAAGAGTCGTCCAAAGGAAGTCCGGGTCGGTTGCCATAGGATCGGACGGGCTACTAAGGCGGGTGTCATCTGCATGGGTCGAGAACTGGAAGCTAGGTGGTATGGGTAGATGACAGGTTAGGCCAGGGTCAATTAACCCCGTGTGTTTTGATACTAAGATCTCGAGTGACAAGATGATTAGGGTGTGATCGAGTTCTTGAAAAGGTGTGACTTCGGTTTTGAATGAAAAGCCCGAGGTGTGATTGATAGAGGAGCCTGAGGAAGGTGCCGGTGTACGTGTGATTATAAGTGATCGACGATGGCCGGTGGATAGCCTAACTGAAAATCATGCGCGGAATTCAGGAGGAAGATCATTCCAAAAAAACGTGGTGCAGTGTTAAGATAATTTTATGGCTCGATCGGTTGCAGAACTTCAGATGACTTAATTAATTGTATATACCCCGCTGTCAAATTGGAGTGAAACATAATTAATACTGTCCAAGGTCAATTAACCCCGTGTGTTTTGTCAGTAGCTGATACTGGTTGGCAATTAATTACGTAGGTTATGCAGCCGGGAGAGGTCGATGCTGGACAGTGGCGTAGCCAGGAATTTTTCATGGGGGGGGGTTTTATGGCCGGAAACCCTGGTTTTTGCTATTTTTTCTTACTTAAATGGAAAAATAACCTTAAAATTTTTTTTTTCGGAGCCAATGGGGGGTTTTAACCCTCGAAACCCCCCCTTGCCTACGCCACTGATGCTGGAAAATATAGCCTATGTAGGCTAAAGGGAAGGGGAGCATCCGCAGTGCTTATAAAGTGTAAAAAAGAAGTGCCAGGACGCTGTATTGCATACGGTGACTTAATTCGGTCTTGTTGGCGGGACAGGGGAAAAAATTTCGTGTTATTCTTCCCCGAGAAAACTGCAGACCTTTTTTTTACCGATTCAGCCGCCAAAAAAGTTGATGACCTTTTTTTTAGTCATCCGCCAAAATTTTGTGGGAAAAGATACCGGTTCAGCCGCCAAAAATGTTTAGGACCTTTTCCAATTCAGCCGTCATGGATGGCCGTCCGTAACTGCATGGACGCCGTCCATGCAGTCATGGACGACCGTCCCGGCAGTGCTGACCAAATAGGCCTAAGTCATAGGACGGCGTCCTGCCTCGAAAATAAGTGCCGGGACGCCGTCCATGACCGTCCGGCACACTTTAAGCCCTGCATGAGCATCCGTCAATCAATTGGCGTACGTAACCCCAACGAAATTGTAGGCCTGTGAGATTTCCCTGGATTTGTAGACATTAAACTATTGAAACAGAACGACGAAGAGTAGCACTTTCTGTTTCCTAAAGATGTTGTTATAACGAACTGCTTTCGAGCGGTTATTTATTAATATTATTATTTGCACCTATAACGACTATTTTTCAGTGCTTGATGGAATCTTATGCTTGCTGATGGTATATAATTAGGCCCATAGGCCTAAAGCCTATAGTTGGCCTATAGTTCACACAGTAGACCTAGCTGCCGCGCATGTAGGGCCTTTTGTAGGCCTATTGTCAAATTTGTCATATTAAGCTAATTATGTGCTAGGTTATTTTATTATTAAATAAACATCTGTTGAAAGAAATGTTTAATTAGGTAATAATATGTTAAAAACCATCAACGGCCTGTGTGATATTACGGCGTCGTAAAACCTCGGATGATAATTATAATTAAGAAGAATAGCTAGACTGACCACCCTATCGCAACTTTCACTGACTATTATATGAATTGCGAAACTGTTAAAGAGGTGTGCAAGCATGCGTTAGTTAACTTTGTAAACATCTTCCAGGGCCAATGAACTGCAGACCTACAAGTTATTTCAGTAAAATTCAGTTTAACGACACTTCGTGAAAACTTAGGGTGGGAGGGAGGATGGGAGGGAGGAAGGGAAGGAGGGTGGGGGTGAAATGGAGAGAGGGAGGGAGGGAAGGTGGGAGATTGGAAGGGATGGTGGGATGGAGGGAGAAACTGAGAGGGCGCGGAACGGCCCGAATCCTAAAATTCCCGGGCAACGTCGGGTACCCCAGCTAGTATAGGCCTATAATATTCATCGTCGTGATCATCAAGATATTGTAATGATGATGATGACGATGACGACGACGATGATGATGATGATGACGACGATGATGATGATGATAAAAAATTTAATGAACGCCGGAATGTCTATCCATATACCTTACTTACTCTAATTTAATTTGGACTTCAACCTATGATACCCATCTCCATGTTTTAAGGACCTTACAAAAAAAGCCATACGAGTTATCACTAAATCCACTGTTAACTGTCATACTGGTCCCTTATTTGCTGAGCATAAACTCCTAAATATTAAGCAGATTAGATTTGAACAGACATCTCAATTTATGTATCAATACATCATTAACCTCCTCCCTTCTTCCTTTGCATCTTACTTCTCTCCTGCATTGCATCCTGGACTCACTAGAGGTAATAGAGACTTCAGTATTATTTTTGCAAAAACAAATGTTCGGAAATTTTCTATTAAATTCCAAGGCCCTGTCATATGGAATAAAATTCCGATTCACATTCGTAAGGCTACTAACTTAACTCATTTTAAACACCTGTTACGTGTGTATACATTATGTAATGTTTTCTGTTAATATAGCATGAGGGGTTACCCATGCTAATGCTGATTTATTTGATTGTTTGATTGCTTTTGCTTTTATTTTGTTCTTTCTCTGAGTTTTTCATGTAGTGTTAACTACATTAGTTTTGTTTTTTATAATAATTTTTTTCTTTCCCTAGTTAAGTAATAACTCTGCATTCCAATACTCCCTTCAGCTTTCACTTTCTCACTTCACTTTGTTAATTAGGCCCCTGCTTAGCGGGACTTGTCCCTTTTGGTGTGCCTATTTGCTCCCTCACTCTTATAATACCTATTCACTTTGAGTATTTTCTTATTGCGAATTATGTCTATACTTTGTTAAACATACATGTACAATTGAATTGATGGGATCAATAAAAATATGTCTATGTCTATGTCTATGTCTATGTCTATGAAAGTTGGTCTAACATTTACATACATAATATTATTGTTATAGAAGCTGCATCTTCTTCTTCTTGACGTTCTCTGCCCTCAGGCAGGTTCATATGTCCAATGACGCCACTCTTCTCTGTTCTGTGCCTTTCTTTTAAGTTCACTGTATCCATCCTCTGTCAGCATCCAGTCCAGTAACATTGTTCTTGGTCTACCCCGCATCTTTTCCCCCTCCATTCTTCCTTCAATGATGTCTCTTAGCAGGGTGTCGCTCCTTAAGATGTGTCCTATCCATTTCTTCTGCCGTCCACGTATAGTTCCCATCAGTGATCTCCTTTCTCCCACCAACTGCAAGATTTCCTCGTTTGTTCTTCTCTCAACCCAAGAGTTCATCGACGTCTTCCTTCCTTTCCTTACAGTCCTCTGTAACCGCTCTCTTCAAGAGGGAGTTCTTCCTTCGTCGCAGAAGAAGTTCATCCTTGTTCCTGTTCCGAAGCGTGAAGGACTGGACTTGTCAGATCCTGCCAACTTTAGGCCAATTGCGAATGTTTCGTTTCTGTCTAAAGTAATTGAGAAGATTGTTGCTTCTCAATTAACAGCTTATCTTGATGTGAACAATTTACTGCCGATTTTACAATCTGGTTTTCGTAAGGGCCACTCCACGGAAACCCTGTTAGTTCGCCTTCTTTCTGATATCTGTGGGGCAATTGATAAATCGCAGGTCACCCTTTTAGCTCTATTTGATGTGAGTGCGGCTTTCGAAGTTTCGATACTGTTGATCATGATATCCTTCATAGGCGCCTATCAACCTCGTTCGGTCTTTCTGGGAACTTTCTCGACTGGCTTGGTTCCTTCCTCCACGACCGTTCCTTTTCTGTTATCTACGGGTCCACCAGGACTCCGTGGGTTCCTGCTCCGTATGGCCTGCCCCAGGGTTCTGTCCTGGGCCCACTTCTATATATTATTTATACTGCTGATCTTGGTTCTCTCCTTGTCGCTTCTTCTGTCCTGAGCCAATCCTATGCGGATGACCTGCAAGCGTATTTGCATTGTCTTGCGCCAGCAGCCCTATATATCCACTGTTAGGGTCATGAGCCGGACAATGGAGGCTTTGGAGGCCTGGATGTCCTCCAATCGCCTTCGGCTAAACTCTACCAAAACCCAATTTATTTGGTTTGGCACACGCCAACAGCTCGCTAAAATTGACCTGGAGGTTCTTGCTCGAGAGTTCCCTCACTTTACCTTCTCTTCCTTTGTCCGGGATCTTGGAGTCACATTGGACCAAGAACTTACTTTTACGCGGCATATCAACCTGCTATGCCGCAGTTGCTACTACCAATTGCGTCAGCTTAGAGTGGTGCTCCGCTCCTTAACCTTCAATGCTGCCTTAACGCTAGTCCATTCTTTTGTCGTCTCTCGTCTGGACTACTGTAGCGCCCTCTATGTGGGTCTTCCGGTGACTCGGGTTAGGTGCTTGGATCGGGTCTTGCGCTCTGCGGCACGCCTTGTTGGTCGCATCCCAAGATTCGGTCATGTTACTGACTATATGCGGGATGTCTTGCATCGGCTTCCTTTTTCACAAAGGATCACTTACCGGATATCTTCCTTGGTTTGGCGCTGTCTCGCGGGTGTGGCCCCTGTCTATTTGCAGGAGCTCTGTTGCTCCACCCTGAACGTCCAGCGCCGTGGCTCTCTCCGCTGTTCTAAACAGGCTCAGCTTCTTGTCCCCCGGTCACGCACTTCTATTACACAGCACCGTGCCTTTTCTGTCGTTGGCCCTATAACCTGGAATGGGCTTCCTGTGGAACTACGTCTTGTGCCTAGAGCCTTTGAGACTACGTTCTACTCTGCTCTTAAAACTATTCTTTTTAACCGTGGTTGGGTCGGGAGCGCTTCTGAGTAGATACTCTTGAAGAAGCGCTATATAAGTGTTTGAAATGAACCCAGCTGATTCTCTCCATTCTGCGCCAGATCCACATCTCGAAGGCCTCTAGTCGTTTTATGTCATCTTGCCGCATTGTCCATGTCTCTGAGCCGTACAGGACAACACTCCACACCAGTGTCTTCACCATTCTCTTCTTCAGCTTCATGAACATGAAGCTGCATCGATGAAAGGATTCTTGCTTCAATTTTGGAGCTGGATAGGTGAAAAAAATTATTTAAATAGAAGCTATATATAGGTGGTCTGATTCAAAAGTGTTGTTGACATAAAAGCTGGATTGACAGCGCGTACGATTTCTTGCCCACGTACGTGGAAGCTAATTTGATGAATAGGATTCTTGTCAAAGTAAAAGCCGGATTGTTGAAAAAATAATTAACCTAGGCTATTCGCAGCATTGTAGCCTACGACCCTATAAATTACCGGGACAATAATTTACACGTCCCTGTATAGACTACAGGTAGTCTATATCTGTTTTGTCCCAACATTGCTGTATATAATTACATTCATGTTGTCTTCTACCGGAATCCATTGTTTGTAGGCCTACTCCCTGCCATGGAAAGTTCCCATGCATGCAGTGGTACGATCAGTGTTTAAACTGTGGGGGAAAATGAGCGCCTGGACGCCCCTTACCTTTCCAGGCTGTGCTGGACATGCAGGACGGTGTTCAGATTTTAAAATAAGTGCATGGACGCCGTCCATGACCCTCCAGTCACACTTTAAGCCCTGGCTACGAAAAAGAATGGTTATGATTATGTTTAATGACTCTGTTTTTGGATGTGTATGCACCCTATGTGTGGCCTATATTATTTTTATCGTTGGATGCATCAACCACTGATGGCGAAATAGTCCGCATAATTAGGCCTATGTAGGCCTAGGCCTACACATCCTGCTTCCAAAAAATTCCCCGACATTTAAAGCTTCCTGTTTTTGTGAAAATTTAATTATACATTGTAATAGACCTACGCCTTATTGTAACCAATTTAATACAAATGCATTAAAGCATGCATAGAATTATAGAGTTGTTGATCCATGGGAGTAGCAGCCTAACAGTTATGAGTTATGTGTGTATTGAGCTTTTTGAAATCAAAATGATTGTTCGTCACTTAATTAAATGGATCAGCAGTCTTGTCCACATGCCTTATGTTGTCTATAATTATATGCAGCCATGCGCGCTTCCGATTTTCGACAGACAGACGGACAGACAGACAGATTCATTCATTCATTCGTTCGTTCGTTCGCTCGCTCGTTCGTTTGTTCGTTAGTTAAATGCATGCATAAATAAATACAAATAAGAATTTAAAAAAAATATATGAAAAGTTTGACAATTTTGACAGGATAGAACACATAGGCCCTAATTATTTTTTTATTAGGAATTATTTTATTTTGACGTCTATAAATAACACCAAACATTCCATTTTTTTTATTCATTTACAACGATTTCATATAGCCTACTTTTAGTTAATTAAATTTTAGCCCTGTGGCCCCCTAATGTCCTTCAACTAAGAAAAAGTGGCCATACAGTAAAAAAAATTTGGGGAAAAATATAGTATATGGCCCCTATACTATAGGCCTAGCCTACACTCCCTACAGCTCTTGACGTTGGCCCATCGTGCAATTATCTGCGACTCTGTCATTAATTAACTGCTGTAATTTGTTTACTGCTCGTATAAAGAATTGCATATAAGCCTGCATGAACCGTCTACCATTACATGTAGCTGTATTGTATCGTGTTGTGTATAAAAATGTATATAGCGCCTCTCACAGTGCACACCAGTCAGAGGCGTTCCCAGCGAGAAAGGGGACAAAGAGAAGAACAGGCAGTTTTGAGACTGCGAAAAGACTTGCTTCGGGTAGCGTATACCAGTTAATAACGAAGACAGCCTGCAATACACAGAGCTGTTAGCAGCCTTCAAAGCATGCGAACGGAGAGAGCTGGTGCCATAAATAATAGGACAAATGAAGGCAAAAGTCCCAGTTTTGGCCAAAGTCGGTCTTGCTCGCTCATTGTCTGTCACGTTAAAATAGGTCATAAGAGGCATTATAAAGTTATGCGTGTCCATGCTGCAGTCTGTACAAATATTTGAACCAAGCATGCCACATAAAGCAACAAGCCATTATCTGTTAGTCAAATAAACAAGAGCGTCAGCCATTTGTAAATATTTAACAGTCACGATAGTATTCCATCGTAAATTCTATAAAAATCATGATAGCAGTGTCGATATCGAAATTTCTAAAAAAAAGCATAGGCCTACATGGAATGCTTAGCGGCGAAAACCAGATTATTCAGATGGTAGTACCAGGACTCCCTTAAAAGAATCCGTCTCGGTGCCACCCAACAACCAAATAGCAGGCAGGCAGGTAGCCAGGCAGTTTAGTTGGGTGGTGTTTGGAAAGGGTGAGAAAATAGGGGAGGAGGCGGAATCAGACGATCACTTATAAAATTATGACGTTTATTCAAGAGAATTAAGTTAACAACGTGACGTTTCCGTGACGTATACGGCAACTTATTGCACGAAGAACGAAATGAAAAGTTGGCTAAACTCGCAAAAAATTATTGAGGATTGGCGTTTTCTGTTTTGTGCTCCCAGCTTTCATCTGTTGGCTTGGCGGATCTGATAAAAGTGCTGTTGTTATTCAGGCTTGAATTTGAATCTATTCCAGAACGTTGAGACAGCTGCAGCCTGCAGTAGGCCATAAACGATTACAAAACTGACAAATCTATTGACAAGGAGACTTAACTAAAGGCAGTGCAGAGGTGACGTCCTTTAGGCCTAAAGTTTCGCCTAATAAGGCCTATCTAAACCCTCCAAATAAAAGCTCAGATCAATTTGTCGTTTTTTGCTTCATGGTGCACGTTATAGCTTTGCTGCAGTAGCTGCATGTGGTCGTCTATTTCTTCCATGGAAAACCTTTTCCATCTGGATTCTGGACGACATCCATTCTGGCGTTGGCGTTGATGGTTGCACCAGTTTCTGCATCGAGCAGAACGAGTGTTGGAATGCCAGAGATGCCGAACTTCGATGCAATGGTGTCCTGTAAGCAAGGAAAACGCATTGAACGATGATAGGCTGTACACAGTGTACAACAGTGTACATGTATACACAGAAACGGATAGATAATAAATTATTATAAAGAAAGACAGATGCCACTCCGATTACGATGTATAGATCCACTACCGTATAGAAGGTCATTTTGAGAATATAATTATAACTATCCACATTGTGATGTCACTTCGAACATATTAATACAGATCTTCAATTAGGCATAGGGAAATTTATTTTCAGAGTTTAAACAAGGCCTAATGTGACGTTACTTCGTTTATGATAATTACAGGTCCACATATAATTTTAGAGAAGCTCAGTTTGAGAGCATAATATACTAGGTCTATTGTGACGTCACTTCGATTGTGATACAAATCTACATGTGCAATTAGAGAATTTCATTTTGAGAGTTTAAACAAGACCTATATATTGTGACGTCACTTCGTTTATCATACAGACCTCCAATTTACAAGAGTTCATTTTGAGAACACAATACTATGCCTATTGTGACATCACTTCGATTATTTTACAGATCTGCAATTAGAAAATTTCGTTTTGAGAGTTTAAAGAAGGTATATAATTGTGACGTCACTTCGATTATGATACAGTTCTACAATTACAGAATTTCATTTTGAGAGTTTAAACAAGGCATATTATGACGTCACTACGATTATGATACAGATCTATTATTAAAGAAGTTCATTTTATGAATATAAATGCCACATCTGGAAAAGACAAACAGCTAGACACACACTCACACAGACGCACGCACACACACCCACGCACCAGTACAGGGATTATTTAACGTGCAGTACACAAAATGTGCAGTTGTAAGTGAATTTGTACAGTTGTGGATGCACTTCTGTGTATTATTCAAAGCTTGTTTAAAACAGGACTGCAATCAAGGGTATACGCGGGTATACAGCGTATAAAAACCCAGGGTACACGGGTATACGCGAGTAAATCACGATACACGCGGCTGTTTAGGTGTATTTTTTTAAAATGAAATTCGTAGCGAAAGACAAAAAAACTGATTTTTTCTAACGGGAAAATTGAGAAATTTTTGGGCTGATGACTGATAGAGGTTATCAGAGATTTCGCACCCGAAAGTCGATTTTTCTCCCGGCATGGAGGATGGAGAGGAATGAAGGGGGTTGTGCAGTTCTAGAAATTCCTTTAAAAAGCTCTGCACCATGCAGTAAAAGACCTTTCCAGTTGCATGCATAGATCTATACAGCAGAAAGGATATTCAACTTGACGTAGATCAGTATTATTCCTACTGTAACAGTCATCACACTGTATGGATGGATAGACAGATTAAGAGACACTCAAACCCGGTGACACGAAACGGAGTATCCCCTCTGAAAGCTATACGGGGGGATGAATTAATCTATCCCCCGGATGGAATTAACCGGTCTATATGACTATCCGGGGGGATAAACCATTCTATCCCCTTTTTTTGAAAAATGCGCATAATAATTTTTTTTGCTGTAATCAAAATTTAAAGTGACTCTAATTGTTTTAAGTGTCCTAAGCAATGCTCAGATAAAGGCAACTCGAATTTATTTAGTGACTCTGAGTGTTCTTAAGTGTTTTAAATGTTTTAAGTGCTCTAAAAACAGAGCAAAACAAATTATCTAGTAGGAATAAAATACCTGTTAGTGCCATTGTTCAAAACAAAGCAGATGAAAATTAATTTGTAAAACAAAATAGCCTACACGCGGAAGCGGTTTTTTCGACTTTTTTTAAATTGGGGGGATACAATTAATACGGGGGATACTCTATTTCGTGACACCGGCATCAGCTAGTAACTTAATTAGTCCTACTGAATGCCGGATTTGAGTGTCTGACGCTATAGTAGCTGATGCAAGACTGGTTAGGTCCATAATCTTAACAATGGACGGACGGACTAATTGATTGACTGACTGACCGATTGATTGATTGAGTCGTTGATTGATTGATTGATTGATTGTTTGAATTGAATTGATTCATAGACAATCGGAGACATAATTATTATGACCACATGCAATAGCCTATACTTACGTGAAAAGAAAAAAATCGTAAACTCTGATTTTCTACGCTAATGTTCGGACGGACAAAATTAATAGGAGAGGACGACCTCGTAGAGATTGGCTGGACGACATCATCGGATGGGGCAGGGCATCGCTCCAAGAGCTGAGCCACATGTACCGCAATGGACAGAGGACGATGGAAGAGCCGAGTGAAGATGGCATCAGACACCTTATACAGGCGTTGAGCCCATGGTTGCTGCTGCTGGTGATGATGATGATAATAATGATGATGATGATGATGATGATGATGATGATGATGATGATGATGATGACGACGATGATGGTGATGATGATGATGATGATGGTGGTGGTGGTGGTGATGATGATGATGATGATGATGATGGTGGTGGTGGTGGTGGTGGTGATGATGATGATGATGACGACGATGATGGTGATGATGATGATGATGATGATGATGGTGGTGATGATGATGATGATGATGATGAAGAAGATGAAGATGATGATGATGATGGTGGTGGTGGTGGTGATGATGATGATGATGATGATGAAGAAGATGAAGATGATGATGATGATGATGATGGTGGTGGTGGTGGTGGTGATGATGATGATGATGATGAAGAAGATGATGATGATGATGATGATGATGGTGGTGGTGGTGGTGATGATGATGATGATGATGATGATGATGATGATGATGACGATGATGATGATGTGATAAGCTAAATCGAGCAGTTCAATAGATTTCTGGCCAGTAAGTAGTACAAACTGTAGACCTTATTCCGCTTGATCTCGGCCGGGAGCGCCTCTGAGTAGTTACCTTGAACTGGCACTATACAAATTCTGATTGATTGATTGAAAAGCTGGGATGGTTCGTACTATAAAAAAGAATCATAGAATCCCTGACCTTTCTGCCGCGGTCGTTGAACGGAAGTGCGAGCCACGGCATCTCGGCGAAGTAGGAAGCCCACTGCCCCTCATCCCGGTCGGAGCTGACGAAGACGACCTCGAAGATGTCTGGATGTGAGACCTTCATCTTCACGTAGAACTCGCCCAGCGTCGGGGTGAAGCCGCGGCATGGAGGACACCAGTGAGCGGAGAAGTAGAGACCTGAAAGCACCGTGTAAAGCAAGGATATCTCATTCCATTGGTAATGTATAGTAAGGAAATACATTGTAACTCCGCCACTGGTTGCACTCTGCCAGTGCCAGTCCCAAGCCTGGATAAAGGAGGAGGGCGTCGCTAATGGTCTTTGTTACCACACAGTGACGTTAAACTGCAAATACTATACTACTAGTAAGGAAATCATCGGCCAAAATTGATGCTGGCCTAATAATTTTAAATGATACAGGTACTCTTCTTTAACCCATTGTTTGATTAGTCCCTCAACTTTGTGTGTTTACTCCTATTGTTTAAGGCCCACGTCACTCTATAATTTATACAGGCCCACCATCTTTACAGGTAATGGGGTTTCGTCAGACTAAATATAGCCTATGTATGCGATCTACAGTCGGCTGAAAATATTCGTTTATAGGCCTAATAATGTAGCAAAATCGAAACCGTAAACTCGGATCCTCTATACAACGCCCACGACAGTTAAGTCATGGATAAAAATGAACGAAAGACAAGTGGTCTGAATTCAAAATTAATCGTGCAGCTTCAAGTAGAAATCATGGTTTTATTAAATCCAAGTATAGCCTGTCAGATTACCAAGCTTATATATTGCAGATGTCATTATTTCAATGGGTGTGCAACGGGAGAGCATCGCATCGCTAGAACTTGTGTTTCTGCTTATACAAATCGTACAATAATAATATTATTATAATGCTTATAGAGTTGGTGCCGTTCAGAAGCAGTTTGCTGCAGTTCGAGATCATAACGTAGAATCTCATAGCCTACAACTCAGCAAGGGACAGAGCATCGGTAATTGCGATTGTCAAACTACACAGGTCGTTACATATAGGCTAAAGGGCCTATCAAACATTCTCTTGCAAGAAGTAATGGCAGCGGAAACGGGATAGGCCTACTTGCATTGTAAGCTTTCGAGGTCTTCAACCCAGCCCCGTACAAATAGCAAAGTCATCGTAATCTCTTAACTACAAAAGCGAAAGCTAAGTGCGGGGCAGCAGCCTATTCACGAGCGCTGCATTGAGCCAAAAGGTTGTCTGTAAGAGTATAAATCCTGATCGGTACCGCAGTAGCCTACATAGGTGGTGGTTTTTCAGTTTAGCGTAACTGTGTGATAGCAAAGATCATTAGCGACGTCCTCCTCCTTTATCCAGGCTTGGGACTGGCACTGGCAGAGTGCAACCAGTGACATAGGCTTGCATAAAGATATATTTATAGTCCAAATAGCCTACATGCATGTGTGTGTGTGTGTGTGTATGTGTGTGCATGTGTGTGCGTGTGTGCGTGTGTGCGTGTGTGTGTGTGTGTGCGTGAGTGTGCAAGCGCACGTGTACCTACATTCTTATACTGTCCACGGGATTTTCCATCCTGTAAGCTATTTTTATTAATTCAGAGGCACGCGTCTGTGCCAGAATTATCCTCCCATGCAGTAGGCCTAGGCCTAGTGGAATTTTCCTGAACATCATCTCTCGGCAAATCGACATAAAAGCGCGCAGTAGGAGTTGACACACGGAATTTTCCTCAACCACTCTGCGGATGGTGGTTTTACAATGTTTATAAAAGTGAAAGTGACACACAAAGACTGGCCGACCAGCCGCGGTCAGAGTACACACGATCGGTAGAGTTCGGGCCAAACTCGCAAGAGATTTTATTGACCACCACTTGACTCTGGACCAAACCTACAAGACGCAGTCTGGTATTTTAGGCTACATGCCATAACACAGCTGCACCAAAAGAACCGACCCACGGGCCTTTATCTGGACCGCCGACAAATTATTTACTTACTACTACTATATTTTGCTCTTGTTTTCGCTCACAAAATTCGACTTGTCACGATGAATTTGCGTTCTGCGCTCTAGGCTATAATAGGCCTAACTTGGCTAATTGTAGAAGGTAGCCTATACAGCACTGGGTTGAAGTCTTAACGGTGTCCTCCCTAAAGACTGCACTGTTTGAAAATGACGGTTCAAATGTGTAATAGCCTATGTTGTAAGGCTGCTTAACGAGTTTTCTGTGATGCTCATGACCGACAAGAGAAGTAATAGGCTAGTTAAGATTTTATTATTCTGATTTAACTAGTCCTAAGCCTATACGCCAACAAAAAAATGCACCGTTTAAGATTTAACCCTTGAAAAAATTTCTGGGGGTTGATCACCAAGCCCCCCTCCCCCATGCAGTTCCCTTCCAAATTTAGCTCGTCCTCGGCACTCTCCTATGGGCCGCGCCGCCGCCACTGTCTTGCTGAAAACTTTCACTGCTCTCCAATCTGTGCGGTCGTTAAAAACCGTCAGATACACCTGCTGTAAAGAAATAAAACGGAGGTCGTCTAATTGCTCCTATAACGCGGCACGACTGTTTGCCACTTTGCACATCTGCTGCATAAAAATGTACAGTGTTGTACACCCAGTGTACGCGAGAAAATCAATGTATCTGGGACACGGTGTCACGCCAGGTCCTTTTGCAACACGTACAATTAGGCTATACATCACTGATAATTTCGACGCCAAAGATGAACTGATAAAAGCAATGGCCTATATGCAGAATGCAGATCCAAAGGTTAAAGGTTGGTTAGCTTGTGTGTGGTTCTGGCATACATAAAAATGCTACGTATGTACATGTGTAATTGTGTATATATAGGCTTACGGTCGTACGTACGTGCGCACGTGTAGGCATGAAAAGCGAGGCGCGGGGTTGATTCGGTTCAATCCCCCGTCTTCCTTAGGCCCTTATGTAAAGTTTTCTTTTTTACACCCCGACTCCACGTGGATCAGTCTGACTTTCCTCAGTAATATTTCATACTATTCTCATGCTGCATGCATGCCTAGGCCTATATAAATGCAAGCATAGGCCTATACACGTATACGTTCTATGTTCATTATGTAGCACGTCATACGTAAACTTACTTACTCACGTCTCTACATGAATGGAGATTAAGAATGACACTTAAATGTTCGCACACTTAAACTTAGAAAATACTCTGCAGCGATGTTATTTCATCGAGGTAATCAATTTATGACCTACAAAATAATTATATACATAATATTATACATCTATATACAAACGTGTACATACATACGAGCCTCTGGTACAACGTATAAATTTTACAATTATAGCAACCATGATTGCAAGACCCTGTTGCACATTTTCAAAATAATGAATTGACCGGGCGAGATTCTTCACCACCGCACTCCCGTTGAAATTTTTTGAATGGACTCCGCACCAGTTAAGGTCCCCATATTAATATCGCAATATAAGGACCATTATGTTAGCCGTGGGTCAAAAATCTCTCGAAATTAGTCAGCACCGAGAAGCGAACTAGGATCTGCTTAATTTTTATGTTCTCTTACACAAAAGCGCGTGAGATGTAGCCTACCTATTTTAATAGCGTAGGCCTACGCTCTTGCTAATTAAACTAACTGGGCGATGCATACTATAGGTCTTCTCATATGATCGACACTAGATATAAACTAATGCGGGACCTAGGCCCGATGCAAACAATGATGAGACGTAAACTGAGTCCCCAATTTTGTAGGCCTACATGATGCAGAATGGATGATGAGAGAAAACTAAAAACAGTGATGTTTGGAACTATGGATGGGAATGGGCGGAGGGGGAAGACCTAGCAAAGACTGGATCGATGAAATCAGGGACTGGTGTAGGCTAAACAAGATCTACAAAGCTCAAGAATTATAGCGGCACAAGATCGAAGGCTCTGGGGAAAAGATTTTAAAAATGCAGTGGTGGACACATACGAGCTCTAGTCCCATGGATCCTGATGATGATATTATTTAGATAGCTTCCCTACACGTGGGGCGCAGTGGTGCAGGGGTGGCGTCGTTGTCTTGAAGCCGGAAGGTTCGAGGTTGGAATCCACCTCAAGTCGTTGCGTAGGGACCTTGGGCAAGTCCTTCACTCGCAAATGCTCAGCGCTTCGGTGTGAAACTCCGATGCAGTGTCCGCTCTGCAGTCGGGAGCGCCTCTGAGTAGAGAGAGCTTGAAGGGGCGCTATAGCAAGTGCACATACAAACAAAACGTCTACATACTCACCAACCACTTTTCCCTTTCCAGAGAAAGACGACACTGGAACGGACTGCTTCTTATCATCAACCACATTCTGTCCAAGCAGGTCTTCAATGCGACTCATTATACTTCTCGGTGGGTGGCAGTGATTCCGACTTCAGACAATAATAACGAACTCTGGTCCAGAGACTATCAGAGACAGAGCCGACCGTGGTTCAAATGATTAGACCAAATGATCAGTCTACATTTATAGATAGTTCCGTTCCCTCCCACAAAACGAGTCGAGCTGCGAATGGCTACTGCGCAAGCGTCTGAGTCAGTCGCTCGGCGTCTTTTCGGCTGCGTTTTATCCATCTATTCTGTTGCAGTAGGAAAGCTAGCGTTGCTCGTGCTTCTTAAAAGACTGTGAGCGACTCTGAGTGGACCTCCTGAAGGGGCGTTATGTAATTTCTTCAAATGAATGAATGAATGAACGAACGAATGAATGTGTTCTGATTTTTCGACGGTCTCGACTCGAAGGGTACCGGTAAAGAAACTATGTCTATTTCTGCCTTTCCCATCATCATCATCATCATCATCATCATCATCATCATCATCATCATCATCATCATCATCATCATCATCATCATCATCATCATCATCATCATCATCATCATTAGCATCATTATCCAATCAGAATCAGCAACATGATCACCAGATCCATCATCATCGTCATCAATTATGAACCACCACCATCACCACCACCACTGCCACACCACCACCATCACCTATGAATGATACTACTTAAAATCCTGTTCGTTGTGATAATCTTATCCTCGAGATTTCAATAGGAAAACTAGAGCGTCGCGACCGGTATACAGATCTATATCCGGTGTGCATACATACACACACATAGGCCTACATACATACATACATACATTGTTTACCTCGCTGACCCCACTTCAGGCCCACATCAGCTGAACTAGGCCGCATCAGCTCTGCACGTGAGGGAATAAGCGGGTGCATACAAGTGAAGGCGGTCTATAGTGTAATGTTTACTCACCTCACAAATACTTATGCTTAGTAGACCTATACGGGAAAATGGCCCTTACAGTGCACACAGGTCTGTTGCCTAGACCTGTGTGCACTCTGAGGGCCATTTTCCCGTATGCATCTCAAATTACACTTCAGTCCTTAGGCGACATAGCCAAATATCGGAGGTGGAGGGTTGAGAATTGCCGAGGCCCGAGGGGGCTGGGGGTTTCAACCCCCAGTCTTTCTTAGAGCCCATAATAATGCAGTCTGCTTTTCACACCCCAATTCCAAGTGGATCATAGTCCAACCACCATGCAGTTATTTTTTCACAGTTCTCACACCGCATGCATCGGCGATATTTGACAAGGTTTTCCCGCTTAGCACAAGGTTACCGGTTGTGTGAAAGTGGTGCTAATTTACTGCGAAGTTTGAGTCGACAATGCACGTGGGCCAGCGAGGTTCGAAGCCGCTTCCTTTGCTCCTCGTCCCATTTTAATGTTTCCATTCAGCTATAATTAACTTTCAGTAACGCAATTTTAAAGCTTTCGCAAGGCACCAGCTTATTCACGAGCGCTATAGATTCATTTAAAGGGGGACGGCGATTAGCTATTTAGATTTTAGCCAGCACAGAGTTGAGTGAACTTCAAATACAGTTTTATGGCTATCACTGCACATTCAAAATGCTCCAATGTCTTACGAAGACATCTTCTGGGAAGGAAACCTAAAAACGCGTCCTAGTACTACACACATGCAAGCGATAATGATAATCTGTGGACCAAAAATCACTCTGGCGGCGCAGCCCAGATACATACTGAATAAGCCGGTGCTGCATCTGACCTAGATGCATAATGAACAGGATGAGTCTACAAACAACGACTCGTGCGTTGCAAATTCGATGATGAATGACGGAAAAATATGACAGTCAGCCAAACGTAGGAATTCAATTGCGCATAAAGGCGACTATGTAAGCGAGTGCATAAGGATGCATCATGAAAGTCAAATGCATGTATACGTGTGTGTATGTATGTATGTATGTATGTATGTATGTATGTATGTATGTATGTATGTATGTATGTATGTATGTATGTATGTATGTATGTATGTATGTATGTATGTATGTATGTATGTATGTATGTATGTATGTATGTATGTGTATGTATGTATGCATGTATGTATGCATGTATGTATGTATGTATATATATGCGTGTATGCACGTATGCATATACGCATGTACGTGTGTATGTGTGTATGTATGTATGTATGTATGTATGTATGTATGTATGTAAGTAAGTATGTATGTATGTATGTATGTATGTATGTATGTATGTATGTATGTATGTATGTATGTATGTCCTATGAATGTATATTCGCAACTGCGCATGTATGTAGGCTACGTTGTAGGGGTGCACAAGAGAAAAATCCGAGTTCCAATTTCGGGGTTTTTCCTATGGACATAGTCGCAAAATACGCAGAATTAGTTTTAAGAAATCTGGAAATTATCCATATCGGGGAAATGGGTTTAAAGTTGAACCCGCAAATAACCATATTCCATAAACAAGCCCATGGTTGCTTGACTGTATCATGTTTGCATGTACGTTATCGTAGGCCTATGTATGCATGCTTGCATACTTGGATGTATGTGTACTATGTTTAGGCTATATAGAATGTAAATGTAAATGTAATCGCATATTTATATAGCGGCTGTGTTATGGCTTCGACCCTGAGGGTGAGATCCTTCACCACCGCTACTCCACGTTTATATTGCGACCGAGCCACCCGCAGTAAAGATCCGAGAAATTAATCTCTGACCGACCGGGAATCGAACCCGGGCCGCCGGCGCGGCGAGCGGGCTACCAACCCACTCGACCACCGAGGAATTGTAGATCAAACAATCAAGTTTTTTATTGAGCCAAGAAGCAAACAAGATATAGCATCACATCAAAGTAAACATGAAAACTCTTGGTTAGAAAAGGGAACTCATAAGGGACTGCAGAGTCCTGCTGGTTAAGGCCACCTATGCTCATGTACAGATACTATGGGCGTTTACTGGTTAACTACAATAAACGTGACGTCTATATTAAAACTTAACTAAGAAAACTAAACGATTCAATTTTTAACATCACGATACTACATAATATGCAGATCTAAATATGATGATGTTAAGCAACAAATCTTAACTTTAAGAAATCAATACCAAACTATATAAAGTAAGAAAACTTCAACTATGAAACACCAAACCTTAACTAAGTAGGAGAAAAGAACAGTGCCGGCGCTAGGGTACCTGAGGCCCCCCCCAAAGAAACACTTGAGGCCCCCCCATACCTTGAGCTGTCATCTCAGCAAAATTTCTCATAATATAAGTGCTGAAAGACATGGTGTAAGACTTCAATAAATGTCCCATCCCAATTGTTATTTTTTTTGGAATTTCCATGCTGCAATGATACAAATTTTAAGCTGTCATCTTTACAAAAATAGCTCTTTTTCATTGCTGTTAGTCGTGGTTTAGGACTTTAGTAGCCCGCTCGCCGCGCCGGCGGCCCGGGTTCGATTCCCGGTCGGTCAGAGATTAATTTCTCGGATCTTTACTGCGGGTGGCTCGGTCAGTAACCTCTCCATTGTTTAAATTTATCCGATTTGCCACCTTGAATGGTAGCATTTATAGGCTGTCATCTGAACAAAATTGATCATTATTGATGGGCAGTGGATGATACTTATGAAATATTTCTGAAATATTGGGGATACAAGGATTCCGTCCCAACCACAAATTGTGGGGCCGTGCCCCTGTCCACACCCCAAGTCTCCTCTTTGGTTGAAGGATAATGTTCTATTGGTTTGAGTAATATAAATTTGTATGCTTTGCGTTAAAACATAATTCGGTGCATGGTTTCAGGATTGAACAGTTATGAAAGGTATAATTACCAGCTACATTTGAGGCCCCTTGCAAACTTGAGATCAGACACATACCATTGCAAGGACATATGGGACCCTACACAGGCTTTAATGTTTGGGTCTCACGCAGGTTTTATTTTGAGGCATCATCCAATTAGCAATTAGAATAAGTTACAATTTATAAGCGTTGTGTTTGAGAAAGTGGACGCAATTGCCTGAGTTAGTTTAAATGGCTTTATACTTACGCCCAAAATCAGTATGGTATTTGCATTAGGTCTGCTATGGCAGTGCCATATGGTTAGTTGAGACATGCACCAGAAAGGATCTGCACAGTCACAAAATTAATAGGCATAATGACCAGCTAAATTTGGGGCCCCTTTCAAACTCGGGCCCCCCCAATTGGGGGGTACGGGGGGGGGGTGCTAGCGCCGGCACTGGAAAAGAAGCACCAAGTAAGGAGAAAGGAGTAGGCGGTGAAATGCATGAATGCATATTGGGGCGGTACTTAAAGTCAGTGGTGTAGCCAGGAATTTATGATGGGAAGGGTTTGGGGGTTTATGGCCTGGTCGGATGCCATTCCTGACACCAACCCAACAGTATTACAGTAAATAAAAAGGGAATAAAGTAGCAAAGCGAACAAAGTAAGAAAAACAATTGTTGCTACAAGCAATTGTTCTGTTTTTTCTTATTTAAGTGGATAAATAACCTTTTCAAAAACTTTTCCCCTAAACCAATGGGGGGTTTAACCCCCGAAACTCCTTGGCTACGCCACTGCTTAAGGTAGTTATAGACTGATGTTGGGGAGGCGTAAGTTATACTACTGAAGTGTATTTGCCCTAGCTGAAAGAGAGACGGTCTCAAGTTTCCAACTACATGACCTGGGGACCTTCAGAAGACGACGACGAAAGAATCCTACAGGAAGACACAATAATAATATCCTTTCAAGATGTTTGTTGAACACACATCTGAGTAAAGCAGACATCGCCTTCCTCTGTAAATCAACTTCTTAACCCAGATCGATGGTTTAACGACATCTTATGACAGCAAAGGTCGTTCACGCATATACGGGAATTATTTCTATATAGTTATAAACGTTCTTATGACACATAGTACAACCTTACTATAATGTCCGTGCATAAACCTAGGCCGTCTAGCATTCGAGCTTACTGCGGAAAGCGTAGGCCTAGACCAGCTGACGATGATTTATCTGAGAAACGAGCCCATTATATTATTATTGATATGCATTGTCATTTTTGACATGGCCACCATCGTCTGTATCAAACGGAACTTCTTCTGTGCTTCAAAGGCTCGGTAAAACCACTCGTCAACAAACCATACCTTGACAAACAAGGAACTCTTCTCCAAACTAACGTCCATTTTGTCAAATGTCTGCTATCACCGATCACCACCGTATCACCACACTGCCTCCTTGGCTTGACCTAATCGAATTTCTACCTGGCACCGGAACGAACAGGGTGGTACTGGTAGACGCCGACGATAAAGCTGGTCTTCTTGACATTTGTGGGCGCTGCAAAATAATATTCCAAGAGTGCATTACACAGGGTTGTAGTTTTAGGTTTCAGTTCTCTTGCTAGACTGTATTGTTATTCAGTTTTCTCAGGCCAATGTTAGTGCTAATTGATTAATTACTGGAAACCATCATTGAATCACAGGCAACTGAAAAGGGCACGAGCATGATAGACCTATTTTTACATCAATAGCCCAGGCCTACCAGAGTTCTCCGAAAGCGATATCGCAAACGAGCATATCCTGCTTCGGAAAATTCCCTAGACGTCCATTACAGCAGCTTCCTGCTCAATAACTACTCCAAAATCAGCTGATCTCCCTCCCTGTTATAGGCCTATGTCTATCTACAGGGGCGGATCCAGGGGACCAATTCGGCCACGCCCCCATTGAGAAAATGGCACAGGACGTGTCCCTCCCAACAGGTTTCTACAATGCAGCGGGAAAAGGTGAGAGAGGAAAATTTTAGTATAGGATCCAAAGTTTGAAAAAGTATTCGATGAATGCAGAGGGAGAAAAGCAGCAGCATATGAATAAAAACGGAAAAGGTCACCAGCTATTTTTTGCGGGGAAAACAGTGTATTTTTCATGACATTTCAACCAAATGACTGAGAAAAGGTCATCAGATCTTTCGGCCAAAGACTAGCAAAAAAAATTTCCAAGCTAAGACCTGTATCCGCCCGGCCCAGTCTATCGATGACATGATATTGTTATTATAACCATCAATTATTCATCGGTCCAACAGATTTATGTAATTATTATGAGTCAAGTAGCCTATAGTTCCCATTGGCCACCGCAAGAGGGCAATCTCCAACCCCCTGGAAAATTTACTTATTTTTCAAATACTGCATGTACTGTGTCCGGATGAAAAGTTGAACGCAACAAAAAGTGTCATAACTCGGTGAAAACTTTTAGGATTTGTCTGAAATTTTAAACACAACAACAGTGACCATATTGACACGAGATCCTGACGCTGATTAGAAATATTCTTGGGTTTTTCAAATATTTATGAGCGTTTGAGATGCAGTACCAAAAACGAAACTTTGAAAAACTCACGAATATTTCTATTCCATTCAGATGCAACGCTCTTGCCTCACCCTCCTCCATGCAGTGTAAGAATTGTGGAAAAATAGCGGGGGAGTTGAACTATGATCCACTTCAAACCACTTGGAATCGGGGTGTGAAAAATAGACTTTACTATTGGGCTCTAATAAAGATTGGGGGTGTTGCGTTATTTGAAACGTTATAGGGTCGTGTAAGCCAATAGCGAGCATAGCCTACGCCTACGCGTCCCTTAGGTATCAACCGCTCAGAGGCAGTTCAACGTCCGATTATTATAATTATTTCCTGCCACTATTATTCGTCATAGTGGACATCGTTTGCCACCTACTGAATGTGTATGAAACTACTTTTGGCAGTCTAGCGAATAGAAATCAAACGAAGATACATGCAGCATCAAAATATGTGTAAATTGTACGAAGCAACGTGACCAGACCACGTGGGCACTGACACGGCTGAAGGCGAGTCATACGAAAGCAGCCTGATTCAGTTTTTTACCGTGTAAACGGTATCTTTTAGCCCCCTTCCCCGAGAAGGCGCAGACTCATAAGTTAACCAATAACCCCTCCAAGAACGGAAACCAAACTCCGTCCATGTACGAAATTGAACCTGACTCTTCAACTGCTGCACCAGAAGTTTGTACAGCTGCAGTCCAACCAAATCAAAGATGCTTGGGAGCCAGTGGATGCAGATTATGATCCAAATGCTAGTGTTTTTTTACCATAACTCGAAAACCGGACTCTCTTTCACTGTGAACAGATGACCTGTCGACATTTTCAAAATTAATGCTTCATAACTAACGAGATTGCTGCACGTTCTAATTGTGACTGAGACAAACTGATTTGCCGAAAAAACTGTCTGTCTGTCTGTCTCCTTGTCAGTGCAACTCTGACATCGAAGAGCGGAGCTCGCTGATAGATAGGGCAACCTACAAACCACATAGGAATGCAGAAATTCTTGGGAATGATGTTGGTGATGGGTCTCATCAAGAAGCCACATATTGAAGACCGGCTGCACGATGTGCATATATATACATATATATATATATATATATACACATACATACATAATTTATAAATATATTATATACTAGCTGTACCCGGCCACGCGTTGCTGTGGCTGAAAAGACTCTCCTTCCCACCCTCCCTCCCTACTTCCCCTCCCCTCCCCTCCCCTCCCCTCCCCTCCCCTCCCCTCCCCTCCCCTCCCCTCCCCTCCCCTCCCCTCCCCTCCCCTCCCCTCCCCTCCCCTCCCCTTCTCTCCCCTCCTCTCGCCTTCCCTTCCATTCCCTTCCCTACCCTTCCCTGCCTCACACCCTCCCTCCCGTTTCCTCCATCCCTTTCCGAGCTCCTTCATGTCGAACGGTAACGTTTTAATTTTTTTATATAGGGGAGAACGGGGCTGGTTGCAACACGTATTGGTTGCAACACCATCGATATTTCGGCACTACATAATAACAACTCAAAATTAAGCAAACTATTTTGTAAAGATTACATTTTAGGCCAATGTGTCCTAATTTCTTAGCAGGCAATTGATAATGATTACCAAAAAATTTAAAAAATAATTTTTGACGATCGAAAGTAAATTTTTCGTTTTTTGTTTTTTCGTTCTATAGCCAAATGTTTTGAAGAAATATTTTTCGGTTTAGTTCTATTAGTTGCACAAGTACTTAAGCTTCAAAATGCATTTAGTCATTTTATTTATAATAATCAGTGCCGTCGAAATTTTGTTCCATAACACTGTCTAGGCATTGCTTCTGGGGTTGGTTGCAACATTTTTTTCGGGGATGGTTGCAACATGCTGGCCTGCCCGTCGCCGTTAGAGCATATTGTATTAAAATATTACAGGATATATATGCATTCAATAAATTGGTAAACTGATTGAATTATGTTAAGCCATGTCACATGCTTTGATCAATTGACCTTTGTTGGCCTATTTTTAACCTCTAAACTATCCGCCACGATGAGAAATTGTTAGCGAAAACTGATTGCGGTTCTGCTAGTAAAGAAGCAATAATGTCGGTGTAGAAAAAGAACTCACTGATAGTGGTGCTAGACTTGGGCTGTTAAAGTCACAAATTTGATTATTCAACATTGTGGCGATATATTCAGGAAGTAAATTTGCTTATTGAGAACACCGACTTATCCCGTAGGTAACCAAAATCATTTGCTGACTATAATATTGCTGATGGTTGGTGTCATGTATTATGGATTATTGTTGAAGCAAGTGAACATGCTGCATTTACCAAAGTGCCACTAAGTTTAATATGAACTTCCTTTCAATGGTGTGCTATACCTGTCGCTGCTGCTGAAGACTGACTTTCGGGATTTAAGTTGCGAATCAAGGTTCAGTGAACCTTCAAGTTTAGAAAGCTTCAATGAAAGTGCTATAAACTCATGATGAAATATATTCGGTTAAACTTTCCAAGCAACTGACATTTACATTTTACAATCTCGATGAAACCGTAGTAACCACTGTTCAACGGATTTTTTAAAAGTTCTGACAAACAGAAGCATAAAGCAGATTGGTGTGTTGACATCCGGTGAAAGAAGACAATTAGAGACTTTGAGGTTTGCACTGGATGTTTGCAGGAATTCTGAGCCTCCATTGTTTTTTAAGCGAGTTGACTTCATGACATATATTTCTAGATGTTCTGATTGCCAATCCTGCGGATGGATGACAAACATAAGCTTCTTTATATGTAGACTATGAGGCGATTTTTTGGGCATATATAATAAATCAAGTTTACAATCTCTTTGGTGGATGGACAACCATAACTCTCACACTGGAATCGATTCTACATGTCCCTGAAAACAACTCGGACGACTTGGAATAATCCCACATTTTAGATCTAATTTTGAACATCATTTGCCCAATTAGGTAGATGTAGCCAGTCCAACTCTATCAGTTATAGGCCACTGGAGAATATTTATCAAACTTTTCGCATGATGATTATTAGTACAAAAACAGTTTTTAAAGATCTTTTTGATGCTCTCGATGCTCTGAATTTTTGAATTTGTTTAATTATTACATTCTTATAACCTAGATGCATAGCCAGGCCTCAGTTGGCTCCAGGGCTACACAGCCTCATTTGAATATCTAGACTACTTTCAATACTGTTGCAACCTTCCCCGAGGGTCGTTGCAACCAACACCGGCCCGGGGCTCGTTGCAACATTTTGGAGCCCTCTGTTCAGTTAGTTGTTGTGGGTACATGCTTGGTCACTGAGATCGGAACTATAGCTTGTTTTGATGCTGAGATATAAAGGATTCATATGGGCTAAACAGTTTGCAGATAGCTCTAAAGATAAAAATGTTACACATGAAAATGTGAAAAATGTTGCAACCAGCCCCGGTCTCCCCTAATCTGCATTCTATTGTAGGCTATATAATATAGGCCTACTACATATTTTATAGTCTATATCTGCATACTATATCTTATTGCAGTTATAGCGACTATCGCGATTGAAGATAACAAGTTATTGGCGTCTCTCTCATCTGCGTTCATCAGAAGAAAAATTATATTATTATAATATTATACAATAATTAAAATAATATCAGCTCCAGCCAAAGTGACGCGCAACGACCGTTTATTAATAAGATATTACATCCCAACAAAGTCGCCAATAATAATAATTATATATAATTATATACGGGTAGGCCTACGGAGACAACGAAGACTGTTGTAATATTTTATGAGCACTATAGGCCTATATTCGTTGCGGTCACAAAGTGCAATACATATGCACAGCTCTGTCTCTGTCAATCTGTCTGTCTGTCTGTCTCTCTGTGTTTGAAAGTGTGTGTAACCACAACCACTAACCAGCCCTATACATGCGTGCATGTGTAAGCCTACTCAGGCGCAGACTTTCGCGAACGTGGTCACGGATGCCAGTCTGTCCTTTTGTGAGAAACGCACGATTGTAGGCCACGTATTTACACGCCAGTAGTCATCTTTAGTTGGGGCAAATTCTTGGAATAACCAACGTCAGGTAGGCTACAGTATAGAATTATAGATGAAGATAATAGTGTTCTGCGTTGGCTTAGCTACTAAACTCTCGTGTTGAGCTTTCATTCAAGCTCCTTATCCAATTAGCTCCAATATTCCAACCAATCATCCGTTTTATCCATGTGTCTGGACAGTCTGGCATAGGCGGAGTCTTGGTCCAGAATTGGGGAAGGGGGGGGACGAATGAGCGGCCGACGGAAGGGGGTTGAGACGCGACATTTGGGCGGATGGCTGAGTCATGTCGGAGACGCCATTTTCATTGACCAAATTTTTTCTTCGACTACGCTACCTAAAATTATTTTATCCTTCTTGTAGGAGATTTGGAACAATGGAGTCGCATCTGCATTGGGCGGACTATCTTATTTTTGTCGCATTCCTCGTCATCTCCCTGTCCATCGGAGTCTACCATTCGCTGACAGGAGGTCGACAGAAGACGACCGCTGAGTTCATCTTGGGCAATCGTCGACTCAAGGTCATTCCGACGGCCATGTCACTGTTCGTTTCATTCTATTCAGGTGCCGGGCTGATTGGCCATACTGCCGAGATTTACAGCTACGGAGTCCAGTTCATTGTCTTCTTCGCGATCACTAGCGCCATTTCTCACCTATTTATCGAGCGCCTCATTGTTCCGTGGCTCTATCCGCTGAAGCTGGTCAGCATCTATGATGTAAGTTACCTTTGCATTTTCATTTCGAAATTCTAATACTATGCCATCGCCAGTTCTTAAAGTGTGGAAAATAGGTGACTGGACGCCTCTTACCTTTCCGAAAGAAGTGCCTGGACGCCCTTACCTTCCCATGGAGTGCCTGGACGCCCTTACCTTCCCAAAAGAGGTGCCTGGACGCCATTACCTTCCCAAAAGAAGTGCCTGGACGCGCTTACCTTCCCAAAAGAAGTGCCTGGACGCCCTTACCTTCCCAAAAGAAGTGCCCGGACGCCCTTATCTTCCCAAAAGAAGTGCCTGGACGCCCTTACCTTCCCAAAAGAAGTGCCTAGACGCCCTTACCTTCCTAAAAGAAGTGCCTGGACGCCCTTATCTTCCCAAAAGAAGTGCCTGGACGCCCTTACCTTTCCAAAAGAAGTGCCTGGACGCCCCTTACCTTCCCAAAAGAAGTGCCTGGACGCCCCTTACCCTTCCAGGCTGTGCTGGCCAATAAGTGGCAGGACGGCGTTCAGATTTTAAAATAAGTGCATGGACGTTGTCCATGACCGTCCAGCCACACTTTAAGCCCTGCATGGTCATCGCGCGATTTTACATGGCATCGCTGATAGGAAGCTGCACTGGGGAGGATCTGTCATTTTTATTGCGCTCTTTTGATTACACCCTTTTGATTTGCGCCCCGTTGATAGTAAAACTCGGAATTTTTGGGGTGCCTTAAAATGTTCGACTATTAGGCCACATGTCTAGCTATCTGATAAACTTCCTTCTGATTTGCTTAATAATATCGACAGGTATGGAAAGCGGGCCATTTGCTATGAGTCTATTTTGGCCTATGTCATTTTTCATTTAATTTATATTTTTGAAGCCTATAGCAGTTGAAAAATACAATCGCGGACCACCGAAGATTTGGGAAGGCTTTAATTATTTTGTAACATGCTTTATTATCCTACTATTGAATGTTTGCTGCAATTTGTGACATTTAAATTATCTTCTGCATAATGTTGTTTCAGTATTTGGAAATGCGATTTATGTCAAAGATCGTAAGGATTTTTGGAGCCGCGATTGGAATCTTAGTAGGGGTAAGGGGGCATTTGAGTTATCATGTAGCAGTAGACCCTACTGATTAAACTTGGACTTCTCTTGTTATAACTTGGATTAATCTTCTGTTATTATCAGCAGTTCACGAGATCGTTATAAGGCAACGTTTGTACGAAAGATGGGGCACGTTCTTAGACAGTGAAATTAGTTCCGGTGACCAAAGAATATAGAACTTATTGGCATCAGTAGTGTATGATATTCTCTGGAAAGGATAACGTTAAGGAAAATATACCCTCGTTATAAGTTAATCGTAATCGCAATCGTAATCTCGAGACTTCTACAGCGCCCACAAAAGCGAAGTCATGGGGTACGCAAAACAGATGTAGGCTACTGTGGGCTAAAACTCTATAGGTCTCCAGGGCGTGCGTGATCCTCACCTACATGTTGTGGTGAGGGCAAAACACTGAGCACGATGCTATTCCCAGCTTCGAGAAGCATTGCTGACCAAAGGGGCGACTTGTAGCCTACCAACTCGAATCCATTCGATTCAAATAATTCCCTGAGATTACTTATTCATTCATTCATTCATCCCGAAAATTTATATAGCGCCCCTTCAAGAAGTCTACTCAGAGGCGCTCCCAGTCCAGCCACAGCTAAAAAGATAGGTATTGAGCAACTTGTAGAAAGCAGGCAAATTATTTCGAGGTAGCAAGCGTAGTGCAAGTGGGAGCCCATTCCATGTGGACGGGCCAATAACCGAGAAGGTTCGACGCTGTCTGGTAGCTGTATTAACAGCCATGTGCTGAGGCGGATTCCGGTCTTTTAAAATATACTGCTATCCTGGCGCATGTGGTCATGCATTACACGACCTATTCATCTGAGGGACGCGGTGGTGTAGGACCCTAGGGTATGTTCGATACTTTGCAACCGAAAGGTTGCATGTTCGAATCAATCTCAAGCCCCATCGTATAGGTACCCTGAGCAAGTCCTTCACTCGCAATTGATCATGAGCTTCGGTGTGAAACTCTGATTCAGTGTCCACGCTGTAGACAAGGAGGGGCAAAAGTTAGAAGGGGCAAGGGAGTACATGCAGGTCTGTTGTTAGTGAAGATGTAAAAATGCATCTAGTTTGGAGGCATGAGACATAGCAATTACATGCCCGGTAGAACGATGGCTTCACATGTAGGCGCAATGTATACGTAGACTATTCGATATGTTTATTCGTTTAATTAGAGTTCAAGCTGTCGAACCGCAGACAGTTCCAATCAAAGGAGTTCAATGAATGACTCATTCGTCCATGAAGAACCAGCTGGCGATCAAAACATCAAATCTTTAATAGACCACAGGCAATCAATAACACATTCCTAGTAAAAAGCAGCTAATTATTTCCTATAAACGAAGAACTCCAGGCCTATGAAGGAGGGAGTGGGGATGATTTTCAGCCCTGAAAGAACCATGTGAACTTACTTAGCGCCTTCAGGAAAAATACTCAGGTGCGCTTCCAACCCGTGCAGTCACGTCCAATAAAAAGAAATAAGACTTGAGTGATTAATTAATTTGTATGAAACAAAGTTTGATAGGTCAGAACTAATGCGCAGCTCCGAAGGGAGTCCTTTTCAGATTTAAAGCCACGGATGCAGCTAAGAAAGAAAAACTTATTTTTAATGGAAGATGCCTGAAGGAAAGTGGGGCTGCGCCGCGAGGATTTAAAGGTGAACCGAGGTGACAATAGGACAGGGAAAGGTTCTGGTTATTGGATTTTATGTTTTCAGATTATGGGTACGGGAGTGGTGATCTATGCACCATCGGCGGCTTTGGAATCTGGTAAATTTATGAACAATGCTGACACTTCTATTATACGAAAATTACGACCGTTTTTACTGTCAACATCACATCACGATTGAACTATACACCAGGAACAGCTATTGATTTGTTTATTGACACAGAAATTAGAATAAGGTCATTTCAGCAAAAACATAATTATGAGATACAAAGCACGACTAGGCCTATTCTAGTTAGAGTGCAATATTATTGTAACTTGAGCACAATATTGAGAATCACGGACGCTTCGTCCAAGGATGATTCGTCACGGACTGTTCGTCATGACCTGTTCGTCAAGCGGACGAATCGCTATCAGAGGACGTTTCGTCCACGTACGATTCGTCATGCGGATGGTTCGTCACCGGACTGTTCGTCAACCAGTCAAAGTTGTACATAAAAGACTATCGGCACATAGGCCACGTGTGGATTGCTGACGGTAGCCTACATGTAAGATTGTGCCGTCTCTCTTTTTCCAACTCTACAGCATTCACTTCCAGTTTGTCAACGGATTTAACCCAGCAGCGATATGTTGCCTGTTAACAAACAAAACTCGCCTATCTTACAACAGTCTTTTTGAAGAATTCAAGAGGCTGATACCTACCGCAGCACCAACTGTCATTCTAACCGACTTTGGGGCTGCAGCAATGGGCGCATTCAGTGAATGATATCCCATGGCCTCTGCCACAAAATGAAAAGATGGATGAACTGCTATCGTATTTCGTACAACTTTGACTGGTTGACGAACAGTCCGGTGACGAACCGTCCGCATGACGAATCGTCCGTGGATGAAACGTCCTCTGACGAATCGTCCGCTTGACGAATAGGCCATGACGAACAGTCCGTGACGAATCGTCCTTGGACGAAAGATCCGCATACCCAATATTGATGCAGGTGTTAATGTGTCAGGCAAAATTTATCCTAATAATCTGAAAATGACGCTTTTGTGACGCCACTGTTCTCAAATTGTTTCGCGGTATACAGTGACATGCTACATAAATTTTCATATTTTCGTAGTTTCAATGCTGACGTTTGACAAGATATTCTGGACTCAGTACTGTTATAGTTTTTGAAATGCTAGTAAAATAGAAGAGGCGTCGGCTTGAGACCAGCGACTTAACTAGACATAAATATAGAACCAGATATTATAACAAGAAGTTCTATTATTCTTCGTCTTATCACGAATTCAGGTGATTGGTACTTACATAAAACGTGCTAATAATTAATTAACCTATAGGCTACAGTACATGACACTAGTTAATAATGATTTGTGTTCTATGAAACATAGCTTTGAGTTGAAGAAAATGTCACGAACGTGAGTAAAACAGGTGCTTAGTATATAGATATATTATAAGAGTGCCTCTATGGATAGGGGAAAACAGGTAATTTAAAAGTAAAATATTAATAGGCCAAAATGATGTTTTTTCTTTATCCAGCCACTGGTTTGCCACTTGCCGCTTCAGTACCACTTATGACCATTTTATCCGTTGCCTATACAGTTCTCGTAAGTGGTCTACTTCCGTAAGGAAAAGCTGCTCATTCTGTATTAGAGACTTCTTAAAATTACTGCTGAGTGAATGATTGATTCTAGGATAATATGAACGAATAAATGAATATAAGATCAAAAGCAATCTGTCAACTCGGTTGGTCAATCAGTCAATTAACGAATAAACCAGTAAACGAATTTATTGGGCAATCGTGCGTCAGAAAAGCGTAAAACAATCGATGTGGATTAATGTTTGCCTAATGAGTGCTTAACCATGCATAAAGTTGTGTTATTTGCTGCTCAAAATTCGGCATAAATTGCGTAGGCCTACACAAGATTATTTATTCTAAAATGCAGTGGGCCTACATCATGGTAGAGGGCTTCAACTAATTGGGCGTGCTTTCCCATGAGTCCTGTCGAAGCACCGCGGAGATCTCAACACGCCTGCATGGGAATGGCAAGCGGAGCGCTTGGAGCCTTAAGAAATAACATCTGGTCCACTCGTATCAGCCTCAGTACCAGGATACGACTGTCCAATTTGTATTATATCTTGCCAGTTCTTCTCTCCGGCTCTGAAACATGGTCGTTGAGTAAGCGAGATCAGCTGTACCTAGACGCCTTTGGCACTAAGTGCTTGAGGGCCTTATGCGGCATCAAGTGGTCCGACTTCATCACCAACGCGGAGGTCTTCACTAAAACTGGACAAACAACGGTTTGCGGTACTGTTGGACGGAGGCTGGGGCTGCTTGGGCACATTGCCCGAATGCCAACAGACTCGGATTCTCGACAGGCACTACTGGCGCAGGCTCCACCCTCCTGGAAGCGCCCTAGAGGAAGACCTAGATCTACCTAGCTAAGAATGATAGATGAAGACTTAGCAGGGTTGGGTTTAGATCTAGACACAGGATTTCAATTTTCGGGGGCTGAACTTCCGCGGAAAAATTTCCACTTCCAGCAGCCAAAATTTCTGACGACATTCTTTAGTCATTCGGCCGAAATCTCCTGCATATGGTTTTCAGTTTTTGGGTGGGGGCTGAGCAAGGAAATTTTTATTTTTACATGTAAACAATGGATGGCCTTTGGGGGTGCTTAACCCCCCTCTAGCTCCCCTAGCGCCGCTACTGTCTAGACATGGCCATTACTGTGGCTGAAGATCGAATACGTTGGAGAAATTTAATCAACTCATTGTGCAACGCTCCCATTGGCGGAGTAGGCGAAGAATGATGATGATGATCGAGTAGGCCTACAAGTTGTAGGCTAACAAAGCCAATTTATTTGTGTTGTCTGTTCTTTGTCGTAGCCTATTTCCGTTTTTTATTTCTTGGAAAAATCACCTTTTATTCCGCTTGGCATTCGATTTGATCGTTTTTAGCTTCTATGGTGATAACTCTGCATTGTTAGCACTTGCTATTAAATTTATGTTCGACGGATGTTTTATAATCGTAGGGTGGAATGCGAGCTGTGATATGGACGGACGTCTTTCAGTTCTTCATCATGTTTGGTGGATTGGTCGCCATTCTTGTAAAGGTAGGCATGCACTAGTCTTATAGGCTACAACTAGCCATGACAATTTTTATGGCGATGAATAAGTTAACGTTGACGATGCTAGCGGAATTTCTCGTTATGGGTTTGCATCGAAAACCATTTTTAATGGTAGACTTACCAGGGACGAACTATAAATGCGGACTTAATTAAGCGATGTAAGTTGAGTGATATGCCTGTTTATTTTTTTCGTAGGGGTTGATTGTGGTCGGAGGAATATCAAACGTCTTCCGATTGGCTGGTGATGAAGGTCGACTTGTCTGGGCTAAGTAATCATGACCTTTTAAGTACTAGGGCTGTTGATTAGTCGCGATTAACGCGTGCGATTAATACGCTCAAAAATCTGCGATTAATTTTGTTTAACGCATTCATCGTACGCGCTCATTGGATATGATTAAAGTGGAATCAAAGGCAGAGAAATCGTTTTAAACGGGCAGCTCAGATTTAAAACTATAGAGATACATTCGTTGCAAATATTCCAAGAGTGTAATCGTAGCCCTTCGTCGCTCAATTATCGCCTGCATACAAACCAAAACATGCGGCTATAGGCCTATCGCTAACGATGAACCGCTGGCACATCGGCCGCATCGCACAGCCGCTAAAATTGCTTCGGCATCCCGTCAGACTAAAATTGGTTGAACTCCAAGAGATGTCAAGATCCAGGTTTCAACTAATAATCTAAATGCTTACAGAAGGACAAAAGAGATGAAGTGTGGCAAGAACTGCACACGCTTGTGAAAATGTCTGACCAAGTTGATGAGGTTTAATAGTAGGATATACTATTGTTAATTAAAAAGAGCATCCATTGAACAGTGTTATTTCAGTTATGGTTTTTCAGTTACAGTTTCAGTTACAGTTATCTATTTTTTTATTTTTCAGTTACAGTTTCAGTTACAGTTAACTGCAATGAGATTTTTCAGTTTAAGTTACAGTTATTTCTTATTTTTCAGTTACAGTTTCGGTTACAGTTATTACTTATTACGTGTATATTCAAACGTCACAACTACTAAGACACTGATCACAGTCACACATATTGCGCAAAGTTCCCAGAAAGTTGAATAGGTGATTGACAATCTGATTTTACATAATTATTGTCGGTTGACTTTAAGGAACACACGACGTTCCAGGTTTACACTTAATCTGTTTCGCTTTCTTGCACACAAGTCCCCACAAACTGAGAAGACGCGCTCAACGTATGCTTGTGAAGCAGGCGCGGATACGAAGTCTTCTGCAATCAGGGTCAGAGATGGATAGGACCTCTGTCGATCCACCCAGAAGGACAGTCCATTATCTAGGTCACCGCTGAAGATGGTTGCTTCCGCCAAGTATCGATCAAGCTCCCCATCGATACCGGACGTCCTTAATGCTGAACTCAAGGAGATTCTGGTCCGGTTATCCTGCGATAGGAGCTTGAAGCGCTTCAATGGCGGTGGCTGGTCTTCTCTCGACGACGCAGTCGTCTCCTGTGCAGCTGTGCCACTTGTTTTATTTTCAAGTTAACTCCTTTTGATTCTTCAGTTATACAGTTATTGTTTTTCAGTTTCTATTACAGTTTCAGTTAGTCAACAGTTTTCAGTTTCAGTTTCAGTTACAGTTAACTGGCAAAGATTTTACAGTTATTCTGCTATTTCAGTTACAGTTTCAGTTAATAGAAATAACACTGCCATTGAACCGACTAATGTAAATTAACTGGCCTGCCATAACAATTGGCTGGATAAATCATTAATATTAATAGTCAGAAATAAGGTTGTGTAATTTTCATATTTAGACCTATATCATTCTAAAGGTGACTCAAACTAAAAAAATTAACGGATTTGACTAATTTGAACAGTGTTTCAAGTCTGTCTGTTATACAAAACTGTTCAATAAGCTAAATGCAGAAATTCAATAGATATACGCCTGAGCCAAAAGGTTATTGACATTTTTTGTAATGGAAATTATGCCTTTATTCATTTATGCTTTAGGGTCTTTAGAAAAATAAATGTAGGTCTAGTAATAGGCCCCATAGCCTAATACTTGAAAGAAATGTGTTGCGATAAATTTGCCGAATTTTTGAAAAAAATTAGTTGTGCGATTAATTTCGATTAAATTATTTAATAGAGCAACAGCCCTACTTTTATCATTTGCACAATCACCAATCACTGTTTTCCTATTTGCAGCCTTTCTCTCATTATCACCATGATCAGGTGATGATGAGAGATTACTATTATTGCACATCATTAGATAATAGCCTAATAGCCTAGGCTACTCCTTAAAGAAATTCATGGTTTCCATGTTGTGTTGGACAGTACTAGCCTCGACCCGCGAGAGCGTCACACCGTCTGGAATATTCTCATTGGAGCAGGAATCAATCTGACGGCAGTTTACGGTCTGTCACAGGTCGCCGTTCAGAGATACGGTGCCGTCAACAAACTGTCAAAGGCAAGGACGTAAGTGTTGCGCACGACGTTTCTCCTCCTTTTATTTGCCATTTATGTTCGCGCGTAGTCAACTCCTTTTCTTTGCAGATTTATTTTTATTCAGGGTTTCAAGGCTTGACACTTTTTCATTGCAGATTTATTTTTATTCAGGGTTTTCAGGCTTCACAAGAAGGCTATTACTTGGTTATTTATTTATGTAACCGGAGCACAAACATTGTCGGTGCTATCGTTTTTTTGTCGCCTTTCTCTTCTTTACCATCGTCATCACGAGCGGTTCCTTGGCGCTTCCAACATGGACTCTTGAGATCACAATCATGACCATTGATTACCTTCTTCAGGTGGTAAGGACGTATCCGAAATCTCATGGAAATTTCCCATTTTTCAGCCGCCGAAATTTCTGACGACCTTGTTTTTATTATTTTCTAGTCGTCAGGTTGAAAATCGTGGAACATATTGCTTTTTTTAGGGGGAGCTTACCTTTTGATAGGGGGGCCTAGCCCCCCTTGGCCCCCTAGCGCCGCCACTGGGTCATAGTCTTCTTCAATTTGTTAGAATTCATGGACAACTGATCTTGATTTGCAGAATGGTTCTCTTAAACATTCCTGCCTTGGTAATAATGTTTGCCATAAGTGGCATCATTGGACTTATCATCGTGGCTTACTACTCGACCATCAAATGCGATCCTCTCGCCAACAAAGAAATTGCAAGTCCAAACATGGTCAGGCAACTCTTTCTTTTTCCCCTCATATCACCATAATTATTGCCTGGCTTCCGAAGACCGATTTTTTTATTATTTTATTTCTCGCATTTGCTATAGCGCCCTTTCAAGCTGGCTACTCAGAGGCGCTCCCGATTGAAGCGCGGACACTTCATCGGGGATTCACACCGAAGCGCACGAGCAATCGCAAGTGAAGGACTTGCTCAAGGTCACTACGCGGCAGCTTGATATTATAATATTATTTTACATTTATTTAGCCTATAAGCATAGGCGCAATCACGTCCTAAAAGTTGGGGAAACAAATGGAAATTCTTAGTAGGAGTAATAACAGCGAGCGCGAAACGCGCGAAGCCGCGATTGCCGAAGGCAAGAAGCCCCTAACAATTAGGGGTATGGGGAGCGTCGTAAGCTCCCCCAGCGGAGTCTGGGGCGGAGCCCCAGAAACCGATGCAATTTTGAGCATTTGATGAAAAAATCGAGTGCATTTTGGGTTCTAGTTTACCTGAAATTTTGCAACGACATCGAAATAAAAGTAGCCTAACTAAACCACCTCGATTTGTGAAAGTCTAAATCTAAATCAGTAAATCGATCACTTAATAGCCATTGTAATTGACATTTGACATTGTTTAAAAAACGGCGCAGCTTCTGGGGATCCAAAGCTTAGGCCTACCCTAAAAAGACAGGAGTCATTCAACACATTTTCATTGATTTTAATAATAAGTCTACACATAAATTTAGACACAGAGGGACCAAAGAATGATAATCATGAGTATTCATTTCCGTCTAACCGGAAAAGGGATAGAAGTCCCGCTTATTATTAGAGAAACATATCTATCTTAGAAACGGTAAAATCGTGCCAAAATTGTAGTCGTGGAACAAATATCCAAATTATCCATTGATTCAAATGCACATATAAATCAGCACACAGCGGAACTAAGGAATGATAAACATAAATTATGTCCATTTCCATCTCCTGACAGTGTAGACCATAGGTGAAGACTTGGTGCTGACTTTGGGGGACGAACTAACGATCGAAGGAGGATAAAATAATAGTGACTAAAACTGCAAAAAATTATGATGATATGCATCTCCGTCCCCACCAACCTCTAAGTCTGCGCCCAGGATATAGACATACGTTACAACAGTAACAAAACAGTAAAGAACAAAGCAGCAGTCGGTGGCAAAGGTTGGGAGGGACCATCCCAAGCCTCTCGACGGAAGTTGGGGACAGTCCAAAGCCTCTCAGAAGTTGGGGGACGCGTCCCGTGGGTCCCACAGGGTGGTTGCGCCTATACCGGGGGATGGTGAGGTTCAACCCCTGACCGTCCCCCGTTGCTCCCCCCCCAAAGTCTACGCCCATCGCGTACACATAAGAATATTTAAAAAGAGTGATTGAGAAGAACCTAACTAAATGAATTCTATGTACATATATTGATAATGACATTTCACTGCAGATGACCTGGAATTTTGCATTTGAAAGACAAAAACATTCACATCACACACGAAAATAAGCCTACTGAAAAAAGCCAAGACTCAAGAGTCACATAACATTATCACCAGACATCAGTTACTGTAGCAGTGATTTACACTTAGCAACAGTTTCACGTGCAAGCTGTGTGAGACGCCAACACTGTCGGAGTAAGATGTAGGGCTACAGGCAGGATTAAAACGCTCTCGATTCAGCCTTAATGCTGAGAAGCTACGTTCTTAACATGCCAATCTGTATTGAAATGGCTATTAGCAGCAATCAGTTGCAAAAGTTGGAAGGGATCGTCCCAGGCCGCTCGTCGAAAGTGGGGGACCATTCGTCGAAAGTTCAGGGCGACCGTCCCAAGCCTTTCAAAAGTTGGGGGGACGGGTCCCATAGGGTGGTTGCGCCTATGCCTATAAGTAAATAATACGTTGAAACTGCATGCCAAAAGTAATTTATCTCTTGTAATACTACTACTAATAATAATGTAATAGCCTACTAATAATAATAATGTAATCCTGTAGGTCACCTGCAGATTGAAACAAATTACCGAGTACAAAACTCGATACCAATCGCTGCTATCTCATATTCAATTATTGATCACATTAAATCTATATACTTCATATTTAATATGATTATCTGCAAATTGACAACACGCTTGTCTCACCTGTACAGTTGCTCTCATACTTTGTTGTGACAATTTTCGCCGATTCGCCGGGATTTTCTGGTCTCTTCCTGTCCACAATCTACGGAGCATCTTTGAGGTACTGATATCTGTCGTACAGTAATTTAATCTGTTGCAATCTAATCATTGTGATCTGAATATTTTATCTGAATGTTATCTAGAAATGCAAAGGAACACTCTACCGTAGTAATTTAGATAATCAGAAGCGTCAATAATACTTTGATATCATTTTGTTTATCATGAAAATGTTTGAACTCATGTTATGGCAAAGTAGGCCATCCACTATAGGCTATCCATACCAGGTATTTCTTCTGAAACTGTGCACTTACTGTATCTAGGAGCAAGGATGTACAATGTAGCTAAGGGGTGGTTTGGGTGTTTGAACACCCCGAAATGGAAAATGGAAAATAATAGAACACATTTACTAGCGCATTATGTAAAAACCATGAAATAAAACCATGAAAACACCCCCCCCAAATGGAAAAGTAAACAAATTGAACGAATTGGTGACATTTCTGCAGATTTCGGCCGGATAACTTTTAAAAAAGGTCATCAGTTTTTCCGGACGGGAAACTGAAGAAACACCCCCGAAATCAAATCCTGGCTACGGCCTTGTTTAAAAGTTGCCAAGGTGCAACGTAAAAATTCGTCATAATTTAGATCACATACCTAACGTTTCCCTTTCCTCTCCACATCTTCTGGTCTTCCCTTCTCTATCTCACATCATTGGAAAGGTAAAACTATAAGTTAAGATGTTATCTGAATTAGCACCAAGTAAGGAAACTCGGGAATACACGCATAAGTTATTCAAGTGGCCAAAGCGAATAATATTAGGGCAGAAATTCTTCAGTCCAAAAGCCTTGTGGAATGGCTAGAATGGCAGTGGACATGGGCAGAGACTTAGAGGCGGGCAGAATGGACGATCCCCCAATGATTGTGGTGTGGGGAAGCAGATGCTTATATCCCCAATATTTAAGAACTATTCAAAAATAACATCGTTAATTTTTACACTGATAGTGCACAATTGTTGGTAAATTCTGGTCAATTAGATGGAAAGACAAAAAGGTAGTAAGCTATTTTGGCAACCATTTTGGCAGGGAAAAATTGTATATTTTCTATTTTCACGAGATTTCGACCAAATGACTAAAAAAAGGTAGTAAGAAAATTTGGTCGATGAGTGTCGTCGGCGACCCTGCCGTCCGCCCAAAATGTCGTGCCCTGGCGATCGTTCTTCGACCGCTAGTTTGCCCCCACCCCAATTCTGGGCCAAGTTTCCGCCTATGATAACAAAAAAGCTATGGAAAAGGGGCTATTAAGTCTTCCATGTGAAATTGCAGTGGTTGAAACAAAAGTCCAAACAGCTTAAAGCCATTGCTATTATTATGTTAAGACAATATCGTGCCATTACCTTGTCGCTGGTTGTGCTTTGTGAAGTACGGTATCTTCGATGCTGAGCGGTGCAGCCGCGAACTGTTGGGAGGACATGTTCAAGTGGAAGCTGAACCACCTGCCAGAAACAAAAAAGGTTCTGATCAACCGGATCTTCGGTGAATATTTAGTACTTAACTACTTATTCCGTTGCCCTAAGTCAATATTCTCGTAGATTCGTAGACTCGTAGCACAACATACCGTCGACTTTAATGTTTCCATCGCATGAACACCTGCCTTGTAACCAGGGCTGAAAGTGACTTGAAAAAGTTGCCGCGTGTGACTTTGGCCGACGAGCCGAAGCATTTGACCGGAAATTTTTAAAATCTTTCCGAAGCCTTTTTCAATCATTCGCAGCAACCGATTTGTTTTGCTCCTTATGCGTTCATGTGTTAAACAAGCGATCCGGATAGAACTCGGCAGCAGCAGGTCACGAAAATCAATGCCGGGTCGCAGACCGGGACAGAACCAGTTCACTTTCAGCCCTGACTGCGTGACCTGTGTCAAATAAGTTGGAAACATCTGCAACAGCAGCTGCTCATTCAGCAAGAACCTAGAGTTCACATTTTCAAGCAAGTGAAGGCTTTAATTTGTTTGCCACTACGTCGTGATTTTTCTAGTCCCTATTACATTCAATTTTATTTTTATTTCCCGGGTTTTTGCGATTGGTTTACATTTTCAACTTTCTTACACCAACATTACTCATTGAATTTTTAATAAATAAAGTGATAACTTCACTGCAACATCTGTGCCAATGTCACGAATCCAGGAATTTCTTTGGGAACACGATACTCAGTATTTATTTTATTTCTATTTATTTCCATTTCCATAGCGACCCTTCAGACTCTTTACTCAGAGGCGCTCCTGACTACAGCGCGGACACTGCATCGGAGTTTCATGCCGAGGCGCACTGGCGATTGCAAGTGAAGGACTAGCTCAAGGTCTCTAAGCGGCGGCTTGAGGGTGGATTCGAACCTGGAACCCTCAGATCCGGAGGCGCCGGAGACCACCACTACACCACCGCGCCCATTACATTCCTTGGGCTAATTGCTATTTGTTTATTTATTGTCTTCAAGTTATCCTGTTTGGGGTGATAGCCACTGGAGTGGCTTTCCTCGTGGCTTCCGTGAACAGCCCAATTCTACAGGTGAGCCGCTCGTTGATTAGTTTATATTTTTTATAATAGACTAGCTGTACCCGGCCACGCGTTGCTGTGGCTGAAAAGACCGTCCAACCCTCCCTCCCTACTTCCCTTCCCCTGCCTCCCTCCCTCCCTTACCCTGCCTCCCTCCGTTCCTCTGTCCCTCCCTACCTCAATTCCCCCTCCCTCTCCGCTTCCCTCCTCCACCTCTCCCCTCCCCCTCCCTTCCGTTTCTTCCCCTCCCTCCCCTCCGTCCCTCCCCTCCGTCCCTCTCCTCCCTCCATCCCGTCCGCTCCCACCCCTCTCCCTTCCTCCCGCTCCCTCCCGCTCCCTTTCTCCCACACGGCCGCATTCAAATGCAAATAAATTGAATTCGCTGAAATCGAATGCAATGTTGTGTTTTTTCGAGAAAAGCATATAAAAACCCGTCCGCTCGAACGTTGTGCGAAAATTGTCAATCTAGCCTTTTCTAGCCTTTTTTCGACCGGATCTGACCTTTTTCAAAATTCAGAGTGGCATCCCTGACCTTATTAAAAATTCAGAGTGGCATCCCTGTAAGTTATAAATACACGGGCCAAAATGGCGGAGTATGCGTTAAAGTTAAAATGTATAAACGTGTCAACTCGAGGAGAAAGTTGTGTTTTTTTGGTGTAAAAGATGTGTTTCTTTCCAGGGAATCCTTTTACAAACACGATCGTATTCGAACGGAGCGTTTTGCGAAAAATTTCAAAAGAATCGGTCATGAAGTTTCCGAGAAATTCCATTAGAAACAAACGTTTTACATTTTTATTTATATAGATTGGTGCAATATTGTCAATTTGCCATAAGCAAACTGGGTGTGTGAATTACTGTGAAACTGTCTCTGGTGACAATATTATACCTTGTTGCGATTAAGATATGATCCCTCAAATATTACCACGTCTGTTATTATAATTATGGCATTTTTGGATTTGATCATTTGAATTACCATGTAGCAAGGTGCTTGTTATGAAGATATAAAATAGTAGGCCTACTATTAGAAGAAATAATAATAATAATAATTAAAATGATGATGATGATGATGATGATGATGATGATGATTGATGATGATGATGATTGATGATGATGATGATTGATGATGATGATGATTGATGATGATGATGATGATGATGATGATGATGATGATGTTAGCATAATTATTATTGCACAGCAAGAGTAATAGTAGTAGAGATAGAAGTAGTTATAGCACAGCCTAAGTGGCAGTTTTATTACTAATAATGACACAATAAATAATTACCGTTCTACGTTTTCAGGTGGCGATATCCATTTGTGGCTCGTTGGTCGGTCCAGTTGCTGCAATTTTCGTCCTTGGCGCTGTTTCAAAACATGCCAACTGGAAGGTTAGCATATTAATCAACAAGGATATCCGTTAGCTGTTGAGGTGGACCTGAGCGACAGCTAATTGCTCTTCCATGTCTATTATGAATGGAGTCTCCACCACCGGGATGGTAGTGGATATGATGACTGCGATAAGGACTCTAACCTCATAATTCGGCGACGTAAATACATGTAGCATTTGCAATTAAAAATTCTCTGTTAATTATTCGTGTGACCCTTTATGGTCAATGAATATTTTACGGTGTTTTTTATATATTATAATTTTCAAAAATATTCTTACGCGAGAGTTCACACCGAAATGCGAATCTGAGGCGCTGACTATGTTTTCGACTGTGGTTACACTTGTAAAGGCCAACTTGTGTCTTTTTTTAAATCGTTACATAACTCGTTGGATTACACTGGGCTACTTTAGTTGTGCAGGTGTTTTGAATACCATAATCATAAGCAAATTATGAATTAAATTCGGTTAATTTGATTGGCAGAATGCTAATAGTTCAACCCACGATCGTACATTTTCATGCTACAGTGAATAAAAGATGGTGACGCTGTGTTCTTCTTCAGGGCGCGCTACTAGGTGTCATCGTTGGCATTTCTCTTGTCTTCTGGTTGACTGTGGGGTCTCTGACGATGCGCAGACTACAACCTCCTCTGCCCCATGTATCGATGGCGAAATGTTCCTCTGGAAACGTAAGCTTGACTCTCTTCCACTCCTCATTGAACCACGCCAACTATTCGTCAGTCTTCGATGAAAACGACTGGAACCAAACATCGGAGAATCTGCTCAAAGTTCCAAACCAAGCGGTGAGCGTAAACTTACCAAGGAAAATCCATCACAAGTCATTGCTCTTAACTCCGCGGCTGGTTGCACTCTGCCAGTGCCAGTCCCAGGCCTGGATAAAGGAGGAGGGCGTCGCTAATGGTCTTTGTTACCGCACAGCGACGTTAAACTGCAAATACTCATTGCTCAACGTCATACCATAATAATTATTATTACTATAATAAAATTATTACAGATGCCAATAATAATCCTTGTTTATTATTTCAAACTGATAAACACAGTACGATTACCATTCATAACATGAACGGATGACCAGAAGTTATTAGAGAACTCGAATTAAACTGGTGGCAGCCATGCAAGACGTCCAACACATCATACTGCTTAGTTTATCAACGCCATCTACTGAATGGAGGGTTGAGTGAGACCTCTAGGGAGGGTAGTAGCGGGAAGCGAACCCGCATCCGTGCGCTCTATGGCCCAGAGTGCCTATAGGCCCGGCCTACCATTACCACAAACTCCTCTCCATGCATGTGTTGCTCTCAGAAAATGTGGCGCTTGCATTATTGCATGTTGCAGTAGTGCTGCATTTCAAAATAATCCCGTCAATACTGCATGATGTTGCGTAACGTTGGGTGAGTTCAAACGCTTCATTTCGCTGTAATATGTCTACAGATTCAACTGCGGGGCTTGGAGAATTTCTATGCCATATCTTATCTGTGGTTTCCAGCAATTGCGTTCGTCGTCACTGGAATCGTCGGCATAACTGCTTCTTTCATCATGAGTAAGTACGATCTGCTATGGCCAAAGTGCGATCTTTTAACCTTCATTGGTTCTGCGCTTTGGAATCAACTCTCTCCATTGTTATTAAATGGTACATGAATTCCATCTTTGCTCTGTCTTAAAAAGCTTTATTTTCTGTGGGTCCTTCGCACTGGGAGCACCTCTGATTGGTGTGCACTAGCCTACTCCACTGAACTGGGCGTATGCAGAAAGTTCCCTATTGAAATTGAAATTTGCTCGCAAAAAGGCAATCCAAGCAAGTCTCGGCGCATTGACCCACTATAGGCGATTTCTACTTCAGCCTTGTTTTTGGAACAGGGGACAGAGACTTGGAGTCGAAAGTGGACGAACGTCTTCTTCTGCGCATTCATGTTTTCAGTTGTTCGGATGGAAAGGAAAATGAAGAACACGTGGATGAAAAGATTGAAACATCGCCGCAGGAAGATACAGTATGGGTGAAATAATTATGCGCCATCATCGTCATTATAGTCGTCGTCGTCGTCGTCGTCGTCGTCGTCGTCATCGTCATCATCATCATCATCATCGTCGTCGTCGTCGTCGTCGTCGTCGACGTCATCATCATCATCATCATCATCATCATCATCATCATCATCATCATCATCATCATCATCATCATCATCTCTATTGATTATATTCTCCAATTCACCACTATCAACATCGTTTTCATCACCAGTTTCTATGGCCAAAAATAGTCTGCATTATAATATTGACAATACACTACATTATATACCGCATAATTATATAGAATTTATATATATTCTGCACTGTTATAGGCCTATGTATCGCATGAAACATTCTCAAAGTCAATTAAGTCGCACTTGCTCCGAACTGTCGGGTAGATAACTAGATAGGCTATTATAGGGGCCTACGCTAAACGCCTTCGTGAGGCTATAGTAAGGCGCTATATAAATGTTCATATACAAAATAATATGCATGCATATTCTACCACAGGCATGAGTTGATGTCTCCATTTTCTTCCATATAATCAAATTCCGTGTCTCACAAGTCTGAAAATTTTCTTCAATATTATACCGCGGTTTAATTGATGTTGTTGCTTTTAGAAACTGAAGGAACAAGAAGATGGTTGTCTTAAGAACGTCGTAAAAACGGATTCTTCAAATGAGACTGAAAACCGGTTTTCAAACGAAATGAAAGACGGCGCAGAGAAAGAAACGGAAAATAGTTTACTACCAGCAGACAACTCGGGAGAAACATCCTGTGTCTAGATCAATTGACTTTTAAAATAAGCGAATGAACCTAATGTCTGACATCAGCATACAATATGGCGTGGCTAAAATGCGTACATTTCAATTCTAACATTTGACTGAAAGAACTATTTTACTTTGGTTGATACCAGTTTATAATGCATCCGTCTGGGAACGTCAGAAATGGAGTAGGCCCAAGGGCGGATACAGGAATTTTCGAAGGGGGGGCCAAAATTTTGGGTCTTGTTGGTGGGGCGGGAAAAAATTTCGTTGTGTCGCCGGAAAAAACTGATGACCTTTTTTTTTTAGTCATCGACCAATTTTTCGGGAAAAAGATACCATTTCATCCGCCAAAAAAACTGATGACTTTTTTTTTTTAGTCATCAACCTATTTTTGGGAAAAGGTACCATTTCGTTCGCCGCTAAATCGACGGGGGGGCCACGTCCCGTACGATTTTTTAATAGGGGGGCCTGATGTCCTCTTTTTCTCTCTCCCCTACATTTCTTCAAACCAAATGGGGGGCCACGTCCCATGCAATTTTTAAATGGGGGGCCATGGCCGGATTGGCCCCCCCTGGATCCGCCCCTGAGTAGGCCTACAAAGTTGAGGTAGCTAGGCTATGCCCTACGCTTAGCTAAATCAAGCTAAACTAAATCTGTGATAAACCAATGTTAGGTATCGTATACAACGTTGGTGATACACCTGCTACATAGGATTTCTGGGTTGACTCGTCAGTGTTTGTTGAGACCGAAGAGAGGTGAATATTTCTAAATTTTCAGCATTGAATGATCGTTTCCATGCACGCCGGTGACACGAAACGGAGTATCCCCCTGAAAGCTATCCGAGGGGATGAATTAATCTATCCCTCCGGATGGAATTAACCGGTCTAGACTATCCGGGGGGATGAACCAGTCTATCTCCTTTTTTGAAAAATGCGTATAATTGAAAAAATTGTGCTCTAATCAAAATTTGAAGTGACTCTAATTGTTTCAAGCAATGTTCAGAGAAAGGCAACTCGAATTTATTTTGTGACTCTGAGTGTTCTTAAGTGATTTAGATGTTTTAAGTGCTCTAAAATAAAAATAAAATTGTCTAGTAGGAATAAACATACCTGTTGGCGTTATTGGTCAAAACAGGGCAGATGAATTTGCAAAAATAAATACACGCGGAACTGTTTTTTTTAAACTTTTCTTAATTTGGGGGGATACGATTAATACGGGGATACTCTATTTCGTGACACCGGTAGCCGCACTTCTCGAACCTGCCAGGAATGTCCTACAGTTCGAGTCTGGAACTTTATAACCATACGCAATTGCAATTTGCCACCAGTTCCGCAGTGGAGAAACTGTAGGCTAAAGTAAAAATTAATATGCTTAAATTGACTGCATGTTTATAGCTCACCGGTTTTCTCAGATCCTGTAAAGGCCCTGATCATCATGGCTATTAAAATTGTAACAATACACTCAGCCCATCATTTGTTTCAAATAAGATGTTACATCTTCAATCAATCTGTTACGACGTCATTAAACGTCATCGCGTAGACATGCAAACACTTATTTTGCAAGTGCACGCGCATGTGCGTAAGTGTGGGGTTATGTATGCTTGCTCGTAGGCTTATCCATTATTCCTTCACCTATTCTTAAATTTTTATGGAACGTCCCTAGTCTGCTCAAGATGGACTAATTAGACAGTACTGTTGTGAAAGACGTAGGTAGCAGTCCCGGATAATGGAGCGCGTAGTTTCTAAATGGAGGCATTTCGAGGTGGATGGTCGGAAGCGTGAAAAATGGCTTGATTTAAAGTGCATCATTTGAAAAATCTCTTGCTTGACGCATAGCCTCACTGTTACGAAGTAGATTTTCAATTTTTCTTCATTTGAGGTGTTATGGTAAGTATCTAGTCCTACGTGCCTAGATTAGAGATGCATAGGCTTACATCTGTACATAATATTATGTACATGACAAAACATGGATGGATATTATAGGCCTATCCAATATTTGAAAACATTCGCGTTTTTCTAAATATTTGTACCAGGGTCCGTTTGCAGCTTTGAAAATTTTCAAAATAATCGACACGATTAATGGAAGCAATTCAATAAGTATAGCCTATCCTTTGTGTCGCTCTTATCATCTCCATCCTCCAGAAGTATCGCTCACCCGCCTGCAACTTCACAAGTGTGATCTCATGTTGGCAATTACAGAAAACAGAGAATATCTGTAATAGGCTATAGATAATAAAGAACAGATAATAATATTATTATTATGATTATGTTCTCCTGGTCATTTGACTTGACGGCCTAGAACGCTAACTGAACCCATTTGAAAATGAAAGCTGTTTAGCATTACCATAGACATAATTTTATTATAATATGTAGGAATGTACCCAGATCATTCTGGCCCTGCAGGCCCCGCATTTTTAGTCTAGTGTTCCAGGCATGATGATTTAGCTGATTAGAGTGCAAAGAGTTTCATGTTTCATATATGCAGGTTTTGCGACTCAATTACACCACCACCCCCACCACCCCCACCACCACCATCACCACCACCATATTTTGCCCTTTTTAATTTAAAACTGACACAGCGCAGCATGATTACAATATGTAGTATGAACGGATGATAGCAAGTTGTTACATCAATCACATTTGACTGTAGATAGCCATGCAAGTCGCCCATCGGGTAATACTCATATTACCAACACCACCTGTGAAATGAAAGATTGAGGGAACTTTTGACAGGGTTTCGGGAAGGATCCCGCATCCGTGCGCTCTTCGTGACAGTGTGTTTCCGTTACCCTACAAGTAACAACCCCTCCCCAAAGAGGGAGGGGTTATTTTGGTGGAGGGGTTTAACGTCACGGTTTGAGTTAGCCTACTTGGTCATTCGTGCATCATGTGTCGATGTGTGCAAATCGCTTGCATATGCTAGTTTTCATTAAATTTATTATCGTCTGATGATCACACAGTCTATTGAAACAATAATAGAACATTGCACCAGTAATAGACTGGTGTTGGCTTACATAATTATAGCTTTGTTGCAGTAATTTTTTGAAATACCAATCATTGACTGTCGTTTGAGCACTTCCGGCTGATAACATCTGTCGTTGTGATTAATCCTGACCCAGCATTCGAGTCTTCATTCCATTGGGAGATCAGCTGCGCGCAACATTGACCAGCTTGAAATCATCCCGAAGCCTATTTATACGCAGAAATATTTTAAACTTTTCATTCATCATGATGCTGTTTTGCGTGTGTTCTTAAGTTGTTCAACGTTTTCACTGGGTGTCGTCGTCTAAGTGATAATTATAGATCAATCCTAGGCATGCAGTGGAGCAGCTTCTTAAGACCTGTGGTCGTTTGGAAAGTATCGACAGGTAAGCCAATACAACCATACAGTTTGTGAATAATTTTTATGCCGTGCAAAGTTAAGGCGAGAACGATAAAATAACACTGGTCAACACAGAAATCGTTACTGACTGGAAAAGGCCCTGATTTGTAGCATTTTGGTGTGCTGAACACGAATATAGCCATACAAAGTTTGTATTGGCTCTCGTTTTGAAAATATTTCATATAGTTCATTTCTTATGTTTCACCATGTGAATTTATGCAGTAGAACTGCGACAATATCGTAAATAAGTCTAGAATGATGTAATATTCCACCTCATGGCATAATCCCATCATGGACACATGTTGCACAGAAGAAAAGTATCACTTCTCAAGTCAAGAAGGCATATCATGCTTACTTCGGATGCAAGGTTGGTGACCAAGACAAGCCATGGGCCCAGCATATATGCTGTGCTACATGTACAACACAGCTTTCACAGTGGTTGAATGGCAAAAGACCATCAATGCCGTTTGCAGTTCCCATGGTGTGGAGAGAGCAAAGCAACCACTTAGATGACTTTTACTTCTGCTTGGTTCCTCCTCTTTCCGGTGGAATAACGAAGCAAAAGAAGTCGACAATAGTCTACCCAAACATTCCGTCTGCATTGAGACCAGTTCCACATGGTGATGGACTTCCTATTCCAGAACCTCCAGCAGAATATATTTTCGTTGATTCATCTGATGAGGACAAGGGTGAGACGACATGTTCTTCTCCTGGTCCGTCAGCGTGCAGTGATCCCGATTTTCACTGTGGTGCATCATCAACCCCACACAGAATAACACAGGAAGAACTAAATGACCCTGTTCATGATTTGGACTTATCCAAAAACAAGGCAGAGTTGCTAGGATCAAGACTCCAACAATGGAATCTTCTAGAAGAAGATGTCACAATCACTTCATATAGAAAGCGCCATCAGCAGTTGGAACCTTTCTTCATGAAGGAAGGTAATCTGGTATTCTGTTCCAATATTGACGACCTCGTGAATGCCTTACAGATCACTCATGACCCACAAGAATGGAGACTCTTTGTAGTCTCTTCGACACTGAGTCTTAAGGCTGTGCTTTTGCGCAATGGAAACCGTCTTCCATCTATTCCATTAGCGCATGCTGTCCACATGAAAGAGACATACGATAACCTAAAACAGCTACTGCAGCGGTTCCCAACCCGTGGCCCGCGGGCCAAAAGTGGCCCGCCTGGCCTATAAAAATGGCCCGCAGCATCTCAATGAATTAAGAAAAACATATGTATATATTGACATTTTGGACATGATAGAATGTATAATTTTTTTTATTACAAATTATTTTATTTGGACGTTAATAAATCGCATCAAACATTCTATTTTGATTCAATTATAACAATTTTATACGCCTTTAGTTAATTAAATTTTAGCCTTATGGCCCCCTAATGTCTTTCAACTAAGAAAAAGTGGCCCTCGTGTACTCCAACTTAGAAAAATTGGCCCGACAGTCAAAAAAGGTTGGGAACCACTGAGCTACTGCATTACATTGACTATAACAGGTACAAATGGCACCTGTGCGGTGATTTGAAGGTAGTTGCCATTTTAATGGGACTGCAGCAAGGATATACAAAATAGGCCCTATATGTGTTTCTTGTGTGAGTGGGAGAGTCGTGCAAGAGAGTTGCACTACGTGCGGAAGGAATGGACTCCCAGACAAAACATGGCAGTTGGACAGAAGAATATCCAGCACCCAGCTCTGGTCGAGGCTCACAAAATCCTACTACCACCCCTTCACATCAAACTAGGTTTGGTGAAGAACTTCGTGAACAGTGGCGTAGCCAGTTATTTTTTCATGGGGGGCAGTGGGGTGGCAGCTTAAAATGATGGGGTGGCTACCGTTAGCAATTAAAGCGTGCACAGGCATCGGTATATTGCCATAGACTATGTATTTTTAGATTTTGGATGTATTACAGTATTGGACATAATACGCATGCAAGCCTCACTAGCTTGTCTGTCCCACAGTGCACTATAGTGGCCTGTCCCACTTTCCAATCACCCACCCTATAAGAAGTTGTACAGGAAGTTGTATAAAAAATAAAATAAGTCAGAAATTATATAGCATTCTTTAATTCTTTATCACTCGTAAAAGTAAAAAGTAAAACAAACGCAGGGATTGGGGGGGCAGCTGGGGAGGCAGCCCTTCCATTTGGGGGGGCGGCTGCCCCCCGTGCCCCCCGTAGTTACGCCACTGTTCGTGAAAGCCATGGACCGCACTTCGCCAGCTTTCCGATACCTGCATGAAAAATTCCCTCGACTCAGCGAAGCAAAGATTAAAGAGGGAGTTTTCGTGGGTCCTCAGATTAGAGAACTTTTCAAAGATGACCGCTTCAACAACTTGCTGGAGGGTGATGCGAAACAAGCATGGAATGCTTTTCTTCTAGTGTCTACAGACTTTCTGGGGAATGTTAGGGCAGAAAACTACAAGGAACTAGTAGAAGACATGCTCAAGCAGTACCAGAAATTTCGCTGCAATATGTCGCTGAAGATGCATTTCCTTCACTCCCATCTGGATTTCTTCCCTGACAACTGTGGTATGGTTAGTGACGAACATGGCGAACGCTTTCATCAAAATATCGCAACAATGGAGCAAAGGTAGGCCTACCAGGGAAAATGGTTCACTACAATGTTGGCTGACTAGGCCTACTGCTGGACACTCCGCAGAGATGCTCCCGAACAGCTGTACAAGAGACAGGCAAAAAAATCTAAGAACTAGTCTATGACCTGGTTTTTACAAATATTAACCATAAGTGTATCACTATTGGAATGCATTGTGCGATATAAAATTACTTCATTTGAGATTACAAAAAAACTAGAGCCAATTAAGCAATTTCACTGTCATATTCGTGTTCAGCACATAAAAATTGATAAGAACTGACTAATTTCATTTCAGTAACATGACTTTTGTAAAAATTTGTTGTCCAGTGTAATAGGCCTAAGCTTAGGCCTATGTGTTATGCTTTCATGGTCAGGAGTGCCTCAGAGCTGAAAGACTTTAATTGGCTAGAACACCCACATTGAGACGGAATTTACAGAAGCTAAAGAGGTTCAAGTCCATCAACTCAACGCCAATTTCGCAGACTATATTGTTGGCCTGTCAGAATTCATGAGTTGTATTCAGGTGAGTCAGTTAAGATGAAAATGGTTACTTTGATTCATCGTGTTTTAGGGAATGTACTATTTAGCCCACAAAGCCGTAACCCTTAATCTGACCTTCGGTCTGAAAGAGCCGAAATACACACTTATACCAAGTCTGAGACTCTCCTCCTTCTGCCATGTCTTGGTCGAAAATTCAAAATCTATAAACAAAGGTACTCCGCTTGAATTTCTTTCAGATTCAAATGAACCATAGGCTACTTACGCTGCAGGTCGTCTGAGAACTTGAAGTTGTCCCACCTCCATTCGTGATTCTTATCAGAGACAAGGGACGATCACCACAGAATTTGACTGTGCTGAAGGAATCTGATGCCGGTTAAATTATCTTTCTCAACGGATACGTGAATGAAGATTATGGAGACAACTTTCGTCGTTTCACTCTTTCTTACTCTGAGTTGTACTCAAGACTTCAGTAAGCCGTTAACTTTGTCTTTAAAAGTATGCCGATACAAACCGAGAAAATATAAGCATGCATTTGTAAGAATAATTATAGTCTAAATAAACATGATCCGACATTTGGTCGAACCTTGCCCACGGAAAGGAAGACTATGGCAAAAACTATTGCCATTACGATATCACTGGGTCCTATCTCAATGCCTTTAACCTCTATTGGAACTGAACTGGTCACAATATTCGATTCTAAATTCAGAAAGGGATGTTGTCCGTAAGATATATTCTGTAATGCAGTGGCACTAGATAAGTTCCAATATTATACTGGAATCGTTATTATATTTATTGCATCAGATTGAAATGGACTAAATTCTATTACTGGATCGAATGAAATTGTCCTAAAATAGCCTATTCACATGGGAGAGAACAGCGCAAAGACATCGGAATTATCCGGATTTCTTTGAGGCGCCATACACTGGGAAGAGCAACAGCTAAATATGAAAACCTTGATGAGTTCGATAGAATCCCGAATCGTGTCGGAGGGTAGCCTATATCTGTAGAAATCAAGGCCTGCAAGTCGTGTCGTCAGCCATTAAATTATTAGTGGTGTATGAGAAAGTCTCGAGAGTTTCGTTGTCATACGGACAGAAATTTTGTGGCATGAAGGTTTCATATTTTAAAAAAAAACTTTAATTGTCACCCTCATAGTGCACAGTAGATCTAATCATCAACAATCCGTTCAATTTCAATATTCGGTTGGGAACTTGTGCTGAGCACTGCATGGAGACGAGCGCAGGACAGAGTCTTGTGGCAACGGACGGTGGAAACGGTTACGCTCCAGAGAGGGGCACGCCAATGATGATGATGATGATGATGATGATGATGATGATGATGATGATGATGATGATGATGATGATGATGATGAACTTGTGCTTGTGTCACCAAGCATCGCACGGGTTTAAAAGCGGCCATAGGCAGCCAAGCAGCTGTTCTGTGCAATTCATTGTGGTTTAGTTGCAGTAATTGAACATTTGTAAATCTCTCAGAAATTCAGAGACGCTTCCAACTCAAGGCAGTGCTGTCAAAACAATGAGATAGGCTTTTCCAAAACAGAGAAGGAGGGACCATTAGGACTCCTAGTCGCAATTTCTGCGGAAGATCGCTCCAGCCAGAGTCATATTAAGTGATGATTCCGAGTTGGACAATGGCACCACGCAATCGGGGAACATACAGCAGTCCAGTAGCAGCCGAGTAGAGAACAAAGCGACCAGAGAGTGAGGAGACTGAGGTTCATTATAGTCAATGACAGATGTTGATGTTTCAGGTGGGTCTAAGTACTGCGAACATGATGAAGAACGTTCTATTCAATGGAATCGCACAACGGTTGGAACTGAAATTTCTCAGCCATGCCCTGGAAACAGTTACGGTGGGCAACTCTTTTAATAATTATGCGTGCATACAAAATATTCTGCAAAAATAGTCAACGAACTTTAGCAACCGCCCTATCACACATTCATTAGTCATATTATGATGGCTCAATGTTGAGCTAACTCTTAAATGGAGGAGGGCGACACTAATCATCTTTTGCTTGATGCATCATTATAATTTCTGGCCCTTTTCGACGTCAGCGCTGCTTTTGACACTGTAGACCACGAGATTTCGTTAGAGCGGCTGAGTGTTTCTTTTGGTTTGTCTGGTGCATTTTACAAATGGATAAATTATTTTCTTCATGAACGTTCTCTCTGTGTGGTCCATGGTTCTTCTGCCTGCACAATATGGTTTACCCCAGGGTTCAGTCCTTGGTCCCATACTTTATAGCCACACCTCAGGTCTTGCCACACTCCTAACAGCTCATGCGGTTTCGGGTCAGCAGTATGCTGACGACGTCCAGGCTTACACCCATTGCTTCCCTTTCAATGCTGTCGAAGCGGTTCGGATAATGAGCGGGACTTTGGATGCTCTAGAGGAATGGATATCATCCAATAGACTACGCTTGAACCCATCTAAGACAAAAAAAATTGATTGGGCACACGGCAGCAGCTTGCCAAGCTTGATCTCTTTTCCCATGCATCTGAATTTCCTGGCTTTGTTTTTGCAGCCACGGTTCATGACCTCGGTGTCCAACTTGACCAAGGACTCACTTTTGCTCCTCAACTTCACCGTCTTGCTCGAGACTGCTATTATCAACTGCGCCAGCTTCGCACTGTCATCCGTTCTCTTACGTCTGCTGCTACTCTTACTTTAGTGCATTCCTTTGTTACATCTCGCATCGACTATTGCTCTTCGCTCTACATTGGCCTCCCATCCAGCAGATTGACTTGTCTTGACCAGGTGTTGCTCTATACTGCGCGCCTAATTGGGCAAATCCCTAAATATGGCCATGTCTCAAACTACATACTTGAGGTACTTCACTGGCTCCCTATTCACCAGCGTATTGAGTTCAGGGTAGCTGCATTGGTATGGCGATGTTGTCAGGGCCTCGCTCCAATTTACCTCCAAGAGCTATGCAGCTTTACGTTGGGTATCCAAGGACGTCGTCAGCTACGTTTCGCTGATAAGGGAGTCCTCTTTGTTCCTTTTGCTCGTAATACTACCATGAAAAATCGAGCCTTTTCTGTGGTTGACCCAGTGGTCTGGAATGACTTTCCTTTTGCGCTATGCCTACACCCTTGGACTCAACCAGGATCCTTCCTTGCTAAACTTAAAACTGTTCTTTTTGGGCGCGCTGGAGTCGGGACCGCCTCTGAGTAGTTTTTTCTTGAAGGAGCGCTATAATAAATGTCCGAATGAATGAATGAATGAATGAATAATGATTGTAAATTCGGAGTAGACAATTTGCAGGGTTTAGATCCATTTACTGATTGGGCCTATTATTCGGCCTGTTTGATCAACTAACACAGTTACTCGTAGATATTTGTGAAGAAAGATGTACTCCATCCTTTTTGTCGCTCTGTGTTTCAATGACGGAAACAGTGTTCGATAAACGTTGCCTATTCTAGGCTTGTGTTCAAGACAGTGTCTTCTGAACGGCGTTTGGTCTCTTACGAACTTCTGCGCTCTCTATGACGAAGAATTTGAAGTTTTACTACAAATGGTTAATACCTGTGTCTACACTTTTAGTCTCTAAACTCAGTGCAAATTTCTAACTGATTTTATTAAGATTAATAATACATTTTTAGTTAGAATGACTAGCTCATAATTATGCACGACTGCAGATTGCTTTGAAAATAGGCAGTGCATCCTATAAAGACGGTCAGCATTGATGAAGTTCAAGTAGATTGCGGGGTAGACGATTTTGGCCTTCGTGTTTGGAATAATTCCGAAGAGGTGTGTTAGATAGGCTTGTGACCCGACTACGGATTCACTTTACGAGTCTACGGCATACATTGCTTTATTGTATCCACTGTATCCAGCCAATTGTCTGCATCCCTGATCAATTCCATATACTTTCCAACCGATTTTTATAACAGTTTTTGAGGTCCTTGATGCAATTGATGCCGAACAGATGATCAAGTCTAGCAAAGGCCTCGCGTTTAGTGCTTACTAACACTTCATTCCAAAGGACATTATTTTTACCAAATGATTTGATCGCTTGTTATGCAACGCTTACACGATGGGTTCGATCCCCTCATGAGATGATCACTTTGTGGGAACCTTCAGCAAGACCTTCACTCACAATAATTATTTATTGACAGCGTCATCAGGCCTTTACTTGCGCGAAAAACCTGTTATTCCAATTACTCAATGAGATGTTTCTCTGCACTTGCCTCGACCCGGACCACCACGGACTACTCTCACGGACAACCCCTCTGACTCAACGCAGCGCTCGTGAATAAGCTGGTGCCCCGCGCTTGGCTTTGGAGTAGCGCTTTAGAAATTTCGACTTTACGATTACGATTACGACTTGTCATTCCATCTTCACTTATAGTTTGACTGTTACAGCGATTAGTAATTCTTATTAGGTTAAAGGAACTGCTCAGAAGAACCAGACTGCGGCTGCTGACATTGCCAGCCAGTTATCAGCCTTGACCAACATGAGCGAAGGTCTCAGACCAACAAAACGCAATGACTGGATGATGAGAGTAAAAAAAATAAATGCTCTGCTAAAAGGACTTAACTTAGCCCAACAAATCGGTGAGACAGTATTTTTTAAGCCTGCAGTTCTTGACAAAATGTGCAGTTCTAAATGGATTTATGTAGTAGCAGCTCGAAATGGTAAAAAAGTCATTGTCAGCTAAGTGAGAAAATCTATGATGAAGAATGGGAAGGAAAAGAATGGATTGTGCAGCTCTAAATAGGCCTATGCCTTTTAAAAAGAGTTTGGACTTACTATTGTATGTTATTATTAGAATGCATTTAAGTTTAAAAGTTAACTTGGTGCAAATTCTCAATCACGGATGCCCGTAGTTATTTTTGTCGGAGGGGCAAATCAAAAATGTCATGGTGAATTTGTTATTTATACCGTGGTTGTATCAACTTTCTACTGAACAATGGAAATGACTAAAGCATTTCCATTGTTCAATAGAAAGTTGATATTCCACTAACCGACCAGATACGCGAAGATTTTTTTGGCATACGTAGGTCCTACTAATAATATTGAAGACCGTACCATTGCGTGACGCTAAAATGCCTGAACCTTGAATTTAGGGTCTAAGTCTCTTCGCACAGCCTATCTTGTCGGTTAGTGGAATTTGATTGATAATTTTACTTTTAAATTCTAGTTTCGTTACCGAGAATATCACAGGCCAGTGTTGTATTTATTTTTGTTCTAGTGAAAACAAAATTTAATGTGTCGATCAGAGGTTCAGAAAATGCGTCGGTTGATTTTCTGGAGGAAAAGCAGTTCGTCTTTCAGTGCCATGTAATCTCTGATTCCAGCATACCTTCGACTGTGCTATGGTACAAAACGGAACCTTATGGCGATTTAGTTCGATCTGAACCGCCTTACGCATATGTGGTGATGGATGTCTTGATTATAATGATTTTTCCACACTGTTCTTCTCAGTGTTCTAAATTTCTCGGAGAATACAGATGCTATGTTGACAACGGATATCACCGAGAAAATCGCACGATAACTCTGTCTTACAGATACAGACCATCATCAGGTGAACATAATTACGAGTTAATGAAAAATGAGCTTATTCTAAATACGATGCTTTCATATCTCATCATTTAATGAATTATTCGAAGTGTGAATTTAAATATTAAAAATTACGAATCAAATTTAAAAGAAATTGCTTCAAACAATTTCATCAACAGTAGATTTCACTTACAGATGCAGACACAAAGAAAGAAGAGACATGCACAATGTGGAAGATATTTTTGGGAATCGGAACGGTGATTCTCGTTCTGCTCCTCATGGGAATATTCGTCGTCATCTATTCGAAGAGACGTTTAGGTATTAATACGATCACTATACAAACAACATGAGGTGTTATTAATGTGCTAATTATACGCTGTGAATCAAACTGATAGAGAATGGTTGAAAAGATGAATGAATGGCTTTTAGGAATCTCATGGTACTGTGACGAAATTGGGGAAGGGACCCTCCCCATTTTGTCTTGCGCTAGCCTGCCTCTTTGGTCCTCACGTGCCTTTCGATTCCCGCGCTCTAGCCTGCCTCTTTTAGAGGCCGCCTGAACTTTGGTCCACACGGGCCTTCGTTTCCCGCGCGCTAGCCTGCCTCTTTTAGAGGCCGCCTGTACTTTAGTCCGCACGTGCCTTCGTTTCCCGCGCGCTAGCCTGCCTCTTTTAGAGGCTGCCTGCCTCTGTTGAAGGCCGCTGGCCTGCCTCTGTTGAAGGCTGGCCTGCCTCTGTTGAAGGCTGGCCTGCCTCTGTTGAAGGCTGGCCTGCCTCTGTTAGAGGCCGCCTGCCTTTTCGTTCCCGCGTCTTTTAGGCCACGCCCGCCCCGGGAGGTGTATATAAGGGGCTGTGTTTTAGCAAGAGTTAGTCTTCGACGGAGGGAGTCTTCGATCCAGTCACGCTGCGAGAGTCAGCTCCGATACGTAGTGAAGTGAGTCATCGACAGAGGCAGTCTTCGAGTCCGTACGCCGTCATCGAGAGGGTCGTCCACGAATCAGCGAGGCAGTCAGTCCGTGACGTACAGCAGACGAGTAGTGGACCGACGGACGATTTAGCGACCGTGTGACAGTTGTCGTTGTGAGAATAAAACGGTCTTCATTCCTACGTCGTGGTGTTTTCTACGGGCGAGCGACCGGAAGTGCCACACTGTTCCTTCGAAATACCCCGGAGGCGGACTTGCGTTTCCACCCCTCTGAAGCGACACGCGTCCTTCCACTTCCGCTATCCTGGTTACACGGATGATTGGGCGTGCTGCTGGGAGTCTTTTTCCGCCATAGTACATTGTAGCTTGAGCTATAATCGTTTTGTTTAAGACCGGGGTGGAGGTACGGTACGATGAATCGTGGTTTTCTTAATAAGACATATGCAAGTGGAGATAGTAGAAGGAAACAATAATTATCATAGACTTTTTGGTCTGGAATGAGGCGTTGATTGAGTACCAAAAGGTGTTCTTCGCTAGAATTTAGATGGAAACGGATTTAAATAAAAAAAAGAGGCGCAGTTGGTGAAATAAAGATATAAACATGCAAGTAGGCCTACTTCGTGAGCAGAGGCATTGGTAACACAGGAAGATTCGAGATTAGAGTGGGTGTACCTTAGCTGTCTTAGTCCTCTGCTGTTTAGCTTTGTATTGGACATAATATCGGAGCATCGAGGAAGGGAGATGAAACGCGAAGTGACGATCATTGTAGCAGACCACTGATTGGCAGTGGTCAACCGAAGAGCAGGTATCCTAAAATAAGCATAATCGAGACAGAAGCCTATCTTATCTAAAACGGAAGATGCATTATGGTCAGGTACAGTATGTTAACGCATTAAAACTAATCAAAACATTTGGATTTTTTGGATGTGTATTGTGTAATGAACGCGAACGGTGGTTGTGCGCCTGATGTCAAAACAGAATTATGGCACACTGGTAAATGGTGGTACAGATACTAGAAGTTTTATTGTGTGATACGAAATGCCGAATCTCTCAATGGAAACGTATACGAGACATGATAAGTCGATGGCACCAATGACGTGCCCATACACACACGCAGACAAAATCACACACACAAAAGCACGCACACACACACACGCACACACAATCAGACACAACACACATAAACACACAGACAAAACACGCACAAACAACACACATAAGGAGCCCAAATAAAACGGATACCATGAAAATTTGACGGAATCTTGTTTCGCATCTTTGGATCAAGCCGCATCGATAGCATGGAGTGACAAAGGACTTCAGAGTCCGCGACACACTATGACGCAACCGCTCATAATTTATGGCGCACGCGAGGAAATACATCGATCAGCCGAGTGTGGGGCGCGGTGGTGTAGTGGTGGCGTCGTTGCCTTGATGCCGGAAGGTTCAAGGTTCGAATCCACCTCGAGTCGCCGCGTAGGGACCTTGGGCAAGTCCTTCACTCGCAATTGCTCAGCGCTTCGGCGTGAAACTACGATGCAGTGTCCGTGCTGTAGCCTGTAGTCGGGAGCGCCTCTGAGTAGCGGTCGAGGGCTGGAAGAAGCGCTATAACAAGTGCGCATACAAACAAACAAACAAAATCTATTGAAGACTGCATCATGGCATAAAAAAGAATACCCGGAAGGGACAGCAATCGGCACAATTTAGTGCATGATGACTTTTCTAATAGACTGGCCTTACGAGATGACCAGTGGTTTCCATTGACTTCCTATCGTCCCACCTGGCAGCGTTCGACGTGATAGGCCAAACGCATGTAGAGTAATGCTGATTATTAATGGGTTCAGGTGCAGCAGACACTGTTTGCCCTCGAAGACTTTGAAACCACGCCTGCATAGATTATAGTATAAGATTATAGCGTTTGCTGTCTGACACCTCATCTTCCTCGTTAATCCAAAGTGATGAGGTATCACTATCAGATAAATATTGTTGATGGATGCGGCATTGTAATAAATGATGTTTGCAGTATATTTTATTTAACATTTTTTAATTTCAGTTGTCAGCAGAAAAAATAAAGATAGGAAGCAGTCGAACCCTCCTAGCTTGTACGAATGTGTAAGATACGACTCAATGAGTCTTCCAATGGATAACAACGATAGATCGATGCCAAGAGCTTGCAGCATCTATGAACAAGTAGGATATGATTCAATTGATCAAGTATTGGAAGACATGTCGCGAAGAGAAGAAGCGGCATCGCATTCGGCTGATGTCGACGGATATGACGGATACGAATCTATAGAATCTCCACAGGAAAGAGGCATGAGCTCAGGCAGACCGATGTTGGATGAAAATACTTCTTACGATAATACGGAGAATTCAGTCCCTCTGGAAGAAGCCACAAATGACGGCAAAATTTATCAACAACTAAACAACGGTCATGAATTAGTGCAAAGTGAATGTGGAAAATTTGCAAAGTCAAACGAGTCTCCAGAATCAACGAATGCATACTCAGATCTCAATCGTGAAGAGGATGATGACAATTTGGATCTTGGGAGATCGGACCTATGCAAGGAAAAATTAAATTCATACCTGAATTCAAATCCCAGTGAAGATAACCAATACCTGGGTCCAAGTCCCAAACAAGTCAACCAAAACCTGGACCAGAGTCCCAATCAAGTTAGCCAATACCTGGATCTATGTCTCAATGAGGACAGCCAATACATGGATATGAGGCCCAAAGAAGAGAACCAATACTTGGATCTGAGTCCGAAAGAAATGAGCCAAGAAATCTATCTGGGTCCGAAAGAAGTGAACCAATTCACGGAAATGTGCCCAACAGAAATGAGCGAATATACTGAGCTGAAATCTAAAGAAGTTCACCAATACATGAACCTTGTGTCGAAATAGATGAATCTCTTCTTGAACATGTCTTCGATATGGGTCATCTTTTACTTGAATTTGGCATGAAAGCAGTGGATTCTTTAATTGCATAAGGTCATAGAGAAATCTGACATTGGACTACACTTCACGAATTAACATGGCTATATCATTTAAAGAAGCAGACAAATATGACCATACCTTTGTAGCAATGTGTTGTAGCGTCAATATTTCTATTTGTTTATTAATGATGATAGCTAGGTTAATAGCTACTAATTTTTCATTCTGTTATTGTATCACATACATATGTTGGTTAAAGCTTCAATGTATTCAAATGTGTTCAAGCAACAGCTAATTGCTGACCTGACACAACATTTTCGTTCTACGTGTCTGTTGAACGATATTGACTCAGTCTCTTGGATGTGTTAGCATGTTGTCAAGAGTAGGGTAGTTTAGGATACTAAGGACCACTTAACTTAAACGAGTAATTCTGAACAAAATAAAGCGTACTGTACATATAGTTCAATTAAATTTCAGCCTAAATGTTTTTATAATAATCATGGGCGGAGTTTGGTTTCCGCTCTTGGAGGGGTTAAAGCCTTCTTGGGGGCTAAGCCCGGGAAAAGATACCACTTGCACGGTAAAAAAAAAGGATCTGGACTTCTTGGGGCTTAGACTCCCTAGCCGCTGATAAACTCCGCCCATGATAATAATGAAATATTAACATAACTGTTTAGAAAACAATTACATCAATTTATTTCAATATTTGCACAAATAAAAATTTGCAAGGAGGCCTCAAATTGCCACATGGTCATGGCATTATGGACCCGCCTGAAAGTAGTAAAAATATTATGGACCCTGAGAGAGCTAACATGGTCCAGGTCTATGCTACCCCATATCCAGTGCACAAAGCATAGTCGTCCACATAGCACTAGCTAACATTACATGTATTCGTCCACGCAGTTACTGTACTAGTTAATACTACATGTAGGCCTATTTACTGTCAATTTTCCTGTGCCGTCCATGATTAGCAGAACCGGCTGCTCGGACTTTGCAGCTGCACGTGTTTCACAAAGTGGCCAATCACTTTAGAAATGCTTATTCGTTGACCCAACCTGAATTTGTTGTGAACTGTATCACTCCCCTGTGTCTACCATCAAGGTCCACACTTTGCAAAGTTCTTTATGACCTCGTTGGTGTGTTCCACAGGTAAATCTTCCCATATCGACTCAATGCGACAAACAATAAATTCTCTTTTCGCTCTTGGTTTTGGTTGCAGAATTTGGCATTTCTCCAGCATACATGTACGTTGAACCTGTGTTCAACAGTGGAAGAATGTTTATCCATCCCACTGTGCCAGATTACTGAATTATGTTCTTCTAATTTTGTGTTTTAAAATTTTAATTTGGATAAAATACATTGACAATAATTATTTCTGCATAAATAATAGTCATATCGATATTTTTCTATGTCGTTAAATTATTGAGTGTTTCTGTGGTTCTTCATGTTAATGTACTCTGACTCGGACTTAGATCCCATCTCTAGTGTCTTGCACTCGAACACCTTTGTACCCAGACTCGACTCGGACTCAGCTTAGATGGACTCGGTCATGACTCAGGTGGAGTTGACTACATCACTGGAAACAGAACATTAGCCAGAAGTGACAAGTCGCCATAGTATTACTGCTGAGTGGCTGCCCTTCAAGGGGGAGCGGGCATTCCCCCCTGGACAAACCTCACGGACAAAACCCCGGATAAAACCCCCGGACAAAACCACCTCCCGGGTATGGAAAAAACCTGGTAGAACATTATTGCGCATAAGTGGTATTCTTATAAAACGGCGGTCCTGAGTAGGCCTAAGCAAGTTGGATCGATGAAAAGAATTATCGCTAAAATTAATCGAAGCCGGATTTATACAAAATAATTTTTACTTCAATTGAAGCAGGATTGATGAAAATGTTCTTGCTTAAATTGGAGCTGGATTGATGAAAATGCTCTTGCTTAATGTGGAGCTGGATTGATGAAAATGCTCTTGCTTAATTAAGTTAATTTGGAGCCGTATTGGTGAAATAATTGTAATTTAAATAGAAGTTGGATTGATGGAGACAATTATTGTTGCTATTTAAATAGAAGCTAGACTGATTAAACGAATTTTTGCCTAAATTGAAACTGGATTTATGACAAGGATTCATGCTGTCCTAAATAGATCTAGCACCAGCATTATCAAACATGGACACAAAGAATGCTGAATTGAAGAAAATGTCTGTTGGTGTTCAAAATGCAATGTTAAGAATTTTTGTCGCAATTTAATACTACTTCCTTATTTGTTAGGCCTATATAGTTTGGCACAGAATATTTGTACGTAGTATTTAAAGCACTTTTCCAGGTCAAGTAGGCCTATTTTCTACTTGTATTTATCACCAGAATGCTGCTATGGATGTACCGGTAGATGGCTTGTATAATAACGCTAATATTTTAGTCATTTTATTCAACCTGCGATTTACTTTGTACTTTTCATTACCAATTATAATTACTTCGATGTATTTTAAATTATGATGTCTAATGCTCCATTTTGCGTTTGCAAGTGGAGTAATAAAGAAAATACTTACTTACCTACTTACTTACTTACTTACTTATATTGCATTGATATAATTATATAAAATTTTCTTTTTCGTCCATTTTCATGCGCTGTTTCGAGGTCTGCAAAATGTGTAGTAGGGCCTACTTGTGTAGTTGTGTACTCGTGTACCCAGTATGCAGTTCCAATGGATGTCGTAGGCTCCTTTGTCTGAAGTCATGACAGGGCTGTGACCTTCACCTCCCTCCCCCCCAAATATACAGCGTGATGTCCGCTTTATACCACCACCGCCATACCCTCACCCCCGACTCTCACTGACAGCGCCCCAGTTTCATCTATTCGCGTTATACTAGGCCACTGCTCAAAGTCGATGCCATGACGTTTTCTTTTACCAATGCATTCAAAGAAATAGCCAGCGCAGAGGGAATTTTCATGCCTGAAACTGCCATTTCAATGATGATTAGTGTCGCCCCCCCCTCCTTTATCCAGGCTTGGGACTGGCACTGGCAGAATGCAACCAGTGGCGAAATGCCCTGCTATAGAGCTCCTGCAGACCATGCTGTCCGGACCTCGCTAGGCGTATACAGTGTTGGGGGCTGACAGTGTGAACGGCTAAGGTTCACAAAATTGTACGATTAAGATAATAATAGGTGAACAATCCGACCCCTCAAGAAAATCGACCATTGCCCTTAAGGGTCCACAGTGTGTGTGTGTGGGGGGGGGTCGTTTGGGGTTACAGTTCGTATTCACGGTTTATTCGTGCATTAGGCTTTTGTCCGTTGTCAAAGTGTATGGTCGGAATTTATTATTTAATTGCGCCTTATTGTCAGCAAGTACATTCCACTAGTAAGTGAAATATATATATATCTAAAATGGTCATAATTATATGCATGGAAGTGATTATGAACTTAACGCGAAGAACTGCAAAGGATATTTATTATCAACTTTCAGAAAATGAATTTATTCATTAGATGCATTTATACAGCGCTTCTTCAATGGGGCTACTCAGAAGCGCTCCAAAAAATGAAAGTGACCTACAATCTTAACCATTGGAACGCGACAAGCTTTTATAAGTTTTCGCCGAAGTGACATAAGCGACACACCGTGTAGCCTATAGCCTACATAGACCTACAACGCAATAAAATGCAACTAAAGTTTTATGAGGCCCTTATTTCAGCGCTTAGAATAATTGTACATTGAAGTCGAACAACCAGAACTTTGCGGTAGAGCAGGCATTTATAGTTTAGAGCGAGAGACAGATGTGTTGGTGGGAGGACGGAAGGACGGATGGATGTTTAGATAGATATATAAACAAATTACAGATTAATGTACATGTCCATGCAGGGTGGGCCAAAAAAGATCCCCAAGGTTTTTTTTTAATATCTTGACAAAAAGTAAGAATTTCGAAATGAACATTTTCAGACTAAAAGACAATTAAGATTTACATATGATGGCCAGATTTCATAAAGCTATCTCAAACATAACAAAAGTTATATGACATCTTGTGAGACCACCCACCCACCGTTTTTTGACGATTCAAAATCATAATTCCGACTAAAGTGTCACGGACAATGGAGCAGCTTCAGGTAGGCTTATTCAGTAATTCATCTCAAGTTCTCCAACCGAGTCATATCCAACTCAGCACCACGCCTTTGGAATGATCTGCCCCCTGAATTCCGATTTTTTTAAAGTTCCTCCACCATCATTACTAATCACCCAGTATCCCGTACCTTCCTCAGGCTCCTCCATCTGTCACACCTCGGGCTTTTCATTCGAAACGTAGGACACTCCTTTTCCATAACTCTTAACCATCTAATCTGATCCTCCACACTCCAATTCCCGGCTCAGACGACACCTGGCTTAGTAGTTGTTCCGCCCCTCCCCGATCCTATGGTAACTCGACCCGGACCACAATGGACTACTCTTACGGATAATTTTGACTCGGCGCTCGTGAATAAGCTGGTGCCCGCGCTTGGCTTTCGAGTGGCGCTATACGTTGACTTCTCTTTCGCTCCACTTATCTTATTCTGTTAATTATTTGCCATTTAGTTTATTGCTTGTGTTACTTGAAAGGCTTTCAATTCACGCTGTTAACCGTTTTGCCACCGATCAATGTAGGATTAGAAAATGGGTGTCCTGTAATCGAGATGTCCATCCCTTAGTGCTCTCCCACTTGCTATCTTGATATTGTGAATTATATATTCTAAGTAGCCTACTTGATGGTTGACGGTTGCAATAAATTGAATTTAACGTTAGGCCTACCTCATCAGCGCTCGTGAATAAGCTGGTGCCCTGCGCTTGGCTTTCGAGTGGCGCTTTAGAAATTTCGAGTTTACGATCTTCTTTCAGGTAACCTACCTCCAACACAAGTAATACACGACAATGGCGTCGCATCTGCATTGGGCGGACTACCTGGTCATTGTCATATTCTTCGTCATCTCCCTCTCCATCGGAGTCTACCATTCGCTGACAGGAGGTCGACAGAAGACGACCGCTGAGTTCATCATGGCCGATCGAAAACTGAAAGTGATCCCGACGGCCATTTCGATGTTTGTGTCTTTTCAGTCAGGCATCCTGTTGCTTAGTCACACGGCCGAGATGTACAGCTACGGCGTCCAGTTTGTTATTTTCGCCGTTGTCATAAACATAATGACTTGCATCTTTGTGGAACGCATCATTATTCCGTGGCTATATCCACTGCAGCTCGTCAGCATCTACGAAGTAAGTTTCCTCTGCGTTTTATTTCGTATTTGTAAAATAAATTGCTGTAGGCCCATACACATGGTGGCTCAATGAAAAAAATGTCCCATCGGTAAAAATGCACTTTCTCCGCAACTAATAAATTATTTATGATTTTTTTATATGAAAATAGCAGACATTACAGAAAAAGATTTTTTTTTAAATTCTGAAAATCTCCATAAAGAATTTCTTTATTTCAAAAGTTGCTGCTGTTCAAATTTTTTTTTCTTTTTTTCAAATATCCGCAGAAGAATGTTCCAATACTTTAATTTCTCTAAGAATTGTAACAGATTGTAGGCCTAGCACCAAGATTTTCCAGTCAGGTGATGATTCGACCTCTCTACAAGCTGTGAAGAAGTTGTCTGTGAAGCAATCTGTTAGTTTTTGGAGATATTTTATACATTTAAAGTCTCATTTTCTTAATCCGTTACTGGGCGTCATGGGCAGAGCTTCTGCGAAAGATAAAAATATCTAATGGGAACTCGGACGTTGCTTGAACAGAAACAAGAACATAGCGTGATCATATAATTATAGCAAAATGAGCTTACTCGGTGAAAAGTGGGGCAGGAGGGCAGTGACGGTGTCACGAAATAGAGTATCCCCCGTTTTAATTGTGTCCCCCCAAATTACAAAAAGTCGAAAAAACCGCTTCCGCGTCAATTGTTTTTGCAAATTAATTTTCATCTGCTTGGTTTTCGACAATGACACTAACAGGTATGTTTATTCCTACTAGATAATTTGTTTTTCCCTGTTTTTAGAGCACGTAAAACATTTAAAACACTTTAAAACACTCAGAGTCACTAAATAAATTCGAGTTGCCTTTGTCTGAGCATTGCTTAGGACACTTAAAACAATTAGAGTCACTTTAAATTTTGATTACAGCATAAAAAATTTATTATGCGCATTTTTCAAAAAAGGGAATAGAATGGTTAATCCCCCCGGATAGTATAGACCGGTTAATTCCATCCGGGGGGATAGATTAATTCATCCCCCCGGATAGCTTTCAAGGGGGATACTTCGTTTCGTGTCACCGGCCATCTACAAAATGTGTTGATGTTACGGGGTCAGGTGTCGGAAGAGACTTCAAGAGAGGCATGAACATTGATCGTTTTTGGTGTGACGGAAAATGCGCCATGTTCACGATAGTCGCGTGGTAGCCAAAAGGTCAAGTTTGCAAAGCATACTACCCTGGTCTCTACGTTTGTTTGTTTCGTTGTATGTGCACTTGTTATAGCGCATCTTCAAGCTCTCTACTCAGAGGCGCTCCCGATTGCAGAAGGTTCCACCGCGGCCACTTGAGGTGGATTCGAACCCCGAACCTTCCGGCTTCAAGGCAACGACGCCACCACTACACCACCGCGCCACACAGTTTGCTGGCGTGTTTTGCGGCGGCAAAAAAGGCTGCACCTCAGCACCTCATCTCAGGCAGTAGACCTTAGTCTTAAAATAGGTTTTTATGTTGAACTCTTTTAACCAGACACATTGAAGACAGCAGGTATCTTCTACCATTAATTATGGTTTTATTCGCCAGCCAGGGCCGGATTTACATGTAAGCCAACTAAGCACCGGCTTAGGGCCTCCGGGATCTGGGGGGCCTCCAAAAGTGAACATCTAAATTATAAGACACTGAATTTTTACTTTAGTTCACGATTGATTATAACTTATTGTCAGTCAACTTTTATACTAGGAATTGATACGGTTAGCCTTATGCGTAAGATCGAAAACACATACTCTTAGTCTCAGTTCTTTAAAAAATTAAGTTGAACGCTTGCGTCAGACATCTATACCGTAATAACCTGCGTCAACCGATAGGCCTATATTAATATTATATTGTTTATGGCGGAAAATGAGGAAAACACGTTAGTTGAATGTTTGAGCGATGGTAAAAGCAAATCAATCAATCAATCGTAATTTATATAGCGCCCCTTCAAGGTACCTACTCAGAGGCGCTCCCGGCCGAGATCAAGCGAAAAAAACAGTCTTCAACAGTTTGTGAAATTGAGAAGAGCTTGGGAGGTGTCGCATAGTCAAGGGAAGTCCATTCCAGGTTGTTGGACCAACCACAGAGAACGAACGCCTCTGCATTGTTACAGAGCGAGTGAAAGGAACCATTACGTCAACATGGACAGCAGAGCGCAGTGCGCGGCGGCCTAAAGCCTAATATTAAGATATTAGGGTTTAAAAACTAATATCTTTGGTAAAAGCGCATTTAGCGTATTTAATTATTCGCCATTGCATCGGTTTCACGGTTTTCACCGTTTCAGTGTTTATCGGATACAAGTCGGATTGACGAAAATAATTCTTGCAATATTGAAGTCGGATTAATAAAAATAATTATCGCAGATTATGCAATGCAGAAATGCAGGAAAAAGATTATCTAAAACTTCATGTTTTTAGTATGTAGGCCTATACCATAAAAACTGGAATAAAATGAGTGCATCAATTACAATTCGACTCGTTATACTGTTAGAGACTAACAGTCTAAGAATGCTAACAGTAGTTGATCAAACATGGATCAAAGACACTATATATCACCTGTTTTGTTTAGGAACTTTTAGGGAGCCAACTATGCCCATTAAATATGTCAAATGATCTACATTCCCTTTTTGCAATTATTTATGTAATTTTCTACACACATCCTAAGATGGATTCAATTGTTATGGACAATGGACATAAACAATTTTAGGTAGCCTATTGTGTTTCATTTGTTGAACTACTCTTTGTACGTGGTAGCAGTGTGTCTAACAGTTTTGTTGCCAATTAAACGAATATAATAAGAATCACTGGCGCTATTTTATTTTTTAAACTTTATTATTACTATACTTTATTGTTGTTTCTGTTTTATTTTACATTTTTGACATGCAACCTGGTGTGGTGTGTCACCAGGATTTGTCTGATTTTAAATTAAACGAATGCAACAACAAAAACAATATGCATTAGGAATAGGCCTATACTTAGATCTAGCAATTATGCAATATGCATTTTGTCTGTTTTTATTCTTAAGTGGGGCCTCACAATTGAAAGTGCTTAGGGCCTCACTCTGTTCAAATCCGGCCCTGTCGCCAGCAGAACGGAGCCGAAGTAAAGCAGTTTGAAACACGCTTTAGTTTGACAAGGGAGCGGGTTACTCCAGCATCGAGTGGTAGCTGCAATTTTTAGGATATCTTTTTGTGTGTGTTTCAGTATTTCGAAAAGCGATACATGTCGAAGATCATAAGAATATCTGGAGCTGCGGTCGGCATTATATTTGGGGTAAGGGCAAGAAACCGAGTTTTCAAACTGCTTTGAATTGCATTTACTCGTGGACAATTCATTAGGGGGGGAGAGGGGATCTAGGTCATTGTTAGGTGATGGTGACATCTGATGGAAGGTTTCTGTTTTTGTTGGGCAAAAATGCCGTTTCTTCTTTGAGGCGACGAGCGGAACATGTGTTCTCTAACAATGTACAATAATATTGTACATGCGTTCTCTAACAATGTACATGTTTGTTTGTTTGTATGTGCACTTGTTATAGCGCCCCTTCAAGCTCTCTCTACTCAGAGGCGCTCCCGAATGCAGAGCGGACACTGCATCGGAGTTTCACGCCGAAGCGCTGAGCAATTGTGAGTGAAGGACTTGCCCAAGGTCCTTACGCGGCGAGGTGGATTCGAACCTCGAACCTTCCGGCTTCAAGGCAATGACGCCACCACTACACCACCGCGCCTCACATGTGTTCGCTAACAACGTACATGTATGTGTTCTTTAACAATGTACATGTGTTTTCTAACAATACATTCTGTAGGGGAAAAGTTCCGATGAATTGAAAATTGTCTTTCAACGGACTTGCCAAAAGATCATGGGGCTTGAAAAAAACCATTTGCCCCAATACAGGTTCCCACCTGTTGACTGTTGAAACCCACGATAAAATGAATCTGGGTTAGAAAAGGTACGTTCACGTAGGATAATATCCTGTGCATATATACAGGAAGACAGCTCATTCATTTCGTGAATTTATATAGATACCTAGTCAGAGGCGCTCCCAGCCCAGCCACACCTAAAAAGCAGGATTTGGGCGACTTAGAGGGGAGTTTAGCCTATAGCATCGATTTCAAGGCTGATGGGAGGGAGGTCATTTCAGATAGCGGGACCCACAATCCACATTGTAGGCCGAGCTCTTGAGGGCGGGTGAAGAATCGATGCTAACTGCCTTGCAGGTCAAGCTTCGATTGATGCTTATGAGTCTGGTGTGCCAGTGGTAACCATGGACCTACCAGGTCGTAGGCTTCTTCGTTCTGCCGCGCATGTTTGCCCCGATGATTCGCACTTCAGAATGCTGCACAAAGGCATCACTGTGGACAGTGTGGTCGGTCCATCTTTTTGGAATAAGTTCCCTTATAATAGCAGACTCCGTAATAAAGCCTTCGTCTTTTCCCCCTTTTCTGCAAGCGCTTGAAAACCATTCTTTCCGATTGGGGTTTGGTGTCGTCATAGGCGTAGGGGACATTTCGGCAGTCGGAGGGGGGCAAATATTTTACTTTTGCCCGAAAAGTATGCTTAAAATTTTTTGGGGGACCGCGAGTCGCTGACATTTTTCGTCGATCTTTTTTTTTAGTAATTTTGATTTCCAAGCCGAAATAACTGATGACCTTTTTCAAAAGTCATTTCGTACAAATCTTCAGAAAATTTAGCTGTTCTACATCTGTGTGCTCGAAAAATGGTTTGTCCGCCCATGCCTATTTTGCCCGAAAAACACATTTGCCCGAAATTTGGGGGAGTGTATTTACCCCCTCTGGAACCCCGCCTCCTACGCCTATGAGTGTCGTCAGTTCGGGGTCGTCTCCGATGCGTTTCTCATGAAGTTGGCGACATGTAAATTGATGACTATAATTATTTAAAAAAATAATAAACAAAAATAAAAAAACAAAAATATTAAATTAAAAAAGAAAATTATGTTTGGATTCATCATTGGTGCTACATTTACCTTAATCTTCGACGAAGCAAAGTCGATGTTCCCATATTTTTTGCTCCTTTAAAGATTCTCTCATCTTCAATTCACCCCCCCCCCCAGGTAAATAGGTCCTTCTAACCTGGACGTTGCTCTCCAATCACCCAATCCGCCGCCATTAACTTCTGTTACTGCTTCTTGCTTGAAGAATAACTGGCTCACATGCCTTGATTTCTTAATATTTTGTCTCCTAGCCTACTGCGTAAGATGATGAACTGCTATTTTATCAAAACATAGTGCCTACTTGTTACCGGTACTAGAATATTATGAATATTATACTCCCATAGCTTGTACAGTGTTGTGCACAATAAATTTGATATGATTTGTTACGAGATGTAAATAAGACCACGTATAATCATGTTATGCTATGTATCTAGTTAATAATATTATGGCTTACTGTGGACGTGGCTGTGCTGTCGGTTGATGTCACACCAACCTAAACTTTCACACCCGTCTTCTCCTCTTATTTTTCATTTAAATATGCATTGCGTTGCATTAAAGTTTTTCTGCCACGTTGCAGTTCTCTTCCTATCTCTGCCTAACACTTAACCAAATTGCATCCATATCCATGATATCCTAAACAAAGTTGACCGTTTAAAAGTCTTCAAGCTGCGGGCGATTTTCACATTCGATTTAAGAGAACAATATAATAGTTAAATGCATAAAATCAACCACGAGTCAAGAAAAACCATTGGTGGCGAGATACAGGGCTCGCAGAATCGCAACGGGAAACGGACATTATCCCCTGGACATTATCCCCCCGGATATTATCCCCCCGTACAAAAAGCCCCGGACATTATCCCCCCGGTGTAGGTGATTACCCCCCCCCCCCGGTGTATGATACCATCACCTAAAATGATGCAAAAATATAAGAATAGGCTGGCACTCGCACTGGAAGCCCTCAAACTCCCACTACAACGATGCACGCTTTCATCGCTATCGATAGTTAGAAAACAGTGTGCAGGACCGTATTTTCAGAAAGTGATGGCAATTCATAAATAGCACATTCACGAAATCATAATTTTTTAAGCCTTGTGTTTCGATAAAGCAAAAATATAATAGACCTTCCGATATATAGGCTATGGGCCTAGGCCTACTTCAGAGAACATTATAAAGTAGGCTAAAAGCGTTACGTGTGTGTCAACTAATAATTATAATTATAATAATTATTGTTGATTTGATATAAGCGATAGGCCTACTGAAATAAAATAAAGTGAAGTGTTTCAATGTCCGACAACGATAGCAAACGTCTTTCAGATGGTTCTCGCATACAGTAATCATCGTCAATTTCAATCGCTAAAGGCAGAAGACGTTTCATGTCGCAAAGTTAATGTCGAAACGCTTCCCAGTGTTTCATCTTCTTGAACGTCCAGTTTTTACGACCGGTTACATGGCGACTGAGCGCTGGCCTTCCTGTTAGAAATAGTGAGTTCGGTGCATTTGTGAAGATGCCGATGGATGACTTAGGTTTCAGTTGGATTGGGTGGATCTCCCTGGATGGAGGTCAGTCGAACCACATCCTCATCGCGATCCAACGATGGAAACATTCGACGACAGCATCGAATGTTTCGCAGCTGAGAACGGAATCCATCGCGTAACGTCTTCAACATGATGAAACACAGGATCGGCTGTAGACCGAGGGACAGGCCGTAGGTCAGTTCGATTTGCACAGACAAGAATAGGCGCATCTCGGCTAAAACAAGAGGGACTACCAAGATGACCTGGGAAAATAGAGCCATCGACGACAGAGTAACAGCCAAGACTCGCATCTGATCACCAGGAATCGATGTCTCTTCTATTTGAGAGAATCCGAAAGTGTTACCTTGTTTCTTTATACAAAGTGTCATCACTAGAATTATGGGTAGGAAGAACGTGAACGGTAGGACCCACATCACGATCGATTCGACGAGAAAAGCTACGTGAATTGACCCACGCGATAAACATTGTCCTGACCGATCAAACTCGTAAATCGCCAGATACGGTATACCGAGCACAGCCAATACGCCGAATATAACACCAATGATGATCTTTGTTGCAAACAGCGTACAGTACTTGGCTGCAAACATCGGACATCCACATCTTCTCCTATGCGTCAGATGTTCGCGAAGGTAGACGTTAAACAAGAGAGCCACAGACAACCAGCCGGACGCAAAGAAGATACTCATCAAGAAGTGCCAAACCTTGCACATGAAATTCGAAGTATTCGGTGGATAGTACGGTCCCCTTCCATAGACGGATGACAACCAGAATGAGCTTGTAGAGAACAACAGAATTCCTACGTTGGCACAGAAATTAGCAGCCAGATAAACGTATCCTTCGTGTTTCAACCACAGACGACTTCTCACGAGAACAACGAAAGCCAAGATATTTGTCAAAACGCCAACAAGCGTCATTAACGGGAACCCAATAATCTCTAAATAAAATAGAAACCCTGTTTCTTGATCTCCGTGATACTCAAACGGATTTATTTCGTCGTCATCGTTGTGACGGCTCTGATCTGTTGTCATATTCATAACACCATCGGTGACAGCGTCTGTTTCACGTGACATCTTCCTCATTCAACTTCTCACAGATCAGCTTAAAACAGAAAACTCGTCGCCAGACTTCGACTGTAGTTGGCGAAACTATTAAAACATTGTGCGCAAAAGGATACAGGTTTTCTCAAGATCAAAAAATGTTAAATAGGTCAATGCTGGCTGCCACTCTTGTGTTGGAATCAAGGCTTCGCTACATGACATTGGGCCGCGGCTCAGCCCGTACGGTATAGATCTATAATAGCAGGCGTTTGGAAGTCGACAGTCGTGTCTACTTGACTTCAGTCTGTGTAGGCCTATCGCTAATGATCCATTAGCCACAACTAAAAAAACTAGCCGAGTGTCTGCAACTAAGCATGAACAGATGGGAAATTATAATATTGTATGGTCTACTGTACAAAGGATGTTTAGCGCCTATTACATTTGGTACGGATGTATTTCCTTCACTCACTTAGCAATAGTAACAGTAGTGGTGGTAGTGTTGTGGTGGTGGCGGTGGAGACAGTTGGTAGTGGTGGTTGTTGTTGTGGTGGTGGCCGTGGTGGCAGAGGTGGTGATGTTGGTAGTGGTGATGGTGGTGGTTGTTGTTGTGGTTGTGGTGTCGGTGGTGGTGGTAGTAGTAGTAGTAGTAGTAGTAGTAGTAGTAGTAGTAGTAGTAGTAGTAGTAGTAGTAGTAGTAGTAGTAGTAGTAGTAGTAGTAGTAGTAGTAGTAGTAGTAGTAGTAGTAGTAGTAGTAGTAGTAGTAGTAGTAGTAGTAGTAGTAGTAGTAGTAGTAGTAGTAGTAGTAGTAGTAGTAGTAGTAGTAGTAGTAGTAGTAGTAGTAGTAGTAGTAGTAGTAGTAGTAGTAGTAGTAGTAGTAGTAGTAGTAGTAGTAGTAGTAGTAGTAGTAGTAGTAGTAGTAGTAGTAGTAGTAGTAGTAGTAGTAGTAGTAGTAGTAGTAGTAGTAGTAGTAGTAGTAGTAGTAGTAGTAGTAGTAGTAGTAGTAGTAGTAGTAGTAGTAGTAGTAGTAGTAGTAGTAGTAGTAGTAGTAGTAGTAGTAGTAGTAGTAGTAGTAGTAGTAGTAGTAGTAGTAGTAGTAGTGAGGAACGAAGAGTCAGCAATCGACAACTGAAACAAATCAACAGACATACATCGACATTTAATTTTTGTGCCATGTTGTCCCACGTTGTGCCCCTTGCTGGCACTAGACATTGCGCCAAAAGCCTAGATCTAGGATAAGTGGTTTGTTCCCATTACACAGTCTGGGAAATTTGGAGTCAATTCGAGTCAATTAATATGCGGGTCATTTTCAGGTCGTCGTTGGCAAACTCGCATTCTCAGGTTCCAACGTCAACTCCGCTTTAGAGCTAAGCACATTCACCTTATTTCGTGACGTTATATAAATCACTGTACTCATGTTACTGACATTAGTTTTACTCATGGTTCATGAGCGCTTAATGCGGGAAATTACATCTAAAGACATTATGTTCATGCAAACCTGTTCTGTTCTCAGCCATCCTCGTTCCTAGGTTCGGCCGCATCATGAACAATATTTCTCCAGCGTCCTTTGGATTCCATTATTCATGCTGCTGTTTGGAGGTGATGAGATGGTAGGTTCCCCAGTTCCTTTCCATCTCGCAGTATGGAGGCCATGTTCCGGGTTTACCAGACATGCCTTTCATTGATATGAACCTGCCGTTGTCCTTCTGCTGGATCCTTCGTCAAGTCCATTAAAGTCTCGCTGCTGCCCGAGACCTGCCGCTCACGTTTGATAATCTTTTAAGGGTTCCTGCTGAGCCTGTCCAACACAAGTGGCGGCGCTGGGGGAGTGGGCTGGGGCTAAGCCCCCCCCCCTAAAAAAGGCCATCCATTTTTTTTCCATGTAAAAATGAAATATTTGGGCGATTTGCCCCCTTTAGCCCCCCCAAAAACTGAAATCCTGGCGCCACCACTGTCCAACACGCGTAGCGCCCTAGGTGCTACTTTGGTCAAGACTTTCATCACTGTTAGCATAGCCCCAGCAGGCCATCCCCTACTTGATTGTTCACCCCTTCACCGCGGTGAGCTGTGAGTCTGACTTTTATGGGTAGGCTATGCAAACTTAATATGTAGGCTATAATAATGCAGCTTAGCTTAAATTGTGTATCAGTACAAACTTTAAGGTTATTAACTTTGTGTTTAATTTAATTTTTATTTTGGGGCAATGAATAAATTAATTTTTCAATGACTGTTTCTGACATTCGCATACACCCTTACAAGTTCGTCGGCCCTAGGTACAGTGCCTACTTTGCCTAATGGATAAGACGGCCCTGAATCTGACAGTAGACATTCTCTCTAAAGACTGGATTGCGTAAACATAGCTAGCTCTTGACGAAAGAAATCGAAACTTTCTACAGCACCGGCCCAATCGGCCGCTAGCAATCGCTCGCACATCGCTAATGAAAAGATCAGTGGCGGTACCATGATTTCAGTTTAGTTATTATAGTTAAGTTTGAATTTATCTTCGGCGTAACTATCTTAGACGACACAAAGTTGATGTTCTCATATTATTAACTTTTTACTCATTTTAAATAAATTTGTGCAGTTGCAGAAGCACTTCTGCACAGTTAAAATCAGCAAAAAGGTCATTGTCCTCCAATTGGAAGTAATTTACCATGGAGGAGAGGGAAGGAAAGAAGGGGTTGTGCAGTTCTGAAAATTCCTTTAAAAAACAGCCCTGCAAGCAGGCAGGCAGACAGATTGATAGACAGACAGCTAGACAGGCAGACAAAAATGCACAACAGATATAATGTTTTCATTTACACAGCATATACTGGTTCCAGTTTCAACTTTTTTAAAAACACCGTCTGCAGTTGCAACTCCACGTCCCACCAAACTATACGCAACGTTACTCTAGGATCCGCACCACGTGTACCCCGAGTTAGACGACAACACATCGAGTGAATCCGTGGTTTTTGTGTTCAGTCGAACAGCTGCGTTTGGTTAACCAACGAAGGGATCCGACTCGTAGTACAATGTAGAATATAGTTCCTGCACGTTGTCTATTCGAACCAGATGTCGAATATGTTTAGTTTTGTCCCACACAGCCTTTATTATGGAGTTGTCGGTTTAACCATGTAGACCCGATTTTACCCAACCAAGATTACCGGTAATATGAATGTTTGGAGTAACAATGATTAGACTAATAGTAATTTCAATTGTGCGAATTTAGGAGATATAAACATATCCTGAAAATATTTATTATAATTATTCATTGTATTGATGACAAAGAATATAATACTGATGATGATGGTGGTGGTGGTGGTGGTGGTGGTGATAGTGGTGGTGATGGTGGTGGTGGTGGTTGTGGTAGTGGTGGTGGTAGTGGTGGTGGTAGTGGTGGTGATACTAATCATAGTAATAGCAGTGATGAAAATAATGGCAGTGAAATAATAATAATAATAATAATAATAATAATAATAATAATAATAATAATAATAATAATAATAATAATAATAATAATGATGTAAATGATGAAGCATCGTTATTTATGTGACCCAGGTTTTGAAAGCTTGCCAAACAAAGCGCAACAAGTCATGCGCTTGTTCCACGATGGCAGCTTTACGAATTTGAATAATAATATTGTGTTAGTCCTGGCGCTTATCTTCTTCTTCTTTTTACACATCATTGGCTGAGTGAAATAGAGCTGTAGGATTACTTGTATTCAGGCTCGCCGACAGAAAATCCGGGCCCTGTGCTGAGCAGTCACGGCCCCAAACTATATATCTTTAGACTTATTGAGCAAATTTACACAAAAACAAATAAAAATAACAATAGTGTGGATATGAATGTAGCCTACGCCAATGCTTACATTTATCGGTTCCTAATGTTAAGAATTAAATTTTCAAATAATATGGTAATCAACAAGCAACCTTTCTTAATTAAATAGCTGCAACAATATATCTTATAATATTCTGTTAGTTCTCTATCTTGTCTGCGAACCTAAAAAATGCACTTCGGAAATGCTCTTTCTTCATCGCCTGGAAAATTGTTCGAATTTTTTGTAGGGCCATTTCTTATAAGTTTAATAGCAGGCTATAATTATCGCCTCATTCGTTTGTGTACCGGTATAGGCCTAAACGCGGGCCCTGGCGAAAGAGTGCCAACATCAAAACGATGCCTCGATACCTCTTTACAGTTTCCATAATTTCAGCATTTTCATTATTCTTATTTATGATGTTTTAATTTGGAATTAAGATATTAACACCACAAACTTCATTTTCATCCATTCAGTTAAGCTATTAGCCTATAATACGATCATCATGCAGGAATATTTAATACACCAGAATTAACCGATGTAGGAGTAGGCCTAATAACCGGCTGTGATTGCATTTCTTTTGATATTCTGAGAACCAATTTTGGCTTTTCAAACTTTTTAAACTTTTCGAGCTTTTTCTTTTTGTTTTTGTGCTCCAGATTTGTGTTTATAAAATATTCCATCGTTGTGAGAGAAATTTATCATTTTAGATTTGTTCACTTGCGATTGAAATCTAACAACGCATAATTTAGCAAAAGAACGTTCTGAGACGGAAGTGAACGTGCTGTTTGGCAAAACACTGATAACTAAGGTAATGGACAGTCGTTTGAAACTTAAACAGTTGTAATAGTATAACAGTAATAGCAATTAGGTTCTATATTTAAAACAACATAAATCACAAATAATAGGCTGAGTAATATAGGTGATTAAAGGTTGGACCCGCAGCCCGTAATCAACATATGAAACATATTACAATCACTGTAGCCCGGGCCCCCTCCGGGCCCCTAAAAGTCGCCGGGCCCCTGGGCATTTGCCCCCCTGCCCCCGCCCTCTCGGCGGGCCTGCTTGTATTATAATTACAGGATAGTAGAATAGCATTAGCAGTAACTACAGCTATCACTATTCACTAATTCTACTATAGTAGCATATTGATTGCAAAGTATTGGCTGCAGTGACGGGGGTATAAGCATAGTTACTGTAGGTCTAATAGTGATACGGGGGATAGGCTACTCTATTTCGTGACACCGTCACTGTTGAGTTTTGAGAAGGTTCAGTGAGAAAGTTCTGAAATTTAAACTTACTGTGTCACATCTTCTCCTATGCGTCAGAATGATTCTTAATGATAAAACTACGGCCACAGCGAAATTACTGCTATCATAGTATGAATTAAAAAGTTTTCCGACCTCAAACAATAATAAAACTACAACTCACAACATAATATCTGTAAATACTTGATGCCTATCAGTTAAAATATATTCTGTTGCAGGCTATCATGCGGTATACCTCTTATTGTTTTTGTCTGTTATTGGTTTAGAAATCTCAATTACCTTTCCACATCTGTGGTAAACCAAAATGCTGCCACTGGCCACCGTAATTTCTATCCCGCATGACTGCTCAACCGACGTCTATTAAATAACTCCGGCCACTGTGTGTTTAAATGTGGGTCCGTGTTGGATTTGAATCAAACACCTCTCGCACTGGAAGCCCTCAAACTCACACTACAACGATGCACGCTTTCATCGCTAAATAGTTTCCAACCGATAGTTAGAAAACAGTGTGCAAGACTGTATCTTCAGGAAGTGGTGACAATTTATAAACAGCACATTCACGAAGTGGTAGACTATTATTTTAAGCCTTGTATTTCGATAAAGCAAAAATAGATACATGTAGACCCATGGGCGGAGTTTGATTTCCGTTCTTGGATGGGCTAAAGCCTTCTTGGGGGCGAGAGGCTAAGCCCGGGAAAGATACCATTTACAAGGTAAAAAATTAATCTGGGTGTTCTTGGGGAGCTTAGCCCCCTACCTCCTGATAAACTGCGCCCATGGATAGGCCTGCCGATAGGTCTACTTCGGAAAGCATTATGAAGTATGCTAAATAAGACGTTACGTGTGTGCCAATTAATAATTATTATGGATAATTTTAATATGAGCGACAATGATATTAAAGAAAGTGAAGCGCTTCACTTTCCTTTGTTTCAATGTTCAACAACGATCGCAAACGTTTTTCAGACGGTTCTCGCATACAGTAAATAGTAATCTTCGTCAATTTCAATCGTTGAAGGCAGAAGACGTTTAATGTCGCAAAATAAATGTCGAAACGCTTCCCAGCTTTATCTTCTTGAACGTCCAGTCTGTACGACCGGTTATATGGCGACTGAGCGCTCGCCTCGCTTTCCTGTTGAAAGTAAGTTAGGTGCATTTGTGAAGATGCTGATGGATGACTTAGGATTCAGTTGGATTGGGTGGATCTCCCTGGATGGAGGTCAGCTGAACCACTTGCTCATCGCGATCCAACGATGGAAACAGTCGACGACAGCAACGGATGTCTCGCAGCTGAGAACGGAATCCATCGCGTAACGTCTTCAGAATAATGAAACACAGGATCGGCTGTAGAGCGAGGGACAGACCGTAGGTCAGTTCGATTTGCACATCCAAGAATAGTCTCATCTCAGATAAAACAAGAGGGACTACAAAAACGATCTGCGAAAATAGAATCATCGACGACAGAGTAACAGCCATGACTCTCATCTGATCATTAGGAATCGATCTCTCTTCGATCTGTGAAAATCCAAAGGTGTTACCTTGTGTCTTTATACAAAGCGTCATTAGTAGAATGATGGGTAGGAACAAGATGAACGGTAGAACCCACATCACCATCGATTCGACGAGTAGAGCTACGCGAATTGACCCACGCCATGAACATCCTGACTGATCAAGCTCGTAATTGACCAGATACGATATACCTAGCACAGCCAGTACGCCGAATATAACACCAACGATGATCTTTGTTGCAAACAGCGTACAGTACTTGGCTGCAAACGTCGGACATCCACATCTTCTCCTCTGTGTCAGATGTTCACGAAGGTAAACGTTAAACAAGAGAGCCACAGACAGCCAACCCGACGCAAAGAAGATACTCATCAAGAAGTGCCAAACCTTGCACATGAAATTCGAAGTATTCGGTGGATAGTAAGGTCCCCTTCCATAGACGGATGTAAGCCAGAATGTGCTTGTACAGAACCACAGAATTCCGAGGTTTGCACAGAAATTGGCAGCCAGATAAACATATCCTTCGTGTTTCAGCCACAGACGACTTCTCACGATAACAACGAAAGCGAAGACATTCGTGAAGAAGCCACCAATCGTCATTGACGGAAACCCAATAATCTCTAAGTAAAATAGAAACCCTGATTCTTCCTTTCCGTGATACTCAAACGGATTTAGTTCGTCATCATCGTTGTGACGACTCTGATTTGTTGTCATATTCATAACACCATCGGTGACAGCGTCTGCTTCGCTTAACATCTTCCTCGTTTAACTTCTCACAGATCAGTTTAAAACAGAAAACTTGTCGCGAGATTTCGACTGTAGTTGGCGAAACTTAAAAAATATTGTGCGCAAAAGGACACAGCTTTTCCGAAGGTTTACTCTCTCTAGATAATAAAATATCCAATAGGCTCCAACTGTTGTGTGGGAATCCAGGCTATGCTACATGACATTTGGCCACGGCTTAGCCCTACGGTATAGATCTAGGCCTATAGCAGGTGTTTAGAAGTCGACAGTCGTGTCTACTTGACTTCAGTCTGTGTAGGCCTATCGCTAATGATCCATTAGCCACAACTAAAAAAACTTGCAGAGTGCCTGCAACTAAGCTTAAACAGATGGGAAATTATAATCATTGTAGGGTCTAATGTATAAAGGATGTTTATCGCCTATTACATTTGGTATGGGTGTATTTCCTTCACTCACTTAGTATTAGTAGCAGTAGTGGTGGTAGTGTGGTGGTGGCGGTGGTGACAGTTGGTAGTGGTGGCTGTTGTTGTTGTGGTGGCCGTGATGGTGGTGGTGGTGATGTTGGTAGTGGTGATGTTGGTGGTTGTGTCCCAGCGGATCTCATACCGCATTGCTGCTGTAGTCTCTCGCTGTGCCCTTGGCTGTGTTCCGTCATACTTGTGTGCTCTTTGCTGTCCAGTCTCAGACGTTGCAGCGCGTCGTGTACTTCGCTCTTCGGCTAAGGGTGAGCTTCTGGTCCCGCGGGCCCGCTTAGCTATTAAGCAGCGCCGTGCTTTCTCGGTTGTGGGGCCTACAGTTGGAACGACCTCCCGGTTGCGCTTCGCTCTCTACCTGTGGTCCATCCGGCTATAGGTTCTACAAGTCTCTCAAGTCTTTTTTCTTTGTTCGTGGTTGGGCTGGGAGCGCCTCTGAGTAGTTTCTTGAAGGGGCGCTATATAAATGCTCTGAACGAATGAATGAATGTTGTTGTGGTTGTGGTGTCGGTGGTCGTAGTAGGCCTAGTAGTAGTTTTGATATAGTCTCCACGTTTGCGTCGCTCTCTCACGTCATAATTATGTGCAGGCGCCATGTTCAGTGAGGAACGAAGAGTCAGCAATCGACAACTGAAACGAATCTAAAGACATTGCCGGCGTAAAGGTTTCAAATTACCCCCTACTAAACATTACCCCCGGTAACTTGAAACCGGTTTCAGATTACCCCCCGGAAACTAGATTTGCATCAATCGTCGCATTTATTGCACTAAAAAAAATCAGAAAAATCATCCAGCTTCTTGTTTTGGTCTGAAGAATTTCATCCGTCATCCCACTTCGTGGTAAGTTATCAATTTTTTGATCGAAAAGAAATAAAAGCCTCGAGGCCATTTCTCCATTGTAACTTCAGCGGCGATTAGTATTTTAGTTGCAGATGAAAATATTGATAACAAACCACGAAGTGGGATGACGGATGAAAATCTTCAAACAAACCAAGAAGCGGGATGATTTTTCTGATCTTTTTAGTGCAATAAATGCGATGATTGATGCAAAATACAGTTTTCAGGGGGGTAATGTTTAGGAGGGGGTAACTTGAAACCTTTACACCGGCACTAGGCATTGCGCCAAATGCTGGATCTAGGATAAGTGGTTTGTTCCAATTTCACAGTCTGGGAAAGCCGGAGCCAATTAGAGTCAATTAACATCATGCGGACTACTCGGCGCCTTGAAAACATAGGCTTACATAAAGTCTACATAACATAAGGTCTGCATGAAGTTATTCATTCGTGTGAAAGTAGTTATTGTTGTGCTAAAGTACGCTTCCAGCAAGCAGGCAAAGTTAGGCAGAAACCTTTGAACAACTTCAACCGTCTATCGCTGCTGTTTGTCTGCCTTTGAATAAGGCCTGCTCGTTAAGTTATGCAACGTAGACCAGTGATATTTTCGTTAACGGAAATAGAAATTAGAAGTAAAATTATGCAACGTAGACCTGCATGGCTTATTTCAACAGCGACTTGATCTGACCATGCGGGGTCATTTTCAGGTCGTCGTAGGCAGTCTCGCATTCGTAGGCTCCAACGCCAACTCCGTTTTAGGGCTAAGCACATTCACCTTATTTCCATGGGCGGAGACCTAGGGGGGGCAGGGGGGACGGTCCCCCCAATAAAAGTGTTGGGGGGACGGCCCATGCATTTGTCCCCCCCAATGTTTGAGCGTGAAGGCTTTTTTTGCGGCGAAAAGAGAAAATTTCGTCAAGATTTTGGCTTTGGCCGGATGACTAAAAAAAAGAGGTCATCAACTTTTTTGGCGGCGAAAATAAATTTTTGTTCGAGATTTCGCCGGTCGTCAGAAATTTTCGGAAAATCTCGCGTCTTTCCGTCCCCCGCCCCAATTCTCGGCCCAGGTCTCCGCCTATGCTTATTTCGTGACGTCATATCAACCACTGTACTCATGTTACAGCCCAGACTGTTTACGGTACTCATGATTCATGAGCGCCTAATGCGGGAAATTACATTTAAAGCCATTATGTTCATGCAAACCTAAAATAATGCAGCCTAACCTAAATTGTGTATCAGTACAAACTTTAAGGTTATAAACTTCGTGTTTATTTTTTATTGGTAGGACCTAGGCACTGAACAAAATTTATGTGGCTTGTCAATAACTCTTTTTGACATTCGTATCTGCCCTTACAGGTTCGTAGGCCCTAGGTACGGTGCCTGCTCTGCCTAATGGATAAGACGACCCTGAATCTGACAATTATAGACATCCACAGAAATTTTGGATTGGGCTAGACAAAACCCGGAGCTATATGAAACGGAATGAAACGGAAGTCCGGAATTGACAGGCTGCTCTGTTCTTAGCGCTTCGTCGTCGTCGTGAC